>CM024755.1:170215023-170815023 GCA_014218235.1 Colocasia esculenta
AAATTAAGTTGCAATTAAGTAAAACTCACTATCTAACACATTATGCAGAAACTAAAGAAACCAACAGGACTAATATGGAAACACCAGTGCATAACAACAACAGTAATGCAATAGGCCACAAGCCTCACAAACAAACCACAAACACTAGGGAAATAGGACTACCAACACGGAGCTAGTCAACTATATCCTAAAACAACAAACACCTCAAAAGACTACTCTCAAAACGGTACAACACAACAAGTGGAAGGTCCTACAACATGACCTCCACGGAGCATAGCTCCACCTCAACACCTAAAAGGGCTGGGACTAAGTGTACGACAACAAATGGCTACCCACGAAGGGTACAGGTACCTACCACCATGGGGTACCACCATTAAACCTCAACACAACTGTGCCAATAGCAGGGCACACCACAGCGAGTGAAACCACAATCGGTGCGTCACCACTCACAAGCCAAACCACTGGCAAAGCACGAGTTGGAATAAACGACGCCACCACACGGGAATGGATTACTGGTTCATGACTCCAATATCTAACTCGGACAACACAGCACAAGAACAACCTCTCAGTCTCATAGTAATAGACGAAAGATCCAACTGCCGCTCCACGACTACACAGTAAAGTCAAAGAATGGTGGAGACCAACCAACACCACACCTACATAAAACACAAGTGCAGGCCCATGCCTGGCACCTTTAGGGACTCTGGCCTGAGCTCTCTAAAGTGAAGCACTGGAAAATAGGACTAGCTGGGCTCAATACATCTACTGGTGTTTGTACCCCAACCACGAGTGCACTACAAGCAACCGCACACCCATAAACATGAGTCACTTCCCACTATCGTCTTTCCCTTAGCTAGACGTACAACTCAAACATAGTAGTGTGGGTGTTCAGGAAGATGACACAGACCTCTATGGTACACACTGTACTAGGACACGCCCCGAGCACAACGTGCCTAGCTCATAATGAACCTGGGCTTCTAGACAGGAGAGGTATTCCAGCATAGGCGCTGAACCACCAAACTCGGCAAGCACACAAACTTCGCCGATCATTTAACATAACCATAAAACTTATACCACGGTATACATACCATAATTATCTTGTCACTGGTCACCATGTGACCTCCAAGCAACTATACACTATTACACTTATGAATCACATAATAACCTTGCCTGTCATTAGTCATCTCCTGACCTCCATAGCAATGCACTTCTAAGAACCTAACCACACATACAAACCACAAAGCCTTTACAATACACTTAACATAATTAACATTATTAACATAACTCTCTAATTATTCACAAACCAATCCATTAGCTTAACCATGCTTTACTAATATAGGGACAAATTAAACACCTTAACAACACCCTAGGAAACTAGGGCTAGGTCAACACCAGACCATCACAGCCCACCATCACTAACACACCTCGGAAGCCAAATCGCGATGGACACAAATGTCACCTTCAGAAATAGGACGACCCCAATGGTCCCAATTCCAAGATGAACGTGACAAGGCCCAGTGAGGCAACATGATCACGATGACCCGATACATCGCCTTCAGGCCAAACAGTCAACTCTGATAGTCAAAGTGCAAATCATGATGGAATGATACGTCACAACAAAGACAACACCCAAACCATAGAACAAATCGTGATGGACCACACCAATGCGTTCAACAGGAACGCAATGAGACAAGTGGTCACATACACACTAATCGGTCCAGCACTAGTCGGAAGACATGAACACGACGAAAAATGTCTTCACGTTTACAATAAAACGCGACGGTTCACTCCATCGCCTTCTTAGGCAAACGACTGAACCCCATTTCCTTCTACAGAAAACCATTCACACACCATGCAACTCACACAAAAGCTCATGAAACGAAAGCTGAACTACCACATGCTATCATACCATGCTTTTGAAGCTATAAACAAATTAAATAACACAAAATAAAAGAGGAAGTCTCCCTACCAACTCGAAGAACATGCAAAACGCGAAGAATACCACACCACCAGCGTACCCATGCTCCAGATGCCTTCCTTGCGTTCAAATTGCGCCGCACGAACCATCAGAAAATCAGAATCGCCCAGAGGATGCCACTACAGCCTCCCCCACTGTCGGACAGAGCTGCTCTGCTATGTCGGGCCAAAATAGGGCAATAAATAAACAGTCAAAATTATGACGGAGACATACTTCGCGTTTATAACACCTTAAATGCGACAGACCAAACCATCGCCAATTGCACCACGCCACAGAAGGCGATTTGGTGAATCGCGATGTAGGAAGCCGTCGCGTTCAAAACGCGACGTTACACCCCGTTGCCTTCTTCACCAGGAAACTTGTGGGCTATGTGGGCCCGAATTTTTGGCCCACGACAGCCAGATCACACACGGAAGCCACAGCCAAGGCTCAATGACCCCACATTGGTCATGAGCACCACACCAGAACCACTAAACACGGATCCGAACGACCGCGACGTTACAACACCGGTATGTGTGCAAGATTCGCGAATGTGCCTCTCTTAATATGATACATTCGACCATGTGAATATGTGTTATTTGTGTGAGTATGGCCAATTCTTTTTTATGTGATTTGATCTCATTTTTGAATCCCTTGTCCAATGCTTATGAGAGTCAGTACATGATTCGCTATGATATCTGTTGATTATTCTATTTTGTTCAGCCATTTAATTTGTTAATAGTGTCATGCATGTCTAGTCATCATGTTCTTGTAGAAAATTCTACTATTTAAAATGCTAATCACGTATATTAGTGCCCGCACATTGAGATATAAATCCTACGAGGCATTAGCACGCTCACACGTCATTTCCTAAATATTTTCAAGCAGTGAAGATAAGCATGTGGAAACTGACAGGGAAGGGCACGAGTGAAGAGCACTCCTATTGACATGAAGAAGTGGAATTAGAGTTAGATGTTTGAAGTAGCGCCTATAATAATAGTACATTTTTCATTGAGTCTATCATGTAATTTCAATAATGGACCCTATGGTTGGCTCTGATGTTTTATGGATGTAGTAGGATGATGTTATTTGAATTTTTAATGAAATTTACTTCATGTTGGTGTCACATCCAATATATATTGCTCTATTTATGATCCGAATACAGTTGAGCATTTCGATATTCCGCGTCGGGACGTGACACTCTATATATTTACAATGACCCTAAAAACCATACCCTTTGTCCCTTGCCGAGAATCTAATTTTCAGTGTTGCCACACAAGGATCCGAGGATTCAGAAGGGTTGAAAGAAAAATATAACTGGATATGGAAAGGAAATAAACAACAAGTATTGTACTGGAAATGTACGTGAAAGTGAAAATAAACAATAAGAGTACATAGTACAACTCTAGGTACAAGTCCCAATCACAATAGTAAAAGTAAAGGGGAAGACAAACCCTTAAGGGGCATACCCCGAGGGTGAAGTACTAAGAGGAAGGGGACATTGCTAAGGATGAAGTTGGGCAATAAGGTCTCGCCTCCTCTGCCTGTCACAAAACCTACTACTGTTGTGAAGTCTGAATAGGAAAAAGGAGGGAGTGAGCTGTGTACGCCCGCTTACGATTGGCATCAAGCTTTCTAAGGGAGGGGGGTGAATAGAATAGCTACAGAAATTCTAAAACTAAAACACAGAAATCACAACTTAAAAACTTTGGTTAGTGAATGTGATAGTGTGTGATATATAGTAGTAGAGTGGAAGCAAATTTAAACAATCACACAAATGAACACAGAGATTTTATCCTGGTTCGGTACTTCTTAAAAGGAAGACCTACGTCTAGTACTAGTCCCCAAGGAAATCTTAGTATTTCACTAACCAAGGTATAATCCCCCCAAGGATATACTAACCCCCAGCTCCCTGCTGGTCCTCTTCCTTTCCGAGTAGGAAGGAAACTCACTTCTATTACTGGTCAAGAAGCCAACCTCCTGGAACAAACCCTAGTGTGGTTCTGCTGACACCAACCCCAGCTAGGTTCTTCACATACCCAAAAAGAAGTGCTAAGAACAGTCCCTTAGCTGGACAGAAACCGCCAACGACCCAAATGGCCTTCTCCATACATAGGAAGAGAAATATTGTATACAGTCCTACAGCTGGACAGAAACCTATCTTAGAAAAGAAAGAACAGTCTGAGGGTGATACAAGATGAAGAAAGGACTTCTAGCTCTCAACTTACAGACTCTCCCAGATTTACAATGATGCACATAGAGAGTGAAGAGAGGAAAGAGGCTTGAAGCTTGAAGATGTCAGATGACTGCTTGCACACTTTTTCTTGAGCTCGAGCTCTTTCTCTCTTGCTTTGAGTGTGTACGGCATTAAGGCTTCTCACTAGATGTACATTCTTTGAATGATCTTCAGGTTCGCTCTAATCTTTCTTCTTCTTTTCCCTCTCCCTTTTATGGAGCAGCTTGAACAGATCCGTTGAAGAGTAGGCATTGGAGCTTCTTGGATTCTCTTGGAGTTCTTTCCAGCCGTTGCTCAACTTCTTCTTCATCTCCTTTCCTTCTTCTTCTGTCTAAACATCTTCTTGTGTCTAACAGATACTAACAACAGGTTCAAGATGTTTTGACTAGGAGTAGAATAGTCCTACAGACATTTAATGCATAGAAGAAAAGGTTAGACTAACAGAGTCTTCTTACAGAAAGTCCATACCTTCTTATGTATAAATCCATGATCTTTGCTGACAATATCTCACCTACCCTGAAGGATAAACAGGAAGATGATCTTCAGTCACACAGAGAAACATGTGAAGTATATTTGACTTTTCATTTGGGCACCAAAGACATTTTGAAACATTTGAAATGTACAGATAATCGATGTCTTAAGGTAGTCAATGTTTAAGTTAAAAGACAATCGATGTTCAAATAGAGTTGATGTTTACACGTAATCGATGTTCAAACGTAATCGATGTTTAAGTGAAATGTAATCGATGTTTGAATGTAATGCATGTATAAGTGTAATCAATGTTGAGTCATAATCGTTGTTGAAACGAAGTCGATGTTCAAGTGAAATCGATGTTGAACGAAATTGATGTTTCAATGGAGTCGAAGTTTAAGCAAAATCGATGTTTCAGTGAAATCGATGTCAAAATCGATGTTTAAATGAAGTCGATATTTGAGTGAAATAGATGTTTTTAATGAAATCGATGTTCTGGCTGAAGTCGATGTTTAAGTAAACTATAATCGATGTGGACTTTAAAGATAATAATCGATGTAGCACTTAGTCAGTAATTGATGTGCATTGAACATTAATCGATTTTGCTTTTCATTGCAAGTCATGAATCGATAATGCCATAGTATATTGTATTTATGAGAAAAATATGATATTAAATATATTCATAATATTTAAATTAATCATGAGTTTTGTTATCTCCAAAATAAAGGATAAAATATAAGAGTGGTTCAACAATCTCTCCCTTTTTGGTGATGACAAAACTTATGAGAATTTTCTGACATAAACAAAAATCAAGCATTCAATAGAAAATTCATGAATAAAATACTCTCCCCATTTTTATCAATACCCAAAAAGGAAGGATCTTACCATTTGCATATTTCTTCTTGTAAAGACTTCTTACCAATACAACCCGTGAGTTTGAGTGAGAGGGGTTCAAACAATGCTTGTCATTTACATATCCCCTTTAGTGTTTGCTTCCCCTGAGAGTGATACTCCCCGTTAATGTGAGGCTCCCCCTCAGTGTATGACTCCTTTGTCTGTCGACATCTCCTGTTGTATTTGTTGTTCTTCTCTGTGTGTCGACCTGTTCTTCTTGTTGTTTGTCAAGTCTTCAAGACTTTTACGTGCATTGATCTTATAAAAAGAGACTTGCAAAACTTTATTAGTAGTACTGTAAATTAAATAAAAATATGTGACTACTCTCTCTTCAGATATGAGTTGGATGAAGAGTTGACAGTCACCAATGCCTTGAGCATCCTTTGTTCCTGATGCTCCAAGGCTATCCTACAAATAAACTACTCATGAGTAGGTACCCAAATCTTTTTGGGTCCTTGATGGTTAGATGCAAAAAAATAACCTTTAGGAATTCATACTAACTGCCTAGTTGTGCAGGTGTTTACTGTGTGGCCAACTTTGTTGCAATGAGAACAACAATGAATGTAATTTATTTGCAGGCCTTATTGTCTAAAACATGATTTTTAGATATCTTTTTCTTTTGAGAGCATTTGTTCATTACAGGGGCCTTTTTCTGAGGCATCTTGGTTTCTTTCACAAATTTTGGCAATTGATATTTTTATGGATACTTAATTTGTTTTCCCTTATTAGAAGGTTCGTATCCAAGACCTTGTTTATTGTTGCCAAATTTTGATCCTTTTAAGCATAGAGCTACAGATGTTTTTCCTTTTGTTAATTTTCTAACTAATTCTTTTAAGTAAAGATTTTCTTCAGTTAAAGTTTACAATTTTTCTTCTAACTCTAATTTTTCATTGTTCTTACTTTTAAAATCTTCATTCAAAAGATAATTATTATATTTACTTTCCTTTAATTATATTTCTAATTGTTCCATTTCAGATTTGAGATCAAAATTGGTGATTTCTAAGCAGGTAATGTTATTTTTTAGTTTCTTTAATTCTTTTACAACACCTTTATGTTTTTCATAAAGTTCATTAAAGACGTCTTCTAGGTCTTCAGACTCTGACTCTGAATCGGTGGACGAATTAAAAGATTGGTCAGAATGTACCTCATCTAGTCCTGTCATGAGGGCTAGATTTATCTGCTATTTTTCTGAATCTGAGCTTGATGAATTTGAAGTGGTGACTTCTTCATTGTCCCAAGCAGTAGCCATGGCTTTTCTTTTGAATTTCTTGTGCTTCTTCTTAGACTTTTCTACCTGACTAGTCTTCTTGAGTCTTGGGCAATCTGGTCTTAGATGTCTAGGTTTTTTGCATTCATAACAAACTGGTTCTTTCTCCTTTTTCTCCTTCTTTTGGATCCTTCTTGATCCATTCTTCTTCTTCTTAAGAATTTTCTGAAGCTTAGATAGTGCATCATCTACATCACTGTCTTCAGAGACTACATTTTTGAACTAGAAGAGGAAGAGGTGGGAGCAACTATAACTTTGTGAGCATTAGTGACTTTCTTTTTCGAAGTATTTTCAGAAAATAATTCCATATTTATTTCATGAGCCATAAGGGAGCCGATTAATTTATCAATGAGAAGTTTTGTTAAATCATGAGCTTCTTCAATAGCAATCACCTTAGGGGTCCATGAATGAGTTAATGATCTTAGATTTTTTCTGACAGTTTCTTCATCAGAATGATCTTTTCCAATGAGAGCTTAAACCAACTATTATATTTGAAAATATGTTATATATTTGAGTGATATTTTCATTTGGCAACATTTTAAATTGTTCATATTGTGAAACGAGAATGTCTATTCTAGTTTGCTTAACTTTTTCAGTTCCCTCATATGTTACCGGTAATGTTTCCCACATTTCTTTTGTAGATTTGCATGCTGAAAATCTATTAAATTCTCTTTTTGATAAAGCACAACATAGATAATTTCTTGCTTTAAAATTTAGAGATAGTTTAGCTTTATCAGCTGTTGTAATTGCAGTAGTACCTTCAGCAGGAGCAATAATGAAATCACCTTGTTCAATTACCTACCACAGATCAAAGTTTGTGCCTCTAATGAAGCATTCCATTTGTATCTTCCAATATTTGTAGTCCTCACCATCGAAGAATGATGGTCTAGTAACTGACTGACCTTCAGCTGCCATCTGATGATCAAAGATCAGACTGAGAGCCATACAAGATGAACAAAGGAATTCTAGCTCTCAGTTTACAGACTGTCACACCTCGCCAATTTAGCAGCGGAATAAATTGGGGAGACGTGAGCAAAATACATAGTAGAGAAAAATGTACAACATTTGAATGATTCAGAGCATCTAATGAACAATAGATTGAATAAAACTCCTCAATTCATTGAAATTTCACTAAGACTATTACAACTACTAATTCAGAGCCAATATGTAGGGCTCAATGACATCATTTCATACGAAGAGAAAATCTAAAGCAATAACTACTAGACTCCAATTGTGATAGGGCAACTTCATCATTTGACTCTGGGTAACTCATCACTCGGGTCCTATCCCATTGGTGTGTACAACGTCATCGTCTATCTTACCTGAGACACAATAATAAATAATGAAGGGTGAGCGATAACACCGAGTAGGACTTAAATCTCAGGATCAAGTAGGCTTTAAATAATTAATGCTTTAAAGGACAGAGTAACTAATGATAGAGCGAGTCATGTAAAGTCGAGAAAGTAAGAGCACGGGTAACATGGGTCACTGGCACATTAAGCAAGTTTAGTACAATGAATAAGATCAAGTCACGATAGAAAGCAATAACAACATGATGGAAAATAACGTCAACATCAAGCAATAGCAAGAAAAAAACATGTATAGCAAGGAGAGGAAAAAGTAGTTGGCCATATAGAGAGTAAATTGCACTTTGATTGATTTTCTTATTAATCGAAATAGTATAGCACTTTTGAGTAACTTTTCTCAATCAACTCCGCCATAGCCGGTCCCAAGCCCGGGTGAGAAAGGAGGAGGGTTTGCGTTAGGTTGACAGCCAGCAGTAAAATAACGTCAAATCCTTACATGAATTCTGATCTAAATATTTGTGCTAATGCTAGGGCGTCCCCCGTAAGCGACGCGTTTCATCGGAACCCGGATGGAATCATAAGTGAGGTAGGGCCAGCTAGGGCGTTCCCCATAAGCGACGCGCCGCGATGGCGCCCGATTGCGGTGTCAAATAGGCAAGGGTTCCCGTGTGGGGTTGGACGAACATGGGTAATGAAGTTAGTCCAAAACATAGGATTCGTCTAGCTACTTGGAATATAGGAACTTTAACAGGTAAGGGTTTGGAATTGGTCAAGTTAATGAGGGATAGAAGGGTTAGCATAGCTTGTCTACAAGAAACTAGGTGGAAAGGATCTAAAGCTAAAGATGATGGTTATAAAATTTGGAATACAGGAATTAGTAACTCTAGAAATGGTGTGGCCATAATAATATATAAAGACATAAAAGAGAAAGTTGTAGAAGTTAATAGATTGGGAGATAGACTTATCTTAATAAAACTTATCGTTGGTGAGGTTACTTTGAATGTAGTTAGTGCATATGCACCACAAGTGGGTTTAGAAGAGAGCATTAAAAAGCAATTTTGGGAGGCTATTGATAGATTGATCCAAAATATCCCTAGTGAAGAGAAAATTTTTATTGGTGGGGATCTTAATGGTCATGTGGGTGAAAGTAATAGAGGATATGAGAGGATTCATGGAGGATTTGGTTTTGGCGAGAGAAATGACATGGGTACTAGTATTATTGAGTTTGCTATGGCTTATGATCTAGTAATTGCTAACACATTCTTTAAGAAGAAAGACGAACACCTAATAACTTACAAGAGTGGAACACATAAGAGCCAAATTGACTATTTTCTTATTAGAAAGGCTGATAGAGTTGTGTGTAAAGATTGCAAAGTTATTCCTGGAGAGAGTTTAGCACCACAACATAGGTTACTAGTAATAAATGTTCGTATTCCAAAATTTAAAAGAAAAACCATCATAAATAATTGTGCTAAGATTAAGTGGTGGAATTTGAAAAGTAAAAATTTAGAAACATTTAAAAATCATCTAGTAAAAGAAAATATCTGGAATTTAGATCAAGAGATTAATGTAATGTGGAATATTGTCACAAATTATATAAAAAATGTAGCAAATCAAACCTAGGTAAATCTAAAGGTAAAATGAATATAGAAAGAGAGACTTGGTGGTGGAGTGAGGAAATTCAAAATACCATTAGAGCTAAAAGAGATTGTTTTAAAGCTTGGCAAACAAACAAGAATAATCAAATTTTAGAAGCTTATAAAATAGCTAAAAAGAGGGCTAAAAGAATAGTTAGTGAAGCTAAGTCCAAGGCGTATGAAGAATTATATAATAAATTAGGAACTCGAGAGGGAGAAAAAGACATATTTAAACTTGCTAAATTGAGAGAAAGGAAGAGTAGAGACTTAGATCATGTTCGTTGCATTAAGGATGAAGATCAAAAGGTTTTGGTTAAGGATCTAGAGGTCAAAGAGAGATGGTATAACTATTTTTAGAAATTACTTAATGGAAATTGTTTTAAGGATGCCTCCTTGGAAGAGAATCAAGAGTCAACAAAATTTGATAAGTATCAGTATTTCAGGCGTATTAAGATGTCAGAAGTGGGCGATGCTTTAAGAAAAATGAAATTGGGTAAGGCCTTAGGACTGGATGGCATACCTATTGAAGTGTGGAAAGGCTTAGGAGACATTGGTATTAAATGGTTAACTAAGTTTTTCAATAAAATTTTAAAGGAACGGAGAATGCCAGAAGAATGGAGAAAAAGTGTTGTAGTTCCTTTCTATAAAAACAAAGGGGATGTTTAAAGCTGTAATAATTACCGTGGAATTAAGCTTATGAGTCACACTATGAAACTTTGGGAAAGAGTAATCGAGAGCCCAGTGCGTTGCATGACTAGTATATCAGAAAATCAATTTGGTTTTATGCCTAGTAGATCTACTATGGAAGCTATTTTCTTATTGCGTCAATTAATGGACAAGTATAGAGAGATGAGAAGAGATTTATATATGGTTTTTCTTGATTTGGAGAAGGCGTATGATCGAGTACTGAGATACTTGATTTGGTGGGCATTGACAAAGAATGGAGTCTCTCAAGGATATGTTGACTTGATTCAGGACATGTACGAGGGTGCTACTACTAGTGTGAGAACTATTGCTGGAGAGACCCGTGAATTTCCGGTCACTATAGGTCTGCATCAAGGTTCTGCCCTAAGTCCATATCTCTTTGCTCTGGTTATAGATGAGGTGACAAAACATTTGCATGATGATATCCCTTGGTGTATGCTATTTGCAGATGATATTGTCTTAATTGATGAGAGTATTGATGGTTTAAATGTTAAGTTAGAAAGTTGGAGACATGCTTTGGAGTCTAAAGGTTTTAAAATTAGTAGGAGTAAGTCTGAGTTTATGCACTGTAATTATAGTAATCAAAGGGTTCCTCAAGGAGATGTGGTTCAAATTGATGGTCAAGATATTTCTAAGAGTAGTAGCTTTCGATACTTAGGATCTATCATCCAAGAGAATGGGGAGATTTATGACGATGTGGCACACAGGATTAAGGCAGGTTGGGTAAAGTGGAGAAGTGCATCAGGAGTCCTTTGCGATCGTCATATACCAGTGAAACTTAAAGGAAAGTTTTATAGAACGGCAGTGAGGCCTACATTATTATATGGCACGGAGTGTTGGGCAGTGCGAAAGGAACACGTAAACAAAATATGTGTAGCAGAGATGAGGATGCTGAGATGGATGTGTGGTAAGACTAAGAAAGATAAGATTAGGAATGAGCGCTTCCGTGAGTATCTGGGGATAGCTCCAATTGATAGAAAAATGAGAGAAAATAGACTTAGGTGGTTTGGACACATGTACTGTCGCCCTAACTCGGCGCCGGTTAAAAGATGTGACCAAATTTTAGTGGATGCTAGTAAAAGAGCTAGGGGAAGGCCTAAAATGAGATGGTGCGATGTTATTAAGAAGGATTTGGACTTTTTGACTTTAAACACGACTAAAGCACTTGATAGAAATCTTTGGCGGAAAAGGATTCATGTAGCCGACCCCAAATAATGGGATAAGGCTCTAATGATGATGATGATGATGATTAACTTTTCTCAATCGAAATAGTAATGACACTTTGGTTATCCGTAGATAGCCGAGAGAGAGTATAGCACTTTGTTTGTCAATAGACAACGAGAGAATATATCACTTTGTGTTGATTGTCATAGATTAATCTTGATAGTATGGCACTTGGATGTAATGCCGACTTCTTGATCATTTAACTCCCGCGGGCAAATGGCACTTTCGGGCGCGCTCCCCAGGACCAGATCGGGTCCTATTGCGCTGGCATTAGTTATGTTGTTTATCTTTAGACAATCAATTAATGGCCAATAGAGAGTACCAAGAAATAGATAAGAGCACTAGATGAATAGACGAGATAGTAGAATGATGTGAATAGATGAACGAGTAGAGTATAGATGAGAACTAGTGGATATTGTATGTAACACATTGAGTAAACAAGCGATAGTAACAGCTGCACAACACGTGCACGTGGTGTTGGAAGCCAGGTGGAATTCACTACCTTTCCGTTGGCCATGTTACGCACAGGTCCAGAGGTCCGGCGTGATTCAAGATAAGAGCGAACTTCTAATAGCCGTTTGGATCATGTTGATCCCTAAAGGGTATCATAAGTGTTAGGGTACAACCAGTTCGTCGACCATGTGGGAATCCATGGACAGAGGAGACTTACAGAGGCCTTGAACAAAGACTCACTAGTCTGGCAAAAGGAATATCCAACAGAGATTTCGTCCAAGTCAAGAGCGAGTGTGTGTATATAGAAACAAGTGCTCAACATTCTAGAGGAATTCTAGAACAGTGGAGCGTCGATAACGGTATTCTCAAAACAACGTGAGAAACGAAGACAAGCCTTATTTAAAGTAGGGCAATTAATTACCTAAATTACCAGATGTATTATGATATATTTACATGCCAAGTTAGGCCATATTGAAAATCATGGACAAGATAGATCATGTAATTAACTTGAACTAATTAAAATATAATCAATAATTACAACTTCGTTTTTCTGTGTACAAGACAGTTAATAGGACATGGGGTGACTGTATAACAATAAAACTTGCAAAAAGGTGGGTTTTCAAGCAAAAATCTGAGATCGTGATGGACCCTTGTTAGGGTCGCGACAGGGTCAAGTGTGAACACGACAGGGCCTTGTAAGGATCGCGACAGGCTTGTCTGATCAGGTAGGCAGATCGCAACGGGGTCGCTTGAGGGTCGCGACTGCTAGGTCAGGTTGGGCGGCCAGAACGTGACGGGGTATCCTGTCGCGATCAGATCGCGACAGGTTCCTGTGTCGCGACGGCCCTGAGAACGCGATAGGGGCTTATACAGAACGTGACGGGTTGGTCAGGATAGGTGCACAGATTGCGACAGTAGCGCCTGTCGTCTTCAGAATGCGACGGGTATTGCTGTTGTGACCAGACCTCAGAATGCGGCCTATTGGGCCGTCACGTTCACAGGGTCGACGCCTGAGTCCGACCGGGAAAGGACAGTGCATTGGATTACGGACCAGACTTACCGTATTTTGACACAGGGTGATTTGGAAAATCATAACTAATTGTACAAGCAATGAAAAATTATGAAACTATTTGAAAATTGATCTAGACTGAAATAGGTACTTACAGTAATTTGGAATTTGAAAATGGACAAGGTTTAGACATGCTTTAATTACAGGAATTCATGGTGAACATGAAACAGTACATAGTTGAGATCAACGATTTAATTTGCAAGATATGATGGATGAAATTAGGGCTTTTATAGGCAAACGAAGCCTAACTATCATCATTATTTCCAATAAAAAGTTCGTAGTATGAGGTTTAGTATACATGGAGATCAAGAATTAAAAAGAGGGTTCAAGGTCATGGTGTTTATAGAACTTCAAAATTGAAGATCAAAATATTTGCTCGATGGAAAAATATGAGACAATAGGGCTTTGAATCCTGAGGTTTAGATCAACCTACAGATAAAATTGATTTAGTTTTGCTCGTGAGAATGCCTACCTTTGATCGTTTTCCTCTTCTAGGGCTAGAACTTGAAGAACTCGGGTTGAAGCTTTGATGAAGCCTCCTTCCCATGAATTCTCCCCCTCCTTGGCCTCCTCTCAACGCCTTGAAACCTTTGGCAACAATCTAGGGCCGGCCATGAGGTTTTAGGAGAGTATTTATGCTTCCTATGGTTTTATTTCCTAATAGGACTCAAACTCCTATTTAATTCCACCTTCCAAGCTTGCCATGTCTAGTTTGGGTTAGGTTGGGATCCAAATTCGTGTCCTACCTATTAGGGTAAGTTTAGGAATCCAAATCCAACCCAAACTTCCTATTTAATGCATTAAATACCTCTTTTCTACTTAAGTAATATTTTAGTTACGAATTTAAGGTATTTTTTGCATTATTCTTCTTTTAAAAATCCCCATTTTGGCCCAATAACCTTTATATAATCTATTCAACAAAGCCCACCACTTATTTTTGTTTAATGTATTTTAACTTATAAAATTCCCCTTTTAAATTAGAGAATATTGGAGTTTCGAATTTTATTCATGGGCTATGAGAGATCCATTGATCTAATTTCTCATGTTGGATTATCATTACATATTGTTTGGAGTCTACCCATCATTTTATTTTTAATTGTTAATCTACTCGGGTCATATGATAATGGGTTTTCTGAATTATTCCTTAATTACAATAATAAGCCACCTCAATTTCTAAAACTTAGTCCGAATTATTTTTCTAAGCCTAATTTTCTTAATGGTTCATCATTACATGACGTTGGAAGTCTCTTCGACAGGTTCGTTTAATTTATGAGCGCGTTATCTTTTCGTGTTAACGGTTTTCCAACTTAGTTTCCTAATTTAGATAATTAGTCACGTTGTGACGTACGCTTGGCCAATCGGATTTTTCGTTGCACGAATTTCTTCGTGGAACACTTAGGGATAATATTTGGGGTTGATTTATATATTTTACGAAATATTTATATGTGTTTTGCACATACGATAATGGTATGTATGTTTCTATTATTCTATTTTTTATAAAAATTTATTATTTTGAATTTTTAAAAATGCTGAAATTTCTGGGTTGCTACATCCTCCCCACTTAATAATAATTTGGTCTCTAAATTCATATGATATGATACGACTACCAATTTACTTTGAATATTTTATTCCATTATCTCCCCCACTTAGGGCTTTGCTATCATGAAAATAATATGAAATCAACTAAGGGTTTAGTGATGATACCTTGTCCACCTTTATTGGCTTGTTTTATATACACAAGGGCTTGTAATCGTCTTTGGCGCGGAGTTTGGTTCTTCTTTGTTGGACAATCGATGACTCGATATTGTTGACTTCCACATCGCAAGGATCGACCCAATTTCTTCAAACAGTTATCAACCTGGTGCCTTGGCTTTTCACAAAATGCACAGACTTCTTTCCACTCCTCTTCCCCTTTCATTCTCTTGCTGTCTACTGTATTTCCTCCTTTATCACTATTGGAATGAGTAGCACGTTCCCTTTTCAACACTTTCTTCTTATTCTTTATTTTACCCTTACCATTGTTTGGTTGCTTCACCTTTGTCATTGAATTGTGACTTTCCATACTAGTAGTTGACTCTTCTGAGAATGGACAGTCTCGCAGCTGATGCCTCGAGTTGCCACAACGTAGGGATGCACCAATTTTTCGCCAACACTCCTTAGCTACATGACTTGGCTTGTGACAATGAAGGCAGATGATCTCATCATTACGATTCGCTTGCTGGTTGGCCATCTTGCCATGGTTATAACTTCTCTTCCCATTCTGATTGGTCTCCTTTTTAATCTCCTTATTTGCTTCTAGAGCTCTTTCTAGCAGTTGAGCGGCTTGCAGACATGCCAGAACTAGCCTCTGGGTTTCTCTCATGTCGTCGTCCATTTAGAGTCCCTTCAAGAATAAGGTTGACATTAGGACGCTAAAGTAATATTAAGTTGATACATACGTATAGATGAATGTATTCAGATCTTTACCATGGTTCTACCAAATCCTCACATAGGTATGGTGGTTGACTTACTCACGTGTCATGGCAGTTTGTCCTAGAACACCCTATACCTAAGAGATCCAATGAGGACATCCTAGAATATCTTAAACCTAAGATATCATATCATAACATCCTAGGCTCTGATACCAACTGTCACGCCCTGTCAATTTAGTAGCGGAATAAATCAGGGAGACACGAGCAAAGTACATAGTAGAGAAAAATGTACAACAGTTGAATGATTCAGAGCATCTAATGAACAATAAATTGAATAAAACTCCTCAATTCATTGAAATTTCACTAAGACTATTATAACCACTAATTCGGAGCCAATACGTAGGGCTCAATGACATCATTTCATATGAAGAGAAAATCTAAAGCAATAACTACTAGACTCCATTTGTGCTAGGGTAACTTCGTCATATAACTCCGGGTCGCTCATCACTCGGGTATTGTCCCATTGGTGTGTACAACGTCATCGTCTATCTTACCTAAGACATGATAACAAATAACGAAGGGTGAGCGATAACGCCCAGTATGACTTAAATCTTAGAATCAAGCAGGCTTTAAATAATTAATGCTTGAAAGGACAGAGTAACTAATGATAGAGCGAGTCATGTAAAGTCGAGAAAGTAAGAGCATGGGTAACATGGGTCACTGGCACATGAAGCAAGTATAGTACAATGAATAAGATCAAGTCACGATAGAAAGCAATAACAACACGATGGCAAATAATGTGAACGTCAAGCAATAGCAAGAAAAAAAAATATGTGTAGCAAGGAGAGGTAAAGTAGTTGGCTATATAGAGAGTAAATTGCACTTTTATTGATTTTCTTATCAATCGAAATTGTATAGCACTTTTGATTAACTTTCGTCAATGGAAATAGTAATGGCACTTTGGTTATCCGTAGATAGCCGAGAGAGAGTAGAGCATTTTTTTTGTAAATAGACAACGAGAGAATATAGAACTTTGTATTGATTGTCTTAGATTAATCTTGATAGTATGGCACTTGGATGTAATGTCGACATCCTGATCATTTAACTCCCGCGGGCAAATGGCACTTTCGGGCGTTTTCCCCAGGACCAGATCGGGCCCTATTGCGCTGGCATTGGTTATGTTGTTTATCTTTAGACAATCAATTAATGGCCAATAGAGAGTACCAAGAAATAGATAAGAGCACTAGATGAATAGACGAGATAGTAGAGTGACGTGAATAGATGAGCGAGTAGAGTATAGATGAGAACTAGTGGATATTACGCATAACACGTCGAGTATACAATCAATAGTATCAGTTGCACAACATGCGCACGTGGTGCTGGCAGTCAGGTGGAATTCACTACCTTTTCGCTAGCCATGTTGCACATAGGTCCAGAGGTCCGCCGTGATTCAAGATAAGATTGAACTTCTAATAGCTGTTTGGATCATGTTGATCCCTAAAGGGTATCATAGGTGTTAGGGTACAACTGGCTCGTTGACCATGTGGGAATCCATGGACAGAAGAGACTTACGGAGGCCTTGAACAAAGACTCACTAGTCCGGCAGAAGGAATATCCAACGGAGAGTTCGTCCAAGTCAAGAGAGAGTGTGTATATAAAAACAAGTGCTCGACCTTCTAGAGAAATTCTAGAATAGTGAAGCGTCGATAACGGTATTCCCAAAACGACGTGAGAAATGAAGACAAGTCTTATTTAAAGTAGGGAAATTTATTACATAAATTACCATATGTATTATGATATATTTACATGCCAAGTTAGGCCATATATTGATGGTTCAAAGTGTGTGCAAGTGTTATGAGAAAATCATGGACAAGATAGATCATGTGATTAACTTGAACTAATTAAAATATAATCAATAATTACAACTTCATTTTTCCATGTACAAGACAGTTAATAGGACATGGGTTGACTGTATAACAATAAACTTGCAAAAAGGTGGGTTTTCATGCAAAAAGCTGAGATCGTGACGGACCCTTGTAAGGGTCACGACAGGGTCAAGTGTAAATGCGATAGGGCCTTGTATGGATCGCGACGGGCTTGTCTGATCAGGCAGGCAGATCACGACGGAGTCGCTTGAGGGTCGCAACAGCTAGGTCAGGTCGGACAGCCAGAACGCGACTGGGTATCCTGTCGCAAATAGATCGCGAAAGGTTCCTGTGTCGCGATGGCCCTGAGAACGCGACAGGGGCTTATACAGAACGCGACAGGCTGGTCAGGACAAGTGCATAGATCGTGACGACAGCGCCTGTTGGGTTCAGAACGTAATGGGTATTGCTGTCATGACCAGACCTCAGAACGCGGCCTATCGGGCCATCGCATTCAGTGGGGCTGCGCCTGAGTCTGACCGGGAAAGGACAATGCAGTGGATTACGGACCCGAGTTACCCTATTTTTGACACAGGGTGATTCAGAAAACCATAATTAATTGTACAAGCGATGAAAAATCATGAAACCCATTGCAAATTGATCTAGACTCACATAGGTACTTACAATAATTTGGAATTTGAAAACGGACAGGGTTTAGACATGCTTTAATCATGAGAATTCATGGTGAACATGAAACCATACATAATTGAGATCAACGATTTAATTCGCAAGATATGATGGATGAAAATTAGGGCTTTCAGGGGCAAAAGACACCAAACTATCATCAGTATTTCCCATAAAAATTTCATAGCATGGGGTTTAGTATATATGGAGATCAAGAATTAAAAATAGGGTTCGGGGTCTTGGTGTTTACAGAACTTCAAAAATAAAGAACAAAAGATTTTCTTGATAGAAAAATATGAAACAAGAGGGCTTTGAATCCTAAGGTTTAGATCAACCTATAGAAGAAATTGATTTAGTTTTTCTCGTGAGAATGCCTACCTTTGATCATTTTCCTCTTCTAGGGCTAGAACTTGAAGAACTCGAGTTGAAGCCTTGATGAAGCCTCCTTCCCACGAATTCTCCCCCTCCTTGGACTCCTCTCCATGTCCTGAAATCTTTGTCAATGAGCTAGGGCCGGCCATGAGGTTTTAGGAGAGTATTTATGCTTCCTATGGTTTTATTTCCTAATAGGACTCAAACTCCTATTAAATTCTGAAATTTCCTATTTAATTCCACCTTCCAAGCTTGCCATGTCCAGTTTGGGTTAGGATGGGATCCAAATTCGTGCCAAACCTATTAGGTAGGTTTAGGAATTCAAATCTAACCCAAACTTCCTATTTAATGCATTAAATACCTCTTTTTATTTAAGTAATATTTTAGTTACGAATTTAGGGTATTTTCCCCATTATTCTTCTTTTAAAAATCTCCATTTTGGCCTAATAACTTATATATGATCTATTTAACAAATCCCAACACTTATTTTTGTTTAATGTGTTTTAACTTATAAAATTCCCCTTTTAAATTAGAGAATATCAATGTTTCAAAATTTATTCTTGTGCTATGGGAGGTCCAATGATCTAATTTCTCATGATGGATTATCATTACATATTGTTTGGAGTCTACCCATTATTTTATTTTTAATTGTTAATCTACTAGGCTCATATGATAATCACTACAAAAAAACGAACATTTGTCAGCGGTTGGAAGCCGCTGACAATATAAAGAAATCGATGACATATCGTTATGTCCGCACCTACCCAAGCGTTGCCAAAGCCGCTGGCAAAAATTCCGTGGACATACTTTATGTCAGCGGTTTACAGTCGCCGCTGACATATACACCATTTGTCTGCGACTATTGAAGCCATGAAAATAGAGTATTATTGGCAGCGGTCAGAAGCACCGTCGCAATAGACTTTATAGCAACCGCTGTCAGCCGCGGCCATTAGTGTATTATGGTCGCGGATTCTAGCCGCGAACATATGTGGCTTTTATCAGCGGCTGAAGCCGCGCCGTTCCTTTAAATATTTATTGTCAGCTGTCACAGGCGCCGCGGCCACATGTTGTCTTTTTGTCAGCATGTAATAGCCGTGGACATATGTCCATTTGGCAGCGACTTTCCAGCCACTAACATATTGTCAAAAAAAAAAAAAAATATTTAATACAACACTCTATATTTGTACATGAACCACCTGGATCATTCAATCACATATATTATCATTGAGCCACCACCTAGGCTCGCCGGATCATTCAATCACACACATTATTGAGCCACCACCCAGGCTCGCTCGATCATTCAATCACACACATTATTGAGCCACCACCCAGGCTCGCTCGATCATTCAATCACACACATAGAATATAATACATAAATATTATTATACAAATATCCAGAAAAGTCAAAATGTGAAAGTGTAATAAATAAGAGGGAAATCAAGGGACATGATCATCACGATCTAAATAATCATCTACCACCTCATCTGTCTCGCTATCACTCTCGCTCTATATTGGAGGAGGTACATGTTGGGTACGTGCTTGTGACGCCTGTATCTGGGAGAGGAGTAAGCTCATCTCGTCCACCTTCGAAGCTACATTCTCCAATTGAGAAATCTTTTCTTCCATTTGATTCATCTTCTCTGCCTGTGCTTTCAACTTCTCTTCTTGTGCTTTTAATTGTTCTTGCATTATCCTTTCTCTCTCTAAACAGGAAGATGTTCCTGTAGCTCCACACCATGTGCTCAATGTCTCTCCACTACCCGCACAGCGAACACGGCCAGGTCGATCTTTTCCCATGACCAAAATGAAGGTGTCCTCGGGAGTTGTTGTGGTGTGGCTCTCGGCATCAACGTCTGAGGAAGGAGCAATCATCTGAGTCATAGCCTCCTACAACAAAAAGCAGAGAAAAAAATATTAATTATACAACTATTGTAATGAAAACATATTCACATAAAATAAATAGAAATAAAGTTGCTTACATATCGTCTCCTGCTCTCCTCATCTACCCAGCTCTCACTACCGTCACGTAAGTCTTTGCATCGACCCATCTTGAATACCTCAAGTTGATGCGGAGTACTTCCATGCATATTTGACTATTTAAATTAAAGACATATAAGTAACTAATGAATAAAAGGGATAACATAATTCATAAAACATAACCCACAAAATCATTCATCAACTGATAATGAGAAGTTCTGCCCCGTCTATATGGCATAGACTAAGTGGCACGGTTTTGCTTATTTCGGTCAGCAACCCTCTAAAAAAACAAGAATAGACAGTTATTGTTCCATTTATAGAAACAAAATAATCAAAAACAATTATATTCTAATCATTTTAAATATTACCCACTCATCCCCAGTAGTCCACATCTCGCACATTGCTTGCTAATCTGAGGAGTCAACACCTGCTGGGACGGACACAATCGCATCATCTAAAGACTTGCCATTAAAATGCTGACATGAAAATAAAATTTTTGTCAATATATAAACAATTTTAAAAATAAAATACATATGAAAATGAAATAGTATATTAACTTACTCTTTTTTTTTCCTTGCTACGCCAGCTGCAATTCATGGCGCTCATGTGAGCAAGCATCTCCCTATCTGTTTTCTCTGTTCGCTCCCACTGGTACGTTAATTGCAAAACAAAGTCACTCAATTATAACAAAAATATATGTATATATACTATTCAATGTAAACAATAATTACCTAAAGATCTATGAATATCAACTCCTGAGTCGCAACAAGTAGCTTCGCAAAGTCTTTTTACCAAATCATATAATACATTTTTGATACAACGCCCATGCGACTCGTAAAGTGATCTACAGTAGGGCCCATGCCATATCCTCGAACAAGGGAGACATTCCATTGTTGTCCATCAGGGAGCCTCCTCTCTGTAACTCCTCTAGTCGGCCCTCGACGGCCAGTGCCCATTCCCCAAGACGGTGCAGATGGACCTGTTGAAATATAAACATTAAACATCATTAGAGAATATGTAAGGCCCTCGAATTTTGTTGTATTACTTTATTACGCATAAATAATTCATGCTTGTGTATGCATAGATGTACATATCTACGTACGTATTAACTAGATATACTTATGTGTGCATGTGTATAATTAGTTGTAAATAGTATATGAATTGTATGGTGGTATTGTGTACATGATAGTATATATATGTATAAGTTAACATGGATGGACGTCCAGGCTGAGTCAGCATCCACCTCAATGGACGCTAATACTTAAGTCAATGGCCATGGATGTGGACGTTAATATCTCTGACCTGCATGCGTTGCAGACCCCGAAATTCTGGGGGCAAGCAAGCCCAGCCATTGGGGAGATGTCCCCAACGGCTATCAGGCCATCCCATCACCTCTCCGAGATAACCAAACCCCTTCTCCTATAAACCAAACCCCTTCTGCACCAGAAGAGCTCTCTTAACTCTTGGAAGAGAGGAGAGAAAGCCTAGCTCTAGCTGTAGGAAAAACCTGAAGTTTGCATGCTTTGATCCAGAAAATTGGAGCTCATCCAGTGACCTACAGTGACTGGCAGCTAGCTGGAGCCTAGAGGAAGGCTTCCCCGACTCCAACCTGCTGTGGAGATCGACCAAGGACCCGGAGCAAGAAGATTTGGAGGCTTCTTAGGACTGCCCAAGGAGAGCTTCATCAACCTCTTTAATCCCTTTGAAGATTTATTTAGAGGCAAGTAACCCATACACTTCATCCATGTAGGTGTCTAGTAGGGTTTTGTCATTTTTACAGCTTTTACTCGTGTCCTGGATCCTCACACTTCTCTTTCTTTAGGAGCTCAGGTCTGTGTTTTGCACAAACCTGAACTTGATGGCAAGACCCATTGCCGTTAAGATCATCAATTAACGGCCAACGATGTTGCCGTTAAGCTCCATTAACGGCCAGACTGTGTCGTTAAGTTCTTCAGGCAGAATAGTGAGCTGTTCTCCCTTCTATGTGATTAATTTTCGAAGTGTTTTCGCATGAGGATATAATGTAATCGTGCATGTTATGTAAAACAGACAATGTGATGTGTGTGGAATTTCCTGTGCTTTTCGGTGAATGGCATGAATTGTTAAACTTATTGAAATACATGTTTGGAAAATGGATTGTGCACGTTCACCTACTGTCCACATGATCCCTGAGGAATGGAATGCCCTAAATTTTTCTAAACCGTGTATATACATATCAGTCCATGCCCTGCAATTTTGAGAATTTTTCCATGATTGTGGGATTTACTGTAATTTCTGTTTTGGAAATAGAAGACATGTGTAGGATTTGAAAAATTTACAGTAAATTGTGTGTATTGCAATAAATCTGGGGAAAATTCTTGTGATGATGTGTATGTTAGGTTCAGGGCTGTGAACTATCAAACTGGATATTCATGATATGTTCCATGATAAATTGAATTATGAATGGCATGAAACTGAATGTTTTAATTTCTGTAAATGTAATATGACTCATAAAAATCTGGAACTTTGTGTGTGAGGTCATGAACATGCAATTAGTGTGTGGTTAAAATCTCATGATATTTGGATAACTGTAAAGTGTACTATGAAATTTCCATGTGAAAACATGTGATAATGCATGCTATCATGAATATGATTTGATGATGTGTTTGCCAACCTGATTAATGTGAGTTACTGAATGTTTGATTTCTGTCAACAGTAGTATCATGATTAGGAAAACGGAGTCATGTGTATAAGTGATAAAATGTAAAGACATGTGTAATATGCGTATTAAAAATCGGTGTGTAATGTGTAAGACTGTGCCATGTGTGACACTGCTTCCATAGAGGGCCGTGGAGCCGTACCATGGAAAAGTCCCCATGGGAAGGTTCAATGCGTTAAGATCCTAAGGGCATTAGGATGAAATCCTGGAGGTGCACAAGTACCACTGGTTAGGGTGGAGACTTGTTCTCCCGGTCTGTGCAGTCCAAGAGTCGTCACTATATTCCCTAGGTGGCGTCTATGTGTTGTGTTATGTGATGTGTCCTTCTAATGGTGGTTTGGACTATGTGTCACGGCACTAAATTGTGAAATGTGAATGTGAATTGTGAAATGTGAATGTGACTATGTGTAAATTTTGTAGTGTGAATATGTGTAAATGTGCAATGTGTAAAAAGAGAACTATGTGAATGAGTGATTGTGCAAACATGTGAAACCAATAAGTTAGATTGTGAAATTATGATCCATGATACATTAATGTGAAATTATATTACAACAGCAACCTAGTTGCATTTATAAGAATGTTTTATATGTGTGAAAATGCGTAGAATCCATGCTAGGAACAATCCTTGCTTATGTGTAAACGTTTCCATGTTTAAGTGCTATCACGTTGTAGTTTAATCGAGAATGTAGCTCTCATGTGATAGGATGTGAATTGCTAAATCCATGTCAAAATAGAAACCTTAAAGTGTATAAAATGATAATGTGCATGTGTAAGAATGTGTAGAAACCATAATAGAAATGTTTCTTTTATGCATGCAAGAATCCCATGTTTGGTTGCTTCCATGTTTTAGCCTCATTTGAAATATAGCTTTCATGTGATTACATGAGTAGAAAGCATGTGATAGGATATTTATTTTGGAAGGGCTTAAATCATGTACCATGTGTTTTAAAGTTTGTAGAATTATCATGATAGGTTGTCTTTATCAATGTCCAAGCATGCTATATGTTTTGCTTTGCAAATTGGAATGAAAAACCTACTGTGATATATGCATGTATGAGGTGTGTGGTGTTATTTGCTGAGTCATTGAGACTCATTCCTTGCTTTAGCGTACAGGTTTAGTTGGTGACCCTACATCGTTAGAGGAGACTGTGGAGAGTGACTCCAAGCGTGGCGAGTAGCCTGGTGGAGTCGTCATCGTGACTTTTTTTTCTTTCATTGTATGTAATTGAGGCATTGTAAGGGAACTATTATGTAATTGTGGACAAGCTATGTAATCTGATTTTAGCACTTTATTTTCGTGGACCTTAGTTATCCTTAAATTGTCATTTGAATCATGTCTGTTAAATGTGGATGATGAAATGAAGACAAGTAGTCCTTTTACTTCCGCTACTCTGTATTTATATTTATGAGCATCTCAATCGTATGTTATTGTTTAGGTAAATGTCCCACTGTGATGACGTTCATTATACCGACGTGGATTGGTATAATCGTACCGGTATAATGAGGGTCGTCACAGAGATTTGGTATCAGAGCGACCGGTTGAGATTGCACATGAATATATATAAGTCATCATTTACATTACATGCTAAGTCTACATAGGAATGTCCACATGTGTAAAATTGATTAATAACGAATGAAAAATAGATAAGACAATGGTTAGGAAATAAATTAACGTAGTTCTAATAGTGTCTAAAATTTATTGCAGCCATGGCTTCGAGAGGTAGACGTGGTGGTGTGCCTGCTCGTGAGGGCGAGCCGAGACATGAGGAGCCGGCTGAGCAGCAGGCCCCGGCACCTCCGGATCCTGTACTTCCCCCACCGCCGCCCGTGGATTATGGATTGTTCATGCAAGGTTTGGTGCAGGCCATGCATACGCAGGCGCACACCCAGGCTGCACTCCAGGCTCAGTTGGCGGCTCAGGTTGGCATAATTAATTCAAGAGTAGTCTGTTTTATTTAATTGTGTGATGTTATGTTGAGTGCATATTGCTTGTTATTTGATGTAACAGGTTCAAGTCCCAGCTCAGGACCATGGTGGACCCTCCATCATGGAAAGATTCAAGAGGATGCTGCCACCTTCTTTTAAGGAGGAGAGCGATCCATTACTAGCTGAGAGCTGGATGAGGGAGATTGAAAAGATCTTCCAAGCTATTAGGTGTGCAGATGAGGATAAGGTTACTTTAGCCACTTATATGCTTCGGGTATGTGTTAGTTTATGTGTTGTATATCCTGTTAAGTTAGAATTGTTTAGTGTGGTGCTTATGAAGGTCGTGTTGCAAGAGAGAGATGATGTGTGGTGGGCTTCATTACTATGTACACGGTTGGTGGACGGCGCGATTGATGTTGCTTGGGACGAGTTCGTGAGGCTCTTTCGGGCCAAGTTCGTCCCCGATCATATTCAAGATCGGATGGAGCAGGAGTTCCTCTTGTTGACTCAGGGTTCCATGACCGTGCTCGAGTATGAGGCCAGGTTTGCAGAATTATCTAAATATGCATCTCATATCGTGACAGATGAGCGCAGGAAAGCAAAGAAGTTCGTGATGGGTCTGAAGCCATCACTGCGGATGAGGCTAGCGGCATTTGATCATCGTATCTTGGACGAAGCACTTAGTGCTGCTTGTAGACAAGAGGGCAAGATGCAGCAATATCTGGAAGAGAAGAAGGCTTCGCAGAAGAGGCCTGCAGCTACGTTCCAGTGGCAAGATAAGAAGAAAGCAGTGTACCAGGCACCGCAGTGACCCGTAACAACCGGTAGTGCACAGGTACCTTCTATACGTTCCCCTAGTGTGAAGAAAGGGTGTCCCCATTGTGGGAAGACACACGGTGGTTCCCAGTGTTGGATGATTGCGGGGAAATGCTTGAAGTGCGGAAGCAGCGACCACAAGATCAAAGATTGTCTGAGACTTCAGCAGGGAGTCCAGCGCGGAGTGCCAGCCCCAGCAGCGGTAGCAGTAGCAGCACCAGCTACAGGAAGACCAGGAAGGCCTCGAGCCCAAGCTCGAGTGTTTGCTTTAGCGTGCGAGGACGCCGAGCAGGCGGAGCATGTTACCAAAGGTACGGTTCTTCTCCTAGGTGTGCATGCTCGGGTTTTGTTTGACACGGGTGCCACTCACTCGTTCATTTTCGAGTGGTTTACTAGGCAGTTAGCTCTAGAGTCAGGCATAGAGTCTGAGGATTTAGAGGTCCCTTTGTCTGTACACACACCTGTGGGTACGGTATCGACTAGGAAGTGTATTCCGTCGTTACCTGTGTGCATTGAGGATAGAGTCCTAGATGGGTGTTTCTTCTTGGTAAAGATGAAGGACTATGATGCTATTCTTGGTCTGGATTGGCTAGAGGAGCACTATGCGTTAGTAGATTGCCGTGGGAAGAGGATTGTTTTTCGCATTCCTGGTGAGGACGAGTTCTCTCATCCCTTACCAAGGAACTTGGAGGGAAAGTTGGTCATCTCTGCCATAAAGGCGATGCACATGGTGAACAAGGGTTGTAACGCTTTTCTTGCCAGTGTGGTGTTAGTACCTGAGGCTAATGAGTCACCTGATCTGGCAGAGATTGATGCGGTGCAGGACTTTCCAGATGTCTTTCCCGATGATTTGTCTGGATTGCCACCGGATAGAGAGATAGAGTTCACCATAGAGTTGCTTTCGGGCACCTCTCCTATCTCAAAGGCTCCATATCGGATGGCACCTGCGGAGTTAGCCGAGTTGAGAAGGCAGTTGCAAGAGTTGCTAGATAAGGGATTTATTCTCCCTAGTGTTTCTCCTTGGGGCGCACCTGTACTGTTCGTGAAGAAGAAGGATGGGTCACTTCGGTTATGCATCGATTATAGGAAGCTAAACCAAGTGACAGTGAAGAACAGGTATCCCTTACCTCGTATTGATGATTTGTTTGACCAGTTGCAAGATGCATCAGTCTTTTCTAAGATTGATTTGCGATCTGGTTATCATCAGTTGAGGATTCGGAGTGAGGATGTGTCCAAGACAGCATTTAGATCCCGTTATGGACATTATGGGTTTTTGGTTCTTCCTTTCGGATTGACCAACGCCCCTGCAACATTCATGGATCTCATGAATAGGGTGTTTAGGCCTTACTTAGATAGCTTTGTCGTAGTGTTTATTGATGATGTGCTGGTCTACTCTCCGGACGAGGCCACACACCGTCAGCATTTGAGGGTAGTGTTAGAGGTTCTTCGTGAGCACTAGCTGTATGCTAAATTCAGCAAGTGCGATTTCTGGTAGCGCGAGGTTGATTTCCTCGGGCATGTTATCTCTGGTGCTAGTGTTGCAGTTGATCCAGTAAAGGTCCAGGCAGTTATAGTTATGGATTGGGAGACTCCCAAGACCCCTTCGGAGATTCGTAGTTTTCTTGGTTTAGCTGGTTACTATCGGCGATTTATTGAGGAATTTTCGTCCATCGCCACCCCTTTGACATAGCTGACTAGGAAGGGCGTGAAGTTTGTCTGGTCCGAGAAGTGTGAGAGCAATTTTCAATTGTTGAAGACTAAACTCACATCAGCTCCGATGTTAGTCTTGTCGAGTGGTGTAGAGGGTTTTGCTATCTACACGGATGCGTCTCGGATGGGCCTTGATTGCGTTTTGATGCAGCAAGGAAGGGTAGTGGCTTATGCTTCTCGTCAGTTGAAGCAGTATGGGAAGAACTATCCGACCCATGATTTGGAGCTCGCAGCAGTGGTTCATGCACTAAAGATTTGGAGACACAATCTTTATGGTGTCAGATTTGAGGTGTTCACCGACCACAAGAGGTTGAAATATCTTTTCTCCCAAAAGGAATTAAACCTGAGGCAGAGAAGATGGATTGAGTTCTTGAAGGACTATGACTTCGACCTTCAGTATCACCCTGGGAAGGCGAACATCGTAGCGGATGCCCTAAGCAGGAAGAGGTCTTCGCTCTAGCAAGATTGAAAGATGTTGGAGGATGCGGCGTGCTCGATGACTGAGTTAGAGCCAACGTTATGTCAGGCTTTTGTGGCTCAGTTGTCTCTTAAGTCCTCGGTTTTGGATGAGGTGATCGAGCAACAGAAGACCGACCCTAGACTTCAAGAGTTAGTGGGCAAGGCATGCATTGATCGTGATGAGGACGACGTGATTAGATTCCATCACCACGTCTGTGTCCCTGATTTGGTAGAGTCCGTGAGCATGTGTTAGCTGAGGCTCATAGATCGCGATTCTCTATTCATCCGGGTAACACTAAGATGTACCAAGATTTGAAGAGATCTTTTTGGTGGTCCGGCATGAAAAGGGATGTAGCAGATTATGTGTCCCGATGTTTAGTATGCCAGCAAGTGAAAGCTGAGCGGCAGCGACCATCTGGCCTTATGCAGAAGATGGAGATCCCAGTGTGGAAGTGGGAAGCTGTGACTATGGATTTTGTTTCGGGTTTGCCTCGGTCTAGATGAGGCAACGACTCGATTTGTGTAGTTGTAGATAGATTCTCGAAGACTGTGCATTTCTTACCTTTAAAGAAGAAGCAGTCAGTAGAGAGATTGGCTAGATTGTATGTTAGTAGCATTATTAGATTGCATGGTGTGCCGAAGTCGATCATTTCGGATCGAGATCCGAGATTTACTTCGAGGCTGTGGAAGGATCTTCAGGATGCTTTGGGTTCGGAGCTGAAGCTCAGTTCGGCGTTTCATCCCCAGACAGATGGACATTCTGAGCGGACTATCCAGACGCTCGAGGATTGTTGAGGGCGTGCATGTTGGATTGGGAGGATGATTGGGAGCGTCATTTACCTCTAGTGGAGTTCGCATACAACAACAACTTTCATGCGAGTATTGGTATGGCTCCATTTGAGGCATTGTATGGTAGGCCCTGCAGATCTCCTTTTATGTTGGGAGGAGACTGGTGATAGGCAGTTGATCGGTCCGGAGTTAGCTCAGGAAACTTCGGATAAGATCCATCTTATCAGGAAGAGGCTTGTTGCGACACAGGATAGGCAGAAGAGCTATGCCGACAACAGGAGGAAGGATTTGGAGTTCGAGGTGGGTAAACATGTCTTTTTGAAGATATCGCCTACGCGTGGTGTGGTTAGATTTGGCAGGCATAGTAAGTTGAGCCCTAGATTCATTGGCCCGTATGAGATTCTCAGACGATTGGGCAACGTGGCATATGAGCTAGCCTTACCCCCAGCTTTAGCTAGTGTTCATCCCGTTTTCGACGTGTCTATGCTCCGGAAGTATGTCCGAGATCCATCTCATGTGATTAGCCACGAGCCAGTGGAGATACAGCCAGATCTTTCGTATGAGGAGCAACAAGTAGCTATTCTTGACCGGAAGGTTTAGCATGTCCGGAACAAGGGTATTGCATCAGTGAAAGTCCTATGGCGGAACTGCTCGCGAGAGGAGGCTACTTGGGAGGTTGAGGATGCGATGAAGAAGAAGTATCCACGTTTGTTTGAGTAGTTTTGTTTAAACATCGAGGATGAAGTTTCATTAAGGGGGAGAGGGTGTAAGGCCCTCGAATTTTGTTGTATTACTTTATTACGCGTAAATACTTCATGCTTGTTTATGCATAGATGTACATATCTACGTATGTATTAACTAGATATACTTATGTGTGCATGTGTATAATTAGTTGTAAACAGTGTATGAATTGCATGGTGGTAGTGTGTAAATGATAGTATATATATGTACAAGTTAAGCATGGTTTTTGCATGTTTTAAGTTCTGACCGAAGGGCCAAATTGACGTCAACATGGATGGACGTCCAGGCTGAGCCAGCGTCCACCTCGATGGATGCTAATACTTAAGTCAACGGCCATGGATGTGGATGTTAATATCTCTGATCTGCATGCGTAGCAGACCCCAAAATTCCGGGGGCAAGCAAGCCCAGCCATTTGGGAGATGTCCCCAATGGCTATCAGGCCATCTCATCACCTCTCCGGGATAACCTAACCCCTTCTCCTATAAACCAAACCCCTTCTGCACCAGAAGAGCTCTCTTGACTCTTGGAAGAGAGGAGAGAAACCCTAGCTCTAGCTGTGGGAAAATTTTGAAGTTTGCATGCTTTGATCCGGCAAATTGGAGCTCATCCGGCAACCTACAGCGACTGGTAGCTAGCTGGAGCCTAGAGGAAGGCTTCCCCGACTCCAACCTGCTGTGGAGATCGAGCAAGGACCCAGAGCAAGAAGATTTGGAGGCTTCTTGGGACTGGCCAAGGAGAGCTTCATCAACCTCTTTGATCCCTTTGATGATTTATAAAGTAACCCATCCACTTTGTCCATGTAGGTGTCTAATAGGGTTTTGTCATTTTTACAGCTTTTACTCGTGTCCTCGATCCTCACACTTCTCTTTCTTTTGGAGCTCGGGTCTGTGTATTGCACAGACCTGAACTTGACGGCAAGACCCATTGCCGTTAAGATCTTCAATTAACGGCCAATGATGTTGCCGTTAAGCTCCATTAACGGCCAGACTGTGCCGTTATGTTCTTCAGGGCTGAACAGTGAGCTGTTCTCCCTTCTATGTGATTAATTTTCGAAGTGTTTTCGCATGACGATATAATGTAATCATATATGTTATGTAAAATAGACAATGTGATGTGTGTGAAATTTCCTGTGCTTTTCGGTGAATGGCATGAATTGTTAGACTTATTGAAATACATGTTTGGAAAATGGATTATGCACGTTCACCTACTGTCTACATGATCCCTGAGGAATGGAATGCCCTAATTTTTTCTAAACTGTGTATATACGTATCAGTCCATGCCCTGCAATTTTGAGAATTTTTCCATGATTGTGGGATTTACTGTAATTTCTATTTTGGAAATAGAAGACATGCGTAGGATTTGAAAAATTTACAGTAAATTGTGTGTTGTGCAATAAATCTGGGGAAAATTCTTGTGATGATGTGTATGTTAGGTTCAAGGCTGTGAACTGTCAAACTGGATATTCATGATATGTTCCATGATAAATTGAATTATGAATGGCATGAAACTGAATGTTTTAATTTCTGTAAATGTAATATGACTCAGAAAAATCTAGAACGTTGTGTGTCAGGTCATGAACATGCAATTAGTGTGTGGTTAAAATCTCATGATATTTGGATAACTGTAAAGTGTACTATGAAATTTCTATGTGAAAACATGTGATAAATGCATGCTATCATGAATATGATTTGATGATGTTTGCCAACCTGATTAATGTGAGTTACTGAATTTTTGATTTCTGTTAACAGTAGTATCATGATTAGGAAAACGGAGTCATGTGTATAAGTGAGAAAATGTAAAGACATGTGTAATATGCGTGTTAAAATCGGTGTGTAATGTGTAAGACTGTGCCATGTGTGACACTGCTTCCATAGAGGGCCGTGGAGCTGTACCATAGAAAAGTCCCCATGGGAAGGTTCAATGTGTTAAGATCCTAAGGGCATTAGGATGAAATCCTGGCGGTGGACAAGTACCACTGGTTAGGGTGGAGACTTGTTCTCCCGGTCTGCATAGTCCAAGAGTCGTCACTGTATTGCCTAGGTGGCGTCTATGTGTATGTGTTATGTGATGTGTCCTTCTAATGGTGGTTTGGACTATGTGTCACGGCACTAAATTGTGAAATGTGAATGTGAATTGTGAAATGTGAATGTGACTATGTGTAAATTGTGTAGTGTGAATATGTGTAAATGTGCAATGTGTAAAAAGAGAACTATGTGAATGAGTGATTGTGCAAACATGTGAAACTAATAAGTTAGATTGTGAAATTGTGATCCATGATACATTAATGTGAAATTATGTTACAACAGAACCTAGTTGCGTTTATAAGAATGTTTTATATGTGTGAAAATACGTAGAATCCATGCTAGGAACAATCCTTGCTTATGCGTAAACGTTTCCATGTTTAAGTGCTATCACGTTGTAGTTTAATCGAGAATGTAGCTCTCATGTGATAGGATGTGAATTACTAAATCCATGTCAAAAAACAACCTTAAAGTGTATAAAATGATAATGTCCATGTGTAAGAATGTGTAGAAACCATAATAGAAATGTTTCTTTTATGCATGCAAGAATCCCATGTTTGGTTGCTTCCATGTTTTAGCCTCATTTGAAATGTAGCTTTCATGTGATTACATGAGTAGAAAGCAAGTGATAGGATATTTATTTTGAAAGGGCTTAAATCATGTACCATGTGTTTTAAAGTTTGTAGAATTATTATGATAGGTTGTCTTTATCAATGTCCAAGCATGCTATATGTTTTACTTTGCAAATTGGAATGAAAAACCTACTGTGTTATATGCATATATGAGGTGTGTGGTGTTATTTGCTGAGTCTTTGAGACTCATTCCTTGCTTCAGCGTACAGGTTTAGTTGGTGACCCTACATCGTTAGAGGAGACCGTGGAGAGTGACTCCGAGCATGGCGCGTAGCCTGGTGGAGTCGTCATCGTGACTTTTTTTCTTTCATTGTATGTAATTGAGGAATTGTAAGCGAACTATTATGTAATTGTGGACAAGCTATGTAATCTGATTTTAGCACTTTATTTTCGTGGACTTTAGTTATCTTTAAATTGTCATTTGAATCATATATGTTAAATGTGGATGATGAAATGAAGACAAGTAGTCTTTTACTTCCGCTACTATGTATTTATATTTATGAGCATCTCAATCGTATGTTATTGTTTGGGTAAATGTCGCACTGTGATGACGTTCATTATACCGACGTGGATTGATATAATCGTACCGGTATAAAGAGGGTCGTCACAGAATATCTATTAAACAATGAATATAAATGTTACATGAAATTAAGATACGAACATGCTACAGAAGATGTAGATGCTGTCGAAGAACCCTGAGGGCTGGACGAGGGCTCTATCTACTGAAGAGTGAGAGGGAGAGGAAGCTCCTGAGAGGTGGGAGCGGGAGGGAGCCTCGGAGATGTGGGAGGGGGAGGGGTTGCCTGAGAGGTGGGAGGGGAGGGACCAATAGAGTCCGATGCCTCCGTAGACGTAAGCCATCATGAGAAGAGAGCTCACTATTGGAAACCATCTGTTAAAAAAAATTGTTAGTAAATATGTAACATAACAAGTTAAAAAAATCATGTTAAAAATGAAATATAAATACTAACGTAAATAATCACCTAAATATTAATATATCGTCCACTCTTACGCTACTTTCTTGACATAGATCCACATCTTGAATTTCTCCTCTAATCGAAACATCAATCAGACTGTCCTAAATGCTTCGTCACTTGGTTCTATATCATTCTCAGGAGCATTATCTTGGAAGTCGTAGTAATCATGCGGATGTGCTTTGACAGGAATGATCCCTCCTTGTGTTGTGTTATCATTGACATAGAACACCTGTTCCACTTGACTTGCCAAGGCAAATGGTTCATTTATATTGAGTCATTGACTAGTGTTCAGACTGATAGTTCCATATTTATCTCTTTTAAATCCTCTATCTTTTCTATAAACATCCACCAGTCACACTCAAATAAAACAGCATGTCTTGATTATCAAAATATATTTCCAATACATCATTTAGACGTCCATAATATCCATCACATCTGGATTCAAGTTCTACATTCACAATAACTCTAGACAAATGAGTGACCTTTGTTGCATCAATAGATGATGTACGAAACCTGAATCCATTGACAATATAGCCCGAGTGTGAACTTGCAAACCTTGAAGGTGTTCGTGCCAAACAGTATATATCAGTACACCGAAGATCATTTGCATCGTACAAATCTTTTACATAACTTTGCAACCACTTCAAGAAATTCCTTTCTGTATGTCTTGAACTCTCAACCACATCTCATGTGTTCAAAAAATATTCATCGATATCTTCAATCTATTTAAGAATATATAGATGTGCCTTCTCAACTTCTTCTTCAGATAATATATGACTATTACCGCTCCTGCTAAGAAACGTCCTGAAGACTTGAATATTGAACAACCTCCTTCATTATTGTCTTCAGAGGGGCCGTCATAGTTTCTTTCCCTTCGATTAAAGCGAGTGTCAATACCCTCCATATACATAGAACAAAATGAGATTGTTTCCTCCATAAGATAGCCTTCAATAATTGAACCTTCTAGATGTGCCCTATCTAAACATAGTCTTTCAATTTCTTCAAAAATCTCTCTATAGGATACATCCATCGGTATTGAACTGGTCCGGCAATTCTCGCTTCATATGCAAGATGTACAATCAAATGAACCATGACATCAAAAAAAGACGGTGGAAAAATTTGTTCCAACTTACATAATGTTACTGCAATATCACCATCCAATGTAAGCAAACGATTAGATTGAAGAACTTTGGAACAGACATCTCTAAAATATATACTTAACTCTGTAATTGGGTCTGTCACATCTTGATTGACAATACCACAAATTGCCAAAGGCAATAATACTTGCATGTATATATGGCAATCATGACTCTTCATCCCTACCAATTTTTGACTTGCAATATCCACACATTTGATCAATTGGAGGAATATCCATCTGGAACTTTTATATTATGCAGAAAGTTGCACACAGTCGTTGTCTGCAATCTGTTCAATGTATATTCTGCCGCTGGTAACCTGGTCTTATTTTGACTGTCTGTCTGTGGATGGAATTCTGGTCTTATTCCCCACTGTGCCATATCTAACCGTGCATTATGACTATCTTTGCTCTTTTCCCCACCAAGAAGATTCAAAGTTCCCAACAAATTGTCACATACATTCTTCTCAATGTGCTTTACATCCAGGTTGTGCCGAATGAGTAGAATTGACCAATACGGCAGCTCTCTAAAAAAATACTTTGTTCTTCCATCCGTCTAAATTCTTGATATCCTTCTTAAAGTTCTTTCCAAATCTGATATAAGGAAGTTGAAGTTGTTGATTCCACACTGCAGCACCCGTTACACTTCTGGACGCTTACGACGTTCAGCCATGCCATCAAATTTGTGTTGATACTCACGCCTTCTTCATCTATGACTGATTGGCAAAAATCATCGATGCCCTAGAAATAGAATTTTCGACAATTGTGCAGCCATTTTGAATTTGTATCATAATGACAGGATGGACATGCATGTTTTCCTTTGGTACTCCATCCTGATAAATTGGCATATGCAGGAAAATCATTGATCATCCACAGAAGGGCAGCTCTCATTTGAAAATTCTGTTTCTTTGAAGCATCATATGTTTCAACACCGTTGTCCCACAAATCTTTCAATTCTTCTATCAACGGTTGTAAATAGGCATCGATATCATTTTCAGGACTTTTAGGACCTGGAATAAGTAATGACATCATCATAAATGTCCGCTTCTTACACATCCATGGCGGCAAATTATAAACTACTATCATCACAGGCCATACACTGTATCTGCTAGTCATCATCCCAAATGGATTGAACCCATCAGTCGCTAAGCTGAGTCTCACGTCGCGAACCTCTACAGCAAAATCTGGATATTGATCATCGAAATGTCGCCATGCTTCAGAGTTAGCAGGATGTCGCATAGTTCCATTTTCCGAGAGACTTCGGCCATCTTTGTGCCATGTCATCTACTTCGCTATCTTAGAGACATGAACATTCTTTGCAATCTATCTTTCACTGGAAAATAACGCAATATTTTGTATGGCACCTGTTTGCGACGTCTCTTCTTCAGGCTACCTTGTTGCGTATTTTCTTTATACCTGGGAGCATTACTGCTGGACATCGATCCCTATGTACTTGTTCATTTCAAAACAAGACATAGTCATTCTGACAAGCATCTATCTTCTCATGACCTAACCCTAAATCTTTCATAGTCTTCTTCACTTCATACCATGTTCGAGGTAAATTAGCTCCTTCTGGTAATACTTCTCTAAGCAACACAAGAACATTCCCATACAAGAAGCTATCACTTTGTTCATGGTCTTAATGTGCAATAGTTTCAACAGAAATGTCAATTTTAGAAATTTGACACAACCAGGATATAATGGTGTTTCAGCATCTTCTAATAATTGATAAAAATCGCTAGCTCTCTGATTTGGTTCATGTTCTTCTTCTATCCTCTCTGTTTTCGCCTCTTGTAACTCATATAACATTTCAATTGTCATATCATCTGCTCTTCTTTTTGTGCTTCATTAACAGACGGGCTAACTTGCTAAACATCAACAATGGCTGCTTGTAACGTCGCGCGTTTTCTGGATCCCCGTGATCTAGGTTTAGCGGGTTTGGTGGCCAATGTGTGGCCCTTTAGCTTGTGTCTCAGGTGTTCGCGCGAGTTGTGAAGCTTGGTGGGCCGGCCGTTGGGCCCAAAGTGCTCACAAGTCTTGTGGTTGTGAACGCGACGGAGGCTTGCGTCCCGATCTGAATGCAACGGCCCTTGGGGACCTGTTCCTTACCGCTGTTTGGCGAACGTCGTCTGCATGGCTACGCGTGTCGCTCGCTTGCAGTCAGCTGACGTCGGCCTTGGGAAGGCGACGGTCACCTAATTCACGATCAGGTCGCGACGATGGTGCACGTCGCGATCCCAACCACTGTGCATTTTTAAGAGAGTTTTGGCCAGATAGAGCTGGCGCAAGCTCTGCTCGGCCCAGGAGGAGCTGCTGCAGTGGTTTTGGGCGATTCTAGGTTTTGGTGGAGTTTCAGCGCGCTCTCTCCCGCGAGGACATCGCTTGGAGTGGGGGAGACGCTGTGCCATCATCAGTTTGTGTGTACTTCGTGAAGGTAGGGTGTTCTACCTCGATTTGTGTTGTGGATTGCATGTTAGCTCGTTTAATACTTTGCAAACAATAGATACCATGCTAGGGTATCCATTAAAGCATGAAAATGTGAATTAATCGTGGTTTAAATGGTCTGGAGTGGTGATCCGTGGAGTTCCTCCCGGATTAGGGTTTGCGCCTGTGAAGGCGACGGCCCAGGGTGTCGCGTCCTGAATGCGATAGCCCGACCCGTCGCGTTCATATTATGAATGCAACAAGTCGATGGGTCACGTTCTGAAGGCGACCTGGCCCTTTATCGCGACCTCAGCTGAGAGGTCTGGACATGCATGCTTCAGTGTTGTGGTTAAACAATTAGTCATATTTGTTGTGAATGGCAATGACATGTAGAGCCAGTACACTTGTTATACTTACAAAGTGTGTTGCTCACGAGGTGGCATGTTTTATATGGTTAATGTGTTATGTACGTAATCGGCTTGGTGTTTACGTAGTATGTGTGGTGGGTTGGTACCCGTAGCACTCTTGGAGCGTGTCCATGTGTTGGACATGTTGTTTACATGAATGACGTGTGGTGCACCTGGCTAGTGTATTATACATGTGGTGTCTACGTGGTTTGGATGTTGTGCATGCGGTTTATGTGTGCATGGCACATCGTACATCATTGTGTTTATTGCATCTTAATTATTATGGTTAGTCTGTGGTATTGTGGCGATGAGGTTCACATCTGAACCTTGCCTCGATCCTTTAGGATCTTTTATAGATTATCCTAGATGGATAATTAGTAAAGTATAAGTATAATTATTATGTGATTATTGTGTTTAGTGTGACCTTCACTGTATCAAGGTGACCGATGACAGGCCGTGGTGTTATTATGAATATGGTTTATGTGTGTGATTGTGTAGTTTAGCTTGTAAGTCACAAGGTGACTAGAACAAGCTATTCCTAACATATATACCATGATTGGTAATAGAAAGTGTTTGTGCATACCGTAGTTTGGGCTTGCCGAGTTTGGTGGTCCGGCGCCTATTCCGGAATGCCTCTCTAGTTGGGTACCCCAGGTTCTTTGTGAGCCAAGCACGTAGTGTTTGTTGTGCTCGGGGCTTGTCTCGGTACAATGTGGTACCGTTGAGGTCTGTGTCGTCTTCCTGACACCCTCACTCCTGCATTTGAGTTGTACGTCCAGTTGAGGGAAAGATGACAGTAGGGTAGTGTATTGTGTTTGTGAGTGTGTAGTCGCTTGTAGCACGCTCGTGGTTGGGGGTACAGACACCAGTAGACGTACTGGGCCCCATCTAGTCCTGTTCCAGTGCCTCACTTTAGGGAGCTCGGGCCTGAGTCCCTAAAGGTTCTAGGCATGGGCCTGCAGTGTGTGAGAATGTAGGTGGTGGTGGTGTTTGTTAGTCTCCATAGTTAGTTGCTTGACTTGTGAGTTTGTGGAGCCGTAGTTGGACTGAGGGTCCGTGGCTAGGAGACTGAGAGGTTGTTCTTGTGTTATGTTGTCCGGGTTGGATATTGGCCTGATCAGCCAGTAGTCCGTTCCGTGTGGTGGCGTCGTTCCTTTCCTACTTCGGGCTCGTGATTTGTGACTCATAGTCGAGGTTTGACCCGTTCGAGGTGTGCCCTAGTGTTGGCACAGTTGTGACTGCGGTTGTAGCTTGTGGTGTGTCCGAGTGGTGGCACGGTTTTAGTTATGGTTGGTGAGTGTTGATTCACCAAATGTGGTTTAGCTCTCTATGGTGTGTCCTATTACGGCACTGGTTTACTTGCAATTTTTTGTGCTGGTACCTTGTGGTAATAGGTACTTGTACCCCATGCGGGTAATGGTTTGTGGTTGTACGTCGTATATCAGTCTTTTCTGGTGTGGATGTAGAACTGTGTTTCGTGGAGGTCGTGTTGTGTGACCTTCCACTCAGTGTGCTTTACCCTTCCTCAGGTAAGCTTCCGTATATGGTTTTCGTGTGTGAAGGATTGGCCCTTGTAGCCAGTCCTGCCATTCTGTGTGTGGCTTCTGACATATTGTGGTTTGGGTATAAAGGGCCATCTTTTAGTTAGCAGTCCTGTTACCCACGTACTTGAGACTCGTCTGTGAAGCTTATAGCCTAGGCAGTGGTTTGCTTGTGTGGCTTATAGCTTAAATGATTGGTTGTGACTATGGTTTGCCTGTAAGGCTTGAGGCCTAGGCGTTATTGTTGTTGAGCAGACTAATGGTGTGAAGCTAATCCTGTTGTTTCTTCTTACCTTCCGAAGTTATGTTTGATTAAGGTGTTTATATTTAATTGTAGTTTAAATTCAATTGTTGTGAGCATGAAATGGTTTGGCTATTGGTGTTGCCAATGAGACCCTATGGGGTTGAGGTGTCCGTAGTTTGTTGTTGTTTTGGGTAGCCCCTGCTGAGCCTGTGACTTGTTGAGGCTCACTCCCCCACAGTTCTTTTCAAGGCTTACTATTGGTTCGGCTTGTTGAGCGGTTGTGGCAGACTTGTACCACCAGCAGTGGTGTAGTAGTTAGTTTGTGTGAGCTTGTGCTCCCTCGGGGTATGCCCCAAGTAGTTGTACTTTTTAATTGGACATGTAATTATGTAATGGTACAATTGTAAATTGTTATATGCAGGTATGAGCACATGTACTTTCTTGTATTTTATACTATGCAGTTGTCTTTTATATTCTTATTGGACACTTGTGTGAGCTATCCCTTGTGAGACTTTGGTCCGTTCGCGGGAGGCGGATCTGGATATGGAGCCTTAATGGGCATAAATATCCAGGGCCGTCACAGTGCCTCTCCATGACATACCCAATTGGTATACCGTGTCCAAAATCCATCTACTTTAAGATGAATTTCAACATCCATCCGGGACAACTTCAATCCGTTAACACAGTTACGACACGGACATTGTATGAACTCATGATTCCGTCCATGTCTAAAAGATTGTCTTGTTCATCAAAAGCAAAATCCAAAAACTCATCTATTCCTTTCTCATATCGAAGATCCAAACGATCTCTAAGTTGTATCCAACTCTTACCGAGTCTCGTCATTTTAGGATGCAATAGTTCTACATTGACAATAACCCATTAGCCTAACTTGTACCCAAATGATATCTAAGTTGTATCGAATAAATATGAATTAATCGACAATTCCAAGAAAATTTCGACAGCACCTCCCTATACCGAGAGCATTTTCACATTTACATTCCACACACACATACATGTCTGCATAAATTCCTGCAAAAAAAGGGGTGCCTATAAAAATCGTGCCCATCTATGGATATTTGATTCATCTGTTCTTCTTAATTTATTATATGTGTATTGGGACTGTCTTCAAATTTTAGCAGCATCTCCCCACACTTCTCCAAATACCGCAAATATTTATTAATTTTAACTATGCTCAGAAAGTCACTTGTATGAAATACAAGTGACAAAAAGAGTAGTTAAAATTAATTGGTATATCGGAGAAGTGTGAAGACACGGTACCAAATTTTAAGACAATCACATTACACATATAATAAATTAAGAATGTACAGATGAATCAAATATACATAGACTATCCAACTTGGACAATTCAAGACTTTATGCTCGATATATGACATTACTATCAAAAGACAGTAAAATCATATATACTAACACATGTCTTCAACGGACAAAAATGAAAAAAAGGTCCCACTCATCTCACTCATTATATTCATGCTTCCTCTATCTTCTCATTCATACATCCTGTAAAGCAGAAAGTATACATCTATGACATTCACCACATACAATCACTCCTGCAAAAAAATATGAGCCACCACCTAGGCTCGCTGGTTCAACAATATATATAGAGGGGATGGAAGGATTACCTGAGCAGATAAGAGATGAAACCTAAACAAGTTGTACCAATGAATACCTGCATTGAACAAGAAAAGTAATATGAGTGTTTGTGCAACCATCTCAAAAGTAATATGAGTGCATATGCAAGTTAAAAAATTAATGGTTCAACAGAAAAAGTCAGGGTCTAGTAATCAGATCAAGCAAACTGGAGGGATTAGCAAATGTACCTTTCTCCCACACTGCCAAGGCAAGATCTAGCAAGAATAACCTTTTACTTTTAAATTCAAAGCAATAGAATAGTCTATAAAACAGATAGAAAAAATAAGATAAAAATAACATCTAGTTCTAATGCATCTCAGCTTTTAAAACATTAAATCATAACTCATATTGTAAAACTAAATAAATAAACAGAAGGACTATCAACAGAGTGAAGGACCTGGGAATTTTATGATGATTTTCTGCAAGATATAGGCATTGAACAACTTCAAAGGGGAAAAAAAAAAGGGTGCACTGGCCTGTATTATAGGTGGAATCATCACCCGGTCCAAATATAAGGGCTCTATTTATTTTTAGTCCATTAATCGGTCAATTTTTTTTAAGTCAATAATGTTAAAAATCTCAATTTCTGATCCAAAGCTGAGAAGTACCGTTAGTTTGGATGAAATTGAAGGGTAAAAAGTCTGAATGTCCTTTGAGGTTTCTGAGGACGTGGAGGGAGAGCAATGGATGAGAGGGACAAAATGGACAAGAGGACTGCCAACTCTTATGTGCAGAAACCTCCTGTTCTTTGTTGATTTCTAAATATGCTCAGTTAAGGTACATCAATCATGCATTTTTTTTTAAATCATACTTGCATGCCATTTTTTTTTTCTAAATCATACTTGCCTGTATAATGTTGTATAGAGGACATAATTTTTTTAGTTCTACATTAAAGTAGTGAAAATAAATGTGCTTGTAAATAACGATCCGATCCCTATTTGGGATTTTGGACCCCGGGTGTGTAGGTTTTAGCCATTTATATTACTTGGCTGTTTTTTAGATCCGTCATTCAATGCCCAACCCAATCGGAGATCCAATTGGATTCGTCAGTTCCCACACGTCACTTTAACCCACTCGGTGGTGTCGGAGAAAAGCACGCTGATCCAATCTATTTGGGATTTTGGACCCCTGGGTTGTAGGTTTTAGCCCTTTATGTACTTGGTTGGCTGTTTTTTAGATCGTCATTTCAATGCCCAACCCAATCGGGAGATCCAAATGGATTCCGTCAGTTCCCACACGTCACTTTAACCCACCTGGTCATGTCGGAGAAAACAGCACGCCGATCCGAACCCTATTTGGAATTTTGGACCCCCGGGTTGTTGGTTTGACCCCATATATATACTTGACTATTTTTAGATCCGTCATTCACTGCCCAACCCAATTCGGAGATCAAATTAGATTCCGTCAGTTCCCACACGTCACTTTAACCCCACCCGTCGTGTCGGAGAAAACGGCATGCCGATCCGATCCCTATTTGGGATTTTGGACCCCCGGGTTGTAGGTTTTAGCCCTTTATATATACATGGCTGTTTTTTAGATCCGTCATATCAGTGCCAACCCAATCCGGAGATCCAAATTGGATTCGTTAGATCACACACGTCACTTTAACCACCCGGTCGTGTCGGAGAAAACGGAACGCCCATCCGATCCTATTTGGGATTTTGGACCCCCGGTTGTGTGTTTGACCCTTTATATATACTTGACTGTTTTTCAAATCCGTCATTTCAATGCCCAACCCAATCCGGATATCCAAATTAGATTCTGTCAGTTCTCACACGTCACTTTAACCCACCCGGTCGTGTCGGAGAAAACGACACGCCGATCCGATCCCTATTTGGATTTCGGACCCCAGGTTGTAGGTTTTAGCCCTTTCTATATACTTGGCTATTTTTAGATCCTCATTTCAATGCCCAACCAATCGGAGATCCAAATTGGATTCCGTCAGTTCCCACACGTCATTTTAACCCACTCGGTTGTGTCGGAGAAACGGCACGCCGATCCAATCCCTATTTGGGATTTTGGACCCCCTGGTTGTAGGTTTAGCCCTTTATATGTACTTGTTGTTTTTTAGATCCGTCATTTCAATGCCCAACCCAATCTGGAGATCCAAATTGATTTCCGTCAGTTCCCACACATCACTTTAACCACCCAGTCGTGTCGGAGAAAACGGCACGCCGATCCGATCCCTATTGAGATTTGGACCCCCGGTTGTGTTTTGGCCCTTTATATATACTTGACTATTTTTTAGATCCGTCATTTCAATGCACAACCTAATCTGGAGATCCAAATTGGATTCCGTTAGTTCCCACACGTCACTTTAACCCACCCAGTCATGTCGGAGAAAACGGCACGCTGATCCGCTCCCTATTTGGGATTTTGGACCCCCGGGTTGAAAGTTTTTGCCCTTTATTATACTTGCTATTTTTTAGATCCGTCATTTCAATGCCCAACCCAATCCGGAGATCCAAATTGGATTCCGCCAGTTCTCACACGTCACTTTAGCTCACTCGGTCGTATCGGAGAAAACGGCACGCCGATCCGATCCCTATTTGGGATTTGGACCCCGGGTTGTAGTTTTAGCCCTTTATATATACTTAGCTGTTTTTTAGATCCGTCATTTCAATGCCCAACCCAATCTGGAGATCCAAATTAGATTCCGTCAATTCCCACATGTCACTTAACCCATCCAGTTGTGTCGGAGAAAACGGCATGCCGATCCGCTCCCTATTTGGGATTTTGGACCCCGGGTTGTGTGTTTGGCCCTTATATATACTTGACTCTTTTAGATCCGTCATTTCAATGCACACCCAATCCGGAGATCCAAATTGGATTCCGTGAGTTCCCACACGTCACTTTATCCCACCGGGTCGTGTCGGAGAAAACGGTACGCCGATCCGATCCCTATTTGGGATTTTGGACCCTCTGGTTGTAGGTTTTAACCTTTATATACTTGGCTGTTTTTTAGATCCGTCATTTCATTGCCCACCCAATCCAGAGATCTAAATTGGATTCCGTCATTTCCCACACGTCACTTTAACCCACCCGGTCGTGTTGGAGAAAACGGCATGCCGATCCGATCCCTATTTGGGATTTTGGACCCCGGGTTGTAGGTTTTACCCCTTTATCTATACTTGGCTGTTTTTTAGATCCGTCATTTCAATGTCCAACCCAATCCGGAGATCCAAATTGGATTCCGTCAGTTCCCACACGTCACTTTAACCCACCCGGTCGTGTCGAAGAAAACGACACGCTGATCGTTCCCTATTGGGATTTGGACCCCGGGTTGTAGGTTTAGCCCTTTATATACTTGCTATGTTTTACATCCGTCATTTCAATGCCCAACCCAATTCGGAGATCCAAATGGATTCCATCAGTTCACACGTCACTTTAAACCCACCTGGTCGTGTAGGAGAAAACGGCATGCCGATCCGATCCCTATTGGGATTTTGGTCTTCGGGTTGTGTGTTTTGACCCTTTAGACTTAAGTTTTTTTAAGATCCGTCAATTGAACGCCCTTACACTTATGTTTGGTTAATTAATTTACATTTCTTTTTCTTCCCTGTTGACTTCTTTAGTGGTTTCATCTCATCCAAAGTATATGAAATTAATACTATAATGACCTGAGGTGTTGGTTGTGTGGGGCGTACTCCTGCATGGATGAGATCAACTGCTGAACCATATCGCCGAACTGCATCTGTAGCTCTGCCTGCTGTGTCTGTAGTTGTGCCCGTAGCTCTTCCTGAATGAGATCACTAATCTCCTCTACCCACTGACGGGGGGCGCAGTAGATGAACTCGCGTATGCCGGAGAAGCGAATGAACTCGCATATGAGGACAACACTGGAGTAGTATCCATGCTGTCCCCAAAGCCGTACACTCGACCCTTCCTCGGCCCTCCCGCTGCGTCGACCCAAGCCTCTAGATCCAGTCTGGCTGGGGAGTGCCCTCTGCATAGCGCTCTGCCATTTTTCTGTCATAGGTCTCCTGCAGAACAAATTAAATTAAATTATTGTCCATAATTATTTGAATATCTTAATTGAATTCATAATTTATAGCTGACTTACAGCGATCGTACGGGCACTCTCGCTAACATAGTCATCCGTCCCCTTCCGCTTATGAGTCGATCACTCATGAAATGTAGGGGCACCCTCGAACTCGTGATGCTTACAATTCAAAAAAATAGTTAGTTTCACAATAATAATCAATGTGTTAAGCAATTGAACAATAATATGCTTACCATTTTTGACTATGGGTCGCATAAGATACGACCAACTAGTATGCACATTCTTCTCTGGATGAGTTGATCAGTTGCATATGCGCCTGTGACCACTACTGCCATGGTCCAGCAGCCCAACGCTCACAAAGGGACACCAATAGTCCCTCCTCAGCCAAACAGGGCCGTAATCTAGCCAAGCCATAGGATCCCGGTTGCCTGTGGTCTTCATTGCCTTGTCCCGGCCTCCCACATCAACTTTCTTAAATTAGTCTGGGCAGTCAGTAGACTCCCAGACGGGCGAGAGCGAGGGAGATCCTAAGATTGTGCATGCACCTATGACAGTAATTCAAATGCATACATATGCAATATAAAAGGTCGTCGTAATGTGAATAAATTGAGATATAGAAATATACCTCTCAAACGGATACATCCATCGAAATTGTACTGGTCCTCCAACCCTAACCTCATATGGGCAAATGGATGATCCAGTGCTCCATTGAATCAAGAATGCTGGAGGAAATACCTTCTCTAATTTGCAGACTATCTGTATATATTTTGCTCCATATTTTGCAAGTCATGAAGTCTGAGTTCTGATGCACATAAAATCCTGAAGAATTGACTCAGCTCAGTCATTGCTCCCCATACTTGCTTCGGCAACAACTCACAAAAAGAAAGTGGCATTAGTCTTTGCATGAAAACATGGCAGTCATGACTCTTCATTCCGTATATTTTCCCTCATTGACATTTACACAACGGGCAATATTCGAGACATATCCATCCGGAAATCTCAATTGCTTAACCATTGCAACACTTCCTTATCTGTCTAGCCCCAAGCACATATGCAGCTTTAGGTTGCAACGCTTTCCACTAGCATGATGCAGCTCTAGTTCTGGACATCTGCAAAGTACTTTCAAATCCAAACGTGCCTTGACGTTATCCTTCATTTTGCCTTTGACATCCATAATTGTGTTGAACACATTATCAAAAACATTCTTCTCTATATGCATGACGTCTAGGTTATGTCGTATCAAAGTGTTTGACCAATAAGGTAATTCCCAAAAGATGCTTTGCTTCACCCAATTGTGAACCTTCCCAAAGCCAGGGATTTGTCGGGTACTACCAGCTAGTTGTGTTACAGTCGTAAGTTCTGGACCCGCCTCGCCATGTTTCCACCATACACCCGTTCCATATCTACCTCCTCCATCACAATTGTATTTTTCATAAAAAGAATCCTTTTGCTTTCGGAAAGGATGGGCACTCGGTAGAAACGACGATGGCAATCGAACCAACATGATTTTCCCCCAGATTTCAACACAAATGATTTAGAATCCTCCATGCAATAAGGACATGCCAACCTCCCATGTGTGCTTCAGCCAGATAACATGTCGTACGCTAGAAAGTCACTTATTGTCCACATTAATGCAGCCTTCAAATTGAAATTCTGTTTTCTGTATGCATCATAAGAGAGAACCCATCTGACCAAAACAATTTCAGCTCATCAATCAACGGTCTGAGATATATGTCTATATTTTTTTTCCTGGACTTTTGGACCCGGATCAGCAATGAAAGGAACAGATTCTCCGCTTCATGCATATGCCTGGCGGAAGGTTATACGGTGTTAGGGATACTGGCCAACATGAGTAAGATGCCACCGAGCATCCGAATGGATTGAAACCATCTGTACATAAACCCAGCCACACGTTGCATGGATCCCTGAGAGTAAGGATGAGTACGGCTAAAATGAGCCCAAGCTTCACCATCGGCAGGGTGACTCATTTCACCTTCATCACGATGGACTCTTTCCACATGCCAAGTCATATGTCCAGCTGTCTTCGGGGACATGAACAACCGCTGCAATCTGGGTGTGAACGGAAAGTACCGCAATGACTTATACGGAACATCCTTCTGCTTTGACTTGTCCCCTCTCTGGGCTTGAATCTATCATGCTTACAAATACAGCATGATGTTTTATCTGCATCATCTTTGTAGTATAGCATACAGTGATTCGGACATGCATCAATTTTCATAAAACCAAGTCCAGATCATTCCACCATCTTCTTCGCACGGTAAAAGTCAGCAGGTAACCTCTCTGATTGAGGAAGCATGCTCTTGACGAGTAAGAGAAGCCGGTCAAAACAACTCTCGCTCATATTAAATTCAGATTTCAAATTCAGTAGCTGCGACACTGCAGACAACCGTGTATGCTTCTCACAACCATCCCATAATGGCTCATCAGCATCTCGAGTAACTGATAAAATCTCTGAGCTGTATCATTCGGCACTTCTTCATTTGTTTGATCTTCATGAATATTGAACTCCGGACCAACAGCATCGACAACCATGTCTACGTACGTACTTGTGGAGGCAAAGTAATTAGCTGGTGCAGACGACTGAATATTCAACTCACCATGAGACAACCATAACTCATAATGGGCAACAAATCCTCTCGCATACAAATGATGTTGCACATCCTATGTCGATATCCACTTTCTGTTCTTACAAGCCGAACACGGACATCGGATGTTACCTATCGGATCACTGCTACTGATGAATTACTCATGCAAACTGAATAAAACTGTCAACTCCGTCTTTAAACTCCTCGGTCACAACTCCATTCATTCTTTCCACGGTACATCCATGACGATTCTCATAAGACATTTTTCCTACACAGATTAAATGTCATGTCACGAGTTAAAATCCAACACACCCTCACATCATTCCAAGTACCATACATATGATACATACGTTATATGGAGAGTCCCAGAGCTAATGGGTGAAACAAAGTGTTGACGTAAAGATAAATGAGAGTAAACATACATGAATATCAAATAAATTTGAGCACTATATAAATACTTATGGTATTGAACATTAAAACAACACAAACCGTGATGTCTTCATATTAGGCCACCACACTTGATGGGCTCTTTATTCACCAGCTTCTCAGTAGATTTCCTAGGGAGTAAACTAACCACTGATATCCCTAAATATAGTTTGCCAAATACATCTCTTCGTACATAATGGGTAGACATAACTTTGAGAATGTCAAGTTCTTTGACAAATTATTTTTCACAAATTTTGACCAGTCTTTTCCATTAAACATGTACATACTACCACACCAACTACGTCGTAAGATTAAAGAATATCGCAGTCTTTTTTATCTTGAACAATAACAGATAATCCACTTTTGTTTTCTAAACTTTATCTTTCTTTTTCCGAATAATCTTTATGATTTTCTTCATCTTCTCTTTTACCAAAAGTAAACCATCATGCAATCTTCGAATATCCATCAGTAATATTTTACGTTCAAACAAACACGCACTTTGATACGTTGGATATTTGTTCTTCTTTGAGTCTAATTTTCAATCGCGAACTCTCATCACTAATTAGAAAAAAATTGATAACAATTTATTCATGAGTAATTTAAATATGAAATTAAATCATAATATGGTAAATATGAAAGAATCAATCAAACATTCATCTCCGTAGAAAAAAATATAACATACTAACATAAATCCATGGGAAATGACTGGGATTTGACTACTAATTAAGCGAAGTGGTTGGTTTCAGTGGCAATGGACTAGGGAGGTTTAGATCAGACGGAACATTGCATTCCTATTGCTAGAAAAATAGATCTTCTCACATAGAAATCTATATATGGTAAACACAAGTCATAGGTTTTTCATTGATAGTCTGCAAAAAATAGAGAAAGAAATAGATATATCTCCTGTGTTTGGCAGGAATTCATATTTTTACAATTTAGGCCTAAATTCAAGTTCATTATCAATTATATATATTCCATTTAAGGTAATAGTTTTTTGACAGGGACATTATGAAATTCAAATTTGCATAATATAATAAGAATCAACAAACTCTAAAAAATCACAAACAATCTACTTACATCTGGAAGATAGTTGTAAAACTGAGTTTTGAAGTAGATAGGATTAGAGCTAGAAAACTATGCTTTTAAAAACTCATGAATTTGTATGAAACTTTAGGCCACTCGGTAAATTTCACACTCTAAAACTGCCTGAAGTTGAATACTTAGTGCAAAGAATTGGTTTTCTATTCCAAAGTTTTGGCAAGGACAAGAAAGCATCCCCATGGCATTCAGGTTTAGTTTTGGTCTGCATTCAGGAGGGTTGTTCTAGAAATGGTTTTCTAGGTGAAGCATGAAAGCATGGAGGTGTTCAAAAGTCTCTTATAACAAGTGAAATTCTGGTTTTGTTGGGGGGAAACCATAGGCCAAACAAAAAGCTAAAGATAACCTATATCAGCATCATATATATCATTATAAAACAAAAATTAGACAATTATTATTCAGTAAAAATGTGTGGATATATCATGGTAAAACAAATTATGATGGCAACTAGAAGCAACAAATTTAGAATATTTTTTCTCTTGGCCCATTTCAAAGGAATAGACTTGGGTTCCATTCAATATGTAGGGTTGAGGATGAAATCGAGAGGCCTTGGCCCAAAGCGAATAATATGATGAGAACTCTGCACAATTTTTTTTTCATCTTTAATACGTACCATTGCCATTACCTAGCAAAAAATTCATATATATGGTGAAAATAAGAACAATTGCCAACTAAAGGGATTACAAATTGTAGGTCATATTTTCTGCCTAAATAAGAAATTTATTTTAAATATGGACAAATATCTCTTGCAAGTAGTGCCTTAGTGCTACATTCTTATAACACTCCATCAACAACATCGTAATGAGATCCTTGTAATTACAAATGCATAAACTAAACATATACAAAATGTAATGAGATCCTTGTCTATATTATTGAAATTTGCAAAAATAGGAGGGTGAGGGGGGTGGCGGTGGGGCGCAGAAGGGATGGGAGGGGGAGGGGATGCTGAGGCAGGAGGGGGGAGGGGGCAGCAAGAGGGACGGGAAAGCACGGGTGGGGCGCTGGGGGTCAAGGATGAGAGGGGGTGGGTGTGGGATGGGGGGGCCTTGCATAGAAGGCGGGGAGGGGCTACAGGGGTGGGGCGTTGGGGGGGTCGGGGATGAGAGGGGGAGGGTGTGGGGGTTGGGGGGGGGGGCTTGCACAGGAAGGGGGAGGGGGCGACAGGGGTGGGCGCGGGGGTGGTGGATGAGAGGGGGAGGGAGTGGGGTGGGGGGGCCTTGCACAGGAAGGGGAAGGAGGAGCAGAAAAAAGGATGGGAGTGGAAGGGGGTCGCCAGAATAAGCGGGAGGGGGTGGCTGTGGGACGCAGAAGATATGGGAGGGAATGGCTTGCTGGCAGAATGGGAGGGCCGCGGCAAGGGTGGACGCCGGGGATGGGAGGGGGATGTTTGGGGGTCGGGGTATCTGGGAGGGGAGGGGTCGCGGCTGGGGCCTAGGGATGTGAGGGGAGTGGCTGGGGAGGGGTGGGGGTAGTCATTAGGGGAGGAGGTCGCCGGCGCAGGGGATGGGAGGGAGCATCCGGGAGAGGGAAGGATACCTGCTGCTGCAGTGGCGGTGGCGCAGGTCCGCAGTTTCCCAGGAGCCAGTGGTGCAGGTCAGCAGTGGCATGCAGGGTCGAGGATGGCTCCCAAGGCGGTGGTGGTGCAGGTCAGCGCGGCGGTGCAGGTTGATGACGGCTCCCAAGGGCGTGTAGGTCCGAAGGCCGTGGAGGAGAGAGAGAGAGAGAGGAGTAGTCTAAGGGGAGAGAGAGAAAGAGAGAGAGAGAGAGAGAGAGAGAGAGAGAGCGTGAGACACTGGTTTCGCAGGATATGGCGGGGTAGAAAAATGAGAATTTTCGACGGATATACCGACCAATAGATTTTGGCCGGAATATTTGTCGGGAAACTTTTCGACGGAACTAGTTTTGTTGGAATGGTCGTCGAAATTTCCACAATAAGTGACATTACCGACGGACATTTCCGATGGATTTTATAGCCGTCGGAATTTCTGACGGATATTCCGAACAAAAAGTATCGGTCGGCATAGCCGTCGGTATTAACCACGGAATATTTCCGTCGGAATATCCGTCGCTAATGCCGCTTATTCTTGTAGTGTAAAAGGTTCCAGATGCAGCTAGGAGAATTTATAACCCAAATATTCAGCAGATGAGAACCTTTCAACAGGTTAGTAGGATTAGGAAAAAGCTATGAGATGGGAGATATGGTAAGAAACATTCTTAGATCACTACCATCTTCTTGGACTCCCAAGGTACAGCTATAGAAGAAGCCAATGGCCTGTAAAGGATGTCATGAAAAGCTCATTGGGTCCCTCATGGCCCATGAGATAAACATGGAAGTTAGGAAATCATCTACTAGAAGGAAGCATACAAATGCCCTCAAAGCGCAGAAGGCAGCTCTGAGGAACAATCAGAAGATGAAGCCAGTAGTGAAGATAGTGAAGATGAAGAAGCAATGTTGTCTAGGAGACTACAGCGGATATATTGGCCAAGTAAAAAGTATCAATCTGGCAAACGATACTTCAAAAGGGAAAGATTTCAAGAAACCTGAAGTAAAGGACATCAAGAAGAATGAACCAATTTGTTATGAGTGCAAGAAGCCAGGACCACATCAAGGCAGAGTGTCCAAAGCTCAAGAAATCTGAATTCAGAAAGAAGGACAGTTCAAGAAAGTTCAGAAGATATAACAAAATGCCATGGCAGTAGCTTGGGACAACAACAGTGACTCGGATAGCGAGTCAAGCTCAAACAGTGAGGAAGAAGAAAAGGCTAACCTAGCCTTCATGGCAGACATCGCAGAAAAGGTAACCTCTGACTCATCCTTTGATTCCTGTAATGATTTTGATTCAGTAACCTAGAAGATTCTTTTAATGAACTGTATGGTAAATATAGAGAAGTATCTAAGTTATTAAAAGCTAGTAAGAAAAATGTTGCATGTCTAGAGAATACCAATTCAGATTTAAAATCAGAAAATGAACAACTAGAGAAGCAAGTTAGTGAACTTAAAAGAAGAAATGAGTTGCTATACGAAAATCTAAAAGATAAAAATAACAAATAACAAAATTAGAAAAATAAGAAAGTTCAGACAAACTAAAAAATGAAATCAAAAGACTGACAAAAGAAAATGATAAACTATCAAGTACGTTAGAAAAATTTACTAATGGTAAAAATTCCTTAATACTAAGAGGAGCCAGAAGATCAGGTAAAAGGAAGAATGGATTAGGTTACATTCCACCAGAAAATGAAGATACAACAGTATACCCTAAAACATATCCAACTCTAAAATTCATACCCGAACAAGATATAGCATAAAATCAAACCTTAAAGATACTTCATATGAGAAAATAACTAGAACAACATGTTGCAGTCACTGCAACAAGCTAGGACATACAAATACCTGTCCACTAAACACAAATTTTGGATAATAAAAGAAAGATGACAATACTAACCAGCAAGGACCCAAAAGAACTTGGTACCTAAAGCTTAGTGTCCTTATTACAGGGAGGCCTTCAAGCATCAAAATGGTACCTGGACAGCGGGTGCTCAAGGCATATGTAGGTACCAGAAAGCTGTTCTCTCACCTCAAGGCTGAGAAGCCACAGTCACCTATGGAGACAATGGAAGGGGACTGTGATAGGCAGTGGATCAGTGTGCAGTAGAGGGACAACTGTCATTGAAGATGTTCTGTGCTCAAAGGATTGAAACATAATCTCATCAGTATCAGCCAGCTATGTGATAAAGGACATCAGATAAGTTTTCAAGAGTCGAAGTGCAGCATTGTGAAAGATGGTGTAGTCATCTTTGAAGCCAATAGAGAGAAAACAATGTACTTCATCTGGAAGAATTAAAAGATCAAGACATCTCTGCTTAGCGCAAATAAGGAGTAGTCAACTGAGCTGTGGCACAGAAGATTGGGCCACTGAAGTATGGATGGCATAAGGAAGCTGATTAAGAGAAGCCTAGTGGAAGGTCTACCTAAAATTAGTACAAGATTTGATGGCATCTGCGGGCCTTGTGCAAAAGGAAGCATGTAAAATCCTCATTCAAGTCAAAGACTATGGTGACAACCTCTAACCCTTAGAACTCTTACACATGGACTTATTTGGGCCAATGAGGACCACCAGTCTAGGAGGAAAGCAATATGGATTTGTTATTGTACATGACTATTCGAGATTCACATGGGTATCTTTCCTGGAACACAAGGATCATATGTTTGACAATTTTGTGAGCTTCAGCAAAAAGGTTCAGAAAGATAAGAAGTATTGCATGTTGGAATCCGATCAGACCATGGAGAAGAATTCCAGAATGAGAAATTTTCCAAGTTCTGTGATGACCAAGGAATTGAACATAATTTATCATCACCAAGGACACCACCAACAGAAGGAGTTGCTGAGAGAAAGAACAGGACATTATTGGACATGGCAAACAATGTTATCAGAATATGATCTGCCAAGATATTTTTGGGTTGAAGCAGTCACACAGTAAGCTACATCATCAATAGAGCAATGACCAGGCCGATTTTGAAGAAGACTGCATATGAGTTGTTCAAAGGAAAGAAGCCTATGATTAGTCCACTTCAGGACATTCGGATGTCCATACTTCATCCACAACAATGTCAAAAGAGACATTGGTAAGTTAGATGCCAATCAGATGAAGACATCTTCATGGGGTATGCTTCTAAACCTAAAGGATATAGAGTGTCAATAGCGTACTTTATTGATTGAGCATTCAGTACATGTTATTTTTGATGAAACTAACTGGTGGGGACATCCGAACCTAGGACCGGCCATTTGGTGCAAGTCTATCAAAGACGGAGGCGACGTGCAGCAACAACAACATCCATTTGCTTGGCAATGTGCTTTCGGATCACTAGCATATTTATTTTACATTTTGGGCTTTAGTTGATGTAATAAGGCCCATATGAGGCCCATTAGAGTTTTGTTATTTTCTGTGTATTTTTTGGTTCGATTTTGGACCTATTTTTTAGGCTTGAGGTTATTTTGGTCTTTGGTGTTTAGTGAGGACCATTAAGGTTCCATCACTATAAATAAAGTGTATGAGGCTGTTTGAGAGATTAATGAAGATTTGATGAGCTCTTAGGCAGCCGTCTTGTCTTCTCCAGCGGGGTGGAATCCCTAGGGTGGAAGCCCTTCTTCGGTGGGGTGGATTCCCCGGGGGAATCACCAAAACCTGCACTTCTTCTTCCTCCCGCCGCCTTCTCCCTGTTTTCCTATCATCTTCCCTTCCCCGCCCGCTGTCCCGCATCACTAACCCTTCCTTGAGAAAGGAAGAAGATAATGAAAATGATGATGCAGATGAATTGTCCAAAAAGCTAAGGAACTCGTCAATTGAGGATAAAGAAGATCCATCTCTGGAAGATCTGCAATAAAAAGATATAGAACATGAAAATCTTCCAAAGGAATGGAGATATAAGAGAGATCACCCTCCTGAAAATATCATTGGTGATCCATCTGTATGGGTAAGAACAAGAGGTAACATAATTCCATGTGATTATTTAACTTTTGTTTCTCAAATAGAGCCTAGGACAGTCAAGAAGCTATCACTGATGAATCTTGGATTTTAGCCATGCAAGGTGAACTGAATCAGTTCAAGAGAAACCGGTTTGGTCACTTGTTCCTAGACCATCAGATCATCCAATGATTGGCACCAAATGGGTGTTCAAAAATAAATTGGGTGTGAAGCTGGTGTGATCATAAGAAACTAGCCAGATTGGTAGCTCAAAGCTATTCCAAGAGGAAGGCATAGATTTCAATGAAACATATGCACCAGTAGCTAGACTTATAGGCTATTAGAATCCTACTTGCATATGCATCTGCACTAGATGTGAAATTATTTCAAATGTATGTAAAGTCTGCATTTCTTAATGGTTTTATTAAGGAGGACGTTTATGTAAAAAACCTCCATACTTTGATGACACTAAATTTTCGAATCATGTTTTTAAATTACACAAAGCTTTATATGGTTTAAAATAAGCACCTAGGGCCTGGTATGAAAGGTTAGTTCTTTTCTATTAAACCATGGTTTCATCAGAGGTCAAGTAGATAGTACTATGTTCATCAATCTAAAGTCAAACATATATTGCTTGTTCAAATCTATGTTGATGATATAATATTTGGTTCTATTGATGAATCTCTTTGCAAGTACTTTGAGAATCTTATGCAAGGAGAGTTCGAGATGAGCATGATGGAAGAGCTCAACTACTTCCTTGGATTGCAAACCAAATAAGGAAAGGAAGGACTCACATCTGTCAAGCTAAGTACACCAAGGAACTCTTAAAGAAGTTTTGATTTGATAATGCCAAGTCACTGTCAACACCTATGAGCACATCAATAGAATGGACAGTGACAAAGATGGTAAGAATGTAGATCAAAAAATCTACAGAAGTATTTTGATACCCCGAATTTTTATTTTATTTTTTTATATTGAGTGTGAGTATTTACTTGTTGAGTGCATAGCATGTGTATTACAGTTGTGTATATTATATTCCTATACTTTTAAGAACATATGCATGTATATATATGATATCTCATGTGAAAATAGGCAATTAACTAATTTGTGTATATTATGTATACTAAAATCCTAGGCATATAATACTTAAGTAATATTATGCATGCTAATCTAATTACCGATGTGCATGTTGTATTTATCTATTTCATGTATAATATACATAACCATGTTGTATATGTGTGTATATTTATACATATGTTAATTCAAGTGCGCGTATGTAAGAAGTAATCATTATTGTATAGATTATTCTTAGTTAACCTATTCCATATTGCATCTTAATGATATTATGCATGTACTACCTAAATCTTGATGTATATATTATACTACCTATTCTATGGATATTGTGTGGAATATATGAAGTACATATGTATATATGTATGTTATCTTATGCATGTGATATTTGTCTATCTAATTCTATGTACATCAAATCATCTATAGTATATGAGTAGTACTTAGATAACATTGTGCATGTGATAGGTAAGTATTGTTTGGACCATGTAAGTATATGTGTGCTATTTTCGTACAAGTATAAAACATACATAAATGTGCATGCATTATCTAACTATCAATCTATGTAGATCTCATGCTATTGTACGTGTTGTACACCTAGTAAGAATTATTATCATACATTTTGTAATATTATGAGTTTATTTCCGTGCATGTAATATATATTTAAATGTATATGAATTATTTAATTATTGAGATGCCCATTGTATTTAATTATTTTATGCTTGTTGTAAGTAACCATGGTGTGTATATGTATACATACATATGCTAATCTTGTTTAAAGAAATCTATCTATTTTAAGCATGTTAATTATTTATGATGCGTAAGGTGCTTGAATGATAATGTACATGTAGAATTTAAATAATGATGAACACATTTCATCATAAGTTCAAGCACGATGTATGTGATCATGTAATGTGTATGTGTGTGTGCATATATGTACGTTATCGATGTACATTATCCTTAATTATTATTAATGTAAGTGTTTTAATTAAATATTATATAATGCAAGTACTTTATGTGTAAAGATTATGTAATTATTTTTAATATACTAGTTATTTTAGTGTATTTATGCCTTTATTTTAGGGTTTGGCAGAGTTCGGACTGCTCTGTGCAGTTGGCGGCCAGGATATGGACGCCAAGTGCAGGGCTGTGGTTGGCGTCCACATCCCTAGATGCCAACCCACAGTGGGCAGCCACCACTTGGACGTCAACCCCCTGTTGGCGGTCAGCATGTTGACGTCAACTGTGCAGTTGACTACAACCGATGTTGACGTCTATATCCTCCTGCGTAACGGTTCCAGAATTGTTAATGCTCGCGTTTTGGCCGGTTCTAGATTAGGAAACCCATCCTAACCCATAGGAAACTTACCCCATTGCGTACCCCAACCCCAAGCCTATAAAATACCCATCCTAGGTTGGGGAAAAGCCTTTTAACATTTGGTGAAGCCCTTAGACTCGAGATGATGAGAAGCTGATCTTTGGAGGGCCAGATCCGTCGACTGGAGGTGTTCCTCAAAGAGCTACACCAACTGGAGGATAGCCTATGCATTGGAGAAGAGATCCCAACTCCAAGGGACCGTCTACATCAACAGAAGAACCAGATATTAGGCGTTTCTGAGCACCTACTGGGCAGGGCGGAAGGGCTTCATCGGCATATTTCGGTCTTCGTAGATTTTTGTTAGAGGCAAGTAAACCTAGATCTTGATCTTATGCATGTCCCCTTAAGTATTAGGATTTTTACGGATTTTTCCTCGAGTCCTGGAACCCCAAATTCACCTTTGTAGAAGTGCAGTATGTGTGTGTTGTTGGGAGCAGTTGCAGTCAAGTTCTTCAGTTGACGACAAGGGATGCCGCAGTTGAAAGTAACGGCAACATCCCTTGATGTCTACTTCTTCAGAACTTGAAATTGTGCTTTTTGATCCTTCTTAAGCTGTTAAATGATTTCTCGATGTAGATACATGCTGAAAATTTTATGGGTGATTGTATACTATTAATAGGTCATATCATGAGGATGCCTAAACTTTCTATGAATCATGTTAATTATTAAAATTCAGTGACGAAGTTATGAGCATGATATGAACGTGTTTAAATCTAGTATAAAGGAATTTTGTTGTGAATTAAATTTCATAAATTTTTCATGATAGATTGAATACTAGTATTAGATTTCTGATCTATTAACGCCCAAACATGTGGATGTGTACCATGCTTAATGTTATTTCGATAAATATGTATGAAATCTAGATTTAATTGTAGAAATTATGTTTATTGTCCAAAAAATCTAGAAAATTTCACATGTGAATTACTTACTATTAATAACCTATGATAGAAATTTAGAACTAAATTTATGACAGTAAACATAACTGCTAGTTAACCGTGGAGATTGCTCATATTAGATGTGTTGAATTTATCTTGTGTAATTTAGTAAATGTACAGCATGTTTAGGACTGTAATGTAACTTGTTTTAATTCTGAAAATAGTATTATCATGATTAAGCTAATTGAGACATATGCAATTGACAAATAGATATGTAAAGTGATCAATTAGTATATGTGAACAATGTAAATAAAGTGTAAGAATGTGTTAAAATGAATGTGTAACAATTGAGCCAAGAATGGCACGGCTACCCTAGAGGCTTCGAGTGTTGTACATAGAAAAGTCCCTATGGAAGGCTCTACATTATAAAAGTATGACCTAAGGGCATTAGGAAAAACCTGGAGGTGGACAAGTACCACTGGATAGGGTGGAGAGGGCTTCTCCCGGTCAACGCAGTTAGCAAGATTTACCACTACATTGCCTAGGTGGTGGGTATGTGATATGAGTTATGTGTATGAGTTATATGTTATGAAATGCGATGAGTTATGAGTTATGAGATATTGGTTTGCGTCCTCTAATAGGTAGTTAGGACTATGTGTCATGGCATTTTAACTAGTGGAATATGAGTAAAGTGTAAGATAATATGTGATTGTGGCATATGATGAGTGTAAATATGTGATAAGTGAAAATAAAACAGTATGTGATATGAAGATTATGCGAAAAGATAAGTAAAGGAAAGTTAATGTTAATAAGAATGTGCTTGCATGTGAAAACTAATATGTTAATGTAATATGTTCATATAATTTCATGTATTAGTTACCTTAATTGCAATATCATGTTAGTATCATATCATGTATTCATTAATCTTCTTGTAATAATGTATGTGAGCATATATGTGTAAACATGCGGAGGATGCAACTCAAAAAGATGGATATGTGAATTTGCTAACGGAATAAAATAAAGTGTAAATGGATCTAATTCTATGTAATTGAATTTATTTCATGTCAAAACAACAAGTAAAATATAGTTATGAATGTGATAATGTAATAAAGAATGTTTAGGTTCCATGCTAGATGTGATGAGTATTTAGCATAAAGTTCCATGTTTAAATTGCCTTTTATCGCCAATCAATTTGACTATGTTCTAGACTTTCAATTCATGCTATAAAATATGAAACCATGTGTATGGGATTTATTTACCTTAAAACAACAAGAAAAAATGTGAAATTAAATATGAAAAGTATATGTGATAAGTGAATAGTCATCGTGTTAAGTTGTTGATATCCTTATGCCTAATTCTATGTTCTAGTTGTAGAAATATATCATGAAATGAATTAATGTGTGAATCATGTGTCCATGTTAGATGTAGAGAATACGTACAAGTGTATAATATAGTATCTATGATTTAGAATAAAGCATGTCTAGGTGATTTAAAAATTTGTTGATAGTTATGAGTATGTATCATGTGTAGTTTGTAGTTTAAATGATAGTATGTATTTCCTTAATGTGTCATAGATTAACATGAATGGATATGTTTAAGATTAAGTTTTGGGTTACTTGCTGAGTCCTTGGACTCACTCTTGCTTCGGCGTACAGGTTGACATGTATCTTGTGCTAGAGGACGACATAGTGAAGGTTGATCTTTTGAAGGAGTAGCTTTTGAGGAGTGATTATTAGTTGTACTTTTATTTTTCATAGCTTGAATAAAGTCATTTGTATGGACAATTATTGGTCAATGTAGTTCTTTAATCATGTAATAATGTGGACTTGTCATTTTATTTCGCTATATAGACTGTGGATGTGTGATGGTGATGGAATAAAAGTTAAGTTAGTATTTCAATTCCGTTGTAATCAATTGCTATCCACGTACTATTCAACCTATCGACTAGTGTTGGGTTTTATCCCACTGTAACAACGCTCTTTATATCGATGGGGATTGGTATAATCGTACCGGTATAAGGAGGGTCGTTACAGGTATGAGAGGATCCTTACTATATATAACTGCTGGTAGACCTGATATTTTATTTAGGGTATGCATGTGCGCCAGATACCAAGCAGATCCTAAAGAGTCTCACTTAATTAGTGTTAAAAGAATCTTTAGGTACTTAGCTAGAACTCATGACTTAGGTCTTTGGTATCCAAAATCATGTGAAATTAACTTAGTAGGATACTCTGATGCTGACTACGCTGGATGTAAAATAGATAGAAAAAGCACCAGTGGTTGTTGTCATTCCTTGCAGGAGTCTGATATCATGGTCCTCTAAGAAATAAAACTCAGTAGCACTGTCAATAGCAGAAGCTGAGTACGTAGCTGCTGGAAGTTGCTGTACACAACTCCTATGGATCAAGCAACAACTTGAGGATTATGGGCTACATATCAAGACAATTCCACTGTTATGTGACAACACCAATGCTATAAATTTAACCAAGAATCCAGTACAACACTCAAGGACTAAACACATTGAGGTCAGATATCATTTCATTCGTGATCACGTAGCTAATGGTAACATAGATATGTCATTTATTGATACAAACAGTTAGTTAACAGATATCTTCACAAAGGCCTTACCTGAAGAGAGGTTTACATCTCTTAGAAGGAAATTAGGCATGTGTAAAGTGTGAAAGATTCATCTGTATAAAACTGAAATATAATTATCAGAATGATAATTATTATTTTTTTCTCCCTGGATTTAAGCAAATTTCCACAGAAACCTTTTGCGTTATGCCACTCCTATCGATTCGCTATTTTATATAAATCCGTTATTCCTATAGAAATGGTCACTTTGTCGTTTTTCGTCATAATGTCAGTTCTGGTTTCGGAAAAAGGTCTACTCCTCTCATATATTCTGAAATCTGTGTGAGAACGATTCACCTCATACCTTTATCTCTCTCTGTTTCACCTGCCTGAGGTGATACCTTACGACTCTGGCATTGACTCTCTGGGATTTCAAGCTTCCAACCACTTCCCCCCAGAAATTTCTTGGTTATTGGGGTCTGGACAAAGACTGAAGTTTTCAAGCGCTCAGGTATGGGACACAAAGAGCAAGCTGAATGTTTCCTTACCTTATGCCATCTGCTGACGAAGATTTTCAGCACTATGGCATAAGTGTAGTAGGAGATGTGTCTGAGAAGATGGGCCAAGAAATCCGGTCCAGAATTTAAGGAAAATCAATTTTTCAGTTGTCAATGGGGTCTAGACAAAGATTTCTGTGGCTGAGGGTGAAACCATCGTTGGCGAAGCCCAAGAAGGTCATGAAGTAGCTGGCGTAGTTCCTGCGATTCCAGAGGCAGAAGCAGTTCAAGCAACAGCAGAACTAGAAGTAGCAACAGCACCATCTGTGGGAGCAGACCATTAGCAATAGTAGCAGTATCAAGTAGCAGGATTGAGGATATTCCTCCTAAGGACATTAAGCCATTTGGGCGTAGTTCAGAAGATCCTCTTCCTTCTTCTCGAGTAGGCTCAGTACTCAAGATCTATTGAATCCATCCATAACTCCTTGAGGGATCCATAGCTAGTGAAGTTCACATTGCAGAAGCTGTGGCATCAAGGCATCAGCACGCTGAGGAAGTTGTAATGGAGGAAGCTCCCATTCAGGGGAGTAAGAAATTAATGTTGAATCTGATCAAGTGGAAGATGCTCCTACTCAGGGGAGCTAGATCAAGCAAATGATGATGTGGCATCAGGCCCCAATGATGTTCAGATGGAAGATCCTCCTATCCGGAGAATAAACAGCAGCTGTGCATATGGATGCACCCATGGAAGATGCCCCTGCTGATGGGGAGATTTTGGGTGAAAAAGAGTGAGCCTCAGGGGGAGAGAACTGAAAATCCCCCAGAAGATCAGTTTAGAGAAGGAGAAATCGCCAGTTCTTCCGAATCCGATGAGCAGGATCCTATGGATAAATCAAGGGGGAAAGGAAAGGAAGTTGCATTAGATATTCCTCTCCTTGCGGATACTCCACATCAGAGGGCTCAGAAACAGAAAATAATTATCAATTTGTAGCCTGTGATAGAAAGACTGGATGCACAAGGTGAAATCATTTGTTCAGTGCAAGCAGACATCAACTCACTCTTTATGAGCCAAGCCTCAACTGCAAAGGAGTTGTCACAAGTAAAGATTGCCATCAAGTGATTTAATAAAGAAATGGGAAGCATGAAGGCTCTACTCTCAGATATTTTGAAGGAGGTAAGATCATCAGCACCTGCTTCTCCACCTCCTGCAGCTCAACCTTCTGAGGGAACTGAAGAATAAGTCCCTAGACCATCAGGGTCACTGCCTATAGAAGAATCAGGGCCATCTGGGCCATCTGGGCCATCTACTGTTCAAGAAGCACCTCGGCCTACAGGGCCATCAGCTGAAGGGCCAACAGGGCCAGTTGAAGATTTGCCAGGGCCAACAGGGCCAGTTGAGGTTTTGTCAGGGCCAACTGGGCCAGTGGAGCCAGAGTTTGAGCAGGTCCAAGCAGAAGAAGAAGCTTTAGCTCTAGAGCCCCCAGCTCCTTCTCCTATTCAGACTCCAGCCCCTCCTTCTCCACCCTCATCCTCCACAGCACCTTCAGCTCCTCAACATTTCAAACAACCTCTACCCAGATTCATCTCCTCTCCAGCCCCATTTCCTTCACCATCCACTACATCTCCTGTCTCTTGCACACACATTCCTCCACCTCCTCCTCTTTTTGAGGACCCTCCAGCCTCCTCAGCTAGAGCCTCCTCCTCCTCTGGTCCTTCCTCTTCTAGACCAACTGCCATACCTTCTTCCACCTCTCATTCCCTTCTTCATCCTTCTGCTCCTCCCTCCTTCATTACTATCATTTTGGAGGATGCTCAGATTGATGGTCCCTATCTTAGGGGCCTCCAAGATGAGTTTGAGGTAGCCATTCTCCGATCTATTCTGAAGGTTGGAGAACATATTCATAGGACAGACACCTCTAGTCCTATTCCTAAGAAACGCAAAACAACCTACACTTTCTCTAAATCCAAATCTCTATTATCCTCCTTTATGGTTTTCTCTAACAGAGGTCCCCAAAATAAACCTCTCTACATGGAATGACTCCAGATAGTTATTTTTGCCTCTATTTTAATCTTCCTCATCTACATCTCACCGACCATCTAAAGACTATTATGCTTTACACCTTTTCTTCCAAATTTCTCAATCAAAGATCTACTCTGCAGCCGAATCCCAAACTGAAGAGCAGTGGCTCAGACTAATAAAGCTCTCTGCAATAAATTTCTACTTGCTAGATCTGCCAAGTTCCCTCCAAGGGACCATTCCCTGACATTATCCGAAGGGTTCTTGATCCACCATAAGGACAGCTGGGCCCCTTTCATTCAAAAGGAGATCAGGATGATCTGGTACTTCAAAATGTTCAATGATTATCGGTATCTTCATCATTTGCCAGAGATTCAGTTGGGTTAGTTCATAGAGGCCATTTGAGCACTTGGACCAGGTGGAGCTCACTCTGAAGCCATCCAAGTAGATTTTACAGCCCTCCAGCTGCCTGACTCTGCCTTTCTTCCCCCTCTTCACTCTCTAATAATGGATTCCTCTATAGGCTCAATTATTTTTTAGCGTTTTGCAAGAGTCTTGGGCAGAATCAAAGTGCAGAATGTCTACCTAGTTGCTTTCAACAGGTTTCTGTTCAGAGAGTATCACCAAGGCCATGTCACCGCAGATGTTCTTGCTTCTGCTCTGTCAGAATGTGAACGATTATCTCCTGCAGATTGGACGAAGCCCTATCCCCTTCCGCACAGCAGTTCTCTCATGCAAATGAATCTCTAGCCAAGAAAGGTCAATCACAGATTTCAGCTGCTAAATTTCTGGACATGAACTCCATTCATCTTGTTCATGATCCCTATCAAACCTGGGTTGAAAGGTACAAGGTATATGTAGCCATGCGGATGGAATTGAAGCACAAGTAGAATTTCTATCCAGTCTCCATGGATCAGTTTCTTGCCTGTGCCAGCTTTGGGAAAGTTTCCTTCCTTAAGATCTTTCTTGATTCAGATCAGTATGCTCGGCTTCTTGATGAGCAGCTAGTCCATCATCTTCGAAGGATGTCTCCCCTAATGGAACCTTCCTACTCTATTGAACCTGGGGTTTTTAGACAGTTTTTTGAAAAGCAAGAAGAGCAGGCCTGGAAACTATTTCTCATTATGCCTCTCTTTTGTCTCCTACTTTCTATCTCCCTGTACCCCAACAAACATAATCCAACCTTTTGTGGTCTCTCATTTGTCTTTTCTCTCTTTCTTTGTCTTAATACCATATATTTTTCCTTAAATGACAAAAAGGGGAGATATAGCACTTCTGAAATACATCTCTTATGATTTTGAAATATCACATTATCACTAAACTCTTATTTCAGAATATCTTGGTTCAATGCTATGTTTTGTCATCACCAAAAAGGGGGAGATTGATGATCAGTTTATCCTCATGTAATTTAAATAAATTACATATCTATTTTGGTGTTTAACAAAACTATATATATAATGTTTTTTTTTTTAGCAGAACCATGTCCTCAGATACCTCAGCTAGGAGAGTGCACCCTTCCCCACAGGGGACGAATGAAACCACTCCACCAGCAAGGTGATCTGGCATAAATCATATATATGAAAGAAGAAGGTACATGTGGAGAAGCAGCCCCTTCAATCAGTCTAATACTTGGGAGACCGATCTATCAATGATTAAAGGCCCCTTACAAGAGTTTGGAAGACTATGATACCCCCAAAAAACCTCATTGCTCATAGAAGAAGTAGCATACTTAGCCAATTGATCTGCCACTTGATTAGTTTCCCTGTAGACATGGGATAGAATTTTCATGTTCTGGTGCAACAAATTCTTGGCCGCCCTCCACCATGCATAAGCTTGCCAAGCAATGCAAGAATTCTGCTGAAGCGATGTAACCAAGCTTAGAGAACTCGAATAAATAACCGATAATCTAATTCCCATCATTATAGCCAGGCGAATGCCATCATAGAGGGCACGAGTTTCTGCAATAATGTTGTTCCCCACCCCATAACAATGGGCAAAACCAACTAGAAAATTACCATGGTTATCCCTGATACAACCACCTCCACCACAAACTCCAGGATTACCTTTGGATGCACCATCCACATTCAAACAAAACCTTGTAAGGGAGGTATCCAACGAACAACTTACCTTTTTTAGAAGAGACATTAGCATGAAAGCCATAACTATTAAGAATTTGATCTTCCACCGGGGTTGGAGAGACATGGAATGCAACCTTGGTGACAGCAGAGCGGACATGAAGCTGGATATTTCTGATCATGTCCTTAGGCCAAGTCTTCACATCTTCATACCTTGCAGCACATCTTCTTTTCCATAATTCCCAAAGCATAAGAACCAAACCATAAATGGAGATAAAGCCAGTAGGACTGTTCATATTTGTTTTTGAAGGAAGTCCCAAATCTGAGTAGTAATTTGCGAATGAAAATGCCCCTTGTTACTGACAAAAGGGAGGAGCCAATTCCACATTTTAGCTGCAATCTCACTAGTATATAAAGTTTAATCTGACATATTTTCTACTAGTTTTGAGCTCAGGAAATGAATCAAGAAAGGTCAAGAAAATTCTGTGAGTCTCACCCTGAAGTATTTAGAGTTCAGTACGCATAAAATTTCTCTAAGTCACATCGATTTTCATTATAGAGCTATAACGATTTCATATTTATATGTGCTTTTATCAATTTGCCCTCACAACGATTCATTAAGTGATCGCAACGATTTGCCCTCACATGATTCGTTAAGTGATCGCAATGATTTGCCCTCACAACGATTCGTTAAGTGATCTCAACGATTCTCTATCACAACGATTCCTGTAGTAATCACAACAATTTCTTTCGTAGTCGTAATGACTTGTTTTCATACGATTCATTAAGTAAGAACAACAAATTGGTCTCATATCGATTTCTTAAGTGAGAACAACGATTTAGTCTCACATCGATTTCTTAAGTGAGAACAATGATTTGCTCTCACAAAGATTTCTTAAAGAAGCATAACGATTTGTACATCGATTTATTCATAACATCATAACGATTTGTACATCGATTTGTTCATAACATCATAATGGTTTTTACATCGATTTGTTCATAACATCATAATGATTTGTACATCGATTTGTTCATAACATCATAACGATTTGTACATCGATTTGTTCATAACATCATAACGGTTTGTATATCGATTTGTTCATAACATCATAACGATTTGTACATTGATTTGTTCATAACATCATAACGATTTGTACATCGATTTGTTCATAACATCATAACGATTTGTACATCGATTTGTTTATAACTTCATAACGATTTGATTATTAATACATATAACGATTTGTGTATGCATCCCTTTACTTACGCACAACGATTTCATAAGTCATTTATATAACGATTTCATGGAAAACAACTATTCGATTTTCGAGCTAATTTTTGAATACGTTGAAAAGTCAAAGTCTTCACGTATATCTTTTTGACAGCCATACATTATTATGATAGTACGTATCACTACATGCATGCAGACAATATCTTCATTATCGTATCTTCTTCTGTAAACATCTTTTAGAATAACAAAATGGCATTACTATTTTGATGAACATTCGTTCTAACGTTGACTGACAACAAGAGATAGCTTAGCTGTCCATCGTTCAAGCTTTAAATATGTGCAGGTCTCTGACAATCTGTCATACAACGTTGGACAAAATAGAAACCAAGGAGATTACAGAAAATCCTCTCTCTCTTTGCGTGCATGAAGGATAAAGGACTGTTGACTGGAAGCTTCCAAGTGTCAAGCAGTCTAACGTACATTATGTATAGAGACATCGGGCACTTCAACGTTCGAATTTCAAAAGATGATATAAATAGAAGAATGTAGTTCCTGAAGAAAAAGAAGAAGGAGAACGGTTAGAGAACAACGAGCAACAATGCCTTCAACCTTCTGCAAGCTTTTCTTAGAGCCAAGCAAAAACTCTCATTAGTCTTAGCTCTGCTCTCTGTTCTAAGTTCAGATCTGTGAGAGAGCTAGCCTTTTGGTCTGAGAAGAGTCCTTGATTGTAGATTTCTTCTTCTCAGTTCTTGCTTCAGATCAAGCAGTGTTCTATAAACTTGATCTAGGGGCATCATCTCTTTGACACATTCTCTTGTTGTTGTTCCCTTCGGTTGTTGAAGGAAGACCTGGTGGGGTATCCAGGGTGTTGTTCCCTTCGTTGAAGGAAGACCAGCTAGGGTGCTGGGTGCTGTAGTGTTCTTAAGGGGGACCGTATGCTTGTTAGTGAAATCATGAGATATTGCTCAGAGACTGGACGTAGGACTCCTAAGGAGAGGAGATCTGAACCAAGATAATTCTCTGTGTTGTGTGATTGCTTTTGTGTGTTTGAGTTTTCCCTTTACCAACACTAACAATCTGCGAAGTGTGTTTTTGTGTGACTATTTGTGAACAGATTTAAAGTTCTTAATATATATTTTAAGAATCCCATTCACCCCCCCCCCCTCTGGGCTTGCTAGCTGGCAACACAATGATGCACAAAGAGAGTGAAAAGAGGAAAGAGGCTTAAAGCTTGAAAAATTCCGATGACTGCTTGCACACCTTTTCTTGGCTCGAGCTCTTTCTCTCTTGCTTTGAGTGTGTATGGCGTTGAGGCTTCTCACTAGATGTACACTCTTTAAATGATCTTCAGGTTCATTCTAATCTTTCTTCTTCTTTTCCCTCTCCCTTTTATGGAGCAGCTTGAATAGATCTGTTGAAGAGTAGCCATTGGAGCTTATTGGATTCTTTTGGAGTTCTTTCCAGCCTTTGCTCAACTTCTTCTTCATCTCCTTTCCTTCTTCTTCTATCTAAACATCTTCACGTGTCTAACGGATACTAACAACAGTCCAAGATGTTTTGACTAAGAGTAGAATAGTTCTACAGACATTTAATTCATGGAAGAAAGGTTAGACTAGAAGTCTTCTGACAGAAAGTCATACCTTCTTTTGTGTAAGTCCATGATCTTTGCTGACAATATCTCACCTACCTTGAAGGATAGACAGGAAGAAGTGATGACCAAACTTCCCCATATAAATTAATTCATTTATTTATATATTAATTTTGATGATCAACAAAACAATACTAATAAATTATTGAAGTCTTGAGGACAGGAAATTAACGAAAAAGCAATTTCAAGACATTCAGGTAAAACTTTCACTTCATATCTTTCTAAGTCATCACATCGATTTCTTCATACTGTCGCAACGATTTCTATGTTGTCATAACGATTTCTTAAGAGCTCGTACGATTTGCTTGTCGCAACGATTTCTATGTTGTCATAACGATTTCTTAAGAGCTCGTAACTATTTGCTTGTCGCAACAATTTCTATGCTGTCATAACGATTTCTTAAGAGCTCGTAACGATTTGCTTGTCGCAACGATTTCTATGTTGTCATAACGATTTCTTAAGAGCTCGTAACGACTTGCTAACCATAACGATTTCTTTAGTTCTCATAACGATTTCTTTGAAACTCGTAACGACTTGCTAGCCGTAACGATTTCTTTAGTTCTCGTAACGATTTCTTTGAAACTCGTAACGACTTGCTAGCCGTAACGATTTCTTTACTTCTCGTAACGATTTCTTTGAAACTCGTAATGACTTGCTAGCCATAACGATTTCTTTAGTTCTCGTAACGATTTATTTGAAACTCGTAACAACTTGCTAGCCGTAACGATTTCTTTAGTTCTCGTAACGATTTCTTTAAAACTCGTAACGACTTGCTATCCGTAACGACTTCTTTAGTTCTCATAATGATTTTTTTGAAACTCGTAATGACTTGCTAGCCGTAATGATTTCTTTAGCTCTCGTAACGATTTCTTTGAAACTCGTAACGACTTGCTAGCCGTAACGACTTCTTTAGTTCTCGTAACGATTTCTTTGAAACTCGTAACGACTTGCTAGCCGTAACGATTTCTTTAGTTCTTGTAACGATTTCGTTGAAACTCATAACGACTTGCATGTCATAACGATTTGTTAAGTATTTCACAACGATTTCTTTAGAAACACAATGACTTGCATATCATAACAGATTGTTATAACTTATAAGGATTTCATAAGTCATTGAGCCATCGACTTGTATATTTCTAATTGACTTGATTTTATCTGTGTTGACTAGTCAAAGTCCACGTATGCATCTCTCTAACGCACCTGCATTTAATGTGACCTGTACGTATCTTTGCATGCATGCAGAAGACATCGTCCATTATCGTGCCTATTCTGTAAACGTCTTTTAGATTCAGCCATTTGGTCTTACTATTTCCATGCTATTCTTTCTAACGCTGACTGACATCAGAGACAGCTTAGCTGCTTGCTATCTGAGTTTGATAAGCGTGCAGATAACAGATCCAGCTTTACTTTGCAACGTTAAATCAAATGGAAGACAAAGATATCTAAAAGATCTCTTCTCTTTGTGTGTTCAAAGTGTTCAAAGACTGTTGACTGGAAGCTTCCAAGATTCCAATCCTCCTTCAGTCTAACGACTACTTCAAGAGAGAGACAACGAATCCTTTAATGTTCAAATTTCAATTTGAAGATATATATACAAGTCTGAAGTCTAGAAGAAGACACAGACATTGAAGGGTGAAGGAATTCAAGTGAACGAACTCAGAGCCTGTCTTAGAACAACCTTCTTGAGAAGAAAGTTCGCAGCAACACTCCTGAGAGACCAACACTCATCTTGTTCAAGCCTTCAAGTCTCAAGAAGAGAATTTGAGAAGCCTAGATTTCCATTCTCATTGGCTGTAGCTCTTTGCTCTCCACTAGTAGGAAAGATCATTTGAAGAGAGCTTGTGTAGTTCTGAGTGTGAGCTTAGATTTAGATTCTCTGCTCTCAGTGCTAGGTCCTTCAGATCATTGCTCTTTGTAGTTTGATCTAGGGGCTTGTCTTTCAACTCTTTCATTGAGTGGTTCCCTTCGGTTGTGAAGGAAGACCTGGTGGTATCCAGGGTGTTTTTCCTTTCGGAGTGAAGGAAGACCTGGTGGGGTATCCAGGGTGTTGTTCCCTTCGGGTGTAAAGGAAGACCAGCTGAGCTGGGTGTTGTTGTGTCCTTAAGGGGGACTGTACCCTTGTTAGTGAAATCCTGAGATATTTCTCAGGGACTGGACATAGGTCTCCTATGGATAGGAGTTCCGAACCAGGATAAAAACCTTGTGTCTTGTGGTTGTGAGTTGGTGTGTTTGCTGTTTCATTTCCTCTAATTCTAACTCTCGTTTAAGTTGGTGTGCAATCTTTCCAGTGAACAGGTATCAGCCTAGGATACAATTTTAATAACCCATTCACCCCCCCCCCCCCCCCTCTGGGTAGCTAGCTGGGCAACAAGAAGATCTTCAGTTAGACAGAGAAACATGTGAAGTATATTTGACTTTTCATTTGGGTGCCAAAGAAATTTTGAAACATTTGAAAATGTAAAGGCAATCGATGTCTTGAGTAGTCAATGTTTAAGTTTAAACAATTGGTGTTCAAATAGAGTTGATGTTTACACATAATCGATGTTTATGTGAAACGTAATCGATGTTTAAGATAATCGATGTTTGAATGTAATGCATGTATAAGTGTAATCGATGTGAGGCATAATCGTGTTGAAACGAAGTCGAGTTTCAAGTGAATCGATGTTGAACGAAACGATGTTTCAACGGGGTCGATGTTTAAGCGAAATCGATGTTTCAGTGAAATCGATGTTGAATCGATTTTTAAAATGAAATCGATATTTGAGTGAAATCAATGTGTTTAATGAAATCGTGTTCTGACTGAAGTCGATGTTAAGTGAACTATAATCGATGTGGACTTTAAAGGAAGTAATCAATGTAGCACTTAGTCAGTAATCAATGTGCATTGAAGAGCAATCGATTTTACTTTTCAGTGCAAGTCATGAATCGATAGTGCCATATTAGTTGTATTACGAGAAAAATATATATTAAATAATATTTATAATATTTAAATTAATCATGAGTTTTGTTATCACCAAAATAAGGAAAAAATATAAGAGTGGTTCAACAAGCTTCACAATAGAACCGAATAGGGACTACCAATCACCCATTGGCTCTAACTAGAAGAATAGACATATAAATAAATGAATATCAATAGCAATGCTTTGTTCTACTAATGGGATCATGGAAGGAAATGGCTAACTACAAAACCACTAGTCAAGAAAACACCACACGACCGAAAAACTCATGTAACCAGCACATTGTGGCCACCACACCGCTGCAAACACAAACATAAGTCTGTCTATCTACACAACAACACTAGCCATGAAAAATGGCTACCACTGGTTAACCGGTAGGATCGCACCATGCGTGTGTTACCCTCCACCGTACGTCTGGTCCTGCCGTCCTCATGTCAGAGTGAGGTTGCAGAACTGAAAGAGTCCACAACAATAACAATCATAGTCTAGCTAACTACAACCCCACCTAGCAACTCTAGGTGGTTCTAGAACACTGTAGAGTGAGGCAGCAAGGCTGAGACTAACTATCCTGTACAGGAAGAACAACTCCAAATCAACTTGGCTCCCTAGACCAACCACGAGAGCTCTACAAACGATTCAATGTTGCTATCCACACACTATTTTCTTCTTATCTCAGAGGCACGAACTTGGACACTTATAGCCTTAAGCAGTCCCTAGGGAAATGGTAACAACTCAATACAACTGGACAAGCCCTCAACTACTGTGCACGAGGCAAACTGACTAGTGTAGTACTATACTAGGAATAGCACTGGTGCCACAGGTATCGAAGAAGTTTGTATAAACCAAGACTCGGTGGAAACATGGCTCCAAATGGAACAACATGCTCTTTGGCTGAGAAGGCGATAGCCATACTATCTCTACCTCAGAGAAGGCGACACACAAATTGTTGCAGCCTGAACGCGACATGAAGACTACCACATTTAGTGTGAAGGTGACAACGGGGGCATCACAACCAATGCGCAGTGATCATAATGTCGAATTCTTAAGTTTGGGAGCCAACAGGCACATTCGAGCCCTCAAAACACCCCAAAACTATTAAAAAAAACACCAGGAATCTGGGGAAGGGGAGCATGAAGAATGTCAATATAACATGCTATAAGCTCACACCACCCAAAATCACCCTCGATGCATGGCAAAGAAGCCACTAATACTCAAAGGCTCACCATGTATGTATTCAAGAACTCTCACCCAATCTACATGCATCATGTGATGGAGCAACAAACAAAGATCCTAAAGCTCTGGCAAGATGGGGAAGACCCTAAGTCATTCTAGAATTAGGAGGAGAGTTGATTACCTACCTTAAAGAGTAGAACCAATCTGTTGGGGCCTTCTCGTATGATTGACCACCTCCTCCTTGCTCCAAACACCAAGCCAAGGCACCCTACAACCAAGAGAGCTTACCTCCAGTAGCAAAACACCAAGAAAATGAGGGAGAAGTGCAAGAGAGTAGGGCTCAAAGGGAAGGAGAGGAAGAAAGGGAAAGGGGACGAAGAAAACATAGGCTACTATTTTATAAGCATTGGACTTTAGAACGCAATAGTCTAAGCATCACGTTCCTGAAGAACGCAATGGTCTTTGTCACCTTCCTAAAAAATCCATCAACATTGACAATCCAACCTAACATGTGCCACTCTACAAGCGTGCTACAAAGAATATGACGACTGACACGTAGCCTCCACAACAAATGAATGTGATGCCAAAATTGTTACCTTGTAAGAAGGCGACAAGTCGATATGTCACGATCCTAAAGACGAAGCCAAGAGTCAAATCCGATCACAAGGCCCCAGATGTTACACTCTCTCTCATTGAGATAAGCCTAGTTTACTTGACTGTGCTTTATCTCCCACTAGGGCTAGAGGGGAAGATCCCCCTTTGGACTACCCACCTACCCCGCACCTCTCTTTCACTCTCTCTTTTTGACATGGGCTCTATCTAATCCTCTCTCGTCTTTAACAGTAGTACTTCAGTATTTTCACTGTCTATTGAACGGTTATGTACATGTACATGATTGCAGAATATTCCTATCATTCTAACGCTTTGCCAACCATAGTGATATAATTGATTAATTTTTCAGATTTTTGGGTGCAAAGTATAATATATAGATTTTTGAGATATACATTTGAAAAGGACAGATTTTAAGAACATCTTTAACACTTTTGTCAAAAAGAATCTGTTAGGTTTGACGACTTTCAATCAACGCCCTGGAGAGAGCTGTGCATGTGTAAAACATGGACGACCAGTTTATGTAGTTCCCTTTGGATATTTCCTGCTGTAACAGCATCATGGGAAGGCCTCTGCATGGAAAGGGACCTAACCCCTTCGTTCGTAAACTCGCTCTGCTTTTTCCAAAACCATGGACTGTGCTCCGCCGGCGAAGTCGTAGCACTTCTCGGCGGTGAGAATATCTTCCAAGCTTTGCGTATATTTCTGGCCTCCTCCAATGGTACTTTAATTCTCTGCAATTAATTGTGAATGCTTGTGTGGGAAGAAGGATTTAATTTACGGATTCTGTGAGAAGCTATTTGGTATTAAAATAGACTAAGAATAAATTGAAAGTTTTTTTAAAAATTGTTAAGATATTCTTATTTTATTCTCGACCTATCTCGATACTAAACATGACGTGACTTATGCGACCCCGTGGTCACGAGTTGTGTGAATTCAGTACTCTCTCTTTCCATTGAACAATGGGAGGTGACGAACCTCCCTTTAGGAAAAATGTTAATGCTGCCTCAATTCTGCAGTCTAGAGTCTGCCATGTGAGAGTAAAATGAGAAGGGGACAATGTTGGAGCAGGAGGGAAGGCGATGGCTTGGGTCTGGTAAACCGGGCGGGTGGGTGTGCAATATGGTTAAGAGATCTAGGCCGAGCTTGAACTAGAGAAGTTCTTGACAAGACTACAAGGAGGACGAGCAAAACTATGCACCCAAGGGCCCGCCGCGCTGACCATATATATATATATATATAATATATATATAATAATATATATATATATATATATGAGGAGTGCTGGGTGCGCGGTGCACCAAAAAAAAGTTGGCATTTTACATAGCGATCCAATGGCGCTTGATGGGGAGCGATGGGGCGGCACTTGCGCATCTTATCATTTCTCTATATATATCTATATTATATAATATAATTTAATTTTGGTGCTGTCACGTGACTGTAATAGGACAATCTTATTCTCTCTATAACATCTCTCTCCTTAAAAATAAAAATACAAGTAGTTTAAATAAATTAAATAATTATCTTCCTACTCTTTCTCTTCAATTTTTTTTTCCTATTAAACTTTCTCAAAATATATCTAACGTTTAAAAACTCTCACCTCACTCTCACTCTTCTAAACTAATAAAATTTTGCTAATATAATTTTCTTTTCTTTTCTTTCTCATTAACATCTCTCCATTCCTAAAAACTCACGTCTTTATTCAAAATCTACTTTCTAATAAATAAAAAATATTACCCTCATGTATATTACTTATAAATTTATTAATTCAAACCTAATAATATTTCGTGTAATGCCGGGCATAAAATAAATATATATATTATATATATATATATATATTATATATATATATATATATATGTGTGTGTGTGTGTGTGTGTGTATGTGTTAAACTGAAAGGCTCCAATTCATAGTTCAGACTCGGTCAAATTTTAGTCGGCCCTCCCGCCTACCATTCAATGGGCACATTTTTGTTCTTCTTTTCATGCACCATGTTCAAGCTCATAAAACATCTGTCATCTATAAGTCAGCAACTATGCAAACGGTTCTTCAGTCAGCATCGGAGTACTCGTGTTCTTATGGGTCGGAGCTAGCTACGTACATAGTTTTCGACCTCAACAGTCATATGCAAGTTAGTTCCAATTCCGTCGTGACTGAGCCGGCGGTTTTCCTATTTAGACATAATTGGGCATGCACTAATAACCAATGAGGTCTATCCCCGAACTTATAAAATTTAAAAATATTAGAATTTATCTTAAGACAAGAAGATCTTACAAAAAATCATCTACGGATTCAAATCTTGTATTCATTTGATGCAGGACTATTGTTGCAATAAATGTTTCGTAGAACTAGTTTTCCAGAACTCATTTGTCTTCCATGCTCAAGGTGACAAATAATTATTAGGATTACAAATATATAGATTTTTGACTTTTGTTTTTCGCCCTTAAAAATATTCTGTGACGAATAATCACTCTTGTGGCACATCCAGACAGCTTGTAAATATTTCCCATTATTAACTGCTGGCACACATGCATGATGCTAATGGTCAGCAAGAAATGCCGTTCTACTTTTTTTAAATGAGTTCAAACGTTTAAATGAGATCCTGCTTGACGTACCTGCATAGAGCCAGCCCGACTTGACCTGGCGCTACACGCTATGCCACTGTCCACGGAAAGAACGCCGCAACAAGTCACCCCATCCAGCTCGCACCTCCGGCATGCGACAGCGCCAGCATGATACTCTCATTGCCCACCGGCCGGGACGGTACTGTAGATATGTACGCACGCGTTTAGGCATATCATCAAGCAATTGCCGGCCATGTGAACGGCCCCATATAAGCTTTCGGGTGGGGGACTGGCCTCAGAACAGAATCTGACTGGTTCAGAAGAAAGCCGACAGGTCAACTGAGGCAGACGTTAACCTTCTAGCAAAGTGGGATCCACTTTGACCCATTTGCGAAAGCTTAGTAATCACATGCACGTACGTCAAAGATGTCACTTTTTTTTTTTTTCCGGACATGCACTCCAACCGTCGAATGTTGAATGTCGATCGTCAGATCACTGAGAATCGACTGTAAGATCATCAAGTGCCTATGGTTGGCCGTTGAACATCGATCGTCAATCATTAGACACCGACCACCAGATGTCAGATATTGATTGTCGGGCATCACTACAACAAAAGTGGACAACACTTACGGAAAGTTAGTTACGATTTCTCTTTTCGTAAAGATATTACCTACTGTACTTACGATTGTTATAAAATTTATTATATTTTAATATTATATCTCCACACCATAATTACACCGTAAAAATAGATTTTGACTAAACGTAAAAATTTGAAGAACTGTAAGAACAAACTCAAAATTTTGTTGGCGGTCTTCACTCACACAAATCCCGCCTCTTTTCAACCTTTCTCTCTCTCAAAATAAAACCCAAAAACCCTCCTCCCTCGATCGACTACAGTCCATCTCTCTCTCTCAAAACAAAACCCTCTTCCCCCACGCTCTAGCCGTCCCCCATCTCCTCCCCGTGCTCAAAACCCCTTTCGTCCCCAACCAAAATCTTCCCTCCGTTCTCCCCCTCCTGCTTCATCTACCCTTCCAAAAAACCTCCGGCCTGGGATTTTCACTGCGCAGCGAGCCCCTCGCGGCCGCCGGCCTCCGCCTCCCCCTAGATCCAGCCGCGATGTCGAGCCGTGCCGTGCAATCGCTTCCAATCCTCATCTCCCTGCTCACGCTCTTCCTCGCCGCTACCTCCGCCTCCGAGTCCGATCACAAGGTATGCTCGGCGAGGGGGGTTGTCTTCCTCGTCTCACTTCTCTCCTGCTCCGTTTGGTTCTTGTTCAGATCTGAGTGAGTGCTCCTGCGGGACGAGGGAGATCCGGTTTGGTTCTTCTTCTCCTCCTCCTGAGCCCCATCTCCACTCCCCCTTCTTCTCTCTTCAATCTCCTCCCCCTCTCTCTCGATCTCATCTCTCCCTCCTCCTCTCCTCTCCCTCCATCCTCCCCCCTTCCCTCTGCACCAAAGCAGAGGCAGCAGCTTCGGGAACCCGCCCAGCAGCTCGGGGACCCCGCCCTTAGCTCGGGGATGGTGGACAGCGGTCGCTCGCTGCAGCGCTCCTGCTGCTCCTGCTGGTCGCCGTGGACCAGGTGGCGGGGCAATTTGTGGTGGAGAATAGTGAGTTCCTCATAACATGAATCTCTCGTTTGATGTTTAGACACGAATGGACTAAACCTTTAGATGAATTGACGTTGCCCTGTGGTTCGAATGTGGAACCAGGTGACCTTGTTTTATTTTTTTATTCTACTCGTCGAGGATTTTTTTCCCTTTTTTTGCATCACACCATATCTAGATTCGTTTGATACTATTATCGGGTCATTTAGTTTTAAACAATGTTGCGGCATCGCAACCTCCGCGGCTCACAGTTTCATGATCTACAAGATTTATGTCTCTGCCTCTCCAAATAGTGTAGTCTTTTGCAGTTTATAGAAAATGGGGAAAATAGCATTTACTAAGAAGCTTGGGGTGGCAGCTACCATGAAATTTGTCCTGAGAGATGTCATTGTTGTTGTACACAAAATTGTATAAATTGAGACAGGCCTTTCGATCCTCATGTATAATGACCTCTGAATTCTTGGTCGTATGAGTTATGACATTCAATGTCTTTAATTGTTGCATGTAAACTAATATCTATCATATAAGATTAGTTATATTTCTTTCCCTCACAGTGATAACTATTGTCTTTGGTCTTTGCAGGGGAGCATTTATGGCCTCGTTCATATGGTTTAATAGATAAAGCCTACTTGACAAATTTACATAATCTTCACCCTACTAATGTGAATGGTAAGACTTAATCGGGCATTCTCTTTTTCTTCTATGTCCATGAATCAGATCCTGTGTGTGTTAAATTCTTGGTTGTTTGTTAAGTAAATGATGTAACCATCACTAGGGTGAAATTATGATGGAGTAAAGTTCTTTCCTTGTTATCTTCCGGTTTGTTACAAGATATTTTATTAGATGTCTAATGCCTTTCTTTTGGTTTTATGTCTGTCCATGTTATACTTTGTCTGGTGGTTTATTGATCTATTTCAATGCCAGCTATGTTTTTTTTTGTCATTGGAGCTTGAAAGTAATGCATGTATGTATTTGCATTATGTTGACTAAGCTTGTATTTCATTTCTTATGTTTTCCTAATGTGGTGTATAATGATGATGATATGCAGGGGTTTCTTTTCAGTAAATTCATCAAGAGGAAATAAATACTTTGGTGATTGTTTTTCTGAATCAAATGGGTGTTCACGACCGGCAAACATCGAAGCTGCTCCTTATACAGAAATAGACAACCAAAGATGGGCTCTACCTGTCCAAGTTCAAACTTATGTTGTATGATTGATTTCTAATTTTCTATAGCACCTAATTGTCTCTGCATTGCACAATGGGGATGTCCACCACCTGCCCTTTCTGATGCCAATGTTCGTATAGAATGAACACCAGCATAGAAGAATATAATACACAAGACCTTACGAGACTGCCCTGACAATATCCTATGTTCAAAATTTTGTTTCGTTCATGTATGTTTCTTATGTCAGAACATACAGTGAGTTGTTTACTAAACGAAGCCGCATTGAACTTTCTACAACATTGATTATGTGAGTTCAAATTTCAATAGACAAGACCTACCTACATGTTCCACTTTTTATAGAATTCAAAGATCAGTTGCCTGATTACATGTTCCACTTTTCATAGAATGCAAAGATCAGCTGCCTGCTTAGGCATCCTATGTATAGCTTTTCTGTGACTGTAGGATGCATTGCCCGGTCCATTAATCAAAGGGGAAAGATGGAGGCCCACATCTGTAGCTTTCTGATTCACTAAATGCAAGTGAGTAATAATTTTGATAGAATCATTTTACCCTTCTTAGTTACTTGAAGAATGACTTACCAGTTAAAAGGTTGTATTATTGGGAGCTTCTTCCATAGATACTATTGCTGTTTATTTTCCTTGAGTTTAGATAATAAAGTTATTGGAATTATGCAGACATTTCATCAAGATACATCCAGAAGAGAAATCCATCCTCTTTTGTCAACTGATGTCTTAATATGTTAAGATAAAGAGATGTTCTGCCTGCTTTTAAGGAAAATCCCAAAGCATTTGCATTGGTGTCACTTGGAGATGACGATCAACGCAAAGTCATTCAACTCCTTTCTTTGAAAAGGTCATTCTTCTCCCCTTTGGTTGCCCGTCTCTTCTCTTGTCCCCTTTGGTTGCCCGTCTCCCCTTGGCCAAAGGAGGTCTTCATCATTGAATTGAAACATGTTGTTGCTTCAGATGTGGTACAAGTATTCTTATTCTTGGTGAAAAACTGTATGTGCAGGCTAGCACCTTATATATATTTTTCTTCTATCGTTTCTTCACTGTCACCAGCATGGTCAGCTTGGTTTCAGTTCTGATTATTCATGCCATCTGATTTTCTGATTGGAGAAACCATCTGATTTTCTGATTAAGCATGCATGTTTATGTAAGAACCCTGATATAAATTTACAATAAAAAAAGGTTAAGCACACCATCAAGATAACCAAAATCAGGCTGCCTATGGATCTAAACATGCTCGGTTCTGTTTATTCCTAATGCATGCTTTTTTTTTTGACATGTTTATATTTCTAATGTTTACTACCCGTGGAGTGCTAAACTAAGAATGTTATGTTCTGTTCTCATTTTTTTCTAACACTTGCTTTCTATTCTCATTTTTTCCTGTTCTACAAATTGTCTTCTAATTTGTAAAAAATGGAGTGAAACTTGATCGCGGGGACCTGTTTATAAGGACCCGTGTGAAAAAAAAGTGGGCAACTTGTTAATCAAGAGACTGCTGCAATGATTGTATGACTTATAGATTGTTGGTTGTTTTCCAATTTTATGTTATGTCTACTATGTGTTTTATTTATTAATATTATATATGTGTTTATTATAGGCAAAACTTCAGGACGTAAAAATCACACAACCATCATCATCCTCAAGTTCATCAACTGCAGCTACAGATGATATTTACTCACAAGTATTTGGGAAAGATAGGCCTGGCCGAGTACGTGGAGTGGGCACAGGCCCGACACCAACAAGTTTGTGGGGTAGCTTCAAGCCAATGTCAAGCCCAATTAAGAGCAGAAAATGTTCATCTCAATGCTATGGTTAAAGAATTGACAGAGAGATTGAGTAAAGTTGAGTCTATCATTGTTGAGGTAATTCTACTTGAGAAGCTAGCTTCATGACTGCAGAGTCTGTGAGAAATTCCACTGGTAGATTATAGACTCATACCCACATTTCTACAATTTGGAGTTTATAGTACTTTGTACTATAGGGATGCAATATTAATGTTGATGGAAAGTTCTTATTGCTGAGAACAAAATTATTCTAGGCGTCTGCCATCGATAGCAATATTCTGGCATTTTCCATTTTATTAAGAAAGCAGAATGATTAAAGAGCTGATTAGAAAGGAAGGAGTCCAGGTTTTGATCCTGATTAGAAAGGAAGGAAGGAGTCCACTTCCTTTGCTCACTTCATCAACTTGGAACATACATTTGCAGCACTCTCATTTATTTAACACTAATACATTTGCAGTAGTAGTAAAATAAAATCCTAGCGTATGCTTATGAAGTCTTATTTGTGAAATATTGTTTTCTTACTAGTATTCTTTATTGACAGCACTCTCAAAACAGGTAGAACAGTACTCCCAATATAGGAAACTCCTAGCTATGCTTATGATCTTATTTGTGAAATATTTTTTTCTTACTAGTATTCTTTATTGACAGTCAAAACAGGTAGAAAGTACTCCCAATATGGAAATATGTGTGCAATCATCTGCAAGTGTAATAGAACCTAAAGGAAAAAGAGGTAAATATGTTCATATCTCATTATGTTCTATATTCTCATTAGAAACTCAATTGTGTCTTGATGTGTGATCTACAAAATGAATTGAATAACAGAGTTTGATGTTGGGCAAGAAAGTGAAGTTGTGTGACATGGAAGGACACCCCAGTAGCCAATGCCATAATCATGTCGTTAGATAAATCTAAAATGGTTATGGGTAAGAGTTTGGACGAGGAGTATTATGAGGTAGCTATTTGTTTGCTTACAAACTCAATGCACCTCTATTTGTGAAAGATAATGAACGAAAAACTGTCCAAGATATGTTGGAAGTCACATTGTGTGGTTCAGAGACTTTGTAAGTTTATGACACCTGAAGTTTTATTTTACAGAATTATTTTGGAAAATAATGAACTTGTTTATATGTATACTAATTGAATGATTTTTATTTTGTAGGTTGAGTTAGATGACACCTGAAGTTTTTATTATGCCAACAGAACAGCTCTCCTCCCTTAAGCAGAGGACTAACATTGTCCACTCTCATCATATGAAACAATTATGGTCATTGGAATTATGTTATGACCAAAACAATTATGATTGTCTTATCCTCAGGACAAACAATGATATGTATGTGATGTTTAAATTTTCTGTTGTACATTTGTGGTGTGATATAAAACAGTGCTATATGCACTTGTTTTAGAAGTGTAATTATGTGAATGTTTCTTTTCAAACAGTGTAAGTTGTGTAATGTAAATTTGACAAAGTTGGTTGTATTAAATGTCATAGATTGATGATGTGCAAAAAATGTGGTGTGTATATATGTAAATATGCAGGTTGTGTGCTTTGTGTGTGGATTGTGTATGTAAATATGCAGGTTGTGTGCTATGTGTGTGGATGTATGTAAATATGTAGGTTATATTTTTAGTTAAATTATAGATTATATATATTTGCATTGGAAGTTTTCTTACAGTTCAGAGATGCGTAACTACAGATAATAGCTACGGTTTCTAACGTAGTGATTAATTTTCGTATGTCATCTTCTATTGGGATATTTCTTACGGTCTTTCATATGTATATTTACGCTTTACAAAAGTAGGCCAAGTCTACATTATTACGGTTTATAAACGAATGTATTTATTACGTACTGTAACCGTAAGTAAGGCTATAGTCACGCTTGTTGTAGTTACGAAAGACGAACCGTAAGAAATTTCATAAGTATACGTCTGTTGTTACGGTTTTGACAGTTACACTTACGATTTTTGGACGTAAGTGTTGCCCACTTTTGTTGTAGTGCGTCGACCGCAGGACGTCGGGCGCTGATAGCCAGGTGCCGAATGTTGGATCGGCGACTGCCGAGAGTTAGGCACTGAATGCCTGATCGACGGGCGCTGGGGGCCGGCCGCCTGGCGCCCGCCACCGGGCTTCACTGCTGGACCGCCAACCACTGGATATCAGCCGTTGATCGCCACACCGTCAGGCAACGGCAATAGGGTGCTAGTTGCTGACCGTTGGGCGTTGCCAACCAATCGCAAGGTGCCAGGCCCGACAGTCGGATATCGATTGTTGAGTTCCAGAATGTATCTCATTGTCTTCATATGTTATCTAAGTTAGTTATCAAACAACTCTTTTTTCATATCTTAATATATTTAAGTACTTTTTAAACTTTAGATTTAGAGATTAGATGATAAATTAGATTTTAAATAAGTATTATCAAATGCCACCTTAAACATACAATGTGCTACTAAATTATTGTGTCAGTCGAACTGGAGAAGAGGGGACATGATATGTATAGGAACTGCATTTATTTGGACATGGTGCTCCATATCATCTCTTCCTCAATTAGGACTAACTAAGGTAACGTTTGATTAATATCTGGAGTGGCAAGATATTATATTTTTCAGATTGTTTACTAAAACATCTAAAGTTATGTATAAATGAGCTTTTATTCTATTAATTTTCTTCTTAAAAAAATGGTGAAGGGTGTGCCACTTTTTTTTCCCCAAACATGTGAGGCTACGACAACTTTTATCGACTGCCTGTCACTAGCCATCGAGCCCCCAAGGACAATGCCCAGATGCCTGGCATCAGACTACCGTGTGCTGGTCGCTAGACTATCAGCCGACGTGCCACCAAGTGTCAAGCGTTGGCTGTCAAGCATCAGGAGCTACTGTCGTCGATGTTGCTACCATGCTTGAATGCTGTTGTCGGGCGTTAAGTGCTGGTTGTCGGCCGTTATCGACTACTGCAGTCGTTGTCAATCACCAACTGTTAGTACTAGGCATCAGGTGCCGAGTTTGGCCATTGAGTGTCGATTGTTATTTATGTGATTTTATTGTGTTATTTAACTTATGTCACATTCCCTTTAGATGTTATATTTAAGTGAGCTATCAAACAACTGTTTTTTCAAGTCTTAATAAGTTTAAGCACTTTTTAAATTTTCGATTTAGATATTGGATGATGAATTACATTTTAGATATCTCTAAAAAGCGTTATCAAACGCCTAATTAAGTAGACAGTAGGTAGCAGCCAACCTACTGGAAACTAATTTGCCAAAAGCTAGCTACAGAACATAAATGCAAGTGGCCACTGCAAGCTACGTATACAGCATATCTGTAGGAAGTACATACTATGAAAAATATGAAAATCATGGCGTTCCACGATCATTGATGAAATCTAACACGCAAGTTAACTAGATTTCGTCAGATATTTTGGGGGGCCAAATCACCTCTCCTAGCTAGTATTATATATCCAATCATGCGGGTGGAGGTATTTCATCCACGGATCGACGTATATATAAGGGCCCGTATGGGATGTGTCATGTATAGGCGACGTAATGATCGAAAGTTGTGACACCATAAAATAGGAATTTTGATGTATAGTAGCAGCTTCCCGCAACGTCCCCACGACGGGCAGAGTTAATAAAAAGCACGAGAGACAAAGTGAATTTAACGGAGGAATGACAAGCACCAATGGGATGAACAGTTGATAATACGTGCTAAAACAAAAGGTCCTTTCAGACCGAGACCTTGATAGGCAGAAAAGACATTAGGAGAATGAGTGTCCTACAGTAAAAGAGAAAGAAATTAAACCTGCAATTATTCACGTTATTACAGTATTAAGTGAAAAATCACATACGAAATTAGATTCAAAGACCCACCGAAAAGGGCACAATTCAGGTGAAGTAACCAATGTTCCAAGAACATAGGAACCACGGACTGTCTGCGAAATGATACCACCGGCCAATCCGATCTAGTAACCTACACTCTCCAATCCAGGCACACACAAAAAAAGGTCTACAGTACTCTCCAAAACCCTTGACTTGTGTGCTATGATTTCTTCCACAATGATGTGATATGCCGAGAGAAGTCGACTTAATTATTAGGGTACGCATGCATGATTTGTTGTGAGGAGTACGACATTTGAGCAAACATATATAGCTTCTGGGTATCGACCAACAAGTGGAATCTCATGCTTGTGATGGGAAGAATGTCAATATATGTTGGATCGGTAGAATAAATTGTAGGAATATATAGCAGGAGAAACTAGCTGCAATATAACTCAACAAAGTAGCTAGTTTAAATTCCGTCTGTCTGTCTTCCACCAATGAGAAGTGGACAACAGCTTCAAAGCTGTACGCCACAGACGTCAGCTCAATCCAGTCCATCGTGGTGATGCGAAGGCCAACAAACAAAACGTTTGATGTGGACTCGCCCACTTCTTGTCCAATGCTGTGTGGATCACGCGGTTGGCTGATTAGTCGTTTATTACACCTCATTATGGGTTACTAATTAGATTGTTGCCGAATAAGTTCAAGGCATGGTTTTATTCAACAATAGTGTGACAATAAATATGAGGATAACATAGCTCATCATATAGAAAAAGGATGCAGGCCGTTCTCTAATTTCTTGTAGTAATGATAGGTTTAATTTACTGCTGATCTATGAGAAATCTTATTATTATATAACCAGGAATAATACTAAGTGTGAAATATGATTTGATTAATTATTTAAGTGATTGGTTTGCAGGGGAGTAACAAAATATGAGGATAAGATATGTGACAGTTTTGTCCCATAAGAATGTGTGGAGTAACAAAATATCATGAGGCCCGTAAGAATATATGGATTAACAAAGTATATGAGGATATGATATCTGTCTGTTTTGTCCCATGAGAATGTGTGGAGTAACAAATATGAGGATAAGATGTCCGACTGTTTTGCCCCATAAGAATGTCGCTCATATTATATCTTGTCATTTTTTTATTAACTAAGCACGTAATAGTTTAGTAAATCACACCATCTTAATTTATTGCACACATGTTTATATATGCAGTGTATATAATTACACTACTATATATAAAGGAACAATCCAAATTATTGTAGTTGGGCTTTCTAGCTTTAATTTCGCCATTATCGTTTAGCTCTTCCTTCGCCTGTTTGTGTTTTGTTCTCTTTTCGTCGCACATACCCACCTTCCTAACGCGTGTATGATTCTCCTATACTTGGAATGCTCTCCAACACAGTATTGTTTTTGCCTAACTTTTTGGATTCTATTGTATGGGTGACATTTGTAACCTCATTTTCCTTAATATCTCTAAAGTACTGAAGCGATAGCTAGCGTAACGTCACCTAATATTAAGGGTCTATTTGATTGCATGTAAAATATTTTTATTAAAAAATAATTATTTATAGAATAACTTTTACATGCAAATAAAAATCGTAACTATCCATTTGATTCTTAGGTAAATATTTTCACTGGTTATTTGTGTAAATAGAATATTAAAAAATATATGAAAAGTCAACAACATTAAATGTAAAGTTTTATTAGAGATTTGCATTGGGGCACATGGGATATTATGATCCACTTACTCCAATGAGAGGGGGTCACATACCCCTAGTGCATTAATCATCAAAAATTTATTTTATTTTATTTTAATTTTTTTAAAAAATAAAAAATAGTGGAAAAGAAATAACTTTGACATAGACAATTTAAATTAGGAGAAATAAAATAAAAACCTAACTTGAATGAATAGTGTTCTATGGATATTTTAATAAAGAATTAAAATTCAAAACAACTAATAAAAAATAATTAGATTTGACAAATGTGACTTAAATGAGGGGAAAAATAAAAAAACAACTTAAATGAATATTAGTGCCTCACAGGTTGGCACTGTAGCTACATTAATAAACGCAGAAGATGTGAACCGAAAAATGACATACGGATTTTTACGGCGGATGCCAAAATTCAGAATTTTAAGATACAATTTTTCATATTTTACTTTTCGGGCAAAACATAAAATTTTTCTTGAAAATATTTTACCGAGTGGGGTTTTCCATGTAGTCAAACGGACTGGGCTTGAGTAATGTATTAGGACTGGTTCTGCTCGTCTTAATGACAAAAGGCCAAAACAAACGGACGTTATTTGACCACCATGACTCCTCAACAATAATGGTTAGACATATTCTAGTGGGTCATGAATACCATCCGTTACAATCTAGGTCTTCGCCAAAACGTAGGGAGCAGCCACCTATCGACATAACAACTGGTGCTGCAAGACCGACCCTGGCTACTATACATAAAACCTACTTGCGTTACACAAGTAAAGCGGACGGAGTTCTCTCCACTCCTCAGTAGTTCTTGGAGATCCAACCTTCCTTCTCTCTTCTCACTCAATCTAACTTGGGCTACGTCGGAGGGTCGATCCGGGTATCCATACCCAAGACTTGGCTTCTTTGCATTGCAACACAGTAGCGACTTTGCCTCACACTACAGCATCAACGTTTGGTCAGCTTAACTCGGGCACCTCTGGAGCCAACCCTCGTCAGCCCTTGTTGACCAAAAGAGATCATTTCAGTTCCAACATTGGTGTTGTCTATGAAAAGCTGAACAAGAGGACATGTGCCCTACCTGAACATGTTGTCTCAACATGACATGCACACTTTTAGCCTTGCTATGTTGAGACATAGCTTAATCTCACATTGATAGTAATAAAAATAAGCATGTGCTTATAAAGAAGAATTATTCCTCTTCTCCCAAGAGAGCCCATCTTATAGAGAAATGACAAAAATCCAAAATGGGAACAACATGCCTCTCAGGGGCATGTTTAAATTTCACGCAACTTCATTTTGTAGAGGCATAGTTTAGTCCCACATTGAAAATAGTCAAAATAATTAGTATGTACTTCTAAGCAAGATCTATTCCTCTTCTCCCAAGTGGGCTCTTATTTCTAGGAAAAAGAAACAAACTCCACATGACAACGTTACCTCTTGGGAGGCACGCTGAAATTGTATCCATCTTCATTGACACCGTCTGTGGAAAATTGAACAAGAGGTCATGTGTCCTATCTAAAAATTTATCACAACAAAACTCACACACCTTTATCCTCACTAGGGGGAGGGGGGCTGTGTTAAGGTATAGTTTAGTCATACATTAGAAGTATAGTAAAAAATAAGTGTGTACTTATAAGTAAGACATATTTTTTTCTCCATAGAGGGCCTTGTTCCTAGATAAAGGACAATGGCCCAAAAGGGGATAATATATTTCTCTTAGGGGGGAATGCTAAAATTTCATGCAGGTTGAAAAATTAAACAAGAAGCCATATGCCCTATCTGAGCAACTTATCGCAACAAGATCCCCCTACAAAAAATAGTGGAGTTTCGGATGGCCTAAGTCCATAGAAAATCCAACGAAAAGGGAGTTCCAGGCGGATTTTCGAACACGTTTCAACAGAAAACGACTATTGTCAAATACTCGTCAAAAATTCCCACCGGAACAACATTCTGTCTGAAAGATGCCCGTAATTTTTGACAGATATATTCCATCAAATTTTTAGACAAAAACATATCGATCAAAATTTTGGTGGAAAATTTTGTTAATAAGTTTTTGGAAAAAAATTCCAATGGAATAAATTTCATCATTAAAAGTTCTGATGGACAACTATTTTATCAAAACATAAGTCAATAAATATAATAATGTTTTTGAAAAAAAAATTGATTGAAAAAAGTTCAATTGGAAATCCATTGAAAAAAAAAGTCCCCACATATGACATTTTAATGGGAGCATCCATCGGTAAATGTATTAATTTTTTTTTAAATAAAAAATATTTTGACGGAAGAAGTTTAGATCGGAAAATCCATGTGTAATATCACCAACATAATTTTCATTTGTCAGAAAACTCCTTCGATAAATTTTCTGACAACGTTTCCGACGTAAGTGTTTTTGTGAGAAATTCAGCCTTTTAATTTTGTTTTCTATTGATTTGAGCCCTAAGGGGTGATGTGATTACGAGGCCGACAACATGTACAGGGCCGTCAGGGAGAGCACCAACATTTTGGTACAACACTATTTCTGGCATTTTTTCTTGCTTTCCTTCATGATTCACTGACTGTCAGTGTTGTTCAATGCTTATGCTTGCTTATTTCTCTATGCATAGGATTGTGTACACTTATTTTTAATTGATTCGTTAGTTCTAGGTTAGGAATTACTTGCGCTCCCAGTGCACATAGGATCATGCATCTTTACCATGCTTAGTTTAAGATCCCACCTTCCCGAGGTTTCCCTTTTGGCTTTGTACTCCTCATTTCTAACAAGGGGACCCATTCAAGGACATCTGTAAGTCTCCTCAAGACCGACGAGCTAATTGTACCTGAAGCCACATAGATAGGGAATGCAACCATATACCAGCTATAGAATTTCAAATCCCCACCACATTAAGAGTCCTACCACTGAGTGAACTCATAAGTAATCAATTGGCTAAAAGGCGACATGAAACTCCTAAAGGAAACCATCATCACGCCAACTTGTATGTTTGGGTGAGACTCTCCCTTCTCATCGCTTTTCTGGGTTGCTAGATTGTTTAGGACTTCTTGTACTTAGTTTGTGTCTGATTAGGCCTCTTATATATACCCTCATGGAATCCTACCGTTTCTCCTATCCTCCTACTTCCTCCTCTTGAGGGGATCCTTTCCCCCATGGAACTCCTCAACAATTGGCCCACTCCAGGGTCCACCAACAAGTCGAGGAGGGCCACTCTTCTCGCCATTCCTCACCTGCTTCTGATCAAGCCACTAAAATGTCATGCCTCCTCTAATCCATGAGCCCACAATAGGCCCAGGAACTGATCTCGACAGCCAAGAGTAGGCACTCAACTTTCCCCTAACCCATCTCAATCTCGATATGCTCAACTCACAAATCATGGATCGGGTTATCCTTCCTCTCACCCCAGATTGTCACATCATGTCCATCATTCTTATCCTAAGCTAGATTATTCTCGATCGTGGTCAAATGCTCAAGCTAGCTCTCATCCCTTCACTACTTAAGACTTGTTGTCTAAGTATGGTTCAATTAAATGAGAGCTTAGCGAATTAAGAAGGTATATCAATCCAAACTTCTTTGATGCATCACTTCCCAACATTTGTGGTCTTTGTGTTCCACTTTCTTTTTGAGCTTCTCATCTATCACAAATATAATGGAATCAGAAATCTATACACACATCTCAAGGAGTTCATCCATCAGTCTGCGTACTACCAATACGACCGCTATCTTATGGCATATCTTTTCAGCCTAGTATTGCATGGATTGGCTTTGCAGTGGTTTTATTCCCTACCTCTCTAACAAATCCTAGCAGCTATATCGACACAGTCACACGGGAAAGCAAGGAAAGCATTTTAACCAAAGAAAGCGGAGTGAACAGCTCCCTAACTAGACTAATGCATTAGCCAAACAAATATTTATATTGTAGAATCAAGACCGGGTTAGACCTGAATGTTTTATGGTTGATTTGATGGTTGAGAAGATAAAGCCTAATGAAGAGTACACAACTTATGCCAACATATGGCGTCAGATGTCCATGCATGTCTAAGGGAATATCCTGGAGGGTGAGAAAATCAAGATAATCATCTCCAATGCAACGCCTGCAATCATCACATCTTATCCATGAATGACATCACCTCTATGCAACAATTGTACAGCCGAGCCCGCTTCATTAAAACCCAACATTCCTCTATTCCCTCATGTTTCATGCTCAATAACATATTACCACCTTTTAAGAACCTATTTATGAGGGGCTACGAGCTCAAGCTAAAGTGGATGCTATCCACCGCCATACACCTACTACTCATACGACCAACCACTACACATTTCCTCCTCCACTATAGAGCCAGTTCGCACCACTCCAGCAAGATCAACCACCCCTTTCGTATTTCCATACCCCATCATCCTATACACATCCACTGCAAAGTCCCACTTGGCCTAAATCAAGTGTACCATCACCTGTTGCCAGAATCCTTGCCTGATATCTTCAAGGCTTTGATGTCAGCTAACGTGTTGCAACACCCTCTAGAGCTACCCACTTGGGGCATGACCATAGATCAATCTAAATACTGCCTACACCATCACCAGTCGGAGCATACAGTTGCAAACTACGGCGAGTTTCGAGACACCATATACAATGTAAATGAAGAGCAATAGATAGATTAATTGGGCAGTAATGCATAAGCTTGTTTTGGAAGTAAAGAAGAATAAGAGGCAACATCCATCTTAGGAACAATAGGTAGAGCAACTGCCAAAGTCAATTCCACAATAATAGCCAAGACAACAAGTACGAACATTGGGACAACCATCTCTACTAGCACAAGATCGAGATTTATTTTGTATATAGATGCTTCTAAAAGAGAACTCAGAGTAGTTTTAATGCAGCATGGTAAAGTTGTGGCTTATGCGTCTAAGCAATTGAAGCATCATGAAGAAAATTATCCGGTACATGATTTGGAATTAGCAGCGGTGATATTTGCTTTAAAGTCATGGAGGCACTATTAGTACGGTGAGAGGTTGGAGATCTTCACAGATCATAAGAGTTTGAAGTATATTTTCTCCCAGAAAGATTTGAACCTCATGCAGTATAGATGGATGGAATACTTGAAGGATTATGATTTCAGTTTGGTGTATCACCTAGGTAAAGCTAATGTGGTTGAAGATACACTGAGTAGGAAAGTAATTTTGAGTCAAATGATGAGTAAAGAATGGAAATTATATGAAGATATAGCATAGAATTCTCTATTTGTTCTAAATAATCAGCAGCCAGCAGTGTTAGTTAATACTACAATAGAACCATCTTTATATTGGCAGATAATTGAAGCTTAGACATCATATAATAAATTACAGAAATTGTGAAAATGGAAGATGTTACTATTGATAATGATTTTGTAGTTAAGCTCAGAGGCAGGTTATATGTTCCAGAAGAAGTAGAATTAAAGCAAAATGTATTAGAAGAAGCACATAGGTCTAGGTATGCCATTCATCCAGGCAATGCAAAGATGTATCAAGGGCTGAAGAAATACTTTTGGTTGCCTAATGTGAAAAAGAAAATAGCAGGATTTGTAGCTAGATGTTTAATTTGTCAGCAAGTCAAAGCGGAGCATCAATGGCAGGGAGGATTGTTACATCCATTGCCAATTCTATAGTGGAAATGGGATGATATTGCTATGGATTTGGTGGTAGGACTGCCCAGAACAACATCAAGTCATAATGGAATTTGGGTTTTCATTGACAGACTAATAAAGGTGTGCAGATTATTAGCTATAAATATGTCTTGGACCATTGACAGATTAGCTAGATTGTATATGGATTGGATAGTACCATTGCATGGTATTATAGTAACCATAGTTTCTGATAGAGACCCAAGATTCACATCAAGTTTTTGGAGAAGTTTGCAATGAGTAATTGGCACCGAGTTGAGGTATAGTTCAGCATATCATCTACAGATAGATGGACAAACATAAAAGACTATTCAGACAATGGAAGACATGTTAAGGGCTTGTTGTTTGGTATGGGGAGGCAGTTAGGAGCATCATTTAGGAATGTTAGAATTTACTTACAACAATAATTATCATGCAAGTATTGAAATGACACCATATGAAGCTTTATATGAAAGACCGCGTAGGACACCACTGAATTGGCATGAGGTAGGAACAAGACAAGTTATGGGAGCATAATTGATTCAGCAGTGTACTAAGATGATTAGATTTATTAAATAAAAACTCCAAGCAGCCTAGATTAGGAAGAAAAGTTATGCAGATACAAGACCCAGACCATTACAATTTGAAGTCGGTGATTATGTGTTTTTGAGGGTTTCTCGCACAAAAGGTGTTATGAGATTTATCAAGAAAGGTAAATTATGTCATTCCGAGTTTTAGAAAGACTTGGAGAAACATCTTATACCATAGAGCTCCTAGTAGATTTTACAGACTCACACAATGTATTTCATGTCTTCATGTTGAGAAGATACATATCCAGGATCCTTCGCAGATAGTCAGTTATATCAGAGATGATTTGAAACAGGACATGTCTATGCCAGAATACTTGGTTTATATCATAGGAAGACAGACGCAAAAGTTATGAAACAAAGAGATTCAGTTAGTAAAGATCAGATGGGAAAATAGGCAAGGTTGAGAAGACACTTGGGAACTAGCAGAAGAAATGATGAAAGCGTAACCATACTTGTTTGAGTAAGCCTTAAAAATTTTTTAGGTGATAGTTGCGAATTTTTAGGTTATGGTTTCTTCTGAATTTCGAGGAAGAAATTTCTTTTTAGGTGATAGTAATGCAATGCCGTGACTGTTTGGATCATGTCGTAGTAGGTTTGTGGGCGAATGTATGGCCGTGTGTGGTGTTTGGTGTTTCTAGTAGGTCACGGGTGTGTTGTGGACTGGAAATCTGGGCCCAATACACCTCTAGACTCTATGTCTATATACGCGACAGGGGGTGCTATCGCAGTTTTGAATGCGACCACCTAGGTCGTCGCATTCTTGCTGCCAGAATTGTTCAGCGACAACCACATGCATGACGCGTGGCACGTGCATGGCTGCCGCATGGTTTGGGTGTTTAAAGGCAATAGACTAAGCCGTCGAGTATTTAAATGTAATCGCGTCCTCTATGGTCGTCGTATTTCTAACTTTGTGTTACTTTGGCCTCGGTTGGACAAATAGAGTAGTGAGGCTCTGTTCGGTAGGGGGGAGATAAGTTTTGAAGTTGTACGTGATCACACATTTGGGGTGGTGTTTTGACATGTTCTCGACACAAGGATGTTGTTCGGAGCGTGGGAAATGCCAAACCGTCGGTGCTTCATGTTCTTCACGTAGGTAGGGAGATTTCATGTTGTTTCTTCCTATTCTAAGTGGGAACAATGCATGTGAGGCATGAAATTCTTTCTATTCAGTAGATTACAAGCTAGAATAACGGAAAGCATGATCAAATGTAGTGTTCACATGTTTAAAATGGGTTCTATGGATGTTCCAGAGAAGAATATTTTGGAGTTGGTGTTCTAACTATGAACGTGGTGGATCAGGCTGTCGGGTTTTGAAACACAACAGCCAAACCATACATGTTCACATTCAGAGTACACCAAGTCAGCATGGTCGGTGTGTAACACGACGGCTGAACCCGACGCGTTTTCAATGTGCTTTGTGCGACATCTGAACTCATTGCGTTTTTATTTCTGATGGTAGCAGGCTTCTTGCGTTGGGTCCTATGAACCCAAGTTAAAGGTGTGTAAATGTTAATAAGGTTCTTTGACATATATCTAGATTATAGGGCATTGTAATTATGTGGATTTGTGTATATGGTCGAGCTTGGAGGTGCATCGCCTTCCGAGGTTGCCTCTTCAGTTGAGTATCTCAGGTTCTCTTTGAGCCAGGCACGTTAGTGCTCATAATTTGTCCCAGTATTGTGCGTACTGTCGAGGTTTGTGTCATCTTTCTAGATAGCCTCACTTGTCTGTCAAGTTGTACATCAACTTGAGGGAAAGACAACAATGGGGCAGTGACTTGTGGTGTGTTGGTTCTCAATTCGATCGCTTGTAGTGCACTCATGGTTGGGGGACGGACACCAATAGACGTACTGGTCCCCAGCTAGTCTCATGTCCCACAGCCTCACTCTAAGGGTTCCGGAACTCTTAGAAGTGTGTCAGGCCAGGGTTTGCAGCGTGTGTCGCTGTAGGTGTGGTGTTGGTTGGTCTCCACAACTTGTTGGCACTGTAGAGGTGGAGTGGCAATTGGGCCATCCGTCTGTGGCTGTGAGACTAAGTGGTAGTCTTGTATCATTTGTCCGGGTCAGTAGTTGGTGTTGCAAACTAGGTTTTGTGACCCGAGTGTGGTGTTACCTATTTTTAGATCATTCACTGGAGTGCGATTTGTTGTTTATTTATTAATGTCTAGCCCATCTGATTAATATAGAATTGTTTATTTAACTGCAGTTGTAGTTCCATGCTTAGGTAGCTCGGTTAATTATTTAATTTGATTCTTTACTCTTGCTTCTCATGAGATTAGTGTTGTTTCAACTTTTAGGACAGTTTCACTACAGGGCCAGTGACTAGTGAGGCTCACCCCTACCCCTTTCAGGTGAAGGAAAGTAGGAGAGTTCACATCCCTCATCTAGTTCTGAGCCGCACCGTAGCGTAGGCGGGTCTGCTCCACCAGTAGTGTAATAACTTTTTGTTTCATCTCGGGGTATGCCCCAGGTTGATGTGCTTTGTTCTTTGATTTTAGTTGGGAACTGGTTGTGTACACTTCATGTAAATATGTGTGAGATTGTATAAATTATGTGATCTTATATATGTTTAATGTGCTTCTTTTATGTTTCCACGGACTTGAGTAATAGTATCCCTTGTGAGGCTTTGGTCTGTTCGCGGGAGGCAAAATCGAATCAGACTCATTATCAGTGTATCGGGTCTAAACGATGAGGATCACTACATTTGTCCTATCTCCTCTTTCGTCGACCGGTCAAGGACGAAAAGCCTCACCTCTTGCAACGTCATTTGTGCCTACAAAGTCAAAAATTGACACCCATTAGTCTTGAAATAGTGTAGTATATATCTCTCATCAAATGTAAAGTTCATGCAATTGAAGGTGGGTACATCTAGGGTGTTTTAAACCCCTTTGGTTATGAAAATAGGTGTGTGAAGATGTGCTCCTAGCCTATAAAGAGAATGCAAAGCCTAGTCTACAATGCATGCTTGAACAAAGATAAAAGAGAGAGAGAGAAGTGGTTGAAAAAAAGGAAGAAGAAGCCCCATGCATGCCTAGAATTCCTGTAGAATGACTCCTAAATGCAACACCTCCCTGGTCTTCCGATGGCCTCTCTTCATCTATGCACCCAATGCATTGATTTTATAGACCTCCCACCCTTTGGAAGAGATAATGCTCACATAATTAGTTTTAAACCAATTAGCCCATTAATCCAACAAGAACTAGCTAATGGAATTCCATGACAGTGAGTTTATGATTTGAATAATGGACAATAACTATGCCAAAAAGTAGTGTGGGAACAAATAAGAAACATAAGGACTTTGAGGCATTAAATCTTCCTACTGATAGCCTAAACACGTGCCATCGAGCTAGCGCAACTAGAAATGTGCCAATGATGACCGATGTGACTCAGATGGACTGGATTCTTAAATGGGCAGAGATTTGTTTCTCAAAAATTGATTCCTTCATAGAGCCGTGCAAGGGTACCCGTGTGTCTAGAAACACACTCCTTGATCTAGGCATCTCTAGAGTTTGGCATCCAAAGTAGATATTTTGTCAATTCTTGGGCCAAAAAATCGGGGATTAGGCCTTGAACTTGGGCTTTAAAGGTTGAAAATAATCCAAGAAAGGTCTTGAAATCATTGGGCTGATTTTGGGGCACTAAAATGAATGATAAAAATGACTCAACTCATTAGTCAGAATTGAGTGTCTACACTCAAAAGTAGTGATTTTGGCACCGTAAGATGATGGTAATGAGAGAAGAATTTTATGAAGAAGATCTGAATTTGAGTATATTTTGCCCAAAGCATTGAGACCATTCACTAAATCCTCAAATCTTCTGAATAACTCACAAATTGTTTCATTTTCTTTCATCTTGAATAGTTTGTACTTGTAGACGAGAAGATTTATTTTCATTTCCTTCACTTTTAGATGTGCCTGCATATATCACTTGGATTTTCTCTCATATTTCTTTAGCTATTTTACACATGCAAACATGATTACATTCATTAACATTAAGTGCACAGTGTAAGGCTTTATGACCTTATAATTAACAGACATTTTTCTTAGGTCCTCAGCCTCCTACTATTCTACCTCTTTAGTTGGTTGGTAATGTCCAACCTCTACAACTCACCATATCTCATAATCCATGGCCTACATGTAAGTAGTCGTACAGTTTTTCTAATAACTCTAGTTAGAGCCATTGGAAAATAGAGGTATTTTAGTTGATTGTAGTTCATCAAATAACAACGGACTCGTTGTGTGAGCCATAGAACAAGATATAACTATAGGATGCTATTCTCTTGATATAATGACTCGCTACGATTGCAATTGCATGTACAGAGCTATGGAACACACCTAAGAGGGGGGATGAATTAGGTATTGGTGTAACGCCCCGACGCGGAATATCGGAGCGGGGTTACAGTTATTAAATAGTATAGAGCGAGAAATAAATAACAGACCATTGCATAGTTGGATAACACCAATTTAACTCCAATTTCATTAATAATCCAACAACCTCCATTTCATTCACTAATAACTCATTAACTGACTAATACATCAACGTATCAGATCCAAAACTAGGGCCTAGAGTACTTTATTCAAAATCAACTATTACATAATTGACAATCTGACTCACTAACTCATAACTATACTAACTGACTACTACTAGAAAGCCTTGGTTGCTGAAAAAGGGTCACTCCTGAGCATCATCCTCAGTCCCGTCCTCGTGAGTGTGGTCATCGTCATACTCGCCTGAAACACATTAAATAAAAATGCAGGATGAGCGAATAACGCCCAGTAGGACATAATATCTCGTGTAAACAAGCAGGCTTTAAGTGTTTAACCTTTTTTCAAGAAGGATAACTAACAGGAATGAGCAAGTACGAGAACGATCAGGTATAGTCGTGCCAGTAAGTTCACAAGACAAGAATACCTTCATAGGTAACAAGTACAAAAAATTTGGCCATATTTCAAGTTAACAAGTAATTGCACAACAGTGCACAAGTCACGATAACAAGTAAAGCAAGTAACATGCATTTGGTCGATCATTTTATCAACCATAAGTCAAGTATCATGTACAAGAATGTTTGTGAATTGTCTTAGATTAAATCTTGATAGTCATGTGTTTGGTGTATGTCATCACCTGATCATTAGACCCCCGCGAGTTATAGCCTTTCAGGTGCTCCTCCCAAGGACCAGATCGGGCCCTTATAATGTTGCCTAGCATAGTCATGTTTTTATCTTAGACAATCACAAAATGACCAAGAGAGTACCAAGAATAGATGAGAGTAGTAGATGAACTAGACGAGAGTGTAGAGAGAACGTGAACAGATGAGAGTATCGAGATAGTAGATGAGATAGGGACATTTCCGTACAATGACGAGAAACACACGATAGTAACGGTTGCACGACACCAGGTCGGGTACCGGCAGTCTGGTAGAAATCACAACCGCCCCCTTAACCGTGCCGTGTACACGGGTCAGGTGGTCCGGCGTGAACTCAAGACGAGAAGGAACACTAAGGCATGGATCGTACTGATCCATAAGGTGTAACGGGTTTTGGGGTACAACCAGCTCGTTGACTAAGGACGTGTGCCAAAGCCAAGAAGACTTACGGAGGTCTTGACAAGGAGTCCCTGGTCCAGTCGAGAGTATTCCCGATGGAGAGGTGGTCCAAGTCAAGGGAAAATGTGTAAAAACGGGTCCGTCGTGCCTCGAGTGCTCGAAGGCCGAGGGAAATCGGTAACGTTATTTAAAATGCGCGTATAAAACCAAGACAATTGTATTTAAAAGAAATTGGGGTAATTTAGTCATTTATTTTGCTAATTTACCGAATACATTATTTCATAATTTATCAAGGTCAAATGACAATTTATATTGTTATGTGTGTGCGAGTGTAAGGAAATTTTGAGGATATGACAAGTCGTGCAATGTCATTTTAAATAATTAAATTCATATCCTTAAAGCCATTTATTAATTTGCCAAGTCAAATTAACTATATATTTATTTAATCATGGCTAATTAGAAGGTATAAAGCATAATCATCAGGGCATATGCACAATTTTGCATTCTGGTCGGGTTCATAAAAATGCGGCGGACCTACCCGTCGCGATTCAAGTCGCGACGGGGCGGTCGGGCGCGACACGGGCCTGGCCGGTCTGGCCCAGTCCAGAGTGAATCGCGGTGGCCAGGATGCGATGCCATCAGCCGGCGCGACCCTGCTGATATCACGGCGGATCGCGCCGTCGCGATAACAGGTGGGTTTGCCCCTTTTCCTTTTTTTTTCCAGGACGAGTCCCCTATGATACAGGGACGTTCTAAATTCCATATAAAATAGCACGGTAATCCAAAAAGCACGAAACCAGTTTTAAACGAAAATAGACATGTATATCTATCAACATGCATAATTAATTTAAAAATAGATAAGGTTTAGACATGCATTAATCAGGTTACTTTTCGGTGACCTAAACAGGCACAGTCAGGGTTCAACGAATTAATTAGAGATGTATACATGATGAAAAATTTTGAAACCAGTGGCGTTTGAAAGCTAACATGCAGTAGTATTTATGATAATTTTATAATGGAATGATGTCAAGTGTGCACGAGGTTAAAAAGGAAACAAAGAGGGTCAAGTGCACAGATCTGATAGATATTCAAAGATTTAATTCTCCCTCATGGGAGATTAAAATCAAGCAAGACCAGAGGCGTTTGAAAGATAATAAGATGCAGTATTCACGAGAATTTTATCAAGACATGAGAGCAAGTACACGTTGGGGATTATAGAAAACACAAGATCTCAGTTCATGGTAACAACAGGACTTCATGAATTAAATTCGCCCAAATGGGTGAACGAAATACACAAAACCATAGGGCTTTTGAAGATATACATGAAGGCTACCTAGGGTAATTATTTCACGATTTTAGCTTGAGAGATTGCCTACCTTTCGTGGAAGAGATGAAAACCCTAATTTTGTGACGAAAATGGAAAACCCTTCTTGCTCCAAGCCTTCTCCTTCCTTGCTCCTTGGTCTCCAGCTCTTCTCCTCGTTCTCTAGGGTTCCAGCCACGAAAATGGTTTTCTAGGGATGAAGTTTGAGGTGTTTAAGCTTGCTATTAGAGTCCATTCAACTCCAAACTCTTCTCTCCTCCTTTAATTACGAAAATTCATATTTAATACTTATTTTTCACCATTTATCCTCCTAATGGATAGGGAAGAGAGCTAATTTCATGGTCAAAGGGTTAGGATATGGGTAGGACTCCTTTTTAGGATATATATGGGTTATTTAACATTTATCTTAACCCTTTACTATTTATTTAATTAATTAGATACGAATTTAGCCTATTTACCTCCCATCCCATGATGGGCTATCCTTATTTGGGCCCATTCTATTGGGTTTGGGTTATTAGAGTAACCCACTAATAATTTAGCTTAATGGGTATTACTTTAATTCCCTTTGTTTTCATTTATTCACCCTTTATTCTAATTAAATCAATTTATCTCATTTATTTAAATAATAAAAAATTATTTTATTTGGATTTTGAAAATCCACGGTACTACAATTGGTACATTTTAAAAATTTTTACAAGATTAAAAAAACATGCAACCATAAGGAATGGAGAGATAAAAATACGAGACAATCACACAAGACAACAATGAGATTTCTAAAGAGGTTCAACGCAACACAGTACTATCCTAAGTCCTCTTCTCAAGAATCCTTGAGTCTATCTACTCAATCTTAAGGGACCATACACTCTCCAAACCTTAAGTGCATGTTTGGTATGAGATTAAATAGGGGATAAGAGATAAGTTAACCTCATCCCATGTTTGGTGCTTCAAAAACAATGAGGATAAATCCAATTTAAGTATTTTGGAGATATCCTCAAAAAATGAGAGTAAATTATCGATAGCTCATCCCACCTTTTTGATGGATAGCTTATCCCCATTTTCTAATCTTAAAAATACCAAACAAGAGGCAAATTAAGAATGGGGATAATGTATCTCCAAATTAATTTACCTCCATCCCCACTTTTTTTAATCCCATACTAAACATGCCATAAGGTGCTAGATCACCTATTCCCACACCTCCACACACACATATGCAAATAAACAAGCACTCTTGATTAAGGGCACTACTCTGACACTCAAAATCTCATAAAAATGATAAGTAAAACAAGTTGAGATGGGAAGGGAGTTGCAAATATGAAAATGGAGTTGCAAACAAGATTCATCATACCACCCGGACCGACTGTGCCGCATTCTCCATGGTACAGTACGATATTGTACCGTACCGCTAAGATACAGTGGGAAAAGGGCTTATTTGATTTTTTTTTTTTGTGACTTGATAAATATTTAAAATGAGCAAACTTCAAAATAAGACTCTCCATCCAAACTCAAGATAAACTCTTCATCTCTTCTCATGCATGGACTTTCTCTCTAACTCGAGATTGTAATCTCTCTCTCTCTTAAACACATCCTAGGACTCTATAGGATAGGAAAAGGCTACCATCACGTGAAGAGACTCCTGGAGGCTGTGCTCACCAAGCCCCATCGCCCCAAAGCCAGAGGAGAAGTCATTCTCAACGTTGCACCCTTTCTCTCTCATATCCTCTAGAACCATCAAGGATGTCACACATTCTACTGCCTGAAAAGGGGTTGATATGCTCACGAGGTCTTCATCAAAGTTGTTCTACTCTTCTTCAGCTTCGTCTTCGAAGTAGAATCACCTCAATTGGTGGTTTGTGCCCAAAGTTATAGCAGATTATTCTTCACATTCTCTTTCATATCATGAACTACATATACATGATTATCATGCCTTCCAAATCTCAAACGAGGGCATATCTCTTTGAGGCTTCTTCATAAAAGGTGTTCCCCACGACTTTCTCTACAAGCTCCAACTAGAATCACATCAAATGAAGTTTTGTGCTTAAAGATATAGTGGATTATTCTTGACCTTCTCTCTCATATCGCGATCCAAACTAGCAATGAGTGCGGCCTCTCTACTGCCTGAACGAGGGTGATCAAGTCTTTGGACTCTTCATGAAAGTTGTTCATGATATGACCAATGTATTACATTAGATCAACACTAAGAATCTGAAAACAGAAACAAAATTGTAATGTCTTAAAATTTATAATAAAATGTTAATATGACACTAAGAAATTAAAAGAGATAGTAAATTATACATAAAATATGATCAATTATATAAAACAAAATTATCTTTAATTTTAGAATATTTTTATGTTATTAATATAATTCTGGTACTATCGTTGATTATGTGCACTTCAACAGGACAACATTCGGTTCTAAACATAAAGTAAAACCTGAAGTCATCATAATTATTAGAAAAATATATTGATTGTAAAAATATAAAATATTAGAAATTATTGATGCATAGATGTTGAGATTAAGTCGATCTAAAGACTTTTGAGATAATTTTTACTTGATAAAAAATAATTTAAAAAATTAAACTATAATTTGTATTATCTTTTAATTAGCTTATGTTTGAAATTTTATCTCAATTAGACACCATTTAGATCCCTTAAATGCATATAGGGTTTGTCGCAGTACGGCGAAACTTGTGTGCACCAACAGGGTGATATTTGGTTCCGAGAATAAAGTCATATATGAAGTCATTATAATTACTAAAAAAAAGTATTGATTCTAAAAATATAAATATCAAGAGTTATTGATGCATAGATGTTGAGATTAAGTCGACCTAATGATTTTTGAGATAGTTTTTACTTGACAAAAATAATTAAAAATTAAAATAAAATTATTATAATTTATATCATCTATTAATTAATTTATGTTCAATATTGTATCTCAATTAAACACCATTTAGACTCTTTAAATATACCGGATATGGAAGAGGAATGAAAAAAAAACAGATTTAACAGAACGGACCGTACCGAACCGCGATACGCCCGGGTCACCCCATTAGGGTTATCCGACTCTGCCTGAACTCGCGAGAGCCCAGGCACAGTACGGTTTGCACGTACCATGGCGATTTAGCGACCCATATGTAAATTGGAAGAAGGTCATTGTAGATGTGTCCCCCTAGAAGATCCCATTCTTCAATTTGGGGAAGAAATGCTGGATTTAGAGGTTCATGAACCTTTTTTCAGTAGATCTGCCCAACACTTTTTTCACAGTCGTCAGCCTCTTCTCATCTCTCAAAAAGAGTTATTTAGGGCAGCTCAAGGCCTTCCTCACTGGATGTGGAATGATTACCATGAACCAAGGGTTGCGTGATCTGCTGGGAAAATCTCCCAAAGCTTGCTAAAAAGCCTTCCTGATATACCCAGTCTACAAGTGTAACATAGAGTTGTTGACACCTTCTAGATGAGCCATTAATTAGTAGCGAATCTGTCTACTTCACACACTTTCAACTTTCAACACATACATCCATAGGGCTTCAACTTGGGCTCGTTGGAAACAGCTAAAGTAAGTGAATGTAAATGATTTGTTCTCAAATCAAACATGTTCTCCATCTAAATTATCATCTAAAATGTCAGTTTGCATACTTTTCATACTTCGACATAATCTCAAGTTGATCTGTTGACTGCACAACAACGTGAAGACTTGATTAGACCAACACTTGGGGACTTTATTATCATCAAAAACTCAGAGGGATCACAACAGTAGGTTTTGTGGATACTTTCAACTGTGAGATCATCTTTAATGCCTGAGTAATTATCTTGGAGCTCGAAACATTCAAGGGCAAGATCCAACATTTTTGTTTGTACCTATTAATTGTACATGTGATTTTAGGACACATATAAACTTTTAATTGTTTCAGCTTTTTATAGTACAAACTGTTATGAAAAATGTTGGACATTGTTTTTAGCATTTTAATAGTGTCTATTTTTCAGATGAGATGTGTTTATGGGATTTTGTGTATGTGATTATAAATATGTACATGTTTTGTGGGATTTTGTATATGTGATTGTAAAATTGTTTTGTGGGATTGCGATTGTGGTTATTTGCATGTATGGAATTGGAAGTGAGATTGTACATATAGTTGAGATTGTGTGGTTTGACAGGTATTTAAATACCTATCAATTATATAAACAGATTTTCATCAATTGAAATACCAAGATACCTAGGATTTATAACAAATGGAAATTACCTATGCTTGTCAATTGTAGGAGTAGATTCCAATAAAAAATTTTCTAAATGAGATCCAAAAGTGTAGGTGAGAGTACTATCTACGCTTTCAAACTAGATTCTAATTACCTACACTTATTTACAACTGTTGGTATAGACAACCATACGTTACCTAGAATTCAGAAGTGTAGGTAAGTTTATACTGACGCTGTCAAGACCTACGGCACCGAACCGTCGGAGAGTCGTAGGTAAAACTCTTTATCTATGACTTTTGGGTCTTCACAAAGAGAAGTGAGTTGTAAGTATAACTATATTTTCTTTCAGTGTATCTAGAGGCATAATTTAATCCTATTTTAGAAATAATGAATAAAATAAATGTGGGCTTATATGTAATACCCATTCTTCTTCTTTTAAGAGAGTCATTTTTTTTGGGAAAGAAAAAAATCTCAAATAGGGACAACATCTCTTAAGAAGCACGATAAAATTTCACATATCTTCATTTTTAATATATTGCATCAAATTAAACACCATATAATAAGAAAATGCTTTACTAATTGTGAAGGAAGGCATTTATGCATGTAGGTAGCTAAGAATAATTGAACCTATCGTCCCTTTCAATATATATGTACAAAGCTTTTGGATCAAATTTTGGATACACACTCTGCTAAATCTTTTCTATTGTCAATAAAGTAGATATAGATAATATATTATATTTTAGAACATTGGTACTTAGAATATACAAAATGGATCATTTAGATTGTGCATACAAAATAGATCTTCTATCTGTGAAGAGTTTGTAAATTCAATTTGAGTCCAATTTATTGATGTGGATTCAAAATTTGCCATTGAAACATATAGTTATGTTTTTGGCAATGAATAACTCTTCTCTCTCTCCCCCTCAAGATATATATATGGTGACTCTTTTCAAATTAATAAGAAAGATTTACTACACTTGTCAAACTTATATATACGTTGACTCTTTTCAAATTAATGAGAAAAGTAATAAGTACAATAAGTTTTACATGGCAGTTTGCGTGGCGTCTAACATGGCGCATAGACGCCACGCAAGCTAGTGGACAGGGGAAACAACAAGCAGCAATGACGGCGGTGGCGGCGGCTGACGATTGACAACCGATGATCGATAGCGGGATCTAATGTTTGTAATTTAAGGCACAAAGTTTGTATTTTAGAGCCCAAGTTATTAGTAAAAGACCAGTCAATATTTTTAAACCTAAAGCTAATAATTTTTAGCATAACATTATATTTTGGAGCCCAAAGCTTAAAGTTTGGAGCCCAGCCCAGCCGTGGTTGCTGTTTGCCACCGCCAATGACCGGCCGCCATTCGTCTTTTGTCATCGCTGCCCACTACTTGGCCGTCAACGTCTAATTTAGCGCCATGCGAGCTGTCATATCTCTATCCAAATATAACAAATATATTTAAGTGTATTAAATTTTTCTCCAAATTAATTACTTGCTCCATTCTAGGGCCATATGATAATAATGGAGTTCGGTGTTACTCACCCTCTTCCCGAACTCCTCCGAATTAGATATGGTCCTTCAAGGGTCAACAGCTATAGAGAAAAATCACAGACAAAAGGGTTCCAAGAGAAAAGAAGGGTGAAGCAGAAATCTTCCATACACAGCTTATTACGTGCTTCCCTCCGATCTTTAGTGTATTTTCCTTTGTGCCATCTTCTGAATGCATGTATTTATAAATTATAGAATTATTTTTTCAATAACCTCAATTGAATAGAACTCAGTTGATTCTAACTAATAATCTATTACGTATTCCATCCTACTAACACCTATCACAGACATTTTGAGATCTACATTCTTAATCTCCTAATTCAATAAAGATGATATGGAGATAAATTAAGGTTTCCACAGAGATGATATATATATATATATATATATATATATATATATATTGGGGTGTGGTTCCGCTGCACCGATCAGCTACTGCCGTTGGATGAGGATTCAGCGTCAGCCCCCCAAAAAAAAAAATTGGACGCGCTGCACCAGCAGCAGCAATTGGGTTACAGTAGGGCCGCACCGCCGTACCCCAGCAGCCCTCTATATATATATAAATATATATAGATATATTATGTCGGTTGACTTAGTATTTTAAATTATATAAATATATATGTCTTAAGCTCGAGACTCAAGATGTACCTCTAAATCCTAATTATTTACAAATTTTAAGAAAACATCTTAACCTAAGTATTAAATTTCTTTCACCTCAACAAATATATGAGAAAGTGCCTAATCAACTGAGCCACTCTTCATATACATATCACATATATTGAAGCTCCACTGAGAAGCTGATTGGACTGGCCCCATGAAACCTCATGGTGATATGGATCCCGGACGTGCATGGATGCCCATCCATGTGTCAATAATTGTGAACCATCGCAATAGCTGCCTTTTGTTTCTCACAACAGCGAGTAATCTCTCTCCATCAACATTTATTCCCCCAAGCCTCTCTTCAGAGATAGAGAAAGAGACCCTTGTGGTCGTGGTTGAGCTGATCAAGCTTTTCTTGTTCTGAAAATTATACATACACATGTGAGGAAATTAGACATATATTTGCAAACAAATGTCCTGAGCTGAAATATTCATGGTACCCTTATATATCCCAAGGAAACTAAAATATTTAATAATAATGCCTTCAACCCTCAGCACCATCTCGTACCTTCAAGAATGATATACATATGTGCATATTCGTTAGTAGATTTTGAGGGTATTGAAATAGATTAGGTAAAAAAGGAGGTATAAAGATTTCAGAGGTGAGGGGAGCTAGCCAATATAATTAGCTAATCAGATCCTACGGAAACAAAAATATTTAATGATAATGCCTTCAACCCAGCACCATCTCGTACCTTAAAGAATGATATACATATGTGCATATAATTTCCTTATTAGATTTTGAGGGTATTGAAATAGATTGGGTAAAAATGGAGGTGTATAAATATAAAGATTTCAGAGGTGAGGGGTAACTAGCCAATATAATTAGCTAATCAGAACTTGGCCTAACCAGGGTTATTAGGGGATCCCCTCTCTTCTATATAACAAGACATCCCCTTCACCCAAATTCCCCATCTTCCGACATCCCCGCCAAACTTCCTTCTCTCTCTCTCTCTCTCCCCCTCTGTGTGTGTGCGCGCATAGTAGCTTGGGGATGGAGATGGGGGAGGAACCCTGCAACGTAGGCCTCGCTCTCGGGCTCTGGGAAGTTGCAGACGTGGTGGCTTGTTCAGAAGGGAAGCGCCGGAGAGAGCCCATCCAGTTTCACATCCTGTTCCCGCCGTGTGCCAAGCAGGAGGAGGCGGAGGGTGAGAAGACGGCGCCGTCGTTGGGGGAAGAGGAGAGAAGGAGCTGCATATTGGCGGAGGACGCGCTGGAGAGGAAGGCCTGGGGGGTCGGAACCGGAGGTGGCAACGCCGACAAAGGTGGGGCCGGGGCCAGGAGGAAGAAGCTCCGGCTCACCAGGGAGCAGTCCTCCTTGCTCGAGGACAGCTTCCGAGAGCACAGTACCCTCACCCCGGTAATGATCAAAAGCTACTTCTCATACCCTACGCCCTCTTGTTCTGTAACTTAGTGTTCTTCTTCACTCAAATCTTGTGCATGTTTGGTATCAAGATAAATTGGAGATAGAACGAAGATATCTTCAAAATTTTAAAGATATCTTCAAAATTTTTGAAAAGGTTCTCACTCTATCCCAAGTCTATCTTAATACCAAACATGTGAAAATTCGAGTCGTCCGATGATCAAAATCCAAAATCTTCAATACGACACCAGATTCTACTCAATGATGTATTACCTCACCCTGTCCTGGTCTTCATTTATACCTGAAATGGAGATTTCAAAGGTCTAATAACTGAGCATATGGAATTGCAGAGCCAGAAGCAAGAACTGGCAGCTAAGCTAGATCTTCGGCCCCGGCAAGTGGAGGTCTGGTTTCAAAACAGAAGGGCAAGGTATAAGCTGAAGCAATCTCTTGTGTGCTCCCCCGGCACGTATCTAACAGTACTGTGGATTCCAATCATGCAATATATTTCTGAAGTAGCTGGTTTTCTGGTTTTGATGATGGGTGATGGTGGGGTGGCAGGACCAAGCTAAAGCAGACGGAGGAGGATTGCGAGTTCCTGAAGAAGTGCTGCGAGAGCCTGAGCGACGAGAACCGCCGGCTGAAGAAGGAGCTGCAGGAGCTGAGGTCTCTCAGGCACGGCTGCAATAACATGCCCTTGCACCACCTCCATCTCCCCAAGGCAGCAGCGGCGCCGGCCATGTGCCCATCCTGCGAGCGGATCGCCCCCGTGAGCAGCAGCGGCGGCCCCGGCCCCGCTGGCGTGTCTCCTGCCGGAACGCCCACCTGGTTCTACGACCGCGCCACCATCAAGAACTCTTCCGTCGCGTGCTAGCTAGCTACTTGCCGTTCACATTTGTACCTTCTCGTCTTGGTACGTGAAAGAAGGTGAACGCAACTCCCTCTATGTGTGCGAATTAATGATCGGATCCAACTCGATCCTTTCAATTACTTGGTTTTCTTCGTCTTCCTTCGAATCTGAAAGTGACTACTGTGACCAGCTTGTTAAAAACAATCTTCAGTACTTCAAGATTTCTTCCTACTTAAGAAAAGTCTCCAAGCAATGTGCATACGGTATAATCACAACATTAGTCTTTTGAATATAAGAAAAAATTGTTACACTTTTCTCATACACTTTTAATGTATTTTAAGTATCTCTCATTAGTCAATATATTGGTGACACATTGCATCCAATCAATGAAAAGTGTAAAAATATATTAAAAATTTATGAGAAAAGTAAAACAAACTTTTCTCTTTCGATATATATTCATTTCAAACTGAAAATTAATGTATGTATAATTTATATATGTATTCTCTTCATACTTGGATAATTGTCACAAAGTCCTTGTAATAAAGTTTTTGTCAGCGTATCTATAAATGCTCTCTTCTTATTTAATTTACATGTACAGAGTATATTTATATATATGATGGATATATTTTTGCGTGAATATTTTTCCTTTAGCAGGGGGTATTGCAAACAACACCTACAAGATTTTCCTCTCCCTCCGGACGTTCCCTCCACCACATAGCTCGTCAGTGAAACTTCACTCGTTGGATTGACTCTATGATCGATCGAGTCCATTGATTTCCATGATTCTCATATGAGCATGTTCGCATAGCCATGCCCGGCGTGCCTCTACTATAAGACTTTTCTTGCTCGTTGCAAAAGAGTGGGAACAGGCTCGACGTCTATTCATAAGATGTCATGGTTCCAAGCAACATGTAATGTTGCTTCTTTCAAGACTATATAAGATGCTTATATGAGCAGATCACTTAGACAGTAAAAACAGTATTGAGATTCCACATCTGAGAGGTTTTGATGCATTTTCACCGTCGTTGGTGTCTCATCTATAGGGATAGATGTGCTAGGGGTTATCCCAGAGGATCCATCCAGCTGTGGGCATCATATGCAAGACATCACCAAGACATCACAATCTCCTGTCATGCCTAGCCTTCCCCACTGGAAATCTAAAGAGTATCCACTTACTAACTTGGAGAAAACAATTTATTAAGATGTGAATAGAAGTGTGGTGCCTTGAGATTCCAGATCCTAGTTATCAGTCTAGTGAAACAGTTCGGATGTCCGCAAGGCCTTGGGCAGATGTGAAACCCATTTCTGGGGCTTGAATTGTGGTCCTTAGGTGGTGTGTTGTGGATGCCTAAAGGCTTGTATCACTGTGATTAGCTGTGTCTTAAAGGTTTCTATTTAGGCTGATGTGCTTTGTTTGGTAGTAAAACCAAGGTGTCAAGTGTTCTGCCAACATGTTAGGACTTCGTCATGCAGAGGCATTTGGCTGGTAGGACACATTCCCATATGTGTGCTGATCAACTAACAGATATCTAATCCAGAGTGTCAGGTGGTAATATACACGGTTGAGTGGGCATCTAGTTACATTAGGGGTGTACAAGGTTCGATTCCGTTCGGTTTCCTCTATTTTTGGAGGAAACCGAACCGAACCGAATTCATTTATTGAACCGAACCGGGTTCGGTTCGGTTCAAACTGAAATCCCAGCGGTTCTGGTATTTTTGGAGTTTTTCTGATATTTTTTAGATTTTTCTGACATTTTTTTGGACAGTTTTATGCAAACTTGGTAAAAAGCTGAGTTTTTGGGTGGTCGCGAGCTTCGAACTCGCGACCACCCGGCGGGTGAAGGGCGCGCGACGGCGCCCTCCACTGCGCCACCCAATTTTTTGTTTAATTTTATTATTTATATAACTATATATCTATATTCGGTTTATTTCGGTTTCCTACTCTGAAACCGAACCGAACCATTTGGCCCATGAAACCGAACCGATCGGTTCGATTCGATTTTTCGGTTTGAACCGTATTACGAACAGCCCTAAGTTAGATGGATGCGTTGTTAGTGTAGTACATTAGGTGTCAGACAGAATTTGCAGGTAAAGATGTCTAGTACAACAAGATGCATTCTAAATGCATCTACCTGTATGCCTCATTTCTAGCTTCTTCAGCCATGTCACGTTGATGCATCTTAGCGCCACTTTGGTAATGGGTTAGAGTTAAGATAACTCCAACTCATGTATAAAGTTACACATGTGTAACCCACCTTTTACTTTGGTAATAATAGAGTTAACTTTTAGACTATAGTGAGTTAACTCACCTTTTCTCAAATACACTTTGGTAGTTAAAAGTGAGTTAACTAACCTTGGGAAAAGAAAGAGTAGCATTTAATGCTTGTGATGTGAGAGGAAAAAGGTGGTTAACTCACTTGAGTTAACTCTAGTCCCCCTCTAGAGGTGGGTTAGAAAATGGTGGGTTAACTCACTTTTAACCCACCTTTATCCCAACCCACAAAAGTTAACTCTAAAACACTACCAAAGCACTTTTTGAGTTAACTCTGAGTTAACTAGAGTTAACTCAGAGTTAACCCACATCCAAAGTGACACTTAATCTTCGGGCCTTAACACAGGAACCCTTCGTAGGGCTTCACTCTCTTCCCCTCCTTGAGATCCCACATCTTCTCCTCCACTTCCTCTTCCTCTCATGGCAACTAGCAATGACTAGTGGATGAGGTAACAGCAAGGTGGTACTCGGCATCGAATATTAGTGCTGGTACATGGATATGGTGTTGACAGCAAGAAGGAAGTGGCCAACCTATGACAAAGCTCCAACAAGCTAGGCTCTTCAGTGAGAGGTAGGGTGGCTCTTCCCCATACTCCAAACTTAGATTGTTGCTAATTTCCAATGTTAGAAGCATGCATGATTTGGGAGAGGGTAATAGCTTTACTCCATGCAAAAGGAGGCCTTTCATGCTAAGGGTATAGAGTGAGCTCTCGTTGTCTGAATTTCTTGTGGTTTCTTAGTTTGAATCAACTTGTAATGTAGGATGGTCTCCTCTACCTCTACCCCCTTCTCTTTGTTGGCCCACTTACAGTTGACAGGAAGACTAACCTAGAGGGGGGTGGAGATTAATATGTAATCTGAAAAATTAGAACAAAAATCACCACTTGAAAATGTTAGGTTAGTATAATAAATGTGCGCAAGAAAATTAAAGGCGCAGAAGCAAGCACATAAGGACCATAGATGTAGTACCCTGAATTTTTTAAATCCAAATAAAATAAAATTTTATTATTAATAAATGAGATAAAATAAGTAAATTAGAATAAAGAGAGAGAATACATAATATTTAAATGAAATAAAAGAAATTTAATGAATAATCCATTAAGCTAAATTAGTAGTGGGTTAAACAAATGGTCCAAACCAAATAGATTGGGCCCAATAGGATGAAGCCCATCTTGGGAGGAGATGTAATTAGGTGAACTTCATACCTAATTAATTAAATAAATGAAAAAGGGTTAAGATAAATATTAAATAACCCATAAATATCCAAAATAAAAGTCCTTACCCAAACCTAAACCTTGGCCACGAAATTGGCTCTCGTCCCAACCCTAATTAGAAGATGAATGAAGGAAACTGGAAGATAAAGATAGAAATTCGGAGTTAAATGGGAAAAGAAGGAGTTTTAGTAAGTTTGGACTCTCTAAACAAACAAAACACCCCAAATTTCAATCCTAGCAACCCTAGTTCATGTCTAGGCTCTTGGGAGACGAAGAGGAGAAGTTCTGGACGAAGAGCAAGGAGGAGGAGGCTTGCACAAGCTTGGATTCTCTCTTCTTTTTCGTCATCAAACTAGGGCTTTCTTACTCCATGAAAAAGGTAGGAAATCTCTCAAGAAAAAATCGTGTAAAAATTTTCCTAGGTAGACTTCATGTACCTCTTCAAACGCCCTATGGTTTCATTGTATTCCGCTCAACCATTTGGGCGAATTAATTCATGAATCTCTGCTGTTACCATGAACCCGAATCCCCATGTTTGCTCTACACCCTTGCATGTACTTACTATCTTGCTATGAGAAAATTCTCATTGATACTAAGTGAAATAGCTTTCAAATGACTCTAGTTTCGTTCTATTTAGATCTCCCATGAGGGAGAATTAATTCTTTGAACCTCTGTCAGATACATGCACCCGACCTTCATGTTTGCTTGTGAACCCCGTTTATACTTTATTTCAGATCATGATACAATTATCATAAATACTAAATCTTATTAGCTTTTGAACGCCCCTAGTTTCGTAATTTTTCATCATGTATACATCTCCAATTAATTCATTGAACCCTGACTGCGCATGTTTAGGTCACCGATGAAGTGTAGCAGAATTCCCTATATGGTAATCTAGAAGGGGGGGTTGAATAGATTACTGTCTATTAAGAACATTGTTGCCTTCTTTTCGATAAGGTACAAATTACTAGAAGTTATGGCAAGGACCAAACTTAGTGTGGATGTGTGTGATTCAATGACAGATATCAAATAGATGATTAGACGTGTGTATATACGCCGTGCCTACCAAACATCTAACGTAGAAACGTTCAAACCACGAGAAACAATGATTTACGTGGTTCGGAATACACAACTCGTGTATCCTACATCCACGGGCCACACACACACGCAGAGCAATCTGCTTATGAGCTAGTTCAGGAACTACAACTCACACACACGTGTTCTCTGATGTGTAACCACGATCAGAACAACACACACACGTGTATCAAGCACAAGGACTGCTTGAAACACACCACACACACACACGTATGGATAAAAGTAAAACAGAGAAGAGTTTGAGAGTTAAGAATCAAATCCAATTGAAAACTCTTCTGTTGAACGTCTGGGTAGACTTTAAGCTTCATCTTGATGATCAGAAGTTGATGGAGAGGCTTGAATTCACGACGTTCAGACTTCACCGCTGCACGGAAGACTTCTCTTGTTGAATCTAGGCAGCAGGTAGAAGCAGAGCAGTAGGGCAAGACTTTTCTTCAGAAGCTTTTAGGGTTCTTGCTTGGAGGCTGCTTGTGTTCGTGATTGTCTTCAAAAAGATGCTTAAATAGAGGTGTTTACATATGGAGAGTCGTGGTATGTGGAAACACCATCTATGGCAACTTGAAGACTTTCCGTATTTGAAGACTCTCTTCGTTTGTCGACAGCACTGGGTGCTCCTGTCGACAGGCGCAAGCAAGCAGAAGATTCAAAGCCTCTGGAAGGCAGTTGCTGTCGACAGGCGACTCGGTGCTGTCGACAGGCACATCTGTATTGAACACTGGCCTTCTGGCTTGAGTATAGCTTTCGACAGGGACCTGTCCTGCTGTCGACAGGTACTTGCTTTCATGTATATCTTCATCATTTAAACCTTGTTCTTTGTACATGTCTTGCTCAACATCTCACCTAAAATTATAGACATAGTTAGTGAGACATTATAGTCATGAAAGACTAAACATTATGCCAACACATTGTGACAAGTCATATGTACAGATCTTATGCAATTTTAAACTCAATTCACATTGTTCACTTGTTTACTTTGATCATCATCAAAAACATGTTGTATTTATGATTTAGAATGTGAACCCAACATTCTCCCCCTTTTTGATGATGACAAAATTAATCAATTAAGTAAGTGCACAATTGAGTTTTCTCCCCCTTTTGTCAATATCCAAAAGCATACACCATAGACACATGTAGTAGGCAAGAAGACAAGAATTTTCATTTATTTTTCAGTGAGCCATACATAACGTGCTAGGGAAAATATAACGTAAAAGGGAAAGACATTGCATGACCATCAAGGTAAGAGAACAACAGACTTAAGATAACTGGATAACAATACATGACAGTCTCCTAGACACCTAAGTTAGCTATGCATCCTCATCAGCTGGCGGTGTAGGAGGCGGATGCAAAGGTGCAATGCTATCCAAGCGGGCGTCAAGTCTATCCATCCTGTTATTGAGCCTTTCAAACCCAGTTGACATTTGAAGTTGTAGTTGAGCGAGTAATTCTCGAATGGATGGCTCAACTGCCATATCAGGAGCATCGTCTCCCGGAGCATCTAGTGGCTCAGATTGGGAGTCTTCTTCTTCATCTTCATTTTCATCGACCTCTTCATCAGCTGCCTCATCAGCTTCTTCATCATCCACAGGGACAGCTTGGCCCTTTCCCTTGAGATCTCTAGTGACGATGCCATCCACGAACTTGTAGCCCATCCGCTGTGCAGCAGTCAGATCATATGAGCTACAAGCCGGCAAGACGGTCATCTCCCCTTCTGGAATTATGATTCCAAGGAACAGGAAGAGGGAGGTGAGCTGACATGCGTAAGGCATGGACCGCTTTGCGTTACCAAGGCATATTCGAAGGACGGAACACATGAGTTGAGGGAGATTAATTTGTTCACAGCGCAAGAACTTATGGAGGAGGGACTTGTAAACGGAGGTGACGAGTTCCCTACTTCCATCTTTTGGGACAATGAGAGTGGTAAAAATGTGGTGGATGAGACGATGAAGGGGAGGGAAGGAATTTGCATTCAATTGCTTACGATCCGTGGGGTCGTAAGGCTTTGAAGTAATGAGGGCATAGTACTCCTCTGGGGTAGGATGATGTGCAAAGATGTCAACCCCTGAGTTTGGGATTTGGAGGGAGATTGAAAATAGATTAGGAGAAATGCGAAAGGAGTTCCCTTTGACTCGGGTATAAAGATCACCTGAGGTAGACTCCCGTAGATTGTGATAAAACTCCATGACAGTAGAGGAGGAGTATTGTTTGTGGCTATAGCAAAAGGGTGACCAACCCTGTGTGTCAAAGAGAGGCAGAAGACCTGGGAAGAAATCCTGCAGGGAGATGAAGTCAACGTAGCGAGGCTGCTTGACCTTTGTGAAAGTGGCATGAGTGACTTTGAACTGGAGATTAGGAGGGATGAGTAGCTCTGGCAATCGGTCCTCCCGGTGCTTTGTGCGACATTCGGGGGAGGCCCTTGAACCCTGTCCAGCGTGAGGAGACCGAGGACGGAGACGAGAAGCCAGCTTCTTGGCAGGAGGGGCCATGAGATCTTGCTGCTCGAGGTAGAGACTGGTGGTAGAAGGAGAGGAGACGGAAAAGAGAAGAGAAAGCACCAGGGTTGCAGAGGTGCTCTTCTGGTGCCCTGGAGAGGGGATTTGAGGAGAGGGAGGGAAAGAAGGATTTTTGGAAGTGGAAGAAGATGGAAAGGGGTGTGGGGTCCTCTTATAGAAGGGTGGAGGGTATGTGAAGAGTCGGATCCCACCAAATCCATTTTCGGATTTAGCCCGTTGGACTTCCAAATTGAGGTCTGCCGCCGGCTGTCGACAGGGCCCTGGTGCCTGTCGACAGGCGCTTTCAGAAAATGGCCAGATTGGTGATTTTTTGTGATTTTTGAACTAAAGCAGTGAGCAATGTCTTCTATGTGATAAATGAAGGTGTATAAGAGGTGAATCATGTATGTTAACCTACCATATACAAGGATATAATAAACCATAACAATTTCTCCAATGGTTTTAACATAATACCTAAGGAATTTAAGGTTTAAGCATTAAGCAAACACCCACTTAAATAAAGAACATTGCAACCTTACCTGTCGTTGTATAAATACAATGTAAGACAACACAATCCCCATTTTGTGGATAGGCAAATGATGCATGAAATGATATCTATATGTCAAGACAATCACAAGACCTATGACCTTGGAAATTATCACTCAGTGGGGGCTACACACTATTTCCCTTTTTTTGTTTGAAATTTAGAAGAACAATGGGAGGAAATGGTACTTAAGAAGACGTCACACCTTTTAACGTGAGGATAGATATTACACGTGCCCATACCCCCAGTTAATTAGTGGAAGTTTCCATCACACCGTTGTATAGAGATGATGAGTTGGCCTTTTGACGCGAGGGCAAACATTGGTGATGCCCATCTCCCTGGTTACTTAGCACAACCCAACATTGCTCTATATTCTTCCCATGTAAAGTTAATTTTCATTACAAAAAAAATATTTTTTTTTGTTTGTTTTCATGGTGAAAGATTCTTTAGGAATAGGTAGCTTTTCTCCAAGTATTGTTGTAAAAACCAATATCAAGCAGGTGATATGATTACCTATCAATATTAGACATGCACATTCATGACCAAAAGGCTTATCAAGTAAAGTGAGACTATGTCGGCTCACAAAGAATTAATGGAAAGAAGTGAGGTTGATATCCTTTATAGTTATGAAATGTTTCCTAAATGATAGAACCTAAACCCTACATGAATAGTATGTGAAAGTCATAGTGGAATAAAGAATAGCTTAAATATCATTTTTATGTTGTATGGTCAGACATTCATTAACACCTAATAGACACCTTGTTTGTTAATCATGAAGATGCTCGTTGAATGGGTGAAGAGATAAGCATGAACAACCAAGATTCAGACTGTCTGTCGACAGAGAAGAAAGGCCTGTCGACAGGGAAGAAAGGCCTATCGATAGGGAGACACAGACAGAAGTTGAAGATTTCTATAAGGCATGAACTGTGTGCATCTGTCGACAACAGATTGAGGGCCTGTCGACAGAGGGACATAGACAGAAGAATCAAAGTTCTGTCTGGGATGAGTTGTCGACAGAGCCCTTGTAGCCTGTCGACAGGGACATGTTCAGAGCAGTTTTAAGGGTAGAATGTAGGGCTGAAATGGCTAATGGTTGTGAGGGAGTTGAGATGGACAAAGGTTAAACAATTTCCTTCACATTTGCATTCATGTAACCCTAACATGCTCCCCCATAATGTGTGCCATTTAAACCAAACTACTCAAGTTCATGAAGACAAAATTGCACACATGTATCAATCAATGAAGCACATCAAGCATGTAGAAAGGCATTTCACCGAAAGTTGACAAATTTTCAAGGAGAATTTGTAATGAGCAAAGTTGTAAAGAAACTATTCTCATATTAGAGTATATGTCCCTTGCATGCCACATGACCATGGGTACTTGGCGGAGAATGTTTTCTCATGCATAATGAGAGTTTCCAAACAAGCATGACTTGTTCTTCCACACATCACCATTTGATATACCTCACAGTTAGTGGACACAAGGAACATATGCTTGAATATTTGAAGTTTCATTGCAAGTTGCACAAACCCAACTCTCTTCTCAATGTGGTGAACCTATCTTCTGCCAATGGTTTGGTAAAGATATCAGCCAATTGATTTTCAGTGGGTATGAAGCTAATTTCCAATGCTTTGTTGGCTACTTCATCTCTCAAAAAGTGGTGACGGATTCATTGTGTTTTGTCCTAGAGTGTTGAATGGGGTTCTTTGAAAGATTGATTGCACTAGTGTTGTCACATAGGATAGGTGTGCATCCAAGGTCAATGTTGTAGTCACACAACTGACTTTTTATCCACAACACTTGTGTTGCACAACTCCCTGCAGCAACATATTCTGCTTCTGCAGTAGAGAGTGCAACCGAGTGTTGCTTCTTGGATGCCCACGAAACCATACAACCACCAAGCATTTGGCAATAGCCACTAGTGCTTTTCCTGTCAATTTTACACCCGGCATAGTCTGCATCAGAATAAGAAATCAATTCAAAGCTACTACCAGCCGGATACCAAAGACCCAAATCATGTGTACTTGAGAGATATCTGAAAATTCTCTTAACCGCAATTAGATGGCTTTCCTTTGGACTAGATTGATATCTAGCACAAAGACAGATGCTGAATGTATGTCGCTCTACTTGCAGTAAGATAAAGGAGTGAGCCAATCATACCTCGAAAGTGCTTGGCATCTACCATTATCTTTTCTCATCATTTTCCAGCTTTATGCTTGTGCTCATTGGTGTTGAAGCATGTTTAGCTTGTTCAAACTAAAACTTCTTCAGAAGTTCTTGATGACATATTTTTCTTGTTGATGAAGAATCCATCTTCTAACTTTTTGACCTGCAAACCAAGAAAAAATTGTAATTCTCCCATTAAGCTCATCTCAAATTCACTGTGCATGTGTTTAGAAAATTCTTCACACAGTGAACTGTTAGTGGAACCAAATATAATGTCATCCACATAAACTTGAACAACTATTATATGATTGCAGACTTTCTTTGTAAAGAGTGTTTGGTCCACTTTACCTCTGGAGTAGTTTTTGCTTACCAGAAATGAGCTGAGCCGGTCGTACCACGCTCGGGGTGCCTGTTTCAAACCATAGAGAGCTTTGTGCAGTTTAAATACATGGTTTGGTTTATCATGATCCTCAAAGTCGGGTGGTTGAGAAACATAGACTTCCTCTTTTATGTAGCCATTTAAGAAAGCAGTTTTAACATCCATTTGATATAGTTTGAACTTGTTAGAACATGCATATGCTAACAAGATCCTGACTGCTTCTAGTCTAGCTACAGGTGCAAATGATTCTTCAAAATCCACACCAAATTCCTGATTGTAGCCCTTTGCAACCAGCCTAGCCTTGTTTCTCACCACTTTACCCTCTTCATTAAGTTTATTCCTAAAGACCCACCTTGTTCCTATAACAGAAATTTCAGGGGTTTTAGGAACCAAACTTCAGACATTATTTCTTTGAAATTGGCCTAACTCCTCATGCATAGCATCAATCTATGAATTTCTTTTAATGCTTTTCAACATTTTTAGGCTCCACTTGAGAGACAAAGGCTAAATGATCCTGTTCAACTATTTGATTAACTTGAGACCTAGTTTGAACTGAATCATTTATGTCACCTATGACATTTTCAGGTGGATGAGCTTTGAGTACCTCACATTGGTGATTGTTGAAGGACCTGGTTGATCTTGCAGTGGAGGATGTTGTTCCGGAGGGAGGGGTGGCGGAAGAGTTTTCATGTTGAGGTTCATCCTCTTGTTGTGGATCTTGGCAGGTATTCTTCTTCATTTTTGAGTAGATGTCCGTCATTTTCATCATGTACCTGCGAAGATATCACGTTTAGCTTGATGAATGACTTAGAGATTGCATTTGACTTGCTTTGTAGATATCCAAGAGTTGTTTCAGCAGATTCATCGTTAACCTGTAAGGAGTAGAATTGTTAAACTAAATTTGAAATTCATCAAAAACAACATGGGAGTTTCTTCCACCTTTATGGTTTTCAGATTAAACACTCTATAAGCTCTAGAATGTTCAGAGTATCCAGAAAAATACCTTGATCGCTTTGGCTTCAAACTTGTCCAAGTCATTTTATCATTGTTATGAATAAACACCTTTGAACCAAAAACTTTAAAGTACCCAATGGTGGGTTTCGTACCTTTCAGAAGTTCGTAGGAGTTTTCTGAATATGGGTCTTACTTGGCTCGATTAAGGATGTAACACGATGTGTTTACGCTTATACCAAAAGGTTCGTGATAATTGTTTCTCGACCAGAGCGTACGAGCCATCTCCACCAAGGTTCTATTTTTTCTATCCACAACTCCATTTTGCTCAAGAGTTCTCGGGGAGGAAAACAGGTGGTCTATTCCTTGGTTCCTGCAAAATCGGGAGAAAGAATATTGTCAAAACTCTCCCCCGTGATCAGTGTGGATGGAGCAGATTTTATTGACATTCCCATGCTCAATTTTATTGAGAATTCTTCAAAAAACATTTAATGCTTCATTCTGTGAGCCAGGAATTTTACCAAGTAACCTAGAGAAATCATCCACAATGACAAAGCCATAACGCTGCCATTGAGACTGAGTGTTCTCGTAGGTCCAAATAGGTCCATGTGCAAGAGTTCATAGGCTTTGGAAGTACTTACCGGTGCCTTTGTTTTGAAGGATGTCGGGTTTATTTCCTTGTGCACATGCATCACAGAAATTTTCATTCTTGTTAAAGGAATTTCAGGAAGTCCACTTACCAACTAAGCCTCATGATCTTGTGCAATACATTGTAACTAGCATGACCGAGCCTACGATGCCACAAAGTAAGCTCGTCCTGTTGTTTGCTACAAGACACAAATTGTTATTTTCTGGATCATCTAAGTCAACCATGTAGATGTTGTTTATTCTTTTTCTAGAAAATTTAGGCTCCTGTTTCCTTATCAAGAATTTGACATGAATTGGATTTAAAGACAATTTTATGACCTTTACACAAATTGACTTATGCTAAGCAAATTGTGATGAAGGCCATCAACTAGTAGCACATGTCTATTGAGTTAGAGGCAAACTTACCAACTTTACCTGAGCGATGATCTGGCTTTGTTGTTACCTCCAAAGATCACTTGACCTTCGTCTTTTCCAAGAGCAAACTGAATTAACTTTGTCGCCGTCATATGCCTCGAGCAGCCACTGTCAGGTACCATTTGTTTTGATTGTGGGCTGCTAGGCATTCCTGCATGGTGGATCAAGCAAGAGGTTTTGGTACCCAAATTACTTTGGGTCCTTTAAATCATTCATGCCAAATAACAAGTGCCTTGGAATCCAAGCTTGTTTGATTTTCATTTGATTTGGTTTATTCCAGCATTGTTTTCATTATGCCAATCTTTTTACAGATTTGCATGATAATGATTTAGGAACAACATTGGGTTTGACGTTTTAGAAACATCCATAGGCATCTTACCCTTTTGTTTCTAGTTAGTCTAGCTTGGGAACATGCTGTTGTCTTGTGGACGGCCCTGTTTAGAGCTTTTAGCAAATTCTCATGTTGACTAGGAACAATTTGGTAAGTTTAGGTTCCTGTTTTTACCCTTTGTTGATTTCCTTTTCTTTGAAGGGTTGGGTTTGCTAGAACTGGGGTTGGATCAATGAAATCAGTCATCAGATTTTTGCCAATAACCTTGGTTTTGGATTTTGAAATCCAATCCATGTCTGCAACAAAAACATTGAACCTAAGATTGCATCCAAGTTCTGTTTGCTTTTTACAAAACTTGATAGATCTTTAGATTTGCCTTTTAGTTCTGTTTCAGCTTTTCAAATTTCTCTTTCAGAGTAGCATGCTCACTTTAAGAATTCAAGAGAGTTTATTAGACCATCTCTTTCTTTTGACTTCTTGATACTTAAGTTTCATGCTATCCAATTCATCACTGGGGTTTGTTCATCAATTTCATCAAATCAATTACCTGTTCAAGACTCAATTTCTTCATTATTGTTTGATTCATGAACAAGGAAATTCATTTTCTTCTTGAGTGCTTGTTTTCAGATTAAATTCACAATATTTTCAAATAGTACAGTATAAGCCTCTTCCATTCATCAGTAGAAAATTCTCGAAGGAAGATTTTACCTCGGTTGAATCGTCACTCTTGCCATGAGACACTGAATCTCTTCATCTTCGAGGTGGCTTGACTGTCCTCATCTCCGTCGCTCCATGAAGCCAACATTGCTTTGGCTTTCTTGAACGTGAATTTGTCTTTCTTCAATTTTTTCTTAAGCTCGAGGCATTCTCCTCTCATGTGCCCTGCTTCTTGCACTCATAACAAACCACATCAGATTTTTTGTTAGGTGAATCAAATCTGTTGGTACCCTTTTGGAACGGTTTTGAGTTTCCTGAGCCTCTTTTCTTGAATTTAGGAACTTCTTAATTGTCTAGTGAGCATGGCCATCTCGTCATTCTCTATCACTAGAGGATTCAGACTCAATACTTCCTATTGAGTACTCTTTGGAATCTGAAGAGACTTTGTTGGAAGCTTTCAAAGCAATGGACTTCCTTGGTTTCTCTTCAGTTTCCTTCCTTTTCACATTCAATTCATAGGTCATAAGAGAACCAATCAAACTCATCCACTTCATGGTTGAAAGATTCTTAGAATCCTCAATGACAGTGACTTTGGTGTTCCATGAGGATGGAAGAGACCGAAGTATCTTCCCACCAAATCACTCTCTGAGTATTCCTTTTAAGACCTTTTAGTCCATTTATCAGAACCATGAATCTAGCAAAATGTCAGATATTGTCTCATCATGATTCATCTAAACATTTCATATTTGAGACTAGCATGCTTACCTTAGATTCTCTCACTTCAGACGTACCTTCATATATTAACTCGAGCTTGTCCCACATCTCCTTAGCTGAGGTGCATGTGGAGACCCTCGAGTATTCCTTTGGATGGACCGCGCACTGCATCATGTAAGGCGCTCCAGTTGAGAGTCCCTTTGGCAATCTGTCTTTAGTCCAAGTATTTTCATCTTGAGGCAATTCATATGGTCTGATTTGACTATCTTCCACAATTCAAAGTTTTGTGCACGTAGAAACACTTGCATGCGATTTTTCCAATAGGGATAGTCAGTGCCATCAAAGAAGGGTGGCCTAGTGACTGAATGTCCCTCGGCCATATACCCTTACTAGAATCCATAAGATCAAGGATCTCCTGATCGTAAGATCAAATAAATGTGACAGTAAGCGGAGAAACCTCGCTCTGATACCAATTGAAGTGTAGCGGAATTCCCTATATGGTAATCTAGAAGGGGGGGTTGAATAGATTACCGTCTATTAAGAACACTTGTTGCCTTCTTTTCGATAAGGTACAAATTACTAGAAGTTATGGCAAGGACCAAACTTAGTGTGGATGTGTATGATTCAATGACAGATATCAAATAGATGATTAGACGTGTGTATATGCGCCGTGCCTACCAAACATCTAATGTAGAAACGTTCAAACCACGAGACACAACGATTTACGTGGTTTGGAATACACAACTCGTGTATCCTACATCCACGGGCCACACACACACGCAGAGCAATCTGCTTATGAGCTAGTTCAGGAACTACAACTCACACACACGTGTTCTCTGATGTGTAACCACGATCAGAACAACACACACACGTGTATCAAGCACAAGGACTGCTTGAAACACACCACACACACACACGTATGGATAAAAGTAAAACAGAGAAGAGTTTGAGAGTTAAGAATCAAATCCAATTGAAAACTCTTCTGTTGAACGTCTGGGTAGACTTCAAGCTTCGTCTTGATGATCAGAAGTTGATGGAGAGGCTTGAATTCATGACGTTTAGACTTCACCGCTGCACGAAAGACTTCTCTTGTTGAATCTGGGCAGCAGGTAGAAGCAGAGCAGTAGGGCAAGACTTTTCTTGAGAAGCTTTTAGGGTTCTTGCTTGGAGGCTGCTTGTGTTCGTGATTGTCTTCAAAAAGATGCTTAAATAGAGGTGTTTACATATGGAGAGTCGTGGTATGTGGAAACACCATCTATGGAAACTTGAAGACTTTTCGTATTTGAAGACTCTCTCCGTCTATCGACAGCACTGGGTGCTCCTGTTGACAGGCGCAAGCAAGCAGAAGATTCAAAGCCTCTGGAAGGCAGTTGCTGTCGACAGGCGACTGGGTGATGTCGACAGGCACAGGCAGACAGAAGGTTTGGGGGTTCTGGGAACCTCTTCCTGTCGACAGGGAGCTGGGGTGCTGTCGACAGGCACATCTGTATTGAACACTAGCCTTCTGGCTTGAGTATAGCTGTCGATAGGGACCTGTCCTGCTGTCGACAGGTACTTGCTTTTCATGTATATCTTCATCATTTGAACCTTGTTCTTTGTACATGTCTTGCTCAACATCTCACCTAAATTTATAGACATAGTTAGTGAGACATTATAGTCATTTAAAGGCTAAACATTATGCCAACACATTGTGACAAGTCATATGTACAGATCTTATGCAATTTTAAACTCAATTCACATTGTTCACTTGTTTACTTTGTTCATCATTGATCATCAACAAAAACATGTTGTACTTATGATTTAGAATGTGAACCCAACAACCGAAAAGTAACCTGCTCAATGTTTGTCTAAACCTTGTCTATTTTCAAATTAATCATGCATGTTGATATATCTATATGTCTACGTTCGTTTAAAACTGGTTTCGTGCTTCTTGGATCACCGTGCTATTTTATATAGAATTTAGAACGTCCATGTATCACAGAGGACTCGCCCTAGCAAAAAGGGAAAAAAAGGGCAATCCACCTGTTATCGCGACGGCGCGATCCGCCGCGATAACAGTGGGGTCGTGTCGGCCGACGGCGTCACATCAAGAACGTGGCGACATAAGCCGCCGCGATTCACTCCGACCGGGCCAGACCAGCCAGGCCCCGTGTCGCGCCCAACTTGGTAAATTAATAAATGACATTAATGATATAAATTTAATTATTTAAAATGACATTTGCACGAATTGTCATATCCTCAAGATTTGATTACACTTACACACACAACATTATTAAATGCCATTTGACCTTGATAAATTATGCAATAATATATTCAGTAAATTAGAAAAATAAATGACTAAATTACCCTATTTTATTAAACACTATTGTCTTCATTTTATACGCGCATTTTAATACCGTTATCATTTTCCCTCGGCTTCGAGCACTCGAGGCATGACGGACCCGTTTTCCATACACTTTTCTCTTGACTTGGACCACCTCTCCACCAGGAATACTCTCGATTGGACCAGGGACTCCTTATCAAGACCTCCATAAGTCTTCTTGACTTTGGCGCACGTCCTTAGTCAACAAGCTGGTTGTACCCCAAAACCCGTTACACCTTAGGGATCAGTACGATCCATGGCCTTAGTGTTCCTTCTCGTCTTGAGTTCACACCAGACCACCTGACCCGTGTACACAGCACGGTTAAGGGGCGGTTGTGACTTCTACCAGACTGTCGGCACCCGACCTGGTCCCGTGCAACCGTTACTATCGGAATTTCACGTGTTTTATGAAATTGTCCCTATCTCATCTATTCTCTATATCCTCTTATATGTTCACGTTCTCTCCACTCTATCATCTATCTCATCTAGTACTCTCTTATCTCTTCTTGGTACATTATTGGCCATTCGTGTGATTGTCTAAGATAAAAGAAATTGTCTATGATAAAAGAAATGACTAATGCCAGCGCAATAGGGCCCGATTAGGTTCTGGGAGGAGCGCCCGAAAAGGGCCAGTGCCCATGGGAGTTTAAATGATCATGGATGTGTTACGTCATTCATCCAGCGCCAGTTTACTATCTAGATTAATCTCTGACAATCAAAGTGCTATCTCTACAAGTGCAAGCGCGATCGTTACTAGTGCACTGTTGTGCAATTTATATATTATATCATTTCATGGCCATTCTATTGTCGTTCTCGTTGTGCTATTTACCCTGTGCCAGTTGCAATTGTTCTCTCGTTATCGTGACATGCTCTACATGACTTTACTCTCTAGTTAACTAGCCTTAAAGACATTAAATATTTAAAGCATGCTTGTGTTCATGAGATATTAAGTCCTACTGGGCATTATTCGCTGATCCTGCGTGTTTATTTAATGTGTTAAGGTGAGTCGGATGGAGACGACCACACTTACGAGGACAGGATTGAGGGAGATGCTCAGGAGTGACCATTTCAACAACCAGTGCTATCTAGTAGTAGTCTGTTAGTGTAGTTATGAGTTAGTGAGTCAGTTAGCCGTTATGTAATAGTTTGATTTTGAATAAAGTACACTGGGCCCTAGTTTTGGCTCTGATACGTTGATGTATTAGTTAGTTTGTGAAGATGATGAGGTATTAATGAATGTAATGGAGATTGTTGGATTATTAATGAAATTAGAGTTTATTTGGTGTTATCCAATTGTGCAATGGTTTGTTATTTATTTCTCGCTCTGTACTATTAATAACTGTAATCCCGCTCTGATATTCCATGTCGGGGCGTTACAATAGAGATTTATCCTGGTTCGACCATTCCAAATAGAAGTCATACGTCTAGTACGCAAGAAAACTTTTGGAATTTCATTAATCACCAAGTAACATTGGTCTTCCCTTAAACAAGGGCATACAACACCAAACACCTAACTGGTCTTCTTCTCTTTCCAGATAAGAAAGCAACCCACTATTTAACCTTAGTCAGGTGCTTCTTTTATGAGCTCAGAAGCAACTCACTCATACACACCCCAGCAAGTCTTCCCTTCTAATCAGGGGGAGCACTGGTATAGACCCCAGATGGTCATCACTTCCCTTCTAATCAAGCTGGTCTATTAGGTTAGTCTAGTTTCTCTGTTTTTTTAGGGGTATGCCCCGTTGATCCATGTATATGTTTTCATATGTTATCTATAAAATTATTTGGGCCGAGTAGAGCCAGGGGAAAGAGAACGTTATCTTCCTCTAGGAGGTAGGGCACTTAGCTGGTTTGTTTTCCTGGTACCTTAAAAAAAAAAAACGCTTGCACAACAAGCCTTCTATTCCAACCGAAGAGGAACACTTTTGAACATAGAAGCAAGGACCTGAACCCCCTAGATCGAGCTCCAGATACATAATGAAATGCTTGATCTGAGACTGAGCCTAAGAAGGAATGAGTTTACAAGACAATACTCTCCTTAGGCTAAACCCCAGCTCTCTCTCTCTCTCTCAAACACATAAAGACACACAGAGAGAGAATGAGGAAGAAGGAAGACGGCTTGAATGCTTCAGCTTGAATGGCCCCAAGCTCTCTTCCTTTCTTACTTTTAGTGTGTATAGCGTTGGATGCTCACTGGATGTACACACCTTGAAAGATGTTCAGGTTCGCGCTATATTTCTTTTTCATGTGCTTCTCCCTTTTATAGAGCAGCTTGAACAGATCCATTGACAGATGGTCTTTGGAGTTTTTAGCTCTCTTCTTCTTCTTCTTACCTTCCTTTGAGTCTAACGGCTTCCTTTTTGTGCCTACTGGCTACTTGGAATGGAGGAGATGTTCCAGTTGGTGCGTACTTCCAAAGATGCCAGTAGTAGGTGCAAAATGTTGAATACGAGTAGAAGTGGACCTGCAGACATTAAATGCAAGGCAGATGATTAGACTCATGAAGTCTTTTGTCAAGTGGCTCATACCTCTTTTTGCCTTCTGTCTGTATTTCCTATAGGTAGTTAAAAATAGAATGTTGGTGCTTTTCTTTTGTTGCAGGAAGTAAGATATCCTGTGAGATAGGCAAAAGATCTTCAGTTAAAGAAATAATAAGTTAAAGCATATGAAGTGCATTTGAATTTTCATTTGCCCCAAAAACATTTTGAAACATTTGAAATAAAGAGGCAATCGATGATGAAGTGTAATCACTGTTTAAATATATGTAATCAATGTTTTAGTGAAGCATGATCAATGTTTCAGAGGTAATCGATGTTTCATAAGGTAATCGATGTTAAAGTGAAACAATCGATGTTTGACCATAATCGATGTAAAAGACAATCAATGTTTAAAAGGTAATCGATGTTTAAGTGAAGCGTAATCAATCTCTAAGGGTAATCAATGTTCAAAAGTTAATCGATATTTAAGTACAATCGATGTCTCGATGTAATCGATGTTTAAGACAATCGATGTTCATGTAATCGATGTTTCAATGTAAAAAAGGTAATTGATGTGAAAAATAATTGATGTCTGAACATAATCGATGTTTGAGACAATGGATGTGAGCACTATTGATGTATAAGTGAACTGTAATCACTGTGAAAGCATAATCGATGTTGATTTAAATAGTAATCGATGTTCTATTATAATAGTAATCGATGGAACCTTTCTTCTCCAATTGATGTGGCACTTAATTAGTAATTGATATGCATTGAATAGCAATCGATTGGGCTTTTCAGTGTAAATCATGAAGCGATAGTGCCATAATTTTATATTTATGAGGAGAAACATGATATTAAATACACTCAAGATTATTAAGTTAATCATGAGTTTTGTTATCACCAAAATAAAGAATAAAATATAAGAGTGGTTCAACTATCTCCCCCTTTTTGGTGATGACAAAACATATGAGAATTTTCAACAAATATTCAAAACAACTAATGAACAGAAAATTCATAACATAAAATACTTTCCCCCTTTTTGTCAATAACTAAAAATGAAGGATCTTACCATTTGCATTTTCCCTTTAAGGAATATTCTTATCATTTTGAAGGAGAGGGGTTCAACAATACTTGAATGAAATATCTTCTCTCTCTTTTACTTGCTCCCCCATAATGTGAGGCTCCCCCTTAGTTTATGCTCTTCCAAATCTTCATAAATACCTTTTGTCCATCGACCAATTTGTCATTATCTATCGACAGTTTGTTTTATGGTGTCGACTGGTCCTCTATGTGTGTCGACACAGTCTTGAATCTGTGCTCTTGTTTCCACTTGTTGTTTTATTGGGAGGTCTTCAAGAATATTCCCTGCATTAATCCTATAAAGAGACAAAAATTCTTGCAATGATATTAATAGCATTGTAATTTAGGGAATAAACAACAAAAATAAATGTAATTTTAGGAAATAATTAAAAACTAAGGGTGACTATTTCCTCGTCAAATAGGAATGAAGTGAAGAGTACGTAGTCACCAATCAGATGCTTTTGAGCATGCCTAACCATACCCGTTTGAATGCATTTTTGTTGTTTTGTTCATCAAGACTAGATTGGCATTCTCTTCATCTTCTTCTGTGCTTGAGCTTTTTGAGGAGTTATCCCATGTAGCTGTGAAGGACTTCCTTTTGTATTTCTTATGTTTCTCCTCTTTCTTCTTCTTTTCCTCCTTGCTCTTGGCTAAGATTTTTCAGATGATTTCTTTTTCGCTGTCAACATCACTACTATCACTGGTAGTGTCTTCATCTGAAGTTCTCTCCTTAACTTTGAATACATTGATTGCTCTTCCTCTTGAAGTGTTTTCTTCTAATCTCTTCATGTTGATCTCATGTGCCATGAGAGATCCATTGAGCTTCTCCAAAGTCATAGTGGAGAGGTCATTTCCTTTTTCTATAGCAGTGACCTTTGGAGTCCATTTTGCTGGAAGAGATCTTAGAATCTTTCTGATCATCTCTTTCTGGCTGTATTTCTTTCTGGCTGTATTGATAATTTCAGTAAAGTCATTGTACATCTGAGATATGGACTCACCTGATTCCATTTGAAACTTCTCATATTGTGTGACAAGTATGTCTATTCTTGTCTCTTTAACTTTATTTGTTCCCTCATATGTGAGCTTTGGTGTTTCCCACATATCCTTCTAGATCAAGCTTAGGATACACAATGAAATGCTTGATCTGAGACTAAGCCTACGAAGGAAAGAGTTTACAAGACAACACTCTCCTTAGGCTAAATCCCCAGCTCTCTCTCTCTCAAATACACAAAGACACACAGAGAGAGAATGAGGAAGAAGGAAGATGGCTTGAATGCATCAGCTTGAATGGGCTCCAGCTCTCTTCCTTTCTTGCTTTTAGTGTGTATAGCATTGGATGCTCACTGGATGTACACTACTTGAATGATCTTCAGCTTCGCGCTATATTTCTTTTTCTTCTACTTCTCCCTTTTATGAAGTAGCTTGAACAGATGGTCGTTGGAGTTTCTTAGCTCTCTTCTTCTTCTCACCTTCCTTTGAGTCTAACGGCTTCCTTCTTGTGCCTACTGGCTACTTGGATTGGAGGAAGATGTTCAAACTGGTGTGTAACGTCGCACGTATTCCGGATCCCCGTAGATCCAGGTTTAGCGGGTTTGGTGGCCAATGTGTGGCTCATTAGCTTGTGTTTCAGGTGTTTGCGCGCATTGTGAGGCTTGGTGGGCCGCCAGGTTGGGCCCAAAGTGCTCACAGGTTTTCTGCCTATGAACGCGACAGGGGCATGCGTCGCATTTTGAACGTGACAGCCCTGGGGGTCGCGTTCCTGTTGCCACCATTGAGCGTCGACATCTGCAAGCGCGCCAAGTGTCGAGCGCTGGGTGATCTACTGACATCAGGAGTTGGAAGGCGATGGCCTCCTACGTCGCGTTCAGGTCGCGATGTAGGGCTGCGTCGCGTTCTTAACCGTTGTGCTGCTTTTAAGAACCTTGGCCGAACAGAGCTTTCACAGGCTCTGCTCGACCAGGGGGAGTTGCTGCAGAATTTCTCCTAGCGGTTCGAGGTTCTGTAGGTGCGTGGGGCGTGTTCTCGCCGCAAGGACGTCGTGCGGAGCGGGGGAAACGCCTGGAGTTCGTATTCTTCGTGAAGGTAGGGTGTTTCTACCTCGTCTGATTGTGTGGAAAACGCGTGGTGTTGATTTGATTCGTTTAAAGCTTAAAGAACATTAGATACCATGCTAGGGTATCCATTAAAGCATGTAAAACGTGAATTAATCGTGGTTTGAATGGTCTGGAGTGGTAATCCATGGAGTTCCTCCCGGATTAGGGTTTGCGCCTGTGAAGGCGACAGCCCTGAGCGTAGCGTTGTTAACGCGACAGCCCGATGCGTCGTGTTCTGATCTTGAACGCGCCATATCGAAGGGTCGCGTCCTGATGGCGACCAAGGACCCTGTCGCGACAAGGTAGCGATAGGTGTATCTGTCGTGTTAAGGTTTGTGAACGTGGCAGGTCAGGGCGTCACGTTCTGAAGGCGACCTGGCCCCTTGCGCAACCTCAGCTGAGAGGTCCCGCTATGCATGTTTTCTGTATTTTGAATATCCGATTAGTGGTATTTGTTGTGCATGGCAATGACAGGTAGAGCCAGTGCACTTGTTATGTTTATGGAGCCTGTTGCTCACGAGGTGGGCATGTTTTATGTGGTTAATGTGTTATGTACGTAATTGGTTTGGTGTTTTCGTAGTATGTGTGGTGCGTTGGCACCCATATCGCTCTTAGAGCGTGCTGTCCATGTGTTGGACATGTTGTTTATGTGAATGACGTGTGGTGCACCTGGTTGGTGTATTATACATGTGGTGTTTACGTGGTTTGGATGTCGTGCATGTGGTTTGTGTGTGCATGGCACATCGTACGTCATTGTGTTTATTGTATCTTAATTATTGTGTTGGTCCATAGTAATTGGGCAGTGAAGTTCCTGTGTGATCCTAGCCGTGACATTGTGGTGTTTCCATGATTTGTGTGTCATGCATGTGTATGCATGGCTAGTGGTTGTCATTATGATTATTGTAATATAGTTTGTGTAGTTACTTTGAGGTGATTGGGCAGTGAAGGTCCACACATGACCTAGCCTGGTCTATTGTTATCCTCGAAGAATATTATACTGATTTATGTGTTAAGTGGTATGTGTGTTGCCACGGAGGTCACGAGGTGGCCAATGTTAGGCTATAGTGTTATTATTAATATGGTTCATATATGTGTTTGTGGGTCACGCAGTGACCAGGTCAAGCTATTCCTCACAATTGCACCATGGTTTGCAATAGAGATTATACATTAAATATCGTGGTTTTTGTGCTAGCCGAGTGTGGTGGTCCGGAGCCTATTCTGAAATGCCTCTCTAGTCGGGTACCCCAGGTTCTTTGTGAGCCAGGCACATGTGTTTGTTGTGCTTGGGGTTTGTCCTGGTACTTGTGTTGTACAATCGAGGTCTGTGTCGTCTTCCTGGACACCCTCACTCCTGTGTTTGAGTTGTACGTCCGGCTGAGGGAAAGACGACAGTAGGGCAGTGGCTTGTGTTTGTGGGTGTGCAGTTGCTTGTAGCGCACTCGTAGTTGCGGGTACAGACACCAGTAGTCGACACTGGTCTCCAGCTAGTCCTATTATCCAGTGCCTCACTTTAGAGTGCTACGGCCAGAGACCCTAGAGGTGCCAGGCATGGACCTGCAGCTATGTGTCTACAGGTGTGGTGTTGGTTGGTCTCCACAGTTGTTTGACTTGTTCTCGTGGAGCGGCAGTTGGACCTTTCGTCCGTGACTATGAGACTGAGAGGTTGTTCTTGTGTTGTGTTGTCCGGGTTAGATATTGGCCTGATCAGCCAGTAGTATGTTCCCGTGTGGTGGCACCGTTCCTTTCCGACTCGTGCTTTGCCACTGGCTGTGGTTCATGAGTTTGCGACTCGTAGTCGAGGTTTGACTCGTTCGAGGTGTACCCAGGTGTTGGCATAGTTGTGACTACGGTTGTGGCTTCTGGTGTGCCCGAGTGGTGGCACAGTTTTGGTTATGGTTGGTAATTGTTAATTTACCAAATGTGGTTTAGCTCGCTATGGTGTGCCCTGTTACGGCGCTGGTTTACTTGTGGTTTCCGTGCTGGTACCTTGTGGCAATAGGTACCTGTACCCAGTGTGGGTAATGGTTTGTGGTGATACGTCATATACCAGTCTGTTCTGGTGTTGACGTGGAACTGTGTTTCGTGGAGGTCATGTAGTGTGACCTTCCACTCAATGTGTTTTACCCTTCCTCGAATAAGCTTCCATATATGGTTATCGTGTGTGATGGATTGACCGTTGTAGCCAACCTTGCCATTCTGTGTGTGGCTTCCGACATATTGTGGTTTGGGTATAAAGGGCCAGGGGTTGGTTAGCAGTCCTGTTACCCACGTACTTGAGACTCGCCTATGAAGATTATAGCTTAAACGATTGGTTGTGACTATGGTTTGCCTTTGAGGCTTGAGACCTAGGCGTTACTGTTGTTGAGTGGACTAGTGGTGTGAAACTAGCCCTGTAGCTTCTTCTTACCTTCCAAGGTTATGTTTGATTAAGTTATTTATGTTTAATTGCAGTTAAAATTTAATTGTTGTGAGCATAAATGAAACTCGAGAATTTAAGTAAGGTTTAGCATGAAAGAACATCCAAAGATAGGGGAATAAAATGAAAGGATTTGAGCCGAAAGAAATGGCCCGGAAAGAAATGTTGCAAACACAGCCCAAAAAATGTGAAAGTAGGTTCAGTCCAAGAAGATAAAGCGCCACCAGCAAGGCAGAATCGCCTATGGATAAAAGGTAAGGAAATAGCAGATTGAAATTATAAAATAAGGCAGTTGTGGAATGAATTGAAAAGAAAGGAAAGGCAGAACAAACATGGGAATGAACAGATGGATCAGTCATTGCAGATGATTAAAGAGAAAGATACAAAGGAAGTCTATCCTACTTGTTATATATATGGTTTTGTTTCTTTTTAGGTGATAATCCGATTTGTTGTGATTTGTTTTATATGTCGAGGACGACATTACTTTTTAGGTCATAATAATGTAACGCCGCGTATTTTCCGGATCCCCGTGGATCCAGGTTTAGCGGGTTTGGTGGGCAATGTGTGGCCCATTAGCTTGTGTTTTAGGTGTTTATGCGCGTTGTGAGGCTTGGTGGGCCGCTAGGATGGGCCCAAAGCGCTCACAGGTTTTCTGCCTGTGAACGCGACATGGGCATGCATCGCGTTTTGAATGCGACAGCCCTGTGGTCGCGTTCCTGTTGCCACTGTTGAGCGTCAACATCTGCATGCGTGCCAAGTGTCGTACGCTGGGTGATCGGCTGACGTCAGGAGTCGAAAGGCGACGGCCTCCTATGTCCCGTTCAGGTCGCGACGTAGGGCTGCATCGCGTTCTTAACCGTTGTGCTATTTTTAAGAACCCCGACCGAATAGAGCTTTCACAGGCTCTGCTTGACCAGGGGGAGTTGCTGCGGAATATCTCCGAGCGGTTCGAGGTTCTAGAGGTGCCTGGGGCATGTTCTCGCCGCAAGGACGTCGTGCGGAGCGGGGGAAACGCCTGGAGTTCGTGTTTCTACCTCGTCTAAATGTGTGGACAGCTCGTGGTGTTGATTTGATTCGTTTAAAGCTTAAAGAACATTAGATACCATGCTAGGGTATCCATTAAAGCATGTAAAACGTGAATTAATCGTGGTTTGAATGGTCTGGAGTGGTAATTCGTGGAGTTCCTCCCAGATTAGGGTTTGCGCCTGTGAAGGCGACAGCCCTGAGCGTCGCGTTGTTAACGCGACAGCCCGATGCGTCGTGTTCTGATCTTGAACGCGCCATATCGAAGGGTTGCGTCCTGATGGCGACCAAGGACCCTGTTGCGACAAGGTAGCGATAGGTGTATCCGTCGCGTTAAGGTTTATGAATGCGGTAGGTCGGGGCATCGCGTTCTGAAGGCGACCTGGCCCCTTGTCGCGACCTCAGCTGAGAGGTCCCGCTATGCATGTTTTCTGTATTTTGAATATCCGATTAGTGGTATTTGTTGAGCATGGCAATGACAGGTAGAGCCAGTGCACTTGTTATGTTTATGGAGCCTGTTGCTCACGGGGTGGGCATGTTTTATGTGGTTAATGTGTTATGTACGTAATTGGTTTGGTGTTTTCGTAGTATGTGTGGTGCGTTGGCACCCATATCGCTCTTAGAGTGTGTTGTCCATATGTTGGACATGTTGTTTATGTGAATGTCGTATGGTGCACCTGGTTGGTGTATTATACATGTGGTGTCTACATGGTTTGGATGTCGTGCATGTGGTTTGTGTGTGCATGGCACATCGTACGTCATTGTGTTTATTGTATCTTAATTATTGTGTTGGTCCGTAGTAATTGGGCAGTGAGGTTCCTATATGAACCTAGCCATGACATTGTGGTGTTTTCATGATTTGTGTGTCATGCATGTGTATGCATGGCTAGTGGTCGTCGTTATGATTATTGTAATATAGTTTGTGTAGTTACTTTGAGGTGATTGGGCAGTGAAGGTCCACACATGACCTAGCCCTAGTTTGTTGTTGTCCTTTGAAGAATATTATACTGATTTATGTGTTAAGTGGCATGTGTGTTGCCACGGAGGTCACGAGGTGGCCAATGTTAGGCTATAGTGTTATTATTAATATGGTTCATATATGTGTTTTTGGGTCACGGAGTGACCAGGTCAAGCTATTCCTCACAATTGCACCATGGTTTGCAATAGAGATTATACATTAAATATTGTGGTTTTTGTGCTAGCCGAGTGTGGTGGTCTAGCGCCTATTCCAGAATGCCTCTCTAATCGGGTACCCGAGGTTCTTTGTGAGCCAGGCACGTGTGTTTGATGTGCTCGGGGTTTGTCCCGGTACTTGTGTTGTACCATCGAGGTCTGTGTTGTCTTCCTGGACACCCTCACTCCTGTGTTTGAGTTGTACGTCCGGCTGAGGGAAAGACTACAGTAGGGTAGAGGCTTGTGTTTGTGGGTGTGTAGTCGCTTGTAGTGCACTCGTAGTTGGGGGTACGGACACCAGAAGTCGACACTAGTCCCCAGCTAGTCCTATTTTCCAGTGCCTCACTTTAGAGTGCTCCGGCCAGAGACCCTAGAGGTGCCAGGCATAGACCTGCAGCTATGTGTCTGCAGGTGTGGTGTTGGTTGGTCACCACAGTTGTTTGAATTGTTCTCGTGGAGCGGCAGTTGGACCTTTCGTCCTTGACTACGAGACTAAGAGGTTGTTCTTGTGTTGTGATGTCTGGGTTGGTTACTGGCCTGATCAGCCAGTAGTCGTTCCCGTGTGGTGACGTCGTTCCTTTCCGACTCGTGCTTTGCCACTAGCTGTGGTTCGTGAGTTTGTGACTCGTAGTCGAGGTTGTTCGAGGTGTGCCCTGGTGTTGACACAGTTGTGACTGCGGTTGTGGCTTGTGGTGTGCCCGAACGGTGGCACAGTTTTGCTTATGGTTGGTAAGTGTTAATTTACCAAATGTGGTTTAGCTCGCTATGGTGTGCACTATTATGGCACTAGTTTACTTGCGGTTTCCGTGCTGGTACCTTGTGGTAATAGTACTTGTACCCAGTGTGGGTAATAGTTTGTGGTGGTACGTCATATACCAGTCTGTTCTGGTGTTGACGTGGAACTGTGTTTCGTGGAGGTCGTGTGGTGTGACCTTCCACTCAATGTGTTTTACCCTTCCTCGAATAAGCTTTCGTATATCGTTATCGTGTGTGATGGATTGGCCGTTGTAGCCAACCCTGCCATTCTGTGTGTGGCTTCCGACATATTGTGGTTTGGGTATAAAGGGCCAGCTGTTGGTTAGCAGTCCCGTTACCCACATACTTGAGACTCGCCTATGAAGCTTATAGCTTAAACGATTGGTTGTGACTATGGTTTGCCTGTGAGGCTTGAGGCCTAGGCGTTACTGTTGTTGAGTGGACTCGTGGTGTGAAACTAGCCCTATAGCTTCTTCTGACCTTCCAAGGTTATGTTTGATTAAGGTATTTATGTTTAATTGTAGTTAAAATTTAATTGTTGTGAGCATGAAATGGTTTGGCTATATGTGTGGCTAGTGAGACCCTTTGAGGTTGAGGTCTCTTTTGTTTAGTTGTTGTGGTTCTTGGGTGGCCCCTACTGAGCCTGTGACTTGTTGAGGATCACTCCCCTACAGTTCTTTTCAAGACTTGCCGTGTGTTTGGCTAGTAGCGGCGTTGTAGCAGACTTGTACCACCAGCAGTAGTGTAGTAGTTAGTGTTGTGTGAGCTTGTGCTCCCTTGGGGTATGCCCCAGGTAGTTGTACTTTTTAATTGGACATGTAATAATGTAATGGGACAATTGTAAATTGTTATATGTAGGTATGAGCACATGTACTTTGTTGTGTCTTATACTGTGTAGTTGTCTTTTATACTCTTACTGGACACTTATGTGAGATATCCCTTGCGAGACTTCGTTCCGTTCGCGGGAGGTAGATCTAGATATGGATCCTTAATGGGCATAAGTATCCAGGGCCGTCACATGGTGCGTACTTCCAAAGATGCCAACAGTAGGACCAAGATGTTGACTATGAGTAGAAGTGGATCTGTAGACATTAAATGCAAGATAGATTATTAGACTCGTGAAGTTTTTTGTCAGGTGGCTCATACCTCTTTTTACCTTCTGTGTGTATTTCCTACAGATAGCTAACAATAGAATGTAGGTGCTTTTCTTCTATTGCAAGAAGGAAGAGATCCTGTAAGATAAGCAAAAAGATCTCCAATGAGAGAAATAATAAGTTAAAGCATATGAAGTGCATTTGAATTTTCATTTTCACCCAAAAATATTTTGAAACATTTGAAATAAAGAGGTAATCGATGTTCTAGTGTAATCGATGTTTAAATATATGCAATCGATGTTTTAGTGAAGCACAATCGATGTTTTAGAGGCAATCGATGTTTCATAAAGGTAATCGATGTGTAAGTGAAACAATCAATGTTTGACCATAATCGATGTAAAAGACAATAGTTATTTAAAAGGTAATCGATGTTTAAATGAAGCATAATCAATGTTCTAAGGTAATCGATGTCTAAGGGTAATTGATGTTCAAAAGGTAATCGATGTTTAAGATAGTCGATGTTCATGTAATCAAAGTTTCAATGTAAAAAAGGTAATCGATGTGAAAGATAATCGATGTCTAAACATAATCGATGTTTGGGACAATCGATGTGAGACATAATCGATGTGAGCTCAAACGATGTTTATGTGAACCATAATCAATGTGAAAGCATAATCGATGTTGACTTAAATAGTAATAAATGTGCTATTATAATAGTAATCTATGGAACCTTTGTTTTCCAATCGGTGTGACACTTAGTAGTCGATATGCATTGAACAGCAATCGATTGGACATTGCATTGCAAATCATGAAGCGATAGTGCCATAATTTCATATTTATGAAGTGAAACATGGTATTAAATAAATTCAAGATATTTAAGTTAATCATGAGTTTTGTTATCACCAAAATAAAGGATAAAATATAAGAGTGGTTCAACAATCTCCCCCATTTTGGTGATGACAAAACTTGTGAGAATTTTCAACAGTTATTCAATACAACTAATGAACAGAAAATTCATAACATAAAATAATCTCCCCCTTTTTGTCAATAGCCAAAAATGAAGGATCTTACCTGTGGACACCGCCGCGGGTCCGTCGGGAATCCTGGGCGTATAATCGACAAAGTGGGGGGGATGAGGTGAGATGGATCAGTGGAAAATGAAAGGAAAATGCAGAAAATAAAAAGATCATGATTGCCAGGTACACGAGGGTACCGAATGGAGATGCACGGTGAGGGGTGCGGGATGGAAGAATGATCGCGTACGTACCTTTTTAGCGTGGAGATTGTGTGGGGGATGATGTCGGTCCTTTCTTCCTCTACAAACACGGCCGGCCGCGGTAGAGGGTGTTTTCCTCGTTCGATTACCCTAACAAAAAAATTACAAAGAGAGCAAGGGGATTAGCCAAATAAGACGTGTAGTATCGAATCCCGAAGGAATAAATGAAATGAATAAAATAGGGAGGACTCACCGGGTGGTGGTTTTTAAGCCCCTAAAAATGTAGGTGTGTGTGTGTGCGTGTGTGCATGTGTGTATGTAAAAAAAGGAGTAAAAAGGGCCACGTGGGGCCCAGAGGAGATGAAAATATAAAGAGTCACATGGGGCCCGGAGGAAGTGGAAATGCAAATGAAAAGGAGAAAGAAAGGGGAGGGGGTGCTTCCCCAAATATGAACGGTGTGGCGGCATTGCCGGTTGGACGGATGGAGAAGAGGAGGGAGACACTCCCGCTTCGTTCCGCTCTGCGTGAAGAAGATGATGGCACCGGCTCCGAACTCCGAGGAAGGACGACATGGATTGGCTCGAGGTAGAAGATCCTCCTGGGCTGGAGTCGAGGTAGGGATTCGGTAGGGCTTTGCCGCTTCTTGGAACCCCCCTTACAAATGACCCTCGGGGGTCAATTTATAGGGGTGAAATCTTTGAATCGTGTCGCGTACAGCTGCCGCGACAAGAATCTGAATCGCGTCTGAACGGCAAGCCGCGAGTTGAATTGCATCGGGCTTTCACACCGCGACATGGATTGAATTGCGTCTGGGTGGCAGGTTGGGGTTCGCAAGGTCAAATTGACGAGACAGGCGCATGATTGCCGTCACTTCTTCTAAATTGCATCCTATCAGGATGTTGCGATAATGAGGGGGATCGCGTCTGCCAGAGCTGCCGCGACTTGAAACACGGCGGCCATGGCCGCCGTGATTACCTTAGGGGAAATTTTCGAGGAAATCGACTCATAAATGCGCTGTCTACTAACGGGGAGTTATGATTTGACCTTTTAAATCGCGTCTGCTGACAAGGACGCAATTACAGGATTTTCTCATGATTGTGGGCCCACGCGCGATGACTTTATGGGCCATAGCCTTTAATTTTTTGACTTTTAAATCGTGTCCATCGGATTGGACGCAATTCGCTTTTAGGCCCTTGCTGATAAACGCGTCCGACATGCACGACGCAACTTTCATGGTTGCACCCTTCATGGCCGTCGCATTAAGGTCGCACCCCCGGAAGCCGTTGCGTTAAGGTCGTACCTGTTAGAGCTGTCGCGATAAGGTCCTGAATCGTGTCCACCATCCCGGACGCCTTCATAATGCCGCTGTCATACCTATTGCGACATGAATTTTATGCCTATAATCCCTGAGGGGCCATGGAAATGGAGGGGAAGCATCGAGGGAAGAATGGGGTGATCCAGAATGATTGGGAAAACTACTCTTGCAAGGCAAAAAGAGGGTCATTCATGGCATTATGGCGCAATATGAAATTTGTCCGCGGTGGAGCCGAATTCGCGTGTCTACAGCTGCCACGCCTTAGCGTCTGCTTTGTAGGGGAGCGAAGCGAAAAGACACGAAGTGGAGTGCAATGGAGTGAAATGGAATGAAAGAAATGAAGCATAGAAAAGTGGAGTGCAGCGTGAGCGGACTGAAAAGTAGACGCCAAGGTGATAAATAGACACGCATGAGCAATGGGATGACTACCACCCGATAAGAGTCTTTCACCAACAACCTACGAAGTCACCACCAGGAAGAAGACCTAAAAAAAACAAATGTTTGGAGAAAGGAAAGGGATAAGAATGGAAAGGTGTATGCGGGCACAAAAGGAAGGAAAAGATCAACTTCCAGCATCGGGGAAGTACCCAAGGACACAATCTGTTAGGTTTCACCACTGGGGGCGTCTGCCACTGCTGCAGGTGGATCTTGGGGAGAGAAGGAGAGATCAACTTCCAGCGTCGATGAAGTACCTAAGGACACAATCCATTAGGTTTCACCATTGGGGGCGTCTGCCACTGTCGCAGGTGGATCTCTGGGAGTGAAGATGAAAAAAATAAAAGGGATAAGTCCAAACAAAGATTCTAAAGGAAATTGGCCCGGAGGAAACAACAAAGGGACTTGGGTATTCGACCCGGAATGGAATATTTCAAGGTTGCTTTTGAATTTGAAGCGCAGATGGCCCTCAAATTGGCTTGGAAGAGTGGATTTCCACTGAGATTTCAATATGCATGTATGCTGGGCTAAAAGGAAAATAAGATTAAAAGAGGAGTAGAAAATAACCAAGGATAATATTGTCACGCTGGTGAGTCAGGACCGGGGTTTTATACATGGGTCCGTCGTCCTCACATGCCAAGCGTAACGGCCTATTTGTGCGGCTAAGAATCCTCTAAGGTAATCATCATTTTTGATAGAGGGGAACTCAAGTCCCAGATTCCTCAAAGCCACAAGGTCCTTAGTATGCTCCAAGGGTATCACATATAGTAGATGCAGATAGTTGATGGTGAAGGCAGCATCAGTCTGATGTATCACTAGATGAGGTAACTCGAATCCTGCGCTCAAAACCCATTAGCCAAAAACAACAAGCATCATGGAAAAACATCATTCATGGCTTGGAGCATTAATAAAGCATTAAACCAACAACTCATTTAATTTGTTTGTTTTAACCATGAGGATAAAGGGTCTTGGATGAGGGAGTTTGGAGTTAAGGATGGGAGGAACCCATGAAGGGGAAGAATTTCATCGATCTGACGCAGACAGGATGCGATGTGCTTGCCATGATGCAAAAACCATCATGAATTTTTTTGGGTTTTTGAAATATTCGAATTTTTGTGGATTTTGAGAAATATTTGATTTTTTGTTGGATTTTTGTAATATTTGAATTTTTGTTGGATTTTAAAAGTATTTAGATTTTTTGTTGATTTTGAAAATATTTGGATTTTTTGTGATCTTGGAAATAAATTATTTTTGTTGATTTTGGAAATATTTGATTTTTTTTTGGATTTTAGAAGCATTTGATTTTCTTTGGATTTTGAAAATATTGCCATGTCGTGGCGACATTAAGGCTATAAAAATTGACTGGCGAGGGGTCTTTTGTTACCTCCAGTTCCATGAAAGAACGCCCATAGTAGAGCGTGGGTTTTAACATGGTACCCACGAGTGATTGCACTTGGTTAACAGTGCCACTATCAAAGCCATGCCTGAAGAGGCGACTAGGTCTGGTAGGGAGAAGGGAAGAGAATTTGGAGATAAGCTTTGTATGGGCATTAAGGAGTTGGGTGTTGACTTCCTTCTTTGGCACAACCGTCAGAAGGTTCAGTCTCATTAAGCACCGGGGCTTTCGAATTATTTTGAAATCTTGAGTGATGACCATTTTGATTGTAGGGACATGCGTATGACCGGGTCTATTCGGATCTTTGCAGGGACTTTGCCACTCTTTGCCATGTCCGATTATGATTGATTTGGTTTTTGATTTTGCATGCACAGGACCAGGTCCATTGGATCTCCACGGGGACTTTGCCACTCTTGACATGCATTTGACTTTGATTTTAAATTGGTCATTTGACTTGCCCATTTTTTAGGATGCCCTCTTATGACGGAGGTGCTTTCGGTTGGTTGCCTTGCCCAGATGACCTCTACTACCCATATTTTGGCCGAGTAAGGAGAGAAATAGACTTTTTGTGCCTTTCAAGCATGGCTGTGATGGTGACGGTGACGGTGTCTACCAGGAACAATCGGCTTAGGGCGCCATGAAGTGTGTGCAAGTGCCCATGCTAAGGGCAAACCTTAATGACCTAGGAGGGAATTTTGGACTCCTGGCGTGGAATTCTTATAACAGAAATGCTGCGACGGCATAACAATGCTGAATATTCATTTAATTTTTTTGGATTTTCAATATAATAAAAGTTGTTGGAAGATAAAAGGGGGACGAATGCCCTGAATTGTGGTGAGACTCGGGGTCTACAAGAATTCACATTTTTTATTTGGAATTAAAATGACAAGTGGGGGCTAAAACCCCGAAAACAGTGCGAGAAGGGTCGAAGGACCTGATTAAAGGCGGCGAGGAGAGAGTGGAGGAAATATTTTGGAGATTCTGGCAGGGCTGGAGGGGATTGGAGAAGGAGGGCACGGTGCCCTGAAAGAAGAAAAGAATCTGGTGGGGCCGGAGGAGAGAAAGGAAAAAGCGGGCCGTGGGGGGCCAAAAAGGAGGGTGCGCAGCGTGGGGCGCGAGATGGAAAGGTGCCGAGTGGGGCACAAGAAGGAGATGTGCCACGTGGGGCACTGGAAGGAGATGTGCCATGTGGGGCACGAGAAGGAGATGTGCCACGTGGGGGATGAGAAGCAGACGTGCCACGTGGGGCATGGGAAGGAGGTGTGCCACGTGGGGCATGGGAAGGAGGTGTGCCACGTGGGGCACGGAAGGGAGAGTCAGGAGTACAAAAAGGGGCGCGATGCTCGGTATAAGAAAATGAATTATACAAACGACGAAAGTAAAATGCCTCCCGTGGGGAGGGAATGTGGAGAACCCACAGGAAGGTGCTGAGAAGCACAAATAATGATTGGAAAGGAAATAAAAATGATGGAGAAGATCCCCTGGTCTTTTGCCTTGCCCAGCATTTGGGCTTCCGCTTGGGAATCGGCGTTCTGACCCTCAGATACTTCCTCATAAAATGTGCCCAGCGGGCAGATGGTCTTGCTCTTCCCCGAAGGATTGAGAAACTCTCAATGATTGGGGGATTGTTGACTTCCGTCGGGGTTTCAAATGACAGTGGTAACTCCCTTGGAATGTAGTGCGATGAAATGGTGGGGAGTTCCACCGGTAGAGTTTGAAGCAACAATGAGGGGACCGTGCCCGAAGATTGTATAATGTGTGATATGGAAAGGGTCATGACCCCTTGAATAATAGATTGTGCCAATGATTTGGCGTTGGAGTGCGTGAGCATAATCTGAGAAGCCGGCCCCTTCACTAGAGTGGGAAGGTTCATAATAACAGTGTGAGGGGTCATGAGAGCTTGGAGGGAGAGATTCCCTATGAGTATTTTAAAATAAACCCAGTTGGCAACAAGTATAATTGGCATTGATTTAGAAGGCCTCTTGACGGCCATGATTGGAGGGGAGGACTCCTACTTGGTAAATGTGCCCAGTATATTGACAATGACCGGCATGCGAGGAATACAATCTTGGAGTTTGAAAAGCATGCCCGGTCCCGAGGCTTCCTTCTGTTGACGCTTGAATCTCCTGAAATATTTGCACCCGCTCCATTGGATGGGGGTAGACGTGGTGGGTGTAATGGGGGGATGTATGGCTGGTGGAGGTGTAGTAGGTATGAAGGGGAAGATTTGCTCGGGTTCGGTTGCCAATGGTGTTGGCGCGATGGGAGGTGTAATGATTGGTGTAATGGTGGGTGGAGGCTTAATTATGGAAGGTTTAATGACAATGGAGGGTAGTGCAGGATGTGTAGGTAAATGGCGTACGAACATGATCTCGGAAGGTTCATCGTCGTAGCACCAAGTGGTTTCCTGGATGGGTTCGGCATTGGCAACTTCAGACCGAGCAATAGGCTGTGATGGAGGTGGAGGTTGTTGTAGGGGCAGTTGTGGTGGGGGTACAAGAATCGGCATGGGAGTCGGAGCAGGTGCAACGTAGGACACGGGAGCTTCTTCATTAAAAATAGGGGCATCGTAGGGCCAAGTTGGAGGTTCTTGAGTCCGAAAAGGACGAATTAGTGGACGCCTGGGTGGCGGCATGTTGTGGTAAATGGGGGTTTGTGGAGGTGTATATGATGTGGATGTTGTAGGGTAGCGAGGTGGATGGTGGATGGCATCCACTGATCTGTTCTTTCTCGATTTAATTTGATCAAATAGCTCTATGATCGGGGAGTCTGTCAGATGTGTATACATGTAACGTCCCCACTCGTAGAGCTCCTCCATAGAGGTGATCTGATTCATGGCCAAGATGTGCTTTAACCTCAGAGTAGAGTTGGAAATGATTATTTTAACTTGCTCTGACTCCGAGAGCTCATGCTGTATTCTCGTGGCCATTGACCTCCAACGGTCAGCAAATTGTACAAAGGCCTCATTGGCCCCCATCTTCTCAGATGCTAGATCCGTGACAGAGAGATAAGGGCTGATGCGGTGTTTGTACCTTTGAAGGAATTTTTTATGCAGAGGGCGAAAGTCTCCTGCCTCACTTGGTTCTAAGGAGTAGAACCATTCGAGTGCAGGGCCATCAAGAGATTTTCTAAACAAATACGCCAACGTAATGGGGTCTTGCTGCCAACACGAAGATTCATAGAGAAACTCTTTGACATGGAGGTAGGGGTTACCCGTGCCATTGTACAATCGGTACGTTGGCATCTTCGAAGGATGTATATAAATTTGAGGGAGAGCCGACAAGGCGGCAACGAGGTCACCCGTAGAATTTGAAAGCTTATTTATTTGATTCTCCAAATTATTCAATTTCTAGAGAAGAGCACTTTGGAGTGGAGTGGGTTGATGCTGGGCAATTGAGGGGGTATATGGGGGTGGCCTTGAATTAATGGGCCTTCCCAAGGGACGGTCTGTACGGACCGAAGCACGGAAGTGCAAATGGCCAGGGGGCCAAAGCGATGGAGAATGTACAGGGGAATGTGGCGAAGTCTCCGGAATGTACAAAGGTGGGTGACTGGGAGACGGAGAGGGAGAAGAAGAGGAAGTCACACCCTCAACTAAAGATTGGATCAAATTTAGTTGTTGAGGGGTGAGTTGGTCAAGTGCATGTAGGACAGTTTGGACTGTGGGATCATGGTGGGGGGAAGGCTCTTGCCGGGTTCTAATTGGAGTGAGGTATGGAGGGACATCAGATAGGCTGGTGCACGGTGTGCGCACATAACCATAGGAGGTGGAAGGTTGTCCCTCACGGTGGTGAGATAGATGGACATGGGATTGAAAAGACTGGACGCTTGAATTATCCTCATAGTCCATATAATTAAAATTGGCATGATAGCATGGGTCTATTTTACAAGACAATAAGCAAACAAATTGAACAAAGATTAATCAAGCAATGATGTGGTTCAAACAAGTTAGAATGATTAGCGCTTATTTTTAGGAGTTTCACAGTTAATAAATGGATTGAAAAATATTGTGTCACTCCAGGTGAGATCCTAGTTGGGTAGAAAATGAGTACTTCGAGGTGCTACTAAAGTCACCTCTCACCACGCAATGGGATAGCTAACCTGGGCCAATAAAGTGGTACCGCCAGCTCGATCCGCCTTGAGGGAATCCATGGGGTACGAAGTCTTACGGGGTTCCGGGAGAAGATTCGCTTTTCCAAAGGGACGGAATGCCCAAAGGAGAGTTTGCCTTCACTGGAAGGGTGTGTGGAGCCTAGGATATGAGGGAAGGAGATCCCCCGACTGATGCAATATGCCCTATATGCAGCAGTTTATAGCAAAAATGGCAGAAGGGGCGTGTTTCTGTCAGCACTGTGAATCGCGGCGGGGACAGCCGCCGCGACTATAGAATCACATCCAGTCACCTGGACGTGGAACTGAGAGCCCCAGAAGGCTGTCAGTGCCAGGCCTGGTCCCTGTGGATGACTGCGGGCAGAGACGCGTCGATCGTTGCTGCCGCGACAAGAATTCGTCGGCCTTAACCGGCGCGATAAGAAATAGAAATGCATCCAGTTTGCCGGCCGCGTTATCGAACTGAATTGCGTCCTCTGTGTGGGACATGATTCCGAACAGGCACCCGAGAACAGAAAAGAAAGCAGGAAAGAAAGCAGTGAACGCAAGATATGTGTACAAAGAAAAGGAAATAAACGCGTCGGCCTTGGCCGCCGCGACAAGGAAAGTAGTGACGTGTCGGCCTTAGCCGCCGCGACACGAAAAAAGAAATGTGGCCAGTTTAGTGGACACGTTATAAACGCATCCTCTGTGTTGGACGCAATTCCAATAGGCCACCCGAGGACAGAAAAAGGTACAAGAAAGGGTAGGATATGTATAGAAACAAAAACTAAAAATAAACACTAAACATGCAGCATGCTTTTAAAGCGAAAAATGAAAGAAGAGTGCCACGTGGGGCACGGAGGAGGGGGGTAATCGAAGGGAAACATAATAAGAGGTCCCATCGCGATCGCCAATCTGTGGACACCGCCGCGGGTCTGTCGAGAACCCCGGGCGTATAATCCACAAAGAGGGGGGGATGAGGTGAGATGGATCGGTGGAAAATGAAGAAAATAAAAAGATCGTGATCGCCAGGTACGCGAGGGTACCGAATGGAGATGCACGGCGAGGGGTTCGGGATGGAAGAATGATCGCGTACGTACCTTTTTAGCGGGGAGATTGCACGAAGGATGATGTGGGTCTTTTCTTACTCTACGAACACGGCCGGCTGCGGTAGAGGGCGTTTTCCTCGTTTGACTACCTTGACAAAAAAAAAGACAAAGAGAACAAGGGGATTAGCCAAATAAGACATGTAGTATCGAATCCCAAACAAATAAATGAAATGACTAAAATATGGAGGACTCACCGGGTGGTGGTTTTTAAACCCCTAAAAATGTAGGTGTGTGTGCGTGCGTGCATGCATGTGTGTATGTAAAAAAAAAAAGTAAAAAGGGCCACATGGGGCCTGGAGGAGATGAAAATATAAAGAGCCACGTGGGGCCCAGAAGAAGTGGAAATGCAAATAAAAGGGAGAAAGAAAGGGGAGGGGGTGCTTCCCCAAATATGAACGGTGCGGCGGCATTGCCAGTTGGACGGATGGAGAAGAGGAGGGAGACGCTCCCGCTTCGTTCCGCTCTGCGTGAAGAAGACGATGGCATCAGCTCCGGAATTCGAGGAAGGACGGTGTGGATTGGCGCGAGGTAGAAGATCCTCCTGGGCCGGAGTTGAGGCAGGGATTTGGCAGGGCTTCACCGCTTCTTGGAACTCCCCCTACAAATGACCCTCGGGGGTCAATTTATAGGCGTGAAATCTTTGAATCGCGTCGGGTACAGCCTCCGCGACAAGAATCTGAATCACGTCTGGGCGGCAGGCCGCGACTTGATTCACGTCAGGCTTGCGCACCGTGACATGGATTGAATTGCGTCTGGGTAGCAGGTCACGGTTCGCAAGGTCAAATTGACGAGACAGGCGCATGATTGCCATCACTTCTTCTGAATCACGTCCTGTCAGGACGCTGTGATAATGAGGGGGATCCCGTCTGCCAGGGCTGTCGCAACTTGAAACGCAGTGGCCATGTCCGCCGCGATTACCTTAGGGGCAATTTTTGAGGCAATCGACTCATAAATGCGTTGTCTACTAACGGGGAATTATGATTTGACCTTTTAAATCACGTCTGCTGACAAGGATGCGATTACATGATTTTCTCATGATTGCGGGCCTATGCGTGATGACTTTCTGGGCCATAGCTTTTTTCACTTTTAAATCACGTCCATCGGATTGGACGCAATTTGCTTTTAGGTCCATGCTGATAAACGCATCCGGCATGCATGATGCAACTTTCATGGTTGCGCCCTGCATGGCCGTCGCGTTAAGGTCACGCCCTCAGAAGCCGTCGCGTTAAGGTCGTGCTTGTTAGAGCTGTCATGATAAGGTCCTGAATCGCGTCCACCATCCCGGACGCCTTTCATAATGCGGCTGCCATACCTATCGCGACATGAATTTGATGCCTATAATCCCTGAGGGGCAATGGAAATGGAGGGGAAGCACCGGGGGAAGAATGGGGTGATCCAGAATGATTGGGAAAACTACTCTTGCAAGGCAAAAAGATGGTCATTTCTGGCATTATGGCGCAATATGAAATTTGCCTGCGGTGGAGCCGAATTCGTGTGTCTACATTACCATTTGCATTTTTCCCTTAAGGAATATTCTTTCCATTTTGAAGGTGAGGGGTTCAACAATACTTGAATGAAATATCTTCTCTCTCTTTTACTTGCTCCCCCTGAATGTGAGGCTCCCCCTTAGTTGATGCTCTTCCAAATCTTCATAAATACCTTTTCTCTGTCGATCAATTTGTCATTATCTATCGACAGTTGTTCCATGGTGTGTCAACCTATCCTCTATGTGTGTCGGCGCAGTCTTGAATTTGTCCTCTTGTTTCCACTTGTTGTTTGTTGGGAGGTCTTCAAGAATATTCCATGCATTAATCCTATAAAGAGATAGAAATTCTTGCAATGATATTACGAGCAATGTAAGTTAGGGAAAAAATAATAAAAAGAAATGTAATTTAAAAAAATAAAATAAAAACTAAGGGTGGCTATTTCCTCTTCAGATAGGAATGAAGTGAAGAGTATGTAGTCACCAATTATATGCGTTTGAGCATCCCTAACCATACCCATTTGAATGTCTTTTTGTTGTTTTGTTCATCAAGAGCAAATTTGCATTCTCTTCATCTTCTTATGTGCTTGAGCTTTCTGAGGAGTTATCCTATATAGTTCTGAAGGTCTTCTTTTTGTGTTTCTTGTGTTTCTCCTCTTTCTTCTTCTTTTCCTCCTTGTTCTTGGCTAAGATGTTTCAGATGATTTCTTCTTCACTTTCAACATCACTACTATCACTGGTAGTGTCTTCATCCAAAGTTCTCTCCTAAGCTTTGAATGCAATGATTGATCTTCCTCTTGAAGTTTCTCTTCTAATCTCTTCATGTTGATCTCATGGGCCATGAGAGATCCAATGAGCTTCTCCAGACTCATAGTGGAGAGGTCATTTGCTTCTTCTATAGCAGTGACTTTTGCAGTCCATTTTTCTGAAAGAGATCTTGGAATCTTTCTGATCATCTCTCCCTGGCTGTATTTCTTTCCTAAACTTGTGAGTCCATTGATAATTTCAGTAAATTCATTGTACATCTGAGATATGGACTCACCTGATTACATTTGGAACTTCTCATATTATATGACAAGTATGTCTATTCTTGTCTCTTTAACTTTATTTGTTCCCTCATATGTGAGCTTTACTGTTTCCCACATATCCTTTGCTATTTTGCACGCAGAAATTTTGTTGAACTCTTGCTTGGTCAGAGCGCAACACATGAAGCTTTTTCCCTTGCTGTTGAAGGATAGCTTGTTCTTATCTTCAACAGTCCATTCTTCCTTGGGCAGCTTGGAGATATGGAGATCACCATCTTCTATGATGCTCCAGATTCGATAGTCGTAGCCTTAAAGGAAGAACTCCATCCTAGTCTTCCAATATTGATAATATTTTCCATTAAACAGTGGAGGCTGGAATATGGATTGAGCTTCTGCAAAACCTTGAGCTGTCATGGATCTTTGCTCAAAGATCATTGGATCCTCTAGATGTTCAGAGGCCAAGGCTCTGATATCACTTGTTGGCCCACTTACAGTTGGCAGAAAGACTAACCTAAATGAGGGGGTGAATAGGTAATCTGAAAAATTAAAACAAAAATCACCACTTGAAAATGTTTGGTTAGTATAAAGGAGCGTATGCAAGGAGATTAAAGGCACAGAAGCAAGCACACAAGGAACATAGAGATTTATCTTGGTTTGGCCCTTCTAAATGAACGTCCCATGTCTAGTCCCCAAGCAAACTCTTAGGATTTCACTAATCACCAAGTAACTTTGATCTTCCCATAAACAAGGGGCATACAACACCCAGCACTCCAACTAGTCTTCTTCTCTTTCTGGGTAAGAAGGCAACCCACTGTTTCACCTCAGCCAAGTGCTTCTTTTACGAGCTCAGAAGCAACTCACTGGTACATGCCCCAGCAGGTCTTCCTTTCTAATCAAGGGGAACACTGGTACAGACCCCAGATGATCACCACCAGGCGCAACCTAGTCTTCCTCTCTAATCAAGGGGAATGCTTGCACAACAAGCCTTCTCTTCCAACCGAAGAGGAACACCTCTGAACACAGAAGCAATGACTTGAAACCCCTAGATCAAGCTCAAGATACACATTGAAATGATTGATCTAAGACTGAGCCTCAGAAGGAAAGAGTTTATAAGACAATACTCTCCTTAGGCTAAACCCCCAGCTCTCTCTCTCTCAAACACACAAAGACACACAGAGAGAGAATGAGGAAGAAGGAAGATGGCTTGAATATTTCAGCTTGAATGGGCTCGAGCTCTCTTCCTTTTTGCTTTTAGTGTGTATAGCATTGTATGCTCATTGGATGTACACTGCTTGAATGATCTTTAGGTTCACGCTATATTTCTTTTTCTTTTGCTTCTCCCATTTATGGAGCAGCTTGAACAGATCCGTTGACAGATGGTCGTTGGACTTTCTTAGCTCTCTTCTTCTACTTCTCACCTTCCTTTGAGTCTAACGGCTTCCTTCTTCTACCTACTGGCTGCTTGGAATGGAGGAAGATGTTCCAACATGTGCGCACTTCCAAAGATGTCAACAGCAGGTCCAAGATGTTGACTGTGAGTAGAAGTGGACTTGCAGACATTAAATGCAAGGTAGATGATTAGACTCATGAAGTCCTTTGTCAGGTGACTCATACCTCTCTTTGCCTTCTGTCTGTATTTCCTGTAGATAGCTAAAAATAGAATGTAGGTGCTTTTCTTTTGTTGTAGGAAGGAAGAGATCCTGTGAGATAGGCAAAAAGATCTTCAGTTAGACAAATAATAAGTTAAATCATGTGAAGTGCATTTGAATTTTCATTTGCCCCCAAAAACATTTTGAAACAAAGAGTCAATCGATGTTCAAGTGTAATCGATGTTTAAATATATGTAATCGATGTTTCAGTGAAGCACAATCGACGTTTCAAAGGCAATCGATGTTTCATAAAGGTAATCGATGTTTAAGTGAAACAATCGATGTTTGACCATAATCGATGTAAAAGACAATTGATGTTTAAAAGGTAATCGATGTTTAAGTGAAGTGTAATCGATGTTCAAAAGGTAATCAATGTTTAAGTGCGATCGATGTTTCGATGTAATCGATGTTAAGACAGTCCATGTTCATGTAATCGATGTTTCAATATAAAAATGGTAATCGATGTCTGAACATAATCAATGTTTGAGACAATCGATGTGAGACGTAATCAATATGAGTGCAATCGATGTTTAAGTGAACCGTAATCAATGTGAAAGCATAATCAATGTTGACTTAAACATTAATCGATGTGCTATTATAATAGTATGATATGTTCATGGTATGTGAATTATTTTATCAATGATAGTATCTTTCAATTCTTAGTTTAGTACACTAATTCATATGTATTTTTTTTTTTTATAATATGCATAGGAATCATCGATTCACAGAGCGTTCAGATGAGTCACGTGCTAGATCTGCATGGACAACCATTGCAAGAGTAAATTTCAAGCATCTGTTGTATAATGTTCGAAGAAATGCAGAAAGAGTTTGTGCAAGCATAGATACGAACCAGTGGAAGGAGCACAAACCTGTTTGGATGAGAAAAGAGTATTGGGTGGAGTTATGCGGGATATGGAGGGAGGTGAAATGGGTTGGAAATTCACCCCATGCAAAGATAAACAGAGCTGCACATCCCGAGGCAAATGTATATACGGGTGGCTCTATCTCTTTTGCAATGCATAAAGTGCAAATGGTAAGTACACTTCTAGATTTATTAGAAAAATAGGAAACACAGCTCAAGCGGCCACCTCAATTTCAGGAACTTTTTTATCAAACTCATAAGAAGAAAGGGACAAATGATTACATTAGTGAGAAAGCTCGGGAGGTAGCGGTAAGTTTATATGTCAATTGTTTTCATTTAAAAGCATAATGTAGAATTAAGAATAATTTTGTTTAGTTTTTTTTTACTTTTTTACAGGACTCATATAGTAGAGGAATGGAAGAGAGGTATAGGGATGACAGTCAGCATCCAGAATTGGATCCTGACATTTGGATTGCAGCATCTGGTGCACATAAGAAAGGCTATGTGTATGGTTTTGGACATAGTTTAGGCACGGCCAGGGTGATATCCTCTTGCTCAAGCTCCGTTTCACATGAGACCTCCCCGTCTACCATACCTACAGTCCCAGGTAGTTCTTCCAGTGCTGCCCCGACCACGACTCCAGCTCAATTTAGGGAGATCGTAACCGATACCGTCTCTCAAAATATCTCACATATCGTCTCTTAGACCGTCTCCCAGACGCTCGCACATCTGGGGCTTCTTGGTGCTAGAGCACCTCCTGCACAGCAACCACAAGTAAATATTTGATTGATTTTTTATTTCTCAACTCTAAATATGATCGTATAAAATGCAAGAACTTGGGAAATAGAAGGTACAAGACTAAAAATACTTGTCTGATCGGGTTTGGGAGGGTAAAAATCTAAAATGTAGGTCTGATTAATTTCTCAATGATTCCAACACGACTGGGAAGGTAAGAGTGACTTGTAGAAACTGACAGTGTCCAAATTAGACTCCCGATTTGAACTGGGTACTCAATTTCTCATTTTTTTTAACTGGTTTTGTTTAAAATCGGTGAATTTGGGTTTGAGGGTCCATAATTTAAAACACAAGTCCAATCAATTTATCAATTGTTCCAACACTACTTAAGGGTTGAAAGTAACTCGTAGAAATTGACGGAGTCCAAATTGGACTACCGGTTTGAGCTCTATGCTCAAATTTATATTTTCTAAAACAAATTAGGTTAAAGTCAATAAACACGGGTTTGGGAAGGTCAAAATCTAAAATGTAGGCCCGATTAATTTGTCAATAATTCCAACACGATCAGGAGGGTGAGAGTGACTTGTAGAAACTGACGGTGTTCAAATTAGACTCACAGTTTGAACAGGGCATTCAATTTCTCCTTTTCTTAGCTAATTTTGTTTAAAATCGGTGAATTAGGGTTTGAAAGTCCAAAATTTAAATGTCACGCCCCGACGCAGAATATCGGAATGCGAGGTAGTTGCAAGAAACGGGTATAGAGCGAATACTAGACATCAAACCATTTCAAAATGAATAATGATAAAGAAAATTTATTTCATTAATACTTTTCAATGCCTAGTTACAACTACTAATATCAGAGCCAATCTATAGGGTACGATTACATGAAAGAAGGCAAAAGACTAAACTTCAAACCTAACTACTACAACGCTAAACAAAGCAATAGGACTCTAGGGTACTCATGACATCACTCCAGGTCGTTCCCATCCTCTTGAGTGTATGGTTCATCCTTGGTCTCACATGAGAACACAATGATAAATAGCGTAGGGTGAGCGAACATCGCCCAGTAGGACTTAAATCTCGAGCTCAAGCAGGCTTTAAGTAATTAATGCATTTAAAGGCAACGTAGCTAGTGATAGAACGGGAGAGAGTGTCAAGTAAAAATATAGCAGGGCAATAAGTGAATGAAATAGCAAGACTTTACAAATATAGACTTTCCATGAATAGCACAAGTGTCGAGAATAGCACAATAATAGCAAGATAGCACAATGTCGAGTATAGCAAGATGGCCATAGTACAGATAGCACAACGAGTATTGTTGCCCAGTTGACGAGCCCAGAGGAGGGGGTGAATGGGTTTTTAAAAATTATTCTACAAGATACCTGTAACCAAAAATATTCACACAAATGTTCTTCGAAGGAGGTTAGTGACTGTTAGTTCGAATAACAAACACACAAGAGAAAGACAATCACACAACACAAGAAATTATCCTGGTTCGGACCTCCTCTCCTTAGGAGTCCTACGTCCAGTCCCTGAGCAATTTCTCAGGATTTCACTAACAAGGGTACAGTCCCCCTTAAGGACACTACAACACCCAGCTCAGCTGATCTTCCTTCACACCCGAAGGGAACAACTACACCCTGGATACCCCACCAGGTCTTCCTTCACACTGAAGGGAAATAACACCCTGGTTACCACCAGGTCTTCCTTCACAACCGAAGGGAACAAGACACAGAGAAATAGATTGAAACCACGCCCCTAGATCAAGCTTTAACAAGCAAGGATCTGAAGCAACTATTGCTGAGAGCAAAGATCTAACACAAGTTGCACTCTCAGAACTACATGGGCTCTCTTAGAAAATCTATTACAACACAGAGAGCGAAGAACTGAAAAATATGAGAAAAGAAGTTCTAGGCTCTTGACTTTCTTCAGAAGAATTTGAATGCTAGAACTCTAGTTGTTTCTTCTGTTCTTCTAACTTGTATTTATATCTTCAATTCGAAATATGGACGTTGAAGTATCTGTTGTCTCTCTTGGGAGTAGTCGTTAGATTGAATGACATCTGGAGTCTTGGAAGCTTCCAGTCAACAGTCTTTTGATCAATTGAGCACGCAAAGAGATGAGATCTTCAGAAATATCCATTGGCTTGTATTTAACATTGTACCATGAAGCTGGTTCAGAGGTCTGCACAATTGTCAATCTCAAATAGCAGATAGCTAAGCTACCTCTGATGTCAACGTCAGTAGCAATAGACATGAAAATAGTAATGCAAAATAGCTTAAGTCTAAAGGACATAATCAGAGTAGGCACGATATGGTCTACATGCATGCAGAGATACGTTCAGATCTCATAAATGCAAAAGCGTCAGAGAGATGTCTACGTGGACTTTGACTAGTCAACGCTTTCAAGATGAATAAGATATCACGATATGAAATTGATGACTATATGACTTATGAAATCGTTATGAATAAGTCAGGTTGACCAAATCGTTATGAGACAGAAGAAATCGTTGTGAAACACTTAACAAATCATTACACAAAGCAAATCGTTGTGTTTTTGAAGAAATCGATGTGAAACACTTACCAAATCGTTATAGAAAGCAAATCGTTGGGAGTTCTAAAGAAATCGTTATGGTAACTTATAGAGTCGTTGAGACGAGCAAGTCGTTGTGAGTTCTAAAGAAATCGTTATGATGACTTGTGAAATCGTTATGGCAAGCAAGTCGTTGCGAGTTCTAAAGAAATCGTTATGATCCTTAAAGAAATCGTTACGGCGAGCAAGTCGTTACGAATTCTAAAGAAGTCGTTACGATGACTTAAGGAATCGTTGCGACGAACAAGTCGTTACGAATTCAAAAGAAATTGTTACGATGACTTAAGGAATCATTGCGACGAACAAGTCGTTACGTTTTCTAAAGAAATCGTTGCGACTAACAAGTCGTTACGAATTCAAAAGAAATCGTTACGATGACTTAAGGAATCGTTGCGACGAACAAGTCGTTACGAATTCTAAAGAAATCGTTACGATGACTTAAGGAATCGTTGCGACGATCAAGTCGTTATGAATTCAAAAGAAATCATTACGATGACTTAAGGAATCGTTTCGACGAACAAGTCGTTACGAATTCTAAAGAAATCATTACGATGACTTATGGAATCATTGCGACGAACAAGTCGTTACGTTTTCTAAAGAAATCGTTGCGACTAACAAGCCGTTACGAATTCAAAAGAAATCGTTACGATGACTTAAGGAATCGTTGCGACGAACAAGTCGTTACGAATTCTAAAGAAATCGTTACGATGACTTAATGAATCGTTGCGACGATCAAGTCGTTACGAATTCAAAAGAAATCGTTACGATGACTTAAGGAATCGTTACGACGAACAAGTCGTTACGAATTTTAAAGAAATCGTTACGATGACTTAAGAAATCGTTGCGACGAACAAGTCGTTACGTTTTCTAAAGAAATCGTTGTGATGACTTATAGAATCGTTGTGGCATCGACTTGTTTGAAACAACATGACTTTTCAGCCAGAAAGGAAATTGTTATGGCCTTCAATAGAAGTCGATATGAACTTAGTGAAATAATATGTTAAAGAGATTAAAGCTTCAGAGAAGTAAAGCATACCTTTTGTGGGCTTGTTTGACCTTGGTGTTTTTCCTGTACTTAAGACTTATGAAATATTCATTAGATATAATTGATAAAGTCTTGTTTGGTTTTGTTAATCATCAATATATATATATATATATATGTAATTAATTAAAATTACACGGAGATAGACTGATCATCAATCTCCCCCTTTTTGGTGATGACAAAACTGAACAATAGGCATGAGTGAACATTCTATATTTGATATACTAAACTTTTAATCTAAGTAATTGTTAGAATGTATTTCAGACATGCTAAGTATTTTCTCCTCCTTTTTGTCACTAAGCAAAAAGATGAACTGAGACAAAGAAGAAGAAGAAGAGAAAGAAAGACAAACAAGGTAGTTTTATTCAACCTGAGGAGGTACAGGTAAATAAAAAGAGGAGACAGAAGAGAGGCATGCTGAGATATTAGAACCCAGGCCTTAATCTCCTGATCTTCAAAGAGTTGTTTGAAAACCCCAAGTGCGATAGAGAAGGAGTCACCCAAGGTGAGGATCATGCGCTTAAGATAGAGTTGCCTCTGTTCTTCCAAGAAGAGCGCATACGCATCCTGGTCAAGCAAGAATCTGAAGTAGCTGCTCGTGCCAAAGCTAGCACGCTGAAGGAAACGATCAAGAGAGATAGGGTAGAAAATCTGATGATCATGCAGATCCTTCTTCAAATCAAAGAAAGTAGAATATCTTGCTGCCCATTGAACATACAGTTCTTGAACTGGATTAATGGAGTTCAGATCCAAGAAAGCTTCAGCAGACAAAGTGGGCTGGTTAGCCCTAAGCAAGTCACGGTTAACAGCTTCTAACTGGAGAGCAGATTGGCGATAGTGATTTTCCCATTCGGAAGGAAAGAACCTTTCACATTTTGAGAGTAATGGAGCTAGAACTTCATAGGAGATGTCACCCCAGTGATACTCCCGGAAGATGAAGCGCTGAAAGGAGGGGAGTCGACCTTGCTTGACTGATTGACGTCCCATTACCCGATCATATCTCTCAAAGGCATGAGAGCCGGTAGAGGAATCAAAGACTAGAGAATGCAATTTGGGAAGGAAAACCATATCTGGCATGCGGAGAGTTGAGAATTACACTTGAAAAGAGCAATTGATAGGATTTTCTGTTCGAAGAATAGCAAGAGCTCCATGGAATTGACCAAACTGAACCTCAGGAATCTTGTGCAGATAGCAGTAATTGTTAAAGAGTTGAAAGTATCGTGCTATTCTGATCTCTTTATGAATGAACTGACCCCAGGTAGCTTGGTGATGAAGGACAAACCACTCAGAGAGAGTGAGTGGGTGATTCTTGCTGGAAATGCTGTCATCTCTGGCAGTAAGGTATTTACTGTAGAGAGTCTTGTGCCCTTTTGCCCACTGATCTTCAGACTTGCACTCAGCCAACTGGAAAATTTGAGATTGGTGGTGTTTGGACAGATCGCTCAAGGGAAGAACAATATATGTTTAGATGATCAGTGAGGTTGAGATGGGGAATACCAAAAATGGTGGAAAGAATGCATTTTTGGAGGTATTCACAGTAGATTGGTCTCCTTCGATTTTCAACAGTGAGTGAGAACCAAAGAGGAGGAAACTTAGGGGATGAAGATAGAGCCAGAGAGGAGGAGAGTTTTCTCTTTTTCTGAACAGGACTAGGAGGAGTAGTCCTGTGAATGTGAGTGGCAATTGCCAGGATGGAGATGAGTGTAGAGCGTTCAAACTCATCTTCAACTTGGGAGGAGAAGATATTGGCCAGTTGAGGGTTTTCAGGAATGAATGTAATGGAGGAAGGTGGAGTAGAAGGATAGAGAAGAGAGTGTGGATCAAAGGTGGATGAGGATCTGGTGGAATGAGGACCAGATGAGGAGGATTCTCCAGCTGATGTGGAGGCTAAAGGGTTTTGAGTGATAGATGGAGGTGAGGGAATGATGGAAGGAGGATTGGGAGAAAGAGAAGATTGAGATGGAAAAGGTGTTGGTGAGGTGATTGTGCGGGACATGGGGTGTTTGAAGGTGGATGGAGCTGGAGGTGCTGTGGAAGAAGATGGTGGTGAGGAAGTGGCTGGAGTGGCAAGGGATGAAGACTCAGGGGCTTCAGAAGCTACAGTTGACTCAACTACAGCAGCCTGCCCATCCTTGGAGACTTCTGGCCCTGATGGCCCACTTGCTTGAACTGATGGCCCTGATGGCCCAGCCTCTTGAACTAATGGCCCTGGTGGCCCAGCCTCTTGAACCAATGGCCCTGATGGCCCAGCCTCTTGAACTAATGGCCCTGATGGCCCAGCCTCTTGAACCAATGGCCCTGATGGCCCAGCCTCTTGAACTAATGGCCCTCATGGCCCAGGAGCAGCCTCTGTACGGCGCTGAGGAGAAGAGGGAGGAGAATCTGTATTTCCAGCTGCCTTCAACAACTTAGAGAGCATACTCTTCATCTCGCCCATTTCTTATTAAACCATTTCATTGCATTTCTTATCTGAGAGAATTCCTTGGAGGTCGATGCTTGACTCTCAAGAATGGTATTTATACAGGATTGCACCAAGCCCAGGTTCTCATCTTGAGTATCCAATCTTTTCAAGATAGGCTTCAAATTGACTTTTCTCATAATCTTCCTCTGCCTTTTATGAGCAATCTTCTTGTTTCTCCTCTCAGCAGGTTTTGAACTCCAGCATGAGTTGTGTTTGGTTCTTCACTGACAGGGGCATCTGCCATTGGAATGGATTCTTCTGCCAAATGAGTATCCGTGTGGCCTGATGCCACAGATGTTCCTGCTTCGGCTTCTTTCAGTTGCTCCCCCTCAATGGGAGCATCCACAACAATCCTCTCATGCTCCCCCTGAATGGGAGCCTCTTCCAAAACTGTGCCTCCAGGAGCAGGTATTTGCTCCTGCTCTTCAATGTGGCCTGATGCCACAGCTTCCTCTACTGAAGCTACGGGGGCCACTAGAGATTAAGATTCAACTTCAACTGCTTGTGACCCTGCTAGCTCTGCTCGCTCTGCAGCTGGTTCTGAAGTTTGCTCTACTGCTGCTTCTGCTTGAGGATGCTCTGCTTCTTCTTTCTGAACATTAGGAATATCAGGAATGTCTCCTATAATGGCCTCTCCCTCGGCCACAGAGATCTTAGACCAAGCACCATCTCTGACTGAAAAACCACTTTTTCAGAGATTTCTGGACTTAATTGTTTTCCCATTTACTCAACAACTGCTCCTGCTAGATCAATACCAAAGTGCTTGAAAACCTTGGTAAGCAAATGTGCATATGGCAAGGAAACATTAAGCTTCGATTTAGTGTCCCAAATCTGATCTCTGGCAAATTTCATTCTCTTCATCATCACTTCGGCCATGTTAATATCTTTGTTCTGTATGGCCCAGTACATCATGTCTGAGTCTGCCTTGGTGCAGGATGAAAAAGTTGCACTCCTCGGAACTAGAATTTGGCAGACGATAAAATGAAGGAGGCGGTTGAAGGCATTTAACTGGTTGATATCTAGTTTCCCATCCCTCAGTCTGAACCCAGGTCCTATGATACCAAGACCTTTAACCTGGGTGTCCACGGAGTGAACCCCACTATTCCCGGATGTTGTTACTCCAAACAACGCATGTAGGAGCTCATTGTCTATCTTAATCTGGGTTCCCTTGACATATGAAACCAGGGACCCATCTTCTTGAGTCTTCAAACATACGTAAAAGGCCTTCACAAGGTCTGGATAACTTACCTCGGAGAAGATTGCTACTTCCATCCACTTCATCCTGATCATCACTTCAATGACATTGCGCATACCATTCATTTGAAGATCATCAATGTCCCCTGCCTTGTTTCCACACACTTTGGTCTTCACGAACTGGAACCTCTCCTGCTCCTCAGGAGTAAGGAACTCAGCACTGTAGCCACCTAAACTTCCGAGAACAGCTGATGCGGCCATGTAATCAGGTAAGGGCGTTTTTCTGGAGGGTAGAGAAGGAAGGAGGAGTGAAAGCCCTCAAGAGATTTCGCGGGAAGAGGAGAGAAGCTTTAAAAAGTAGTAGATAGTCGATGGTGAAACGACTAGGGCATCGGCAGAGTAACCAGATGAAAGAGGGAAAAAGGTTGAAGATGGGATATGAATCGTTATCCTATTTATTTTGGAATAAATTAATGCGCTGAAAAGTGAAGCGCCAAACGGCGACGGAAGAAGACAAAAGAGTTTGACTATTCAACCTGACTTCAATGAGAGAGCGGTTACGAGGGATAATTTGAATATATATTTTTTTGCTTAAAGTTATGGGGGGGAAGGATTACTTAATTCTGAAGATTGATGTGCCAGTATTAAACAAACCTTTTTCACAATTACACATGCCTAATTCTCTTCTAAGAGATGTGAATCTCTCCTCGGGTAAGGCTTTTATGAAAATGTCTGCTAACTAACTATTTGTATCAATAAAAGATATTTCAATATTGCACTTTGCTACATGATCACGAATAAAATGATACCTAACCTCAATGTGTTTGGTCATGGAGTGCTGAACTGGATTTTTGGTGAGGTTGATGGCACTGGTGTTGTCACATAGTAGTGGAATTGAGTTGATATTTAATCCAAAATCCTCAAGTTGTTGCTTTATCCATAAGAGTTGTGTGCAGCAACTTCCAGCAGCCACGTACTCAGCTTCAGCTGTAGACAGTGCTACTAAAATTTGTTTCTTTGAGGACCAAAATATCAAACACCCTGCAAGAAACTGACAACAACCACTGGTGCTTTTTCTATCTACCTTGCATCCAGCATAGCCAGCATCAGAATACCCTACTAAATTGATTTCACAAGAGTTTGGATACCATAAACCTAGATCATGAGTTCTGGCTAAATATCGAAAAATTCTTTTTACAGAAATCAAATGTGACTCTCTAGGATCTGCTTGATACCTAGCACACATGCATACACTAAATAATATATCAGGTCTACTGGTTGTTAAATAACGTAGTGAACCTATCATACCTCTGTAAACTTTTTGATCTACTTTCTTACCATCCTTGTCGTTGTCCATCCTTGTTGATGTACCCATTGGTGTTGACAGTGGCTTGGTGTTATCAAATCCAAATTTCTTCAGCAGTTCCTTGGTGTACTTAGCTTGACAGATGTGAGTGCCATCTTTTCCTTGTTTGATTTGATGTCCAAGGAAGTAGTTGAGCTCCCCCATCATACTCATCTCGAATTCTCTCCGCATTAACTTTTCAAAGTACTTGCAAAGGGATTCATCAGTAGATCTAAAGATAATGTCATCTACATAAATTTGAACTAGAAATATATGTTTGACCTTTGACTTAATAAATAGAGTACTATCTACTTGACCTCTACTGAAACCATGTTTCAAAAGAAAAGAGCTAAGCCTTTCATACCAGGCACTAGGCGCTTGCTTTAAACCATATAAAGCCTTATGCAATTTAAAAACATGATCTGGAAAGTCTATATCATCAAAACCAGGAGGCTATTCTACATAGACTTCTTCTTTAATAAAACTGTTTAAAAAAGTAGATTTAACATCTATTTGAAATAGTTTTAAATTTAGAGCAGATGCATAGGCTAATAATATTCTAATAGCCTCAAGTCTAGCTACAGGTGCATAAGTTTCATCAAAATCTATGCCTTCCTCTTGAGAATAGCCTTGAGCTACCAGTCTGGCTTTGTTTCTTAAGATTACACCAGCTTCATCTAGTTTATTTCTAAACACCCATTTGGTGCCAATGACTGGATGATCTGATGGTCTAGGAACAAGTGACCATACTTGGTTTCTCTTGAACTGATTTAGTTCATCTTGCATGGCTATTATCCAAGATTCATCAGTAAGAGCTTCATTGACTGTCCTAGGCTCTATTTTAGATACAAAATCTAAGTAATCACAAGGGATAACATTACCTCTTGTTCTTAGCCCTACGGATGGATCACCAATAATATTCTCAAGTGGGTGATCTTTTTTGTATCTCCACTCCTTTAGAAGATTTTCATGAGTAACTTCTTCTTGTTGCAATTCTTCCAGAGGTGGATCATCCTTGTCTTCAATTGATGTATCCTTTAGTTTCTTGGACAGTTCATCTGCATCATCATTATCACTATCTATTTCTTTCTCAAGGAAGGGTTAGTTTCATCAAAGATAATGTGTACAGATTGTTTAATCAGTAAAGTACGTTTATTGAATACTCTATAGCCTCTGGGTTTAGAAGAGTACCCCAAGAAGATGCCTTCATCTGATTTGGCATCCAACTTACCAATGTCCCTTTTGCCATTGTTGTGAATGAAGCAGGGACATCCAAAGGTTCTGAAATGGCTGATCTTTGGCTTCTTCCCTTTAAACAGTTCATATGCACTCTTCTTCAGGATTGGCCTGATCATCACTCGGTTGACAATATAGCTTGCTGGGTTGACTGCTTCAACCCAAAAATATCTTGGCAGATCATATTCTGAAAGCATAGTTCTTGTCATATCCAATAGGGTTCTATTCTTCCTCTCAGCAATACCATTTTGCTGTGGTGTCCTTGGTGCAGAGAAATTATGCTCAATTCCCTGATCATCACAGAATCTAGCAAACCTTTCATTTTGAAATTCACCACCATGATCTGATCGGATAGACACAATGCTGAACTTCTGATCTTTCTGCACCTTCTTGCTGAAACTAACAAAGTTATCAAAAGTGTCATCTTTATGCTCTAGGAATGATACCCATGTAAATCTTGAATAGTCATCAACTATGACAAATCCAAAGTTCTTTCCTCCAAGACTGGTAGTCCACATTGGCCCAAATAGATCCATATGTAGGAGCTCTAAGGGTTTTAAGGTGGTCACCACCGTCTTTGACTTGAAGGAGCTTTTAGTGTGCTTTCCCTTAGCACAGGCTCTACAGACACCTTCTAATTTTCCATTGACTTTTGGCAGACCTTCCACAAGACTTTTCTTCTGCAATTTCCTCATGCCATCTAAACTGCAATGTCCAAGTCGTCTGTGCCATAATTCAGTAGATTTGTCTTTACTTGCTGCCAGTCAAACATTTTGCTCTTTGAGTTCTTCAAGATAGAGCACATACAAATTCTTTTCTCTATTTGCTTCAAATATGACTGCTCCATCCTTCACTATGCTGAACTTTGATTGTTGAAACTTGATCTGATGGCCTCTGTCACACAGCTGGCTGATGCTAATGAGATTGTGCTTCAATCCCTTGACTAATAACACATCTTCTATGACTGTTTTTCCTTTGTTATTTACAGAGCCACTACCTATTACTGTTCCTTTCCCATTATCTCCATAAGTGACTGTTCCTTCTTCAGTTTGGAGATGCGAGAATAACTTCTGGTTTCCTGACATGTGTCTTGAGCACCCACTATCTAAGTACCATTTGGATGCTTGAGGGTTAACCTGAAATAAAAACATCAAGCTTTAGGTACCAAAATTCTTTTGGGTCCTGATTGGTTAGTATCATTGATTTTGCCTTTTATTATCCATTTCTTGTGTCTTGTTGGGCATGTAGTTATAATATGTCCTAACTTATTGCAGTGACTACAACAGGATAACTTAGTTACTTTTTCTATATATTTGAAATCAGCTTTGTATGCTATATCTTGTTCAGGTACAAATTTTGGTGTTGGATATGTTTTAGGATAAACTATGATTTCTTCATTATCTGGGGGTGTATATCCTAATCCATTTTTCTTCTTACCTGATCTTCTAGCACCTTTTAATATTAGAGAGTTTTTACCATTAGTAAATTTTTCTAGTGTGCTTGATAGTTTATCATTTTCTTCATTTAAGTTTTTAATTTCTTTTCTTAATTCATCTGTACTTTCCTGTTTTTCCAATTTTGTTATTTGTTCATTCTTAGCTTTTAGGTCTTCACATAACAATTCATTTCCTCTTTTAAGTTCAGTTATTTATTTTTCTAATTCTTCATTTTTTGTTTTTAAATCAAAATTAGTGTTTTCTAAATAGGTGTTATTTTTCTTACTTGATTTTAATAGTTTAGTTACTTCTTTGTACTTATTATACAATTCATTAAATGCTTCCTCTAAGTTATCTGAATCAGAATCATTACATGAATCGAAGGAGGAGTTAGAGGTTACCTTTTCATCAACATTTGCTATGAAGGCCAAGTTGGCTTCTTCTTCATCGCTGCATGAGCTTGATTCATTGTCCGAGTCACTATTGTTCTCCCATACTGCTGCCATTGCCTTCTTCTTATACTTTCTGAACTTCTTGGAGCTTTGTTTCTTTCTGAATTCTGGTTTCTTAAATTTTGGACAATCAGCTTTGATGTGTCCAGGCTTCTTACATTCGTAGCAGACAGTTTCTCCTTTCTTCATTTCTTTACCATCTGATCTTTTCAAGTCCATATTTTCCTTAAAGTGCCTTCTGCCGGATTGAAGCTTTTTCTTTTTGGCCAAGATCCGTTGCAATTTCCTAGAGAGCATTGCTTCTTCATTCTCACTATCCTCATCGCTTTCACTTTCATTTGAGCTGGCTTCTGGTGAGTCTTCTTCTGCTTTCAAGGCATTTGGGTGCTTCTTTCTGCTAGATGACTCTCCTAGCCTTTCCATGTTGATCTCATGGGCCATGAGGGACCCAATGAGCTTTTCTACTGACATTCTTTTCAGGTCATTAGCTTCTTCTATAGCTGTGACCTTGGGTGTCCACGATGATGGCAAGGATCTAAGAATTTTCCTTACCATATCTGTGATCTCATACGACTTCCCTAGACTGGCTAAACCATTGGTGATATCAGTGAATCGGCTAAACATTTGAGTGATTGACTCACCTGACTGCATCTGAAATCTTTCATACTGAGTTACAAGAATGTCGATTCTTGTCTCCTTTACTTTGTCTGTACCCTAATAAGTAATCCTGAGCTTTTCCCACATTTCCATCAAGGATTTGCAGGCTGAAACTCGGTTGAATTCCTTCTTACTCAGAGCACAGCAAAGGATGCTCTTAGCTTTGCAATTCAAGGAAATTTTCTTCCTGTCATCATCTGTCCATTGAGCTTTCTCATTTGTGACAACCAGGTCACCTTCTTCTACTATTGACCAAATTTGATAGTCGTGGCCTTGTAGAAAATATTCCATCCTGGTCTTCTAGTAAGGGTAGTATTCGCCATCAAAGAGAGGGGGTCGGTTGACAGACTGACCTTCAATGCTACCTTGGGCTGCCATGGATCTTTACTCTTCAGATCGTTGGATCTTCTTTCTTTGTCGAAGAGACTTCCTCTGATACCACTTGTTGCCCAGTTGACGAGCCCATAGGGGGGGGTGAAAGGGTCTTTAAAAATTATTCTACAAGATACCTGTAACCAAAAATATTCACACAAATGTTCTTCGAAGGAGGTTAGTGACTGTTAGTTCGAATAACAAACACGTAAGAGAAAGACAATCACACAACACAAGAAATTATCCTGGTTCGGACCTCCTCTCCTTAGGAGTCCTACGTCCAGTCCCTGAGCAATTTCTCAGGATTTCACTAACAAGGGTACAGTCCCCCTTAAGGACACTACAACACCCAGCTCAGCTGGTCTTCCTTCACACCCGAAGGGAACAACTACACCCTGGATACCCCACCAGGTCTTCCTTCACACTGAAGGGAAACAACACCCTGGTTACCACCAGGTCTTCCTTCACAACCGAAGAGAACAACGCACAGAGAAATAGATTGAAACCACGCCCCTAGATCAAGCTTTAACAAGCAAGGATCTGAAGCAACTAGTGTTGAGAGCAAAGATCTAAGACAAGTTGCACTCTCAGAACTACACGGGCTCTCTTAGAAAATCTATTATAACACAGAGAGCGAAGAACTGAAAAATATGAGAAAAGAAGTTCTAGGCTCTTGACTTTCTTCAGAAGAATTTGAATGCTAGAACTCTAGTTGTTTCTTCTGTTCTTCTAACTTGTATTTATATCTTCAATTCGAAATATGGACGTTGAAGTATCTGTTGTCTCTCTTGGGAGTAGTCGTTAGATTGAATGACATCTGGAGTCTTGGAAGCTTCCAGTCAACAGTCTTTTGATCAATTGAGCACGCGAAGAGATGAGATCTTCAGAAATATCCATTGGCTTCTATTTAACGTTGTACCATGAAGCTGGTTCAGAGGTCTGCACAATTGTCAATCTCAAATAGCAGACAGCTAAGCTGCCTCTGATGTCAACGTCAGTAGCAATAGACATGAAAATAGTAATGCAAAATAGCTTAAGTCTAAAGGATGTAATCAGAGTAGGCACGATATGGTCTGCTTGCATGCAGAGATACGTTCAGCTCTCATAAATGCAAAAGCGTCAGAGAGATGTCTACGTGGACTTTGACTAGTCAACGCTTTCAAGATGAATAAGATATCACGATATGAAATCGATGACTATATGACTTATGAAATAGTTATGAATAAGTCAGGTTGACCAAATCGTTATGAGACAGAAGAAATCGTTGTGAAACACTTAACAAATCGTTACACAAAGAAAATCGTTGTATTTCTGAAGAAATCGATGTGAAACACTTACCAAATCGTTATAGAAAGCAAATCGTTGCGAGTTCTATAGAAATCGTTATGGTAACTTATAGAGTCGTTGAGACGAGCAAGTCGTTGCGAGTTCTAAAGAAATCGTTATGATGACTTGTGAAATCGTTACGGCAAGCAAGTCGTTGCGAGTTCTAAAGAAATCGTTATGATCACTAAAGAAATCGTTACGGTGAGCAAGTCGTTACGAATTCTAAAGAAGTCATTACGATGACTTAAGGAATCATTGCGACGAACAAGTCGTTACGAATTCAAAAGAAATCGTTACGATGACTGAAGGAATCGTTGCGACCAACAAGTCGTTACGTTTTCTAAAGAAATCGTTGCGACTAACAAGTTGTTACGAATTCAAAAGAAATCGTTACGATGACTTAAGGAATCGTTGCGATGAACAAGTCGTTACGAATTCTAAAGAAATTGTTACGATGACTTAAGGAATCGTTGCGACGATCAAGTCGTTACGAATTCAAAAGAAATCGTTACGTTTTCTAAGGAAATCGTTGCGACTAACAAGTCGTTACAAATTCTAAAGAAATTGTTACGATGACTTAAGGAATCGTTGCGACGAACAAGTCGTTACGAATTCGAAAGAAATCGTTACGATGACTTAATGAATCGTTGCGACAATCAAGTCGTTACGAATTCAAAAGAAATTGTTACGATGACTTAAGGAATTGTTATGACGAACAAGTCGTTACGAATTCTAAGGAAATCGTTACAATGATATAAGAAATCGTTGCGACGAACAAGTCATTACGCTTTCTAAAGAAATCGTTGCGATGACTTATAGAATCGTTGTGGCATCGACTTGTTTGAAACAACACGACTTTTCAGCCAGAAAGGAAATCGTTATGGCCTTCAATAGAAGTTGATATGAACTTAGTGAAATAATATGTTGAAGAGATTAAAGCTTCAGAGAAGTAAAGCATACCTTTTGTGGGCTTGTTTGACCTTGCTGTTTTTCCTGTACTTAAGACTTATGAAATATTCATTAGATATAATTGATAAACTCTTTTTTGGTTTTGTTAATCATCAAAATATATATATATATGTAATTAATTAAAATTACACGGGGATAGGCTGATCATCAAGTATAGCATAGCACAACGAGTATAGCACAGCACTTTGTTGTCAATGGACAACGAGAGAACATAGCACTTTTGATTGTCATTTAGATAGTCAAGATAGATAGCACTTTTGATTGTCATTTAGATAGTCACGATAGATAGCACTTGAGTGTAATGCCAAACAGTCTGATCATTTAACTCCCATGGGCACTAGCACTTTCTGGCCCACATCCCATGGCCAGATCGGGCCTTTTATATATTGCCAGGCATTAGTTATATTGTTTATCTTTAGACAATCAGTCAATGGCTAATATAGAGTACCAAGAAGTAGACGAGAGCACTAGATGAATAGACGAGATAGTAGAGTGAACGTGAATAGACGAGCGAGTAGGGTATAGATGAGAGCTAGTGGACATTGCACGTAATGCGTCGAGTAAACAGGCGATAATAACAGTTGCACAACACGCGCACTTGGTGTTGGTAGTCAGGTGGAACTCACGACCCTTCCGCATGGCCATGTTAAGCACAAGTCCAGAGGTCCGGCATGATTCAAGATGAGAGTGAACTTCTAATAGCCGTTTGGATCATATAGATCCCTAAAGGGTATCATAGGTTTTAGGGTACAACCGGCTCGTCGACCATGTGGGAATCCATGGACAGAGGAGACATACGGAGGCCTTGATCAAAGACTTACTAGTCCAACAGATGGAGTATCCGACAGAGAGTTCGTCCAAGCTCAAGAAAGAGTGTATATAGAAACAAGTGCTCGACGTTCTAGAGGAGTTCTAGAATAGTGGAGCGTCGATATCGGTCTTCCCAAAACATCGCGAGAAACGATAGACAAGTATAGAGTAATTTAATTACATAAATTACCAGATGTATTTTAAAATAGTTTCATGCCAAATTATGCCATAATTGGATGGTTCAAAGTGTGTGTAAGTGTCATGAAATTGTAAATAGAAAAGATCATGTGCATGTATTTTAATCATACATAAATATTTAATTTATAACAAGTGTTTTTTTCTGTATGTATGACTGTTAAACAAGAGTACACACTGTAGATAATCAAGCATTGCTGAGGCAGGGGGTTTCTTGCAAAAAGAACCCAGATCGCGACGTACCCTGGTGAGGGTCGCGACGGGGTCAACTGAGATCGCCACGGGTGCTTGTACGGGTTGCGACAGGCTTAGTCTGGTCGGGTAGCAGATCGCGACGACAGTCCTTGCGAACGCGGCCTATCGGGCTGTCGCGTTCACAGGGTCTGCGCCCCAGTCCGACAGGGGAAGGACTTTACATTGGATTGCGGGCCAGAACTTACCCTATTTGACACAAGGTGGTTCAGAAATTCACAACTAATTGTATAGTCAATAAAAAATCATGAAACTAGTTGCAAAATGACCTAGACATGCATGGGTACTTACAATAAATAGGAATTGGAAAATAATTAGAGTTCGAACATGTTTTAAACACGGGTATTCATGATGAACATGAAACAGTACATAGTTGAGATCAACGATTAAATTCGCAAGATAGGATGAATCAAATTTAAGGCTTTTAGGGGCAAAAGATGCCTAACATGCATTGGTTCCTACAGTAAAAATCTCGTGGCATGGGGTTGAGTATACAATGAGATCAAGAGTTAAGAAGAGGGTTCGGGGTCATGTAAGTTGTAGATCATGAAAAATCAAGAACGAAAGATATACTCGATGGAAATTTATGAAACTAAAGGACTTTTGTTCCTGATAGACGAGACATCCTACAGAAAAAGTTTCATGGTTTATGTTTGTGAGAATGCCTACCTTTGATCATTTTCCTCTTCTAGGGTTAAGACTTGAAGAACTCGGGGAAGAACTTGAGAGATCCTTCCTCTCCACGAATTCTCCTCCTCTTGGCCTCTCCTCCTGGTCTAGGAACCTCTTGGAACGAGCTAGGACCGGCCATGAGGGTTTAAGATAAGTATTTAAGCTTCTCCCTATTCCCTTTCCTAGTTTAAGTCTAATTCCTATTAAATTCTGAATTTCCTATTTTCCTATTCCCTTTTTAAGCAAGAGATCTCATATTTGGGTTGGGAGAGAGAGGATTTCATGGCCAACCATTAGGGTAGGTTTAGGAATCCCAATCCAACTCAAACTTCTATTTTTAATGCATTAAATACCTCTTTTCTATTTTAGTAATATTTTAGTTAAATTTTTTTGATATTTCTCTGTTACTCCCCTTTTTAAAATCTCTATTTTTGCCCACTAATTTCTAATGAGTCCATTTAATAAAGTCCATTACTTATTTTCATTTGATGGGTTTTATTTAATTCTCTTTCCTTTGATTTTATAATTACTTTTATTATTATTATTATTATTATTATTTTGACAAAATCCAGGTTGCTACATCCTCCCCCTCTTAAAAAGAATTTGGTCCCGAAATTTATCTAATCATAAGGGAGGAAGTGTCTTACCGAAAAGATCGGGGTAGTTGCGTCTGATAATTCCTTCTGGTTCCCATCTAGCTTCTTCCACTCCGCGTTTATTCCATAAGACCTTCACCACGTGAATGGGACGATTCCTGAGCTGTTGTACCTTCCGTTCCAGTATCTTGACTGGCTTCTCTTCGTATGTCACATCCTTGTTCAACACCAACTTCTCGTGGCGAATGATGTGCGTGGGGTCGTACACATATTTCCTAAGCATGGAAACATGAAACACATTGTGTACACATGACAGATCTGGTGGCAACGCCAGCCGGTATGCAACCTCACCAACCCTTTCGAGTACTTCAAAAGGACCGATGAATCTAGGGTTGAGCTTTCCTTTTACACTGAATCTTTGGATGCCATGAGTAGGTGACACTTTTAGAAATACATGATCACCCACTTAAAATTTCAGATCTCGCCTTCTTTTGTCGGCGTAGCTCTTCTGTCTGGATTGAGCAATTTTAAGCCAGTCTCTGATTACTTGAATGTCCTTTGTTGTCCATTGCACCATGTCTGGGCCTAGCCATTACTGTTCTCCAACCTCATTCCAGCATGCAAGGGATCTACAGTTCCTTCCGTAGAGTGCTTCGAATGGTGCCATCTTAATGCTTGCCTGATAACTGTTGTTATAGGCGAACTCGATTAGTGGTAGGTGCTCATTCCAATAACCTTGAAAATCTATAGTGCAAGCTCTCAACATGTCTTCCACTATTTGGTTGGTTCTTTCAGTTTGCCCATCAGTTTGTGGATAGAATGCAGTACTAAAGTTGAGTTTAGTACCCAGTGCTCCTTGTAGTCCTTTCCAAAAATGAGATGTGAATCTTGGATCTCGATCCGAAACAATAGATGATGGAATGACATTTAGTCTTACAATCTCCTTGACATATAAGGCAGCTAGTACCTCCATGGACCACTTACTCTTTATAGGCAGAAAGTGGGCGAATTTGGTTAGTCGGTCCACAATGACCCATATGGCGTCGAGTCCACCACGAGTCTTGGGTAAACCCATGATGAAGTCCATGCCAATGCTTTTCCATTTCCACTCCGGAATATCTAGCGGTCTGAGTACACCAGCAGGGCGCAGGTGTTCCGCTTTTACTTGTTGGCAAGTAAGGCAGTGAGTGGCATGTTCAGCTACCTCTCTTTTCATGTTCGACCACCAAAATGTTCTTTTCATATCTTGATACATTTTGGTACCTCCTGGATGAATAGTATACCTTGTCTTGTGAGCTTCATCCATTAGTCTTCTCTTTAGTTCTTCATTGTCGAGAACACATGTCCTTCCTTGAAAGACAAGCCTTCCGTCTTCAGTCATTGCAAAGTCTGGTCTCTCAGTTAGAGTTTCTTTGACGCGAACTAAGAATAGATCATCGTCTTGTTGAGCTTTGATCTCCTCTAGTAGATCAGATTGAATCTTGATATTGGCAACCAAGACTCGATCATCTCTATGTTCGATACTTAAGTCTAACCTTGAGAATTGTTCTAGTAGTTGCATCTCGCCAAGGACTAGACTTGAGACAAATGCCATTGGCTTCCTACTAAGAGCATCAGCCACGACATTTCCCTTGGCTGGGTGGTATTGGATGTGGAAGTCAAAATCTTTCAAGTATTCCAATCATCTCCTTTATCTCATGAGTTCCTTCTGAGAGAATAAATACTTTAGACTTTTATGGTCTTAGTAGACAGTGAATGCTCGCCATATAGATAGTGTCTCCAAATCTTCAAGGCGAAGACAACGGTAGCCAGCTTGAGATCATGTATAGGGTAGTTGACTTCATGTGTCTTGAAGAATAGGCGATGACCTTCTCATTTTGCATGAGTACACATCCTAGCCCGATTCCTGAGGCATCGGTGTAGACAGAGAAGCCTTCTCCTTCTATTGGCAAAGTGAGAACAGTTGCTGAGGCAAGACAGTCCTTGAGGGTTTGGAAACTTTTCTCACACTCTTTACTTCAGGAGTACGGATTCTCCTTTCGTGTTAGACGCATGAGAGGAACAGTGATCCTTGAGAAGTCCTTGATGAACCGTCTGTAGTAGCTAGCCAGTCCTAAGAAGCTTCTTATCTTGGTGACATTGGTTGGTCTCTCCCAGTTGAGTACAGTTTCGACTTTGGAGGGATCAACAGAGATGCCATCCTTTGAGATGACATGGCCCAAGAAGGATACTTCTTCGAGCCTGAATTCACACTTGCTAAGCTTTGCGTACAGCTTGTTGTCTCGCAAAACTTGTAGTGCTGTCTTTAGGTGTTCTTCATGCTCTTCCTTGGTCTCGGAGTATATGAGGATGTCGTCGATAAAGACGACCACGAACTTGTCGAGGTATGGCCGATATATGTTGTTTATGAGTTGCATAAAGGATGCAGGAGCATTGGTTAGACCAAAAGGCATAACGACGAATTCATAATGTCCATACCAGCTCCTGAACGTCATTTTGAAAATATCGTCATCCTTGATCCTCATCTGGTGATAGCCAGATCGAAGATCGAACTTGGAGAAATATTGCGCTCCAGAAATTTGGTCGAATAGTTCATCGACCCTAGGCAATGGGTATTTTTTCTTGATGGGCCTCATCGATCCATCTTTCTTCTTTACGAATAGCACAGGTGCTCCCCATGGGGAAGTACTTGGTCTGATGAACCCCTTTTCTAGTAGCTCCATCAGTTGCGCCTTCAATTCCTTCAGCTCGGTAGGTGACATCCGGTATGGTTGACGTGATACCGGTGCGGCTCCAGGAATCAACTCAATGGCGAAGTTGACATCTCGTTCAAGGGGAATCCCTGGTAAGTCTTCGGGGAATACATCTGGGTAGTCTTGTACTATATGTATGTCTTCTACCTTGGAACCCTTCTTTTCCACTACCACGACTGCTAGGAAAGCAATACAGCCTTTCCTCATCATGTAGGGCTTGCAGTCGGCCTTGTTTCTTAGGTGCATTAGGGCACCTTTCATTCTCTTTCAGTAGCGAGCACTAAGGGATACTGTAACGTCGCGTGCCTTTCGGATCCACGCGGATCGTGTGTGTTGTGGTTGTGGCGGCCATTGTAGGCCAGTGTGGGTCAGTTGTGTAGTCTGTGTAATGTGCATGCGTGGCTTGAGTAGGTGAAGAGCAGGGTTGGTCCTGAATTGAAACAGGACATGCTGCTGTTCTGTCTGAGTTGGCGGCCAAGGAGTGGCCGTTGACTGTTGGCGTCCAGATTCATGGACGTTGATTTCTTGAACTTGGCGGCAGCAGATGTGGACGTTTAGTCTGGCGGTTTTATTGGCGACAAGGGGGTTGACGCTAACCTGTCAGTCCAGCAGGTTATATGCTCACCCGAGGGCAGTTCTCTCAGCTCTCACTCATTCCCTCTTTCCCTAGCTTGCTGCCCCGAGTCTTTGAAGCTTCTAACAGGTTCCAAGGAGTGGTTGGACGATCGTAGAACGTGCGGCATCACCGAATTGCGCGAAGAAACGTCGCGGCGTGGTGCAATTCGCCTGGGAGCTCGCGGACGGCTCGGTGTGAACCGGGGGATTGCGGGAGATTCTAACGTGTTCTGAGGTAGGGGACGAACCCTGGTAACTCCATAGGAACATTAAAACACATCATAACCACTTGAACCAGCATGATAATCCATGTTTGAATAGAGTTGCACCATGCGGGATAATGGGTGGTTTGAGTAGTTTAATGTACGAAGCATGCTGTAATGGGTTATATTGGGCATTAGCATGCTAAAGGAATCGTGTTTGCATGTTTCTAAGTAGTTAGAACAGTCAGAGAGCCCGCAGAGCCGGATTAGGGTTTCTGCAGGGTCTTATGGCCGAAGAACTTGGCGTCAACATCGACTGCCGCCAAGCTCTTCAGCCAGGAGATTAACGGCCAGGAACCCTGCCGTTGACTCTCTGTAGGCGGCAATCGATATGGACGCCTACTGATTATAAACAGAAAAGGCTATTTATGGTGTTTTATCGATAATGCATGCGTGGTATTATACGAAAGCACTGAGTGCGCATGGTTCTCATGTTTAGCATGCAAGGTATGCAGTTAGTGTTTACTTCAGTCTGCGCGTTGTTTACGCGAGTCAGTTGGATTCACGTGTAGTAGACCAGTAGTTCCTTGTGGTTTACGTAAGGTTTCACGTGGTTTGTGTGTGACGAGCACGTGGTTTTGTGTACGTGGCAAGTAGTAGACGCCTACCGTGGTTACCTCTCCAGTTGGGTGCCCCAGGTTCTGTGTGAGCCAGGCTGTTAGCTCGGGGCTTTGTCCGGTACTTGTGTTGTACTGTCGAGGTCTGTGTCGTCTGACCTGGACACCCTCACTCTTGTGTTTGAGTAGCACGTCCGGCTGAGGGAAAGACGACAGTGGGACAGTGACACGTGAGTTTGTTTTTAGTCACTTGTAGCGCGCTCGTAGTTGGGGGTACGGACACCAGTAGACGTACTGGACCCCAGTAGTCCTTTTTCCAGTGCCTCACTCTAGAGAGTTCCGGGCCAAGATCTCTAGAGGTGCCAGGCATGGGCCTGTGACCGTGTGGTCCGCAGGTTGTGGTGGTTTAGTTGGTCTCCACAGTTGTTTGTCTTTTCACGTGGAGCGGCAGCTGGACCTTTCGTCCGTGGCTGCGAGACTGGAGGGTTTTTACCTGTGTTAGTTGTCCGAGTCAGTTTCTGGTGTCGCGAACCAGTTTACGTGGCTCGTGTTGGCTGTCTCTACTTTAGCTTGTACACCTGTACTGGTTTTCCGTTTATTTATTAAAGTTGCTTCTTGTAGTCGGCAGACGGTGAGTACTTTTACAGGTTACTTACCTGCTTAGATGTTCTATAAATTGCTGGTATTGTTTACTGCTTTCGTACCTGTGGTTTTGGTTTGCTCGGTGTTGGGGGAGTTCCCTACTGAGCCAGTGACTAGCGAGGCTCACCCCTACCCCCCACAGGTGGGAGCGAGGAGGATGTTTCTCGACCGTCGTCCAGTTCAGACCTGCGTCGTAGCAGTGCAGGGTCGGTACCTCCAGCTGTGTAGTAGCAGCTCCAGCAGTGTAGTGTAGCTAGTTAGTTTACTTGTTTCAGTTGTACCTTGGGGTATGCCCCAGGCTCTTGTACTTCTTTTTAGTTTTGTGGAAATTTGGCTATGTAAACTTGTGGAATATATATAATGAAATGGTTTGTTCCTTTGTATTTACACGGACTGTGGTTTGGTTTCCCTTGCGAGGCTTCGGCCCGTTCGCGGGAGGCGGATCCTTATTAAGCCTGTTATCGGTTTAATGGGCTTAAGTAAGGCGTTCCGTCACAGTTGGTATCAGAGCAAGGTCCGTGTTAATATAAGGGAACTAGAAAGATACATAGCCTTATTTCGGTTATTATACACTGCTGGTAGAGACCCTGGTTTTGATCATTTGTGGTTTTGATTTTGTTTGGTGTTTTGTGTATGTAGAATTTCTGTAATGGCTGATAGAAGAGATTGGGGTGGTGGAGGAGATGATCCGGAGGAGAGTACTCAGCGTATGATAGAAAGAATTTGGGAGAGCCTCACGGATATCTGAGCAAGAATGGACCAGCAGGCACCAGTACCACCAGTTGCAGTCCCACCTGGGGACGGAGAGGATGTACCTGTTGCTCCAGTTCCGCCGAGAGTAGAGGTGCCTTTTGTAGTACCCGTGCCACCACCGCCAGTGCAGTTAGCTGAAGAACCCGTGATGCAAGTTGAAAAATTTTTGAGATTGCAGCCCCCTACCTATTCAGGAGGACCGAATCCAGATACAGCTGAGCATTGGGTTCATGAAATTGAGAGGGTTTTCGCGACTATGCGGTGTCCTGCAGCAGATAGAGTTGTATTGGCTGCTTATCAGTTGAGGGGTTTTGCCTTGGAATGGTGGCGATTGAAGATGCAGACCACCTTCGCAGGTAGGAGAGAAGAGGCTATTGCTTGGTCGGAATTCTTGATGTATTTAATGATACATTCTTTCCGATCCAAGTACAGCAAGTAAAGAGAGAGCAGTTCGGACTCTTCATCAAGGTAACTCTTCGGTTCTAGAGTACCAGATGAGATTTATGGCACTCAGCCGTTATGCACCATATGTCGTTTCTGACAATAATATGATGGTTGAGTATTTTATTAGAGGTTTGAGAGTGGAATTGCAGGATGCGATAGTGCCTCTCATGTGCAAGTCAGTGGAAGAAGCAGCCCAGAGAGCGGCTACTTTGGAGAGGTCTATTCGGACTCGTCAGGCGGGCGAGTCAGGTTCTGGTAGTTCTCGGCTACCGCAACAGTCAGTAGGTGCAAGCAAAGGTAAAGCACCAGCAGGACCTTCTTCATCAGGTTTCGGGAAATGGGGCCAGAAATTAAAGCAAGCATGGAAAGGAAAAGGAAGAGGATGGGGAGGTCGTTCGCAGTTTCAGCAAGGCGTGGTAGGCCTGAGGTGGAGGAGTCTCAGCAGAGTACTGTTAGGCAGCCCATTGTTCCTCCAGGGTATAGATGTTATAATTGTGATCAGCCGGGACATTTGATCTGCAATTGTCCCTATGCAAGAGAATATGGTATGGTAGAGGTGTGCAGCAGCAGCAGCCTCAGCAGTTCCAGCAGCCACAGGCAGGTCGTGGCAGAGGGATACCGCAGCAGCGGGGTAGAGGCCGGGTTATGGCTATCACCCGAGCCAAGCAGAGGCATCGAATATGATTGAAGGTACCTTACCTCTTTATGAATATTCAGCAAGAGTCTTATTTGATTCGGGTGCCTCTCATTCTTTTATTTCCAAAGAATTCCTGAATTGTATGACTCATCCTTTAGAAGAGAAGTCTTGTGAGTTGGTAGTGGAGGTTCCTTCAGGTGAGTTCTTGCTCACTTCGAGCTATGTAGATGAAGCTCCTGTTTTGATTGAAGGGAACCAGATGCCGGGTCGGTTGTATGCCCTGCAATTGTCAGATTATGATATCATTTTGGGTATGGATTGGCTTGAGATGTATGGAGCAATGTTAGATTGCAGAAAGAAAAGGATTAGGTTTTGTCATCCTAATGGTGCAGTATTTGAATATCAAGGTATGCCTTTTATACCTCTAAATTTCTAATTTCTGCAATTAAAGCTAGAAAGTTGATAAATGCTGGATGTGTGGCTTATTTAGCCTCAGTGAGTTTGGTAGAGGCTAGTCAGCCAGTTGAAGCAGTTCCCGTGGTTAGGGAATTTGCTAATGTTTTCCTGAGGATTTGCCTGGTTTAGCTCCGCGCAGAGAAGTGGACTTTTCTATTGAGTTGCTGCCAGGTACCATGCCGATCTCTAAAGCTCCATATCGGATGGCACCAGCAGAACTTAAGGAGTTGAAAAAGCAGTTAGAAGAGTTGTTGCAGAAAGGGTTCATTAGACCGAGTCATTCTCCGTGGGGAGCGCCGGTGTTATTTGTGAAAAAGAAAGATGGGAGTTTTCGGATGTGTATTGATTATAGAAAGTTGAATGATGTAACCATCAAGAATAAGTACCCATTGCCGAGAATAGATGATTTGTTTGATCAATTGCAATCAGCGAAAGTATTCTCTAAAATAGATTTAAGGTCTGGGTACCATCAATTGAGAATTAAAGAAGAAGATATAGACAAGACAGCATTCAGGACTAGATATGGTCACTTTGAGTTTGTGGTTATGCCTTTTGGGTTAACTAATGCTCCTGCAGGTTTTATGGATCTGATGAATAGAATTTTTCATCCATATTTAGACCAATTATTTGGTCTTCATAGATGATATTCTGATTTATTCAGCATCTGAAGAGGAGCATGCAGCTCATTTGAGGTTTACCCTGCAATTGTTAAGAGATAATTAATTGTTTGCCAAATTTAATAAGTGTGAATTTTGGCTGAAGGAAATTCAGTTTTTGGGTCATGTTATCTCAGCTCAAGGAGTAGCAGTAGACCCAAGTAAAGTGGAAGCTGTGTCTAGGTGGGCAGTGCCTAAGTCAATAACTGAGATTAGAAGTTTTCTGGGATTAGCAGGTTATTATAGGCGCTTCATTCAAGATTTTTCTAAAATTGCGGCACCTATGACTAAGTTGACCAGAAAAGGGGTGCTTTTGTGTGGTCCGGTGAATGTCAGAAAAGTTTTATGGAACTAAAGAAAAGACTTACATCAACACCTATATTGACATTACCGTCAGGGAGTGGTGGTTTTGTGTTGTATACTGATGCTTCAAGGAGAGGTCTTGGTGCAGTGCTTATGCAGCATGGTAAAGTGATAGCGTATGCATCCAGGCAATTGAAGCCAGCAGAGGAAAATTACCCCACTCATGATTTAGAATTAGCTGCAGTGGTGTTTGCCTTGAAAATGTGGAGGCATTATCTGTATGGCGAGAGATTTGAGATTTTTACAGACCATAAAAGCTTGAAATATATTTTCTCACAGAAAGATTTAAATCTTCGCCAGCGCAGATGGATTGAATATTTGAAGGATTATGATTTTAGTCTAGCTTACCATCCGGGTAAGGCCAATGTGGTAGCTGATGCCTTAAGCAGAAAGGCATATATGAATTTGATGATGATTAAAGAATGGAAGTTGTATGAAGAAATAGTAGAGAATTCCTTGTATGTGCCCAGCAGTCAGCGTCGGGAAGTTCTAGCTGCTAGTGTTGTAGAGCCATCTTTGTAATGGCAGATTGTTGAAGCTCAGAGAGCAGATGTGAATTTAGTTGAGATTGTGAAAATGGAAGGAGTTTCTATTGATGATCATTGTGTGGTCAGGCTTAGGGGCAGGTTGTTTGTTCCTGCAGAGAGAGAGGTAAAGCAGCGAGTTTTGGAAGAGGCTCATAAATCTAGGTACACTATTCATCCGGGTAGTACTAAAATGTACCATGATTTGAGGAAGTATTTTTGGTGGCCTCATATGAAGAAAGAAATAGCGGAATTTGTGGCAAAATGTTCTATCTGTCAGCAGATTAAAGTTGAGCATCAGAAGCCTGGAGGTCTATTGCAACCGTTGCCTATTCACAGTGGAAGTGGGATGATATCGCAATGGACTTTGTGGCAAGTTTACCAAGGTCGAGTTAGGGCATAATGGAATATGGGTATTTGTTGACAGATTGACTAAGGTGTGCAGATTAGTGGCAGTGAGTATGTCTTGGACAGTGGACAGGTTGGCAAATATTTATGTTGAAAAGATTGTTCCCTTGCATGGTATTCCAAAGACAATTGTGTCTGACAGAGATCCAAGATTTACCTCTGGTTTTTGGAGGAGTTTGCAGAAAGTAATTGGTACTGAGTTAAGGTATAGCTCCGCTTATCATCCCAGACAGATGGTCAGACAGAAAGGACCATTCAGACAATTGAAGATATGTTGCGAGCTTGTTGTTTAGTTTGGGGAGGTAGTTGGGAGCATCATTTGGGAATGGTTGAGTTTGCCTACAATAATAGTTATCATACCAGTCTCGGAATGGCACCGTATGAAGCTTTATATGGAAGGCCATGTAGAACCCCATTGAACTGACATGAAGTGGGTGAAAGGCAATTAGTGGGTCCTGAATTAATTCAGCAAACCACGGAAGTCGTGAAGCTTATTAAAGAGAAATTGCAGGCAGCTCAAAGTAGGCAGAAAAGTTATGCTGATGTTCGGAGGAGACCACTTCAATTTGAGGTGGGAGATTTTGTTTTCCTGAGAGTTTCTCCAAGTAAAGGGATTATGAGGTTTGGCAAGTCTGGAAAGTTGAGTCCAAGGTATGTAGGACCTTTCCAGGTAATTGAAAGAATTGGGGAAGCAGCTTATAGGCTGGATTTGCCAGCGGATTTTGCAGATGTGCATAATATTTTTCATGTCTCTATGTTGAGGAAATGCATTGAAGATCCAGCTCAGATAATTAAATATCAAGGTGGTGACCTGAGACCGGACATGACTATGCCAGAGTACCCGGTGCAGATCACAGATCGAAAGATGAAGAAGCTGAGAAATAAAGAGATTGAGCTAGTAAAAGTGAGATGGGAGAATAGATGGGAGGTGAGGATACCTGGGAGTTGGCCGCGGAAATGGCTAAAGGATATCCTTATTTGTTTGAATAAGTTTATGTATTTTCTTTTTAGATGATAGTACTTGTAAAATGTGTTGTATAAGTTGTTTAATTTTTTAGTTGCGTTATGAATTTCGAGGTCGAAATTTTCTTTTAGATGATAGTAATGTAACGTCGCGTGCCTTCGGATCCACGCGGATTGTGTGTGTTGTGGTTGTGGCAGCCATTGTAGGCCAGTGTGGGTCAGTTGTGTAGTCTGTGTAATGTGCATGCGTGGCTTGAGTAGGTGAAGAGCAGGGTTGGTCCTGAATTGAAACAGGACATGCTGCTGTTCTGTCTGAGTTGGCGGCCAAGGAGTGGCCGTTGACTGTTGGCGTCCAGATTCATGGACGTTGATTCTTGAACTTGGCGGCAGCAGATGTGGACGTTTAGTCTGGCGGTTCTTATTGGCGACAAGGGGGTTGACGCTAACCTGTCAGTCCAGCAGGTTATATGCTCACCCGAGGGCAGTTCTCTCAGCTCTCACTCATTCCCTCTTTCCCTAGCTTGCTGCCCCCGAGTCTTTGAAGCTTCTAACAGGTTCCGAGGAGTGGTTGGACGATCGTAGAACGCGCGGCGTCGCCGAATTGCGCGAAGAAACGTCGCGGCGTGGTGCAATTCGCCTGGGAGCTCGCGGACGGCTCGGTGTGAACCGGGGGATTGCGGGAGATTCTAACGTGTTCTGAGGTAGGGGACGAACCCTGGTAACTCCATAGGAACATTAAAACACATCATAACCACTTGAACCAGCATGATAATCCATGTTTGAATAGGGTTGCACCATGCGGGATAATGGGTGGTTTGAGTAGTTTAATGTACGAAGCATGCTGTAATGGGTTATATTGGGCATTAGCATGCTAAAGGAATCGTGTTTGCATGTTTCTAAGTAGTTAGAACAGTCAGAGAGCCCGCAGAGCCGGATTAGGGTTTCTGCAGGGTCTTATGGCCGAAGAACTTGGCGTCAACATCGACTGCCGCCAAGCTCTTCAGCCAGGAGATTAACGGCCAGGAACCCTGCCGTTGACTCTCTGTAGGCGGCAATCGATATGGACGCCTACTGATTATAAACAGAAAAGGCTATTTATGGTGTTTTATCGATAATGCATGCGTGGTATTATACGAGGTGCACTGAGTGCGCATGGTTCTCGTGTTTAGCATGCAAGGTATGCAGTTAGTTGTTTACTTCAGTGACTGCGCGTTGTTTACGCGAGTCAGTTGGATTCACGTGTAGTAGACCAGTAGTTCCTTGTGGTTACGTAAGGTTTCACGTGGTTTGTGTGTGACGAGCACGTGGTTTTGTGTACATGGCAAGTAGTAGACGCCTACCGTGGTTACCTCTCCAGTTGGGTGCCCCAGGTTCTGTGTGAGCCAGGCTGTTAGCTCGGGGCTTTGTCCCGGTACTTGTGTTGTACTGTCGAGGTCTGTGTCGTCTGACCTGGACACCCTCACTCTTGTGTTTGAGTAGCACGTCCGGCTGAGGGAAAGACGACAGTGGGACAGTGACACGTGAGTTTGTTTTTAGTCACTTGTAGCGCGCTCGTAGTTGGGGGTACGGACACCAGTAGACGTACTGGACCCCAGCTAGTCCTTTTTCCAGTGCCTCACTCTAGAGAGTTCCGGGCCAAGATCTCTAGAGGTGCCAGGCATGGGCCTGTGACCGTGTGGTCGCAGGTTGTGGTGGTTTAGTTGGTCTCCACAGTTGTTTGTCTTTTTCACGTGGAGCGGCAGCTGGACCTTTCGTCCGTGGCTGCGAGACTGGAGGGTTTTTACCTGTGTTAGTTGTCCGAGTCAGTTTCTGGTGTCGCGAACCAGTTTACGTGGCTCGTGTTGGCTGTCTCTACTTTAGCTTGTACACCTGTACTGGTTTTCCGTTTATTTATTAAAGTTGCTTCTTGTAGTCGGCAGACGGTGAGTACTTTTACAGGTTTACTTACCTGCTTAGATGTTCTATAAATTGCTGGTATTGTTTACTGCTTTCGTACCTGTGGTTTTGGTTTGCTCGGTGTTGGGGGAGTTCCCTACTGAGCCAGTGACTAGCGAGGCTCACCCCTACCCCCCCACAGGTGGGAGCGAGGAGGATGTTTCTCGACCGTCGTCCAGTTCAGAGCTGCGTCGTAGCAGTGCAGGGTCGGTACCTCCAGCTGTGTAGTAGCAGCTCCAGCAGTGTAGTGTAGCTAGTTAGTTTACTTGTTTCAATTGTACCTTGGGTATGCCCCAGGCTCTTGTACTTCTTTTAGTTTGTGGAAATTTGGCTATGTAAACTTGTGGAATATATATAATGAAATGGTTTGTTCCTTTGTATTTACACGGACTGTGGTTTGGTTTCCCTTGCGAGGCTTCGGCCCGTTCGCGGGAGGCGGATCCTTATTAAGCCTGTTATCGGTTTAATGGGCTTAAGTAAGGCGTTCCGACACATTTGGTATCAGAGCAAGGTCCGTGTTAATATAAGGGAACTAGAAAGATACATAGCCTTATTTCGGTTATTATACACTGCTGGTAGAGACCCTGGTTTTTGATCATTTGTGGTTTTGATTTTGTTTGGTGTTTTGTGTATGTAGAATTTCTGTAATGGCTGATAGAAGAGATTGGGGTGGTGGAGGAGATGATCCGGAGGAGAGTACTCAGCGTATGATAGAAAGAATTTGGGAGAGCCTCACGGATATCTGAGCAAGAATGGACCAGCAGGCACCAGTACCACCAGTTGCAGTCCCACCTGGGGACGGAGAGGATGTACCTGTTGCTCCAGTTCCGCCGAGAGTAGAGGTGCCTTTTGTAGTACCCGTGCCACCACCGCCAGTGCAGTTAGCTGAAGAACCCGTGATGCAAGTTGAAAAATTTTTGAGATTGCAGCCCCCTACCTATTCAGGAGGACCGAATCCAGATACAACTGAGCATTGGGTTCATGAAATTGAGAGGGTTTTCGCGACTATGCGGTGTCCTGCAGCAGATAGAGTTGTATTGGCTGCTTATCAGTTGAGAGGGTTTGCCTTGGAATGGTGGCGATTGAAGATGCAGACCACCTTCGCAGGTAGGAGAGAAGAGGCTATTGCTTGGTCGGAATTTCTTGATGTATTTAATGATACATTCTTTCCGATCCAAGTACAGCAAGTAAAGAGAGAGCAGTTCCGGACTCTTCAGCAAGGTAACTCTTCGGTTCTAGAGTACCAGATGAGATTTATGGCACTCAGCCGTTATGCACCATATGTCGTTTCTGACATAATATGATGGTTGAGTATTTTATTAGAGGTTTGAGAGTGGAATTGCAGGATGCGATAGTGCCTCTCATGTGCAAGTCAGTGGAAGAAGCAGCCTAGAGAGCGGCTACTTTGGAGAGGTCTATTCGGACTCGTCAGGCGGGCGAGTCAGGTTCTGGTAGTTCTCGGCTACCGCAACAGTCAGTAGGTGCAAGCAAAGGTAAAGCACCAGCAGGACCTTCTTCATCAGGTTTCGGGAAATGGGGCCAGAAATTAAAGCAAGCATGGAAAGGAAAAGGAAGAGGATGGGGAGGTCGTTCGCAGTTTCAGCAAGGCCGTGGTAGGCCTGAGGTGGAGGAGTCTCAGCAGAGTACTGTTAGGCAGCCCATTGTTCCTCCAGGGTATAGATGTTATAATTGTGATCAGCCGGGACATTTGATCTGCAATTGTCCCTATGCAAGAGGATATGGGTATGGTAGAGGTGTGCAGCAGCAGCAGCCTCAGCAGTTCCAGCAGCCACAGGCAGGTCGTGGCAGAGGGATACCGCAGCAGCGGGGTAGAGGCCGGGTTATGGCTATCACCCGAGCCCAAGCAGAGGCATCGAATATGATTGAAGGTACCTTACCTCTTTATGAATATTCAGCAAGAGTCTTATTTGATTCGGGTGCCTCTCATTCTTTTATTTCCGAAGAATTCCTGAATTGTATGACTCATCCTTTAGAAGAGAAGTCTTGTGAGTTGGTAGTGGAGGTTCCTTCAGGTGAGTTCTTGCTCACTTCGAGCTATGTAGATGAAGCTCCTGTTTGATTGAAGGGAACCAGATGCCGGGTCGGTTGTATGCCCTGCAATTGTCAGATTATGATATCATTTTGGGTATGGATTGGCTTGAGATGTATGGAGCAATGTTAGATTGCAGAAAGAAAAGGATTAGGTTTTGTCATCCTAATGGTGCAGTATTTGAATATCAAGGTATGCCTTTTTATACCTCTAAATTTCTAATTTCTGCAATTAAAGCTAGAAAGTTGATAAATGCTGAATGTGTGGCTTATTTAGCCTCAGTGAGTTTGGTAGAGGCTAGTCAGCCAGTTGAAGCAGTTCCCGTGGTTAGGGAATTTGCTAATGTCTTTCCTGAGGATTTGCCTGGTTTAGCTCCGCGCAGAGAAGTGGACTTTTCTATTGAGTTGCTGCCAGGTACCATGCCGATCTCTAAAGCTCCATATCGGATGGCACCAGCAGAACTTAAGGAGTTGAAAAAGCAGTTAGAAGAGTTGTTGCAGAAAGGGTTCATTAGACCGAGTCATTCTCCGTGGGGAGCGCCGGTGTTATTTGTGAAAAAGAAAGATGGGAGTTTCGGATGTGTATTGATTATAGAAAGTTGAATGATGTAACCATCAAGAATAAGTACCCATTGCCGAGAATAGATGATTTGTTTGATCAATTGCAATCAGCGAAAGTATTCTCTAAAATAGATTTAAGGTCTGGGTACCATCAATTGAGAATTAAAGAAGAAGATATAGACAAGACAGCATTCAGGACTAGATATGGTCACTTTGAGTTGTGGTTATGCCTTTTGGGTTAACTAATGCTCCTGCAGGTTTTATGGATCTGATGAATAGAATTTTTCATCCATATTTAGACCAATTTATGTGGTCTTCATAGATGATATTCTGATTTATTCAGCATCTGAAGAGGAGCATGCAGCTCATTTGAGGTTTACCCTGCAATTGTTAAGAGATAATTAATTGTTTGCCAAATTTAATAAGTGTGAATTTTGGCTGAAGGAAATTCAGTTTTTGGGTCATGTTATCTCAGCTCAAGGAGTAGCAGTAGACCCAAGTAAAGTGGAAGCTGTGTCTAGGTGGGAAGTGCCTAAGTCAATAACTGAGATTAGAAGTTTTCTGGGATTAGCAGGTTATTATAGGCGCTTCATTCAAGATTTTTCTAAAATTGCGGCACCTATGACTAAGTTGACCAGAAAAGGGTGCTTTTTGTGTGGTCCGGTGAATGTCAGAAAGTTTTATGGAACTAAAGAAAAGACTTACCTCAGCACCTATATTGACATTACCGTCAGGGAGTGGTGGTTTTGTGTTGTATACTGATGCTTCAAGGAGAGGTCTTGGTGCAGTGCTTATGCAGCATGGTAAAGTGATAGCGTATGCATCCAGGCAATTGAAGCCAGCAGAGGAAAATTACCCCACTCATGATTTAGAATTAGCTGCAGTGGTGTTTGCCTTGAAAATGTGGAGGCATTATCTGTATGGCGAGAGATTTGAGATTTTTACAGACCATAAAAGCTTGAAATATATTTTCTCACAGAAAGATTTAAATCTTCGCCAGCGCAGATGGATTGAATATTTGAAGGATTATGATTTTAGTCTAGCTTACCATCCGGGTAAGGCCAATGTGGTAGCTGATGCCTTAAGCAGAAAGGCATATATGAATTTGATGATGATTAAAGAATGGAAGTTGTATGAAGAAATAGCAGAGAATTCCTTGTATGTGCCCAGCAGTCAGCGTCGGGCAATTCTAGCTGCTAGTGTTGTAGAGCCATCTTTGTAATGGCAGATTGTTGAAGCTCAGAGAGCAGATGTGAATTTAGTTGAGATTGTGAAAATGGAAGGAGTTTCTATTGATGATTATTGTGTGGTCAGGCTTAGGGGCAGGTTGTTTGTTCCTGCAGAGAGAGAGGTAAAGCAGCGAGTTTTGGAAGAGGCTCATAAATCTAGGTACACTATTCATCCGGGTAGTACTAAAATGTACCATGATTTGAGGAAGTATTTTGGTGGCCTCATATGAAGAAAGAAATAGCGGAATTTGTGGCAAAATGTTCTATCTGTCAGCAGATTAAAGCTGAGCATCAGAAGCCTGGAGGTCTATTGCAACCGTTGCCTATTCCACAGTGGAAGTGGGATGATATCGCAATGGACTTTGTGGCAGGTTTACCAAGGTCGAGTTCAGGGCATAATGGAATATGGGTATTTGTTGACAGATTGACTAAGGTGTGCAGATTAGTGGCAGTGAGTATGTCTTGGACAGTGGACAGGTTGGCAAATATTTATGTTGAAAAGATTGTTCCCTTGCATGGTATTCCAAAGACAATTGTGTCTGACAGAGATCCAAGATTTACCTCTGGTTTTTGGAGGAGTTTGCAGAAAGTAATTGGTACTGAGTTAGGTATAGCTCCGCTTATCATCCCCAGACAGATGGTCAGACAGAAAGGACCATTCAGACAATTGAAGATATGTTGCGAGCTTGTTGTTTAGTTTGGGGAGGTAGTTGGGAGCATCATTTGGGAATGGTTGAGTTTGCCTACAATAATAGTTATCATACCAGTCTCGGAATGGCACCGTATGAAGCTTTATATGGAAGGCCATGTAGAACCCCATTGAACTGGCATGAAGTGGGTGAAAGGCAATTAGTGGGTCCTGAATTAATTCAGCAAACCACGGAAGTCGTGAAGCTTATTAAAGAGAAATTGCAGGCAGCTCAAAGTAGGCAGAAAAGTTAAGCTGATGTTCGGAGGAGACCACTTCAGTTTGAGGTGGGAGATTTTGTTTTCCTGAGAGTTTCTCCAAGTAAAGGGATTATGAGGTTTGGCAAGTCTGGAAAGTTGAGTCCAAGGTATGTAGGACCTTTCCAGGTAATTGAAAGAATTGGGGAAGCAGCTTATAGGCTGGATTTGCCAGCGGATTTTGCAGATGTGCATAATATTTTTCATGTCTCTTTGTTGAGGAAATGCATTGAAGATCCAGCTCAGATAATTAAATATCAAGGTGGTGACCTGAGACCGGACATGACTATGCCAGAGTACCCGGTGCAGATCACAGATCGAAAGATGAAGAAGCTGAGAAATAAAGAGATTGAGCTAGTAAAAGTGAGATGGGAAATAGATTGGGAGGTGAGGATACCTGGGAGTTGGCCGCGGAAATGGCTAAAGGATATCCTATTTGTTTGAATAAGTTTATGTATTTTCTTTTTAGATGATAGTACTTGTAAAAATGTGTTTGTATAAGTTGTTTAATTTTTGAGTTGCGTTATGAATTTCGAGGTCGAAATTTTCTTTTTAGATGATAGTAATGTAACGTCGCGTGCCTTTCGGATCCACGCGGATTGTGTGTGTTGTGGTTGTGGCGGCCATTGTAGGCCAGTGTGGGTCAGTTGTGTAGTCTGTGTAATGTGCATGCGTGGCTTGAGTAGGTGAAGAGCAGGGTTGGTCCTGAATTGAAACAGGACATGCTGCTGTTCTGTCTGAGTTGGCGGCCAAGGAGTGGCCGTTGACTGTTGGCGTCCAGATTCATGGACGTTGATTTCTTGAACTTGGCGGCAGCAGATGTGGACGTTTAGTCTGGCGGTTCTTATTGGCGACAAGGGGGTTGACGCTAACCTGTCAGTCCAGCAGGTTATATGCTCACCCGAGGGCAGTTCTCTCAGCTCTCACTCATTCCCTCTTTCCCTAGCTTGCTGCCCCCGAGTCTTTGAAGCTTCTAACAGGTTCCGAGGAGTGGTTGGACGATCGTAGAACGCGCGGCGTCGCCGAATTGCGCGAAGAAACGTCGCGGCGTGGTGCAATTCGCCTGGGAGCTCGCGGACGGCTCGGTGTGAACCGGGGGATTGCGGGAGATTCTAACGTGTTCTGAGGTAGGGGACGAACCCTGGTAACTCCATAGGAACATTAAAACACATCATAACCACTTGAACCAGCATGATAATCCATGTTTGAATAGGGTTGCACCATGCGGGATAATGGGTGGTTTGAGTAGTTTAATGTACGAAGCATGCTGTAATGGGTTATATTGGGCATTAGCATGCTAAAGGAATCGTGTTTGCATGTTTCTAAGTAGTTAGAACAGTCAGAGAGCCCGCAGAGCCGGATTAGGGTTTCTGCAGGGTCTTATGGCCGAAGAACTTGGCGTCAACATCGACTGCCGCCAAGCTCTTCAGCCAGGAGATTAACGGCCAGGAACCCTGCCGTTGACTCTCTGTAGGCGGCAATCGATATGGACGCCTACTGATTATAAACAGAAAAGGCTATTTATGGTGTTTTATCGATAATGCATGCGTGGTATTATACGAGGTGCACTGAGTGCGCATGGTTCTCGTGTTTAGCATGCAAGGTATGCAGTTGTTTACTTCAGTGACTGCGCGTTGTTTACGCGAGTCAGTGGATTCAGTAGACCAGTAGTTTACGTAAGGTTTCACGTGGTTTGTGTGTGACGAGCACGTGGTTTTGTGTACGTGGCAAGTAGTAGACGCCTACCGTGGTTACCTCTCCAGTTGGGTGCCCCAGGTTCTGTGTGAGCCAGGCTGTTAGCTCGGGGCTTTGTCCCGGTACTTGTGTTGTACTGTCGAGGTCTGTGTCGTCTGACCTGGACACCCTCACTCTTGTGTTTGAGTAGCACGTCCGGCTGAGGGAAAGACGACAGTGGGACAGTGACACGTGAGTTTGTTTTTAGTCACTTGTAGCGCGCTCGTAGTTGGGGGTACGGACACCAGTAGACGTACTGGACCCCAGCTAGTCCTTTTTCCAGTGCCTCACTCTAGAGAGTTCCGGGCCAAGATCTCTAGAGGTGCCAGGCATGGGCCTGTGACCGTGTGGTCCGCAGGTTGTGGTGGTTTAGTTGGTCTCCACAGTTGTTTGTCTTTTTCACGTGGAGCGGCAGCTGGACCTTTCGTCCGTGGCTGCGAGACTGGAGGGTTTTTACCTGTGTTAGTTGTCCGAGTCAGTTTCTGGTGTCGCGAACCAGTTTACGTGGCTCGTGTTGGCTGTCTCTACTTTAGCTTGTACACCTGTACTGGTTTGCCGTTTATTTATTAAAATTGCTTCTTGTAGTCGGCAGACGGTGAGTACTTTTACAGCTTTACTTACCTGCTTAGCTGTTCTATAAATTGCTGGTATTGTTTACTGCTTTCGTACCTGTGGTTTTGGTTTGCTCGGTGTTGGGGGAGTTCCCTACTGAGCCAGTGACTAGCGAGGCTCACCCCTACCCCCCACAGGTGGGAGCGAGGAGGATGTTTCTCGACCGTCGTCCAGTTCAGAGCTGCGTCGTAGCAGTGCAGGGTCGGTACCTCCAGCTGTGTAGTAGCAGCTCCAGCAGTGTAGTGTAGCTAGTTAGTTTACTTGTTTCAGTTGTACCTGGGGTATGCCCCAGGCTCTTGTACTTCTTTTTAGTTTTGTGGAAATTTGGCTATGTAAACTTGTGGAATATATATAATGAAATGGTTTGTTCCTTTGTATTTACACGGACTGTGGTTTGGTTTCCCTTGCGAGGCTTCGGCCCGTTCGCGGGAGGCGGATCCTTATTAAGCCTGTTATCGGTTTAATGGGCTTAAGTAAGGCGTTCCGTCACAGTTGGTATCAGAGCAAGGTCCGTGTTAATATAAGGGAACTAGAAAGATACATAGCCTTATTTCGGTTATTATACACTGCTGGTAGAGACCCTGGTTTTTGATCATTTGTGGTTTTGATTTTGTTTGGTGTTTTGTGTATGTAGAATTTCTGTAATGGCTGATAGAAGAGATTGGGGTGGTGGAGGAGATGATCCGGAGGAGAGTACTCAGCGTATGATAGAAAGAATTTGGGAGAGCCTCACGGATATCTGAGCAAGAATGGACCAGCAGGCACCAGTACCACCAGTTGCAGTCCCACCTGGGGACGGAGAGGATGTACCTGTTGCTCCAGTTCCGCCGAGAGTAGAGGTGCCTTTTGTAGTACCCGTGCCACCACCGCCAGTGCAGTTAGCTGAAGAACCCGTGATGCAAGTTGAAAAATTTTTGAGATTGCAGCCCCCTACCTATTCAGGAGGACCGAATCCAGATACAGCTGAGCATTGGGTTCATGAAATTGAGAGGGTTTTCGCGACTATGCGGTGTCCTGCAGCAGATAGAGTTGTATTGGCTGCTTATCAGTTGAGGGGTTTTGCCTTGGAATGGTGGCGATTGAAGATGCAGACCACCTTCGCAGGTAGGAGAGAAGAGGCTATTGCTTGGTCGGAATTTCTTGATGTATTTAATGATACATTCTTTCCGATCCAAGTACAGCAAGTAAAGAGAGAGCAGTTCCGGACTCTTCAGCAAGGTAACTCTTCGGTTCTAGAGTACCAGATGAGATTTATGGCACTCAGCCGTTATGCACCATATGTCGTTTCTGACAATAATATGATGGTTGAGTATTTTATTAGAGGTTTGAGAGTGGAATTGCAGGATGCGATAGTGCCTCTCATGTGCAAGTCAGTGGAAGAAGCAGCCCAGAGAGCGGCTACTTTGGAGAGGTCTATTCGGACTCGTCAGGCGGGCGAGTCAGGTTCTGGTAGTTCTCGGCTACCGCAACAGTCAGTAGGTGCAAGCAAAGGTAAAGCACCAGCAGGACCTTCTTCATCAGGTTTCGGGAAATGGGGCCAGAAATTAAAGCAAGCATGGAAAGGAAAAGGAAGAGGATGGGGAGGTCGTTCGCAGTTTCAGCAAGGCCGTGGTAGGCCTGAGGTGGAGGAGTCTCAGCAGAGTACTGTTAGGCAGCCCATTGTTCCTCCAGGGTATAGATGTTATAATTGTGATCAGCCGGGACATTTGATCCGCAATTGTCCCTATGCAAGAGAATATGGGTATGGTAGAGGTGTGCAGCAGCAGCAGCCTCAGCAGTTCCAGCAGCCACAGGCAGGTCGTGGCAGAGGGATACCGCAGCAGCGGGGTAGAGGCCGGGTTATGGCTATCACCCGAGCCCAAGCAGAGGCATCGAATATGATTGAAGGTACCTTACCTCTTTATGAATATTCAGCAAGAGTCTTATTTGATTCGGGTGCCTCTCATTCTTTTATTTCCGAAGAATTCCTGAATTGTATGACTCATCCTTTAGAAGAGAAGTCTTGTGAGTTGGTAGTGGAGGTTCCTTCAGGTGAGTTCTTGCTCACTTCGAGCTATGTAGATGAAGCTCCTGTTTTGATTGAAGGGAACCAGATGCCGGGTCGGTTGTATGCCCTGCAATTGTCAGATTATGATATCATTTTGGGTATGGATTGGCTTGAGATGTATGGAGCAATGTTAGATTGCAGAAAGAAAAGGATTAGGTTTTGTCATCCTAATGGTGCAGTATTTGAATATCAAGGTATGCCTTTTTATACCTCTAAATTTCTAATTTCTGCAATTAAAGCTAGAAAGTTGATAAATGCTGGATGTGTGGCTTATTTAGCCTCAGTGAGTTTGGTAGAGGCTAGTCAGCCAGTTGAAGCAGTTCCCGTGGTTAGGGAATTTGCTAATGTCTTTCCTGAGGATTTGCCTGGTTTAGCTCCGCGCAGAGAAGTGGACTTTTCTATTGAGTTGCTGCCAGGTACCATGCCGATCTCTAAAGCTCCATATCGGATGGCACCAGCAGAACTTAAGGAGTTGAAAAAGCAGTTAGAAGAGTTGTTGCAGAAAGGGTTCATTAGACCGAGTCATTCTCCGTGGGGAGCGCCGGTGTTATTTGTGAAAAAGAAAGATGGGAGTTTTCGGATGTGTATTGATTATAGAAAGTTGAATGATGTAACCATCAAGAATAAGTACCCATTGCCGAGAATAGATGATTTGTTTGATCAATTGCAATCAGCGAAAGTATTCTCTAAAATAGATTTAAGGTCTGGGTACCATCAATTGAGAATTAAAGAAGAAGATATAGACAAGACAGCATTCAGGACTAGATATGGTCACTTTGAGTTTGTGGTTATGCCTTTTGGGTTAACTAATGCTCCTGCAGGTTTTATGGATCTGATGAATAGAATTTTTCATCCATATTTAGACCAATTTATTGTGGTCTTCATAGATGATATTCTGATTTATTCAGCATCTGAAGAGGAGCATGCAGCTCATTTGAGGTTTACCCTGCAATTGTTAAGAGATAATTAATTGTTTGCCAAATTTAATAAGTGTGAATTTTGGCTGAAGGAAATTCAGTTTTTGGGTCATGTTATCTCAGCTCAAGGAGTAGCAGTAGACCCAAGTAAAGTGGAAGCTGTGTCTAGGTGGGAAGTGCCTAAGTCAATAACTGAGATTAGAAGTTTTCTGGGATTAGCAGGTTATTATAGGCGCTTCATTCAAGATTTTTCTAAAATTGCGGCACCTATGACTAAGTTGACCAGAAAAGGGGTGCTTTTTGTGTGGTCCGGTGAATGTCAGAAAAGTTTTATGGAACTAAAGAAAAGACTTACCTCAGCACCTATATTGACATTACCGTCAGGGAGTGGTGGTTTTGTGTTGTATACTGATGCTTCAAGGAGAGGTCTTGGTGCAGTGCTTATGCAGCATGGTAAAGTGATAGCGTATGCATCCAGGCAATTGAAGCCAGCAGAGGAAAATTACCCCACTCATGATTTAGAATTAGCTGCAGTGGTGTTTGCCTTGAAAATGTGGAGGCATTATCTGTATGGCGAGAGATTTGAGATTTTTACAGACCATAAAAGCTTGAAATATATTTTCTCACAGAAAGATTTAAATCTTCGCCAGCGCAGATGGATTGAATATTTGAAGGATTATGATTTTAGTCTAGCTTACCATCCGGGTAAGGCCAATGTGGTAGCTGATGCCTTAAGCAGAAAGGCATATATGAATTTGATGATGATTAAAGAATGGAAGTTGTATGAAGAAATAGCAGAGAATTCCTTGTATGTGCCCAGCAGTCAGCGTCGGGCAGTTCTAGCTGCTAGTGTTGTAGAGCCATCTTTGTATTGGCAGATTGTTGAAGCTCAGAGAGCAGATGTGAATTTAGTTGAGATTGTGAAAATGGAAGGAGTTTCTATTGACGATCATTGTGTGGTCAGGCTTAGGGGTAGGTTGTTTGTTCCTGCAGAGAGAGAGGTAAAGCAGCGAGTTTTGGAAGAGGCTCATAAATCTAGGTACACTATTCATCCGGGTAGTACTAAAATGTACCATGATTTGAGGAAGTATTTTTGGTGGCCTCATATGAAGAAAGAAATAGCGGAATTTGTGGCAAAATGTTCTATCTGTCAGCAGATTAAAGCTGAGCATCAGAAGCCTGGAGGTCTATTGCAACCGTTGCCTATTCCACAGTGGAAGTGGGATGATATCGCAATGGACTTTGTGGCAGGTTTACCAAGGTCGAGTTCAGGGCATAATGGAATATGGGTATTTGTTGACAGATTGACTAAGGTGTGCAGATTAGTGGCAGTGAGTATGTCTTGGACAGTGGACAGGTTGGCAAATATTTATGTTGAAAAGATTGTTCCCTTGCATGGTATTCCAAAGACAATTGTGTCTGACAGAGATCCAAGATTTACCTCTGGTTTTTGGAGGAGTTTGCAGAAAGTAATTGGTACTGAGTTAAGGTATAGCTCCGCTTATCATCCCCAGACAGATGGTCAGACAGAAAGGACCATTCAGACAATTGAAGATATGTTGCGAGCTTGTTGTTTAGTTTGGGGAGGTAGTTGGGAGCATCATTTGGGAATGGTTGAGTTTGCCTACAATAATAGTTATCATACCAGTCTCGGAATGGCACCGTATGAAGCTTTATATGGAAGGCCATGTAGAACCCCATTGAACTGGCATGAAGTGGGTGAAAGGCAATTAGTGGGTCCTGAATTAATTCAGCAAACCACGGAAGTCGTGAAGCTTATTAAAGAGAAATTGCAGGCAGCTCAAAGTAGGCAGAAAAGTTATGCTGATGTTCGGAGGAGACCACTTCAGTTTGAGGTGGGAGATTTTGTTTTCCTGAGAGTTTCTCCAAGTAAAGGGATTATGAGGTTTGGCAAGTCTGGAAAGTTGAGTCCAAGGTATGTAGGACCTTTCCAGGTAATTGAAAGAATTGGGGAAGCAGCTTATAGGCTGGATTTGCCAGCGGATTTTGCAGATGTGCATATTTTTCATGTCTCTTGTTGAGGAAATGCATTGAAGATCCAGCTCAGATAATTAAATATCAAGGTGGTGACCTGAGACCGGACATGACTATGCCAGAGTACCCGGTGCAGATCACAGATCGAAAGATGAAGAAGCTGAGAAATAAAGAGATTGAGCTAGTAAAAGTGAGATGGGAGAATAGATTGGGAGGTGAGGATACCTGGGAGTTGGCCGCGGAAATGGCTAAAGGATATCCTTATTTGTTTGAATAAGTTTATGTATTTTTCTTTTTAGATGATAGTACTTGTAAAAATGTGTTTGTATAAGTTGTTTAATTTTTGAGTTGCGTTATGAATTTCGAGGTCGAAATTTTCTTTTTAGATGATAGTAATGTAACGTCGCGTGCCTTTCGGATCCACGCGGATTGTGTGTGTTGTGGTTGTGGCGGCCATTGTAGGCCAGTGTGGGTCAGTTGTGTAGTCTGTGTAATGTGCATGCGTGGCTTGAGTAGGTGAAGAGCAGGGTTGGTCCTGAATTGAAACAGGACATGCTGCTGTTCTGTCTGAGTTGGCGGCCAAGGAGTGGCCGTTGACTGTTGGCGTCCAGATTCATGGACGTTGATTTCTTGAACTTGGCGGCAGCAGATGTGGACGTTTAGTCTGGCGGTTCTTATTGGCGACAAGGGGGTTGACGCTAACCTGTCAGTCCAGCAGGTTATATGCTCACCCGAGGGCAGTTCTCTCAGCTCTCACTCATTCCCTCTTTCCCTAGCTTGCTGCCCCCGAGTCTTTGAAGCTTCTAACAGGTTCCGAGGAGTGGTTGGACGATCGTAGAACGCGCGGCGTCGCCGAATTGCGCGAAGAAACGTCGCGGCGTGGTGCAATTCGCCTGGGAGCTCGCGGACGGCTCGGTGTGAACCGGGGGATTGCGGGAGATTCTAACGTGTTCTGAGGTAGGGGACGAACCCTGGTAACTCCATAGGAACATTAAAACACATCATAACCACTTGAACCAGCATGATAATCCATGTTTGAATAGGGTTGCACCATGCGGGATAATGGGTGGTTTGAGTAGTTTAATGTACGAAGCATGCTGTAATGGGTTATATTGGGCATTAGCATGCTAAAGGAATCGTGTTTGCATGTTTCTAAGTAGTTAGAACAGTCAGAGAGCCCGCAGAGCCGGATTAGGGTTTCTGCAGGGTCTTATGGCCGAAGAACTTGGCGTCAACATCGACTGCCGCCAAGCTCTTCAGCCAGGAGATTAACGGCCAGGAACCCTGCCGTTGACTCTCTGTAGGCGGCAATCGATATGGACGCCTACTGATTATAAACAGAAAAGGCTATTTATGGTGTTTTATCGATAATGCATGCGTGGTATTATACGAGGTGCACTGAGTGCGCATGGTTCTCGTGTTTAGCATGCAAGGTATGCAGTTAGTTGTTTACTTCAGTGACTGCGCGTTGTTTACGCGAGTCAGTTGGATTCACGTGTAGTAGACCAGTAGTTCCTTGTGGTTTACGTAAGGTTTCACGTGGTTTGTGTGTGACGAGCACGTGGTTTTGTGTACGTGGCAAGTAGTAGACGCCTACCGTGGTTACCTCTCCAGTTGGGTGCCCCAGGTTCTGTGTGAGCCAGGCTGTTAGCTCGGGGCTTTGTCCCGGTACTTGTGTTGTACTGTCGAGGTCTGTGTCGTCTGACCTGGACACCCTCACTCTTGTGTTTGAGTAGCACGTCCGGCTGAGGGAAAGACGACAGTGGGACAGTGACACGTGAGTTTGTTTTTAGTCACTTGTAGCGCGCTCGTAGTTGGGGCTACGGACACCAGTAGACGTACTGGACCCCAGCTAGTCCTTTTTCCAGTGCCTCACTCTAGAGAGTTCCGGGCCAAGATCTCTAGAGGTGCCAGGCATGGGCCTGTGACCGTGTGGTCCGCAGGTTGTGGTGGTTTAGTTGGTCTCCACAGTTGTTTGTCTTTTTCACGTGGAGCGGCAGCTGGACCTTTCGTCCGTGGCTACGAGACTGGAGGGTTTTTACCTGTGTTAGTTGTCCGAGTCAGTTTCTGGTGTCGCGAACCAGTTTACGTGGCTCGTGTTGGCTGTCTCTACTTTAGCTTGTACACCTGTACTGGTTTGCCGTTTATTTATTAAAGTTGCTTCTTGTAGTCGGCAGACGGTGAGTACTATTACAAGTTTACTTACCTGCTTAGCTGTTCTATAAATTGCTGGTATTGTTTACTGCTTTCGTACCTGTGGTTTTGGTTTGCTCGGTGTTGGGGGAGTTCCCTACTGAGCCAGTGACTAGCGAGGCTCACCCCTACCCCCCCACAGGTGGGAGCGAGGAGGATGTTTCTCGACCGTCGTCCAGTTCAGAGCTGCGTCGTAGCAGTGCAGGGTCGGTACCTCCAGCTGTGTAGTAGCAGCTCCAGCAGTGTAGTGTAGCTAGTTAGTTTACTTGTTTCAGTTGTACCTTGGGGTATGCCCCAGGCTCTTGTACTTCTTTTTAGTTTTGTGGAAATTTGGCTATGTAAACTTGTGGAATATATATAATGAAATGGTTTGTTCCTTTGTATTTACACGGACTGTGGTTTGGTTTCCCTTGCGAGGCTTCGGCCCGTTCGCGGGAGGCGGATCCTTATTAAGCCTGTTATCGGTTTAATGGGCTTAAGTAAGGCGTTCCGTCACAGATACGGTGCTCGCGACTTCCGTAGCGCAGAGATGCGCCGACTTTCCTCCAGCATTCATCAGTCGTGTGACCAGGTTTGTCACAGTGTTTGCAGTGGCTCTTTATTGGAGTGTTGGGTACGAAAACCTTGGGTTTCCTTTATTAGCTAAATCCCTCCATGAAGTTGAAGGGACGCTTCTTTCCGTTGGTAGGCTTAGCAGATGACTGACCCGAGGTCACTTCCTTCTTGAGAAACTTCCCTTTGATACGGTCGGTGAAGTCCGTCGCATCTTCTAGCAGCTGAGCCCTCTTCACCATCTCGGCGTAGGTCGGGATGTCGAAAGGTGCGAGTTGAGTGATGTAGTGGGGCTTAAGGCCGTTTAGAAAGCGCTTAGCCTTCATCCTTTCAGTGTTCACCAGATGTATAGCATAGTGTGCCAGTCTAGAGAACTGGGCTTCGTATTTGGCCACAGTCAAGCTCCGTTGTTTAAGAGCAGCGAATTCCGCAGCCTTCCTTTCTTGAACACGCTCGGAGAAGTATTTGGAGTTGAATGCTTCTTTAAACTCGTTCCAGGTGAATTGCCCATTCTTTCTAGTAGCTTCCATTGATTCCCACCAGGCGCGGGCATCCTTCTCCAGTTAGAATGTGGCAAGTATAGCAACTTGTCCCCCGTTGCACATTGCATGACACGGAAAATTCTTTCCGTCTCTTGGAGCCAGTGTTTCTCTTCATCCGGATCCGTGGATCCGCTGAACCTAGGTGGGTTCAGACTTCTGAAGTTGCGATGCAGGTCACCTGGACCACGATTGCCACCTCCTTGAGTGGCTTGCACAATGGCATGTGTCAGTTCTTGGATGGTTTGTTGCATGCCCCTCATTTGAGCACGTTCAGCAGTCATCTTGATTGTTTAGTTCCTACAAAATAACTTACTGTTATGATACTGATGTGAAATTTAATTCGTGCGTGTGTGAGTTTATTTTTGCTAGTTACCCTTGGCTCTAACCACAACTCACATAGGTAGGATAATTGACTCTAGTGGAGGCAGGTTAACCTAGATCATCCTGTACTAAGAATAACCTAGGCTCTGATACCACAAAACTGTCACTCCCCGACGTGGAATATCGGAACGCGAGGCAATTGCAAGAAAGGGGTATAGAGCGAATACTAGACATCAAACCATTTCAAAATGAATAATGATAAAGCAAATTCATTTCATTAATACTTTTCAATGCCTAGTTACAACTACTAATATCAGAGCCAATCTATAGGGTCCGATTACATTGAAAGAAGGCAAAAGACTAAACTTCAAACCTAACTACTACAACGCTAAACAAAGCAATAGGACGCTAGGGTACTCATGACATCACTCCAGGTCGTTCCCATCCTCTTGAGTGTATGGTTCATCCTCGGTCTCACATGAGAACACAACGAAAAATAACGCAGGGTGAGCGAACATCGCCCAGTAGGACTTAAATCTCGGGCTCAAGCAGGCTTTAAGTAATTAATGCATTTAAAGGCAGAGTAGCTAATGATAGAACGGGAGAGAGTGTCAAGTAAAAATATAGTAGGGCAGTAAGTGAACGAAATAGCAAGACTTTCCAAATATAGACTTTCCAAGAATAGCACAAGTGTCGGGAATAGCACAATAATAGCAAGATAGCACAATGTTGAGTATAGCAAGATGGCCATAGCATAGATAGCACAACGAGTATAGTATAGCACAACGAGTATAGCATAGCACTTTGTTGTCAATGGACAACGAGAGAACATGGAACTTTTGATTGTCATTTAGATAGTCAAGATAGATAGCACTTTTGATTGTCATTTAGATAGTCACGATAGATAGCACTTGAGTGTAATGCCAAACACTCTGATCATTTAACTCCCATGGGCACTAACACTTTCGGGCGCGCATCCCAGGACCAGATCGGACCCTTTATATATTGCCAGGCATTAGTTATATTGTTTATCTATAGACAATCAGTCAATGGCCAATATAGAGTACCAAGAAGTAGACGAGAGCACTAGATGAATAGACGAGATAGTAGAGTGAACGTGAATAGACGAGCGAGTAGGGTATAGATGAGAGCTAGTGGACATTGCACGTAACGCGTCGAGTAAACAAGCGATAATAACAGTTGCACAACACGCCCACTTGGTGTTGGCAGTCAGGTGGAACTCACGACCCTTCCGTATGGCCATGTTAAGCACAAGTCCAGAGGTCCGGCATGATTTAAGACGACAGTGAACTTCTAATAGCTGTTTGGATCATATAGATCCCTAGAGGGTATCATAGGTGTTAGGGTACAACCGGCTCGTCGACCATATGGTAATCCATGGACAGAGGGACTTACGGAGGCCTTGATCAAAGACTTACTAGTCCGGCAGATGGAGTATCCGACGGAGAGTTCGTCCAAGTCAAGAAAGAGTGTATATAGAAACAAGTGCTCGACGTTCTAGAGGAGTTCTAGAACATTGGAGCGTCGATATCGATCTTCCTAAAACATCGCGAGAAACGATAGACAAGTATAGGGTAATTTAATTACATAAATTACCAGATGTATTTTAAAATAGTTTCATGCCAAATTATGCCATAATTGGATGGTTCAAAGTGTGTGTAAGTGTCATGAAATTATAGATAGAAAAGATCATGTGCATGTATTTTAATCATACATAAATGTTTAATTTATAACAAGTGTTATTTTCTGTATGTATGACTGTTAAACAAGAGTACACACTGTAGATAATCAAGCATTGTTGAGACAGGGGTTTCTTGCAAAAAGAACCCAAATCGCGACGTACCCTGATGAGGGTCGCGACGGGGTCAACTGAGATCGCGACGGGTGCTTGTACGGGTCGCGACAGGCTTAGTCTGATCGAGCAGCAGATCGTGATGATAGGCCCTGTCGTGATCAGATCACGACAGAGGGCATTGTCGCGACGACCCTTGTGAACGCGGCCTATCGGGCTGTTGCGTTCACAGGGTCTGCGCCCCAGTCCGACAGGGGAAGGACTTTACATTGGCTTACGGGCCAGAACTTACCCTATTTGACATAGGGTGGTTCAGAAAATCACAACTAATTGTATAGTAACCGAAAAATCGTGAAACTAGTTGCAAAACGACCTAGACATGCATGGATACTTACAATAAATCAGAATTGGAAAATAATAAGGGTTTGGACATGTTTTAAACACAGGTACTCATGATGAAGATGAAACAGTACATAGTTGAGATCAACGATTAAATTCGCAAGATAGGATGAATCAAATTTAGGGCTTTTAGGGGCAAAAGATACCTAAGATGTGTTAGTTCCTACAGTAAAAATGTCGTGGCATGGGGTTGAGTATACAAGGAGATCAAAAGTTAAGAAGAGGGTTCGGGGTCATGTAAGTTGCAGAACTTGAAAAATCAAGAACGAATGATATGCTCGATGGAAAATTATGAAACCAAAGGGCTTTTGTTCCTGATAGACGAGACAACCTACAGAAAAAGTTTCATGGTTATGCTAGTGAGAATGCCTACCTTTGATCATTTTCCTCTTCTAGGGTTAAGACTTGAAGAACTCGGGGAAGAACTTGAGAGATCCTTCCTCTCCATGAATTCTCCTCCTCTTGGCCTCTCCTCCTGGTCCAGAAACCTCTTGGCACGAGCTAGGGCCAGCCATGAGGGTTTAAGAGAGGTATTTAAGCTTCTCCCTATTCCCTTTCCTAGTTTGAGTCTAATTCCTATTAAATTCTAAATTTCCTATTTTTCTCTTCCCTTTTTAAGCAAGAGATCTCCTATTTGGGTTGGGAGAGAGAGGATTTTATGGCCAACCCATTAGGGTAGGTTTAGGAATCCCAATCCAACTCAAACTTCTATTTTTAATACATTAAATACCTCTTTTCTATTTTAGTAATATTTTAGTTACAAATTTTGGGTATTTCTATATTATTCCCCTTCTTAAAATCTCTATTTTTGCCCACTAATTTCTAATGGTACCATTTAATAAAGCCCATTACTAATTTTCATTTGATGGGTTTTATTTAATTGTCTTTTCTTTGATTTTCTAATTGCTTTATTATTATTATTATTATTATTATTATTATTATTATTTGATGAAAATCCAGGTTGCTACATTAAAACACATGACTAATTAGTTATCGATTATTCCAACACTATTTGAGGTTGTAAGTAACCCGTAGAAACTGACGGAGTCCAAATTGGACTATCGGTTGGAGCAAAATGATCAAATTACCGTTCGTCAAATTAAGTTAAGTTAAAAACATCTTGTTTTTTATTTTGAGGAAAAAATAGTTCATTTATTTAATATTTGATTATATTATTTTATAAATGACATACATGATCATCCATCGCGAGGCGTTGGAGAAGACGACACATACGTAGATGATTTGTGATGTGTGTGTATTGTGGTTTGTGATTTATTTTCATTTGTGTGATGGATGTTGTAATTTATGTGATGGATGTCTCATGGGTTTGTGTAGATGTTTCTAGTGATTTGTGTGATGAGATATTGTAATTTGTATGATGGATGTATTGTGGCTTATGTGATTTATTGTCATTTATCATGTGATTTCTTGTCATTTATGCATATATATATATACCAAAATTAGCGATTGATAGCTATCGGTTGCAATTATGGTCGCTAACATTAGTGACTGACTAGCGACCAACATCAGCGGTCGCTAAGAACAGAGACCGATTCGAGTTGGTCGCTAATCGGTCGTTGTTTTTAGCGACCAAATTTATGATCGATAACAATCGGTCGCAATTGGCGACTTATATTGCGACCGATTGTGGTCGGTCATAATATAGCAACCATAATATTGCGACCGAACTATTCAGTCGCTGATCGGTTGGTATTCGGTCGCTGTCTTCTACTGTGACCAAATTGCGACCGGTTAGCGACCGATATGCTCGGTCGCTATTTCTGAATTTCCTTGTAGTGGGCGGAGTCAGATTTAGATCCTTAGTGGATTCGGACGACAAGAACCATCATAGCTCAAGTGAGGCAAAATGAAGGGGAAGAGGGCGAAGGTCAAAAGGGGACCTTTTATAATGGGCCAACATCCTAAATGCATCAGTGTCCTCTAACACGATCTACTGGAAATGCATCAATGAAAACTGACACATCTAGAATGCCTCACTCTACTCTAACACCTTCACTTGTCAAGTGTATTTGACAACCGACGCATAAGACTTATATCACGTAGGTCCGACCAATGTAGTAGTAGAAGTGTCCATACGATCTCAGCTATGCAGACTTCCACCTCTAGCACTAAGAGTTCGACGCTTGTTAGCTAAATTGGTACACTTTGGAAATGTGTCGTGCTACATATAAACGTGTCTACCCAATAGAGGTTTGGCACATTGGCCAGAACAACTTGACATCTTAACTTCACTATTGAACAAACAATGTAAGTACTTCACCATAAAGTCATAGATTGACGCATTCAAGCGACATCAGGCCAAGCTGATGTGTTTAAGTATCTACTACAAATACCCAATAATCAACTACTCATGTGGGGTGTCGTTCGGCGCATGTTCCCCTAGTTACACGTTCTCTGGAGGTCGACGATGTTGCCACCGGCATCACGGTGGCACCGCTGCATGAGTCTCCTGCCTTGCCTGCCTCTCTTAGCCCCAGAAAAAATGGCCATCTTCCAATAATGGATGGAAACCCGTAGCCGGCCTTCAACGGAGCTTGTTTCGGGTGGAGTTCCTACGCAATCCAAAGACATCCCATGCGGGATCCTCACGGCCGATGAGGAGGCTTTCTCTGCTGGCGGTACCCGATCTATGGAGATTCATGTGCCTAATATTACTCTCCCTAGTTTTCAAGAAGAGAATCCTAGGATCCTCGCAGCAGTTGCGGGAGGCAATTATATCGACTCCAACTCAATGGCGCACTCAATGCGCACTCAATGCCGCCATCTGTTGATATTCCGATTCTTTTGAGAAAAAATCCAATTGCCAGTGACAAGTCTTTGATCCCAATCACGTCTCCTAGCCTTCCGCAAGACCACAGGATCCAAGGTGAAGATCCTCCGCCTTTTCCAAGAATTGGTAATACAGAGGATGCTGGGACATCTTTGGGTCTAACCATTATATGTGACTCGGTTATTAAACAACGTGATCTACATGAAGAGTATGATATGCAAGTAAAGGATACCCCTCCTGTGTTGTGGACTCTCCTTCTGCAGCCCAGGATACTGCTCCCATGACGTTCGCTCAAGTGGTGCGCCAGTCCCCAGCCACAATGGTGAAGTCCACTAATGGAGAGAGCTCCATTCTTCATTCTAGTGGTTCATCTTCTAGACGTCATCTCTCACATCCTTCTCGAAAAAGGGGAGTCGGGATTTGTTTGCCGATCACTAGAGAATGATCTCCCAGTCCTGTGTGTCCAACAGATGCTATATATATGTTACCTCAAGCACCACCTTCGGATTTACAAACGAAGATTATGTCAGTTGTTGAACTTGCTAAAGCTAAGAATATTTCCATGCTTGGGTTTACTTTTCATTCTGAGGCATTCGAAATGGATTCAGATGATGAAGAACTGGAGCGATGCTCACGTCGACCGGGCCTACGTCCTTGGGCTGTTCTCCGACGAACTCACTCCTGGGATAGATCCTCTTTAGAGATTTAGTTATCTCTTACTCGGGTTTTTTTTTTCTGAGTTGGGCTATTGTCTATGTTTCTCTCTATTTCTATTTATCAATAAAAATCAGCCATCTTTAGCCTTTATTAAAAAAAAACAAAAGAATGATGATAATGAATCGTTTCCAAAAAAAAAAGGAGATCTCCCCTCCACCCAAGTCCCAACGGGAGCCCCATCTGACACACTATCTGCAAAGAGAAATGCTGCGTGCACGTCCACCCGGGCGCGGGGCGGTCGAGCTGGCGCCCGCAGCAGGGGCGCTGCCCAACGAGGTAGCGCCAGCTCGTCCGCCCAGGCAAATCATTTGCTCGGGCGGATGTTCATTAAGCATTTCCCATCTGCAAATCACGAACCGGAAAACTTGAGACATCACACAAACAGGAAAGGACTAGAGGCCAAGGGTAGAAAATTGCTCGGATTAAAACGAACATGGGTTTTATTCTACGACAGATAAATGAAAAAAAAATGTTTGGTAACTAGATAAAAAGAGAGTTAGCCAAAAGTTCATATCTCCAACAAAAAGTGCCATAGCCGTAATCTAACTTTTTCAATTAGTCTTTTTTTGACAAGTAAACTAGGATTTCATTAAGGATTAAGGAGGGAAAAGGTTATTACAAGCCATAGTAACATGAGGGGGAAGGGGAACACTACTCCATTCCCTAACTAGCCCGCATCTAAAAGCATCTGCAGTAAGTAGATGAGCCAGGGGGTATATTCCCGAAGACAAAAGGAGATATTAATATGATCAGTGACAGACGTGAAATTTTATTCAGTGAGATCACTCTATTAATTCCAGTGGAGTCACTTTAAAAAAAAAAAATCTAACAAAATGAATTTAATAAAAAATTTTAAACTCCCTAATAAGATTTTAAAATTTCAGTGGACTCCAAAGCCCCCACTAGATATGCTCTAGATCCGCCACCTACAGTCGTCACTGATAGTCCCACATTTCCGCAGAGAGATTTCTGAGTGCAGAATGGATCTGATAACGTTCTGGGCGTCACAGAAGATTTCCGTTTGAAGAGTCAAGCTAGCAGCCCATTGGATAAAAAGCTTGGAATAATGTCCGCTTCTTCCGGCCATAGAGCTGAATAGGTAAAGGTTGCATGCACTTATAAGGTGTTTGTGATGATCAAAAGAGTTATATGGCCGAGGACGCTTTTTTGGTCCTTGAAAGCAGCATCAAGCAATCATAAATCTGGGTGGCAAGTTGCTCAAGAAACGAGATGTATTGACGACGTACTGATCGGCTGGGTGGAGGGGCATTGGTATTCATCGTCCTCCAGGATGCCAAATCGCCTTGAATTTTGGCCAGGATTCTAGCCATAATGGGAGTTGTTCTCAAATATTCCACAAGATTGCAATGACCTGTTTGGGATCTGACCAATCACCCTTTACCTCCAGATCAAAGAGTCTTGACCTCCAGAGCCCATTTGAGGGAGTCTGATGTTGCTTATTGCAGTAGCTGTAGAATGGTCAAAAATTTTCCCAATCAGATTTGAGTTCCATTTGCCATCCACAATGAGGTCAGCAACCAACCTGGGGAGATTATTATCAATAGTTATTGAAATTGGATTGGGAGGAGAAATGAAACCTGGAATCCACTTCTCAAGCCAGACATGAATGCTGAAGTCACCCAGCTGCACCCTTCATAGAGCTCTTTTCTGACTGCCATGATACTAGTCCACATATAAGACGAGCTCCCATTGAAATTGCAATTCCAAAAAGACTGGCCTCTGCAGTGTTTAGCCCTAAAGAGACTACACCAGAGTTTGGAGTGCCATGCCAACTTCATCTGGAAGCCTTGTTAAAAATGTATCAAGTTCCTGAAACCAAGACCCCACCGGGCAAATTTCTTAGACGGAAGTAATTTGTTCCAGGCAGGGACGGATGCAGAGACCAACAAGTGGGGTCACGTGACCCCACTCGTTTTTTTTTTTTGTTTCAGATGGCCACGGGAAACTTGAGTTTTGGGAGGGTTTCATTGGGCGGTAACCCCACAGGATAGGGGAGGTGACCCGATTCAGGGGCCCAACAGGACATAACTTTCCCATTTTTTTTTTACTTAAGCCCTAACGCCTTCAGGCCCTTCACGAATCCAGAATCACCCAACTTCGCATCGCGGAACTTGCCCAGCGGCCAGCGGCGCCAGCCTACCCTCCGCCCAATCGACATCGCCCATCTCGCCACGACGTCGTCACCGCCCAACGGGCCCAACCCTGCGTGCCTCTGACTGCGCGGCTACGCCTGCGGCCTGCCGGCCCCGCCCTATCCCAGAGCCACAGCAATCCTGTTCGACCTCACCGCGACGTCGGCACGCCGCCATCGCCGACCTCGCCGTCGCCGACCTCGCCCTCTGCTCAGCTTCTCTGCATCGCGGACGCCGCCGCCAGACAGAGCCGGTTGCTGGCTCACCCTCGCCTCGCAGACCCGGGACAGAGGACCGCTCCGGTGCTCCCTCCGGCCTCGCAGACCATAGACCGCTCCGACGCCCCATCCGGCCTCCGCCCTTGTGTCGCTGGATCGAGGTAAGGAAGTTAAATAGTGAACATTGTATTTGTCATAGATTTACTTATTGAGTAGTAAATAACCCTGTGTATTTTAAAAAAAAATCAGATAATCAATGCTCCCTTCGGCCTCGCGAACCACAGGCTGGTCCCTCCGCCCTCCGCCCTCACGTCCCCAGATCAAGGTAAGAAAGTTAAATAGTGAACAATGTATTTGTCATAGACTTGCTTCAGTTCGATTGAGCAGTGAATAACTCCATGCATTTTTTAAAAATTTCAGATAATTAGTCTCCATCTTGCTTGACTTCCTGCACATTACCACCGATTTGTGGCACCGCTAGTGACCTATCCAATGTGTTTGTCCAAATCTCTTGAATAGGCACAAGCAGGTATGTAATCCAGCGAGTTTGGGTGGTGGCTCCCAGCGAGCCTGGGTGGTGGCTCCCAGCGAGCCTGGGTGGTGGCTCACTACTATAATGTGCATTTATGATTTTTTTATAAGTTGCTACATGTGAATATGATTTAGTGATTCATAATAATTGATGTGAAATTATGAATGGTCTTTTGTAGCTTGTTAGTTAGTAGCTTTTAAATTATTGAACTATTTCTTTTGTTAGGATGAAACGGTATCTTGTTAAACTAAGTCAAAGACAAAGCACTGCAGGAAGTTCAAGTAGTTCTAAAACTCCACTCTCAAGTCATGAAGAATCTCCTTCTGTTAGTGAACTTGATCTGACAACTTTAGAATCAGATCCAGGATTAAGAAAGAAGATATCAGAATATCATCCAAAACTGCAAGATGATGTGAGAAGAGCATATCTGTTAAAAGGTCCTTGCCAACCTCGGAATCATAATTTCCCATTGAAGCTTTTGGGTGGAAAAATGCGTAGATTTGTTCTTTCTTGGTATGATGAGCATGCAACTTGGTTAGAGTATAGCGTTGCAAAAGATGCTGCATTTTTCTTGCCTTGTTACTTATTCAAGTCTGATCATGGAAAACAGTCAGGTGGTAAGTCATTTGTTTCTGAGGGTTTTTCTTCTTGGAACAAAAAAGACAGATTAGATGTTCATATTGGTGGTCCTAATAGCTCACACAATATAGCTGTAAAAAATGTGAGGACTTGATGAGACAAAAACAAAGTATTCAAGTGGCTTTTGCAAAGCAATCAGATCAGGTCAAGATTGATTATCAAGTCCGTCTACAAGCTTCAATAGATTGCATAAGATTTCTTTTACGTCAAGGATTAGCATTTCGTGGACGTGATGAATCTGACAATTCATTTAATAAAGGGAATTTTCTTGACCTCTTGAGATTTCTTGCAGATTATAACTTATCTATTAATGACGTTGTGTTGCACAATGCTCCTCAAAATGTCCAAATGATTGCTCCTCATATACAAAAAGATATTATAAGTGTATGTGCAATTGAAACAACAAATGCAATTATCAGAAAAGTTGGAGATGATTTTTTTACCATACTTGTTGATGAGGCTCGTGATATATCTGGCAAAGAACAAATGGCTATGGTTTTGCGCTATATTGATCAGAGAGGTTTTGTTGTTGAGAGATTTTTGAGCATTGTTCATGTTACTGATACTACTGCTACGTCACTTAAGACGGCAATTAAACATATTCTCATGAGATTTGGACTCAGTTCATCCAGAATAAGAGGACAGGGATATGATGGTGCTAGTAATATGCAGGGTGAGTTCAATGGTCTTAAAGCATTGATTATGAGAGATAATAACTGGGCATATTATATTCATTGTTTTGCTCATCAACTACAATTGACTCTTGTAGCTGTTGCTAAGAATCATGGTGATGTTTCTTGGTTTTTCTCTGTTGTTTCTCAAATTACAAATGTGATTAGTTCATCTTGCAAACGAAGAGACACTCTTCGAGAAAAACAGAGTATTAGAATTGCAGAAGCTTTAAGCAGTGGTGATCTCCAGAGTGGCAGAGGTTTGAATCAAGAAATAAGTTTGAAAAGAGCAGGTGATACCCGATGGGGTTCTCACTATGGAAGCCTCATAAATTTGATTGTTTTGTTCTCTTCTGTAGTAGATGTACTTGATAATATTTATCAGGAAGGAACTCTGGAACAAAAAGGTGAAGCACGTGGCTTATTATTTGCATTGAGAACTTTTGATTTTGCATTTCTTCTGCATTTGATGACAAAAGTATTGGCCATCACAAATGAGTTGTCAATAGCTTTTCAAAGAAAAGATCAAGATATAGTTAATGCCATGTCACTTGTGAAACTTTCTAAACAACGATTGCAAGTTATGAGAGATGAAGGTTGGAATGATATTTTTGAAGAAGTATGTTCATTTTGTAACAACGAAGATATTCTTATTCCTAATATGGATCAACAATATGTTTTCTCTGGAAGATCTCGACGCAAGGCTCCTTGTATCACAAGTTTACATCATTTTCAGATTGACTTGTTCTATCACATATTAGATATGCACTTGCAAGAGCTGAACAGTCGTTTCAATGAAACAAACACTGAGTTTCTTCTTTGTATGGCTAGCTTAAATCCTTGTGATTCATTTTTAGCTTTTGATAAGGAAAAGGTGGTTAAGTTAGCTGGATTTTACCCAAATGAGTTTCCTAATTTTGTTGATCTTGTGGCACTTCATAATCAGCTTGAAAATTATATATTTGATCTGACATCAGATGAGAGATTTTCTGACTTAAAAGGCATTGGTGATCTTGCAAGAAAGCTGGTGGAGACAAAGAAACATGTTGTGTATCCGATGGTATATTTGCTTATAAAGTTAGCATTGCTTCTTCCAGTAGCTACTGCAAGTGTTGAAAGAGTATTTTCAGTAATGACTTATGTGAAGAATAAGCTGAGGAATCGGATGTGCACCGATTGGATGAATGACTGTTTAGTGACATTTATTGAGAAAGATTTGTTTGAGAATGTAAGCGATGAGTCTATTATTGAAGTGTTTCAAAATATGAAAACTCGTCGACTACAATTGTAAGAAATGAATTGATTGTAATGAATTGTCTCATTGTAATGAATTGTCTCATTGTTATTGATTTTTTTATTTTAAATATTTATTTATATTATTTATAATATATATAATTATATAAATATTAAAATATAATTTGAGTGACCCCACTAGACAAAATTTTTGCGTCCGTCCCTGATCTGACTACTTTAGAATCAGATCCAGGATTAAGAAAGAAGATATGAGAATATCATCCAAAACTGCAAGATGATGTGAGAAGAGCATATCTGTAAAAGGTCCTTGCCAACCTCGGAATCATAATTTCTCATTGAAGCTTTGGGTGGAAAAATGCGTAGATTTGTTCTTTCTTGGTATGATGAGCATGCAACTTGGTTAGAGTATAGCGTTGCAAAAGATGCTGCATTTTTCTTGCCTTGTTACTTATTCAAGTCTGATCATGCAAAACAGTCAGGTGGTGAGTCATTTGTTTCTGAGGGTTTTTCTTCTTGGAACAAAAAAGACAGATTAGATGTTCATATTGGTGGTCCTAATAGCTCACACAATATAGCTGTAAAAAAATGTGAGGACTTGATGAGACAAAAACAAAGTATTCAAGTGGCTTTTGCAAGGCAATCAGATCAGGTCAAGGTTGATTATCGAGTCCGTCTACAAGCTTCAATAGATTGCATAAGATTTCTTTTGCGTCAAGGATTAGCATTTCGTGGACGTGATGAATCTGACAATTCATTTAATAAAGAGAATTTTCTTGACCTCTTGAGATTTCTTGCAGATCATAACACAACTATTAATGACGTTGTGTTGCACAATGCTCTTCAAAATGTCCAAATGATTGCTCCTCATATACAAAAAGATATTATAAGTGCATGTGCAATTGAAGCAACAAATGCAATTATCAGAGAAGTTGGAGATGATTTATTTACCATACTTGTTGATGAGGCTCGTGATATATCTGGCAAAGAACAAATGGCTATGGTTTTGCGCTATATTGATCAGAGAGGTTTTATTGTTGAGAGATTTTTGAGCATTGTTCATGTTACTGATACTACTGCTACGTCACTTAAGACGACAATTGAACATATTCTCATGAGATTTGGACTCAGTTTATCCAGAATAAGAGGACAGGGATATGATGGTGCTAGTAATATGCAGGGTGAGTTCAATGGTCTTAAAGCATTGATTATGAGAGATAATAGCTCGGCATATTATATTCATTGTTTTGCTCATCAACTACAATTGACTCTTGTAGCTGTTGCTAAGAATCATGGTGATGTTTCTTGGTTTTTCTCTGTTGTTTCTCAAATTACAAATGTGATTAGTTCATCTTGCAAACGAAGAGACACTCTTCGAGAAAAACAGAGTATTAGAATTGCAGAAGCTTTAAGCAGTGGTGATCTTCAGAGTGGCAGAGGTTTGAATCAAGAAATAAGTTTGAAAAGAGTAGGTGATACCCGATGGGGTTCTCACTATGGAAGCCTCATAAATTTGACTATTTTGTTCTCTTCTGTAGTAGATGTACTTGATAATATTTATCAGGAAGGAACTCTGGAACAAAAAGGTGAAGCACGTGGCTTATTATTTGCATTGAGAACTTTTGATTTTGCATTTCTTCTGCATTTGATGACAAAAGTATTGGCCATCACAAATGAGTTGTCAATAGCTTTGCAAAGAAAAGATCAAGATATAGTTAATGCCATGTCACTTGTGAAACTTTCTAAACAACGATTGCAAGTTATGAGAGATGAAGGTTGGAATGATATTTTTGAAGAAGTATGCTCATTTTGTAACAACAAAGATATTCTTATTCCTAATATGGATCAACAATATGTTTTCTCTGGAAGATCTCGACGCAAGGCTCCTTGTATCACAAGTTTACATCATTTTCAATTGACTTGTTCTATCACATATTAGATATGCAACTGCAAGAGTTGAACAGTCGTTTCAATGAAACAAACACTGAGTTGCTTCTTTGTATGGCTAGCTTAAATCCTTGTGATTCATTTTCAGCTTTTGACAAGGAAAAGGTGGTTAAGTTAGCTGGATTTTACCCAAATGAGTTTCCTAATTTTGTTGATCTTGTGGCACTTCATAATCAGCTTGAAAATTATATATTTGATCTGACATCAGATGAGAGATTTTCTGACTTAAAAGGTATTGGTGATCTTGCAAGAAAGCTGGTGGAGACAAAGAAACATGTTGTGTATCCGATGGTATATTTGCTTATAAAGCTAGCATTGCTTCTTCCAGTAGCTACTGCAAGTGTTGAAAGAGTATTTTCAGCAATGACTTATGTGAAGAATAAGCTGCGGAATCGGATGTGCACCGATTGGATGAATGACTGTTTAGTGACATTTATTGAGAAATATTTGTTTGAGAATGTAAGCGATGAGTCTATTATTGAAGTGCTTCAAAATATGAAAACTCGTCGAGTACAATTGTAAGAAATGAATTGATTGTAATGAATTGTCTCATTGTTATTGATTTTTTTATTTTAAATATTTATTTATTATTTATAATATATATAATTATATAAATATTAAAATATAATTTGAGTGACCCCACTGGATAAATTTTTTGCGTCCGTCCCTGGTTCCAGGCCAGGAGAGGGATTTTAGGCTTTCCATTGTTGGATCCCCACAAAAATTTGCCTCTGGATCCTGTTCAGAATTTGAATAACCCATTGGGGAATGAGGTGGGTATTCATGATATGAACAGGGATGGAGTCTAACACCGACTTGATGAGTACAGACTTGCCAGCAGAATTCAATGTGTTAGATTTCCACATACAATAATCTCCTCTTACATTTTTCCCACTAGATGGTTGAAAAAAAAATGCTTTCTGGATCTGCCACTGACTACAGGGGTGCCCAGATACATAAAATTATGTGCATCAAACAAAGCCCCGTCCCTCTGAACCTCCCTGAGCCTCCCCTCTGACCCTCTGCCTCTGCCTCGCCTCCCCTCCCCCGTTTGAAACCTCGCCTCCCCTCCCCCACTATACAACCACCCTTGGGTGGTTGGGGGTGGGGGAAGTACCGCCATGTTCACTGCAAACCCCCCAACCCCCCCACCTTTCCTCGTTTGTCGGAGGAGAGGCTGTCCCTTTGGGTGTTTCTAAAGGTTTTGCAGAAAGCCCTGAAGCAGTTTGTGAAGCTCTGGCCTATGTGAATGCTTCTTCAAGGCCAAAGGAGCCGCCGGTGGGCGGTAGTGCAAAGGAGAAAAGTGAAGTAGAGCCAATCGTAAGGCAGTGGAAGGATGTGGTCAGAGGTCCGAGCGAGCAAGCTGAGGAAAGTGAATACTTCCTGGAGCAGGACAAAAATGCAGGGAAGCTTCAAGACCAAGAGGTGTTGTTTAGTGAAGATTCGATAAAGGCAAATAGAGACTACTAGAGTAATGTTGTGGTTATCTGGGCTGGAAGGGGAATGGGAGGAAGCCCTTTCAAGGAAGGAGTCCTTGCCACGGAATTAGGAAGATTATGGTTAAAATGGGAGCCCATTTTCACGGTCTTAGCTAATGGAGTTGTGGTGGCAAAGTTGAAGCTGAGCAGTTATGTAGAAGAGGTATTGGGGGAAGGTCCATGGTATTGCAAAGGGATACCAATAGCAGTCTAGAGATGGACCCCAAGACTCAACCTGGCCGAACTAAAGGTGGAAGCCATGGCTGTCTGGATGAGGTTACCAAATCTGCCGCTGGAATTTTGGGATAGGAAATGTATTTTCTCCATTGCTTCGGCGGCTGGGAGACCGATCAAGGTAGACAACCAAACCTTAAAGGGAGATAGGAGATTGTTTGCCAGGGTTTGTGTGGAAATAAAAGTAGACCGAGAAATTCCAGATGGAGTATGGGTAGTTGATGGCCAGGGTAAATTCTGGCAGAAGTTTCTGTTCGGGCACATTCTAGGGAGGAGAGATCGTTGCTTCAGCTGCAACCAAGAGGGCCACCGGAGTACTCTATGCCCGGCCAAACAGGGGTGGCGACGGCGAATGGCATCATAGGTAATACCCTCCAGATTGAGGGATAAAGGCTATGCATGGGGGATATCTGCAGAGGATCCTGTTCAAGAAGAGGAGTGGAAGGAGGTAGCTCCAAAAAGGAAAGTCTTGGGTCTACAAGGTAAAGAAAATGGAGACGTAAACTCTGTTAGTTCTGAGTTGTCACGTCCACTGGGTTTCGAGTCGCCATTGAACCCTCAGATGGCAGAGGTCACAAGCGGACCAATTTTGAAAGATGGTGTCTCCCCGGGGGAGAATAATAGGCGGGAAAAGGTGCAGAGTAGTTTGGCCTCGTGTGCTGTCCAGGTCGGTTTGCAAACCACCTCAGCTGACGTAAACGGGTCGGAGGGGCGTCTATCTGGGGTTCAGGAAGCAGCTTCAAATCTTAGAACAACTAAGGAAGGTGCCGGTGTAGCCCTGAGAAGAGTGCTTGCCCCAAAGAAGGATGACTGGTGGAATGTGGCAAGAGGGAGGGGGAAGAAGGTTGAAGAGAAGGAAAAAGGGGAAGTGTGTGACAGGAGCTATCTGCTTTTCTCAGCAAGCCCGAGGTCTTCATCTCCAATAAATAGGCGTCCCCCTAGAAGAGGCGGTTCAAGACCATACAGGCACTCCAAGGAAGCTCAAAGTGGAAGCCCAGCTCTCCGTGCTTCAAGCGATCGATGGCGAAGAGGGAGGTCTTTCGAGAGAAGGGATAGAAATAGAAGATTGAAAGAAGCCAGATGTCGCCTTTCCAACGGTGACAGCAAGAGCTCGGAGTCAGGTAACCCTAAAACCCCCCTGCTCTAATGAAGGTCTTATTCCACAATTGTAGAGGGGTAGGTAGGGCAAGCTACTGCAGAATGCTAAAGAAGGTGGTAAAAAAAACAGAGGCTTCTGTCATATTCCTGGTGGAAACTCACGAAGTAGAGGGTGTGGGAAAGGATCCATTACTACTGGAAAAGCTTGGTGGGGGATGGGATTTCTGTAGATTTACCCCAAACAACAAAGCCAGGGGAATGTTGCTATGCTGGGAATCGGGGACTAGGTTAGTTGATATCATAAACTTCTCCCCCCAGGTGGTGTTTATGGTGTTCAATGACCTTGAAACTGGAGAAGACTGGGTGCTGGCAGGAGTATATGCCAGTACAAATTGGAGAGAAAGAAGACTGTTGTGGGAGGAACTAATCACAGCTATAGAAGCATACACAATTCTGGTAATAATTGGTGATTTCAACTGTATCACTAGAGAAGAGGAAAAAAGAGGAGGTAGAAAATTTTCGGAGACACAAGGAATCAAAGACTTCAAATTATAGATAGATGAAGCAAATGTTTCAGACTTGGGTTATAGAGGAACTCCTTTCACTTGGTGCAACATGCAAGAAGGTAATAGAAGAATTTCTGAGAGATTAGACAGGGCATTGGCCACAACTACATGGAGAGGGAACTTTCCTAATGCTGTGATCTCTCACCTTACAAGAATTGGATCTGATCATGTCCCACTTTTACTGGACACTAATGGAGACATTGGAAAGAGAGGACCTACGCCTTTCAGGTTCGAAGATTTCTGGCTTCAAAGGGAGGACTGCATAGAGGTGATTAAAGAAGCCTGGAACAGAGAAACCCGGGGGGTAGGATTGACTATGCTTACTGAGAAACTGAGGAGAACCAAGAATTACCTTAGAAGATGGAACAAAGAAGAGGTAGGAAACTTGCAATTACAAATCAGCAAGGATCAACAGGAGTTAAAGCTATTGCAAGAGCTGGATTTTAAAAACCCAGGTAACAAAGATTTAGAAGTAAAAAAGAAAAGAGTGGAAGGGAGGCTGATGGAACTATTGGTGCTTGAGGAGACATTTTGGAAACAAAAAGTAAGAGCTTAATGGCTAAAAGAAGGGGACAGAAATACAAGGTTCTTCCATCTTTCAACAATCATTAGAAGGAGGAAAAACAGAATTGAAGACCTTCTAAATAAAGATGGCAGCAAGTTATCAGACCAAGAAGAAATCAGTAAAGAATAATGGCACACTTTCAGGTCAGATGGACATCCCAGAAGGAAAACTTAACACAAATTGACAACTCCCTCCCACTCAAAAGGCTATCCTTAGAACAATCAAGAGCTCTGGAGAGGAAGGTAACAATGCAAGAAGTGGAAGAAGTTATCAGTAAACTGCCAGGAGGGAAGGCTCCGGGGCCGGATGGTTATTAGGAAATTTCTATAAAAAAGCTTGGCAGGAGATAAGGTATGATGTATTTTATGCAATACATTGCTTCCTGGCCACGGGGAGACTACCCAGATCTCTCAATGCAACTTTCATTACTCTGGTGCCAAAAGTGGAGAGACCAAGAAGCCCGAAAGACTTCAGACCTATTAGCCTGTGCAATGACTTCTATAAAATCTTGGCAAGGATATTGGTAAACAAACTCAGAAAAGTAATCAGCAGCTTGGTCTCCATTGAGCAAGCTGCATTCATACCAGGCAGATCCATCATTGATAACATTTTAATAGCACAAGAATTAGAGCATGCAGTGAAGAGAAAGAGAAGACCCAGGGATTTGGTTCTCATCAAGTTGGATATGGAACAAGCCTATGATAAGGTAGAATGGAACTGCCTTGATCAAGTAATGGAAAGGATAGGATTTGGTTTAAAATGGCAGAATTGGATGCAAGTATGCCTTAAAACTACCTCAATGGCTGTACTGGTTAATGGGATTCCGAGTAGATGGTTCAAACCTTCAAGAGGGCTGAGACAAGGGGACCCACTGTCTCCTTACTTATTTGTAATCATGTCAGAACTGCTGTCAGCTGGTCTCTATAAGGCAAATGCTCTAGGAAAACTGGTGGGTTACAAAGAAAAAACCAGTAGCTCCTCAATCCATCACCTGCTGTAAGCAGATGATGTCCTACTAGTAGCTAAAGGCAATGCATCGGAAATTGAAACTTTCAAGGAAGTGGTACATTCTTATTGTCAGCAGACAGGGCAGACACTAAATTTATCTAAATCCAAGCTGCAAATAGGAGGGGCGGTTGACAAAAAATGTGCAAAGAACATAGAAAATACCTTGAAGATGAAGAATGAAAATAGTATTGGCAGGTACTTGGGAATTCAAATCAATCATGTAAGGCCAGCACAAAAAGCTCTAGAAGATGTTTGTAAGATTATGGAAAACAAGCTCAAAGGGTGGAAAGGAAAAACACTATCCATGGCGGAAAGAGTGGTTCTTGTGAAACATGTCCTCAGTGCCATCCCTACCTACTGGGCAGCAGTCACAAACTTCAAGAAAGGCCAGTTGGAAATAATAGAGAGAATGTGCAAAAATTTTATCTGGAAAGGAAATAAAGAAACAAAAGGATTGTATCTTGTAGGATGGGAAAAACTAAAGATGCCAGTACAATGTGGAGGTCTAGGAATTATTGACTTGATGGACATGAACTCAGCTCTAATGTTCAAATTAGTGGACAAAATAAACTCTCGTCAAACAAGTAGCTGGTCAGAACTGATAAAAGATAAATACTTGAGGAAGGGAAATATGGAAAAGAGTTTCTCTACTAAACCAAAGTCAGATATCTGGACAAGAATCAACAAGGAATTCAGAATGCACAAAGAACTCTTTGGCTGGATACCAGGCAATGGTAAGGAAATCAGAATTCACCAAGACAACTGGTTCGAAGGCAGAGGTCTAAATGGATGGCCTATGGAATTCAACACAAGCTATGTAGAGGAGGATAGTATACTAGAAATGTTTTTGGATAAAGAAGGATGGAATGTAAACAAATTGAGAGAGGTGTTCCCTATGTCTATAGTGTTACAGATACTTAGATTACCAGTTGTTACTGACAGCAATGAGGACAGAAGGCTATGGTTACCAGGAAAACATGGGAGGTTCACTACAAAAAATGCATATGATCAAATTAGAAAAAGTAAGGGACAGGGCTGGGGAGAATCATACTCATGCTGGAATGAAATATGGAATTGGCCTACTATCCCCAGAATTAAGATCCAACTCTGGAAAATGGCTTGGGAAAGACTGCCAACAGGGGTATATTTGAACAAATGCAACATAGATGTTGACTCGATGTGTCAAATATGCATGCAAGAAGTGGAACATCTAGAACATGCATTCATCACTTGTAGTGGGGTAACCCAACTTTGGTGTGAGGTAGCAAATCACCTGAAGTGGAAAGACCCACCAACAGGACTGCAGGATCTATGGGAAAGATGTTCTAAGATCACCAATAGTACTTCCAGAAAGTCTTATATGAAAGTTGTGATAGCTTATGTTTTGGAAGCAATTTGGAGAAGAAGAAACAAACACCTGTTTGAGCCAAAGGATAGACCTTACCTTCTAAAGTCAAGTTCCATTGTACAAGCAGTAAAATTTTTTGACAAGGTGAACTCTTGCTCCAAGAAGAAGAAAAATCCGGACTGTGGGGGAGAGGATACAAATATGGAAAAGGTGATGAGGAGATGTCCAGATATGCATTCGGTACAAAACTGGAACAAGATTTGGTGGAATAAACCAGAAAAGGGGTGGATTAAAGCCAACTTTGATGGAGCTAGGAAGGAAGAAATAGATTCAGTGCACTCAGAAGCAGGTTATTTACTTAGAAATGATGAGGGCATCCCTCTTGCTGCAGGTGCTATATACCTCAATCAAAGCTCTGTCCTAAAATCCGAAATCCTAGCAGCCAGACACTGTTTAGCCAGTGCAGAAGTATTTAAAGATCAAAACTTTGAAGGCCTAATTGTAGAGGGTGATAATGCGGAGGTCATCAAGGCTATTATGGAACCCGGTAAAGCCCCTTTGGAAATTAGAGAAAGGGCGGAAGAGATCAACAATATGCTAACCAATTGGCCAGTCCACAGAATTTCACTAGTTCATAGACAGGCAAACATTGCTGCAGATTGGCTAGCAAAACAAGCAAGGATAGTCAAATTCAACATCAAATGGACCTTTGCTATTCCGGAAGACCTGAGTAACATATGCAGGATTGATGCCTCAAGGTGTCTTTTCAGTGAGAGAAAACCTCCGTAGTGGGAGTTCTAATTGTCTGCCTTTTTGTAGTAGGAGGAAGGTTAGAAAAGTACTAATGTAGGAATCGATCTTAGACGTTGTTTTGTGTTTTCCTGAAGCCCATAGGGCTCCTCTCAACTACCAAAAAAAAAGATACATAAAATTATTATCCCATCTCTGACTGGTATTAGGGCTAAAGGCAATTGTAGATTTGTTTAAATTAATACTCTGGAGCTTGGCCAAACAAGCAGATTTCGTCTGCATAAAGGACATGAGAGATAGTTGGTTCTGGAGTTGAACCTTGAGACCCTAAACTTTATTATTTTCCATGCCTTCCAAGCATAACCAGCTTAAAGCCTCCGCACAGAGAATGAATAAAAAAGGTGATAACGTAAGGGCATCCTTGACGGATACCTCTCTCGGTTTGCATTGAGTGGAAGAGCTCATGGACGGACAGTGATGATTGTTGGGCCCATGGCTCATTTATTCAGCCCATGTGGATCTTAAAAATCAGCAGCCAATCCCTTCTCTGATGGACGATGGTGTAGGCCTCGTGGCAAAAAAAAAGAACCAAAAAAAGGCAAAGCCACAAAGGACTTTGTATCTGGCGGCTGTAGCAGAAGAAAAGCAAGGAGCTTGCTTTTGTGTCTTGCGGCTGTGGGTTGCAAGACGTGTGCGTGCGGGGCTGAGAAAAATCGGCAGCAAGCAGACCTTCGCGGCTGTGGTGGCTACGTAATTTCTCGTGGGCCACCGTGTGCTCAGGGAGAAATGTTGAGTGGCTGTTTACAGTGTGGTGCTACTATGTGGGAGAAGACAAAGATCGTGGGACAGTGTTCATGCCACATGAGCGGTCAAATTTGCAGCGAGTCTTTGCTGTGATCACGTGGGAAGAGTTTTTATACCATGTGCAAGGTGACGTAACTTTGAGAAAGGCTTATTATACTTGCATATTGACTAGACAATAAACCCATGTGGCATCCAACAATTGGATTACTACTTTATCACTCCTCATGTGAGGGGTGCCACATGGACTATTGCCTAGTCATATTGTACTTAAAGTGCAATATGCAAGTGCAATAAGTCTTTCTCCAAAACTTTTATATCCTTATTATTCTTTTGTGGTTGTTACTCGAGTCTTGAGTAAGAGACTGAGTATTGTACGTTATTATATTTTATAGTGGATTTGTTCATGGACGAACACAGACTATATCTAGTGGAGTCACGTGACCCCACAGGATTTCAAAATATTATTAAAGGATTTACAATTTTCCATTACATTAGTTTTAGTTGAGAATTGTTTCAAAAAGAGTGACCCCACTAGATTATAAAATAAAATTTATATGCACCCTAATTTTTAGAGTGACCCCACTAAATTAAAGTCTTACATCCGTCACTGGATTTGTTGCTCCGGCTTGTCCCATGATTTTTTTCCATCACATTAGTGGGGTTTTCCACGTAAATTTTAGTGTCTTATGTGATTATATGTTCCGTTTATTTTTTTTCTCCGTGTATACCTACTCAAATTTATTTGTACACAAAAATGTTTTATTCCCTTCAACTGGTATCAGAGCATTGTTGGATTAGAACATTTATTTGTGTGTGAATATGGAGGCCGAGAACACTTCCCGCATGATTAGTTTAAACAGAAACAACTAGATGATATGGAAACCAAGAATGGAGGATCTCTTGTATTGCAAGGACTTGTATGGTTTGTTGTAAGGAGATAGTGTAAAGCCCACAACGATGTTAGCTGATGACTGGAAAAAGTTAGACAAAAAAATCGTCAGGTTTATTCGACAAAGACTTGATGATACTATTTTTCATCATGTTTCCACTGAGAGTTCTGCACACTCTCTATGGAAAAAGTTAGAGGGTCTCTATGAAAGAAAAACAGCTAGTGACAAAACTTTCTTGATTAGAAAACTTGTCAATCTGAAGTATAAATATGACACTTGTATTGCTGAGCACTTGAATGAAATGCAGAGTATCACTAAACAATTATCCTCTATGAAGATGTCTCTTGATGATGAGTTGCAAGTATTATTACTTCTCATTTCGTTGCCAGAAAGTTAGGAGACACTAGTGGTTTCCCTCATTAATTCTGCACCAGATAGAGTTGTCTCCATGGCCAAGTAACAAGTAGTTTGTTGAATAAGGAGTTGAGAAGAAAGAATTCAAAAACTTCTCACAGTGATTCACAAGCACTTGTCTTACAGAATAGAGGAAGGCCAAAGTTTAGAGGTAGAGGAAATTCACAGAAGAGCAGAAGTAAGTTAAGGCCAAGAAAGGATATTACTTGCTACAACTGCAGGGAAAAAGGGCATTTCAAGAATCAGTGCAAGCAACCTAAGAAGAACAAGAAAAAGGGAGAAGAAGTAGAAAATGCAGAGTCAAAGGAGAATGTGACAGCTATAATGCAAGATGATGACTATTTAATTTTGTCTACTTCTAATGATATGTTTTCTTGTATGTGCCAAGACTTCGAGTGGGTGATTGACACAAGTACCAGGCTACACAAAGAAAAGAGTTCTTTGCTACCTATAGGCCTAGCTAGAAAAATTTATGTTGTCAAGATGGGCAACCATGGAACAGTAGACATAATTGGCATGGGTGAGATCCACATAAAGACCAATCTTGGTTGCAAGTTGGTGCTTAGAGATGTGAGGCATATGGCTGATTTAAGATTGAATTTAATTTCAGTTGGAAAGCTACATGATGAAGACTATGATAGCAGATTCTATAAAGGAAAATGGAAGCTCAGTAAGGGTTCCATTATTGTTGCTAGTGGAAAGAAATGTACCTTATATAGGTTACAGGCCAAAGCTTGTGGTGATCAGTTGAAAGCTACAGAGAAAGATTCAAGCATGGAGTTGTGGCATAGGAGATTGGGACACATAAGCAAGAAGGGATTGCAGGTTCTTTCCAAGAAAGAAGTCTTGATAGACTTCAGAGGTACACATCTGAACTCATGTGTTGATTGCTTGGTTGGTAAGCAACATAGAGTTTCTTTTGCTAGTCTTGTATTATCTAGAAAATGCATGTATTAGTTCGTGTTTATACAGATGTCTGTGGTCCTTTGAGGATAAAAACTCTCGGTGGATCAATTAATGTTTCAGGTATCAGTGGTGCACTTTACTTTGTTACTTTCATAGATGATTGTTCCTAAAAAGTTTGGGTCTATGCTTTGAAAACTAAAGATCACGTTGTTGATGTTTTCAAAGAGTTTCATGCCAGGGTTGAAAGGGAGATAGAAAGATAGCTAAAATGCATAAGATCAGACAATGGTGGTGAGTATAAAGGATTATTTAATACTTATTGCAGGTCACAAGGAATTCAGCATGAGATGACAGTTCTTGATACACCTCAGCATAATGCAATTGCAGAGAGGATGAATCGCACCATCATGGAAAAGACCAGATGTATGCTTTCAGAGGTCAAGTTGCCCAAAAGGTTTTGGGATGAGGCTTTGAGGACAACTGTTGATGTGATCAACTTGTCACCCTGTACAGCTCTAGATGGTGATGTTGCAAAGCATGTATGGTCAGGGAAAGATGTCTCCTATAGAAACTTGAGGGTGTTTGGTTGTCGTGCATTTGCCATGTTCTAGACATTGAAAGGTCCAAATTAGATGGTAAGACAAAAGAATGTATTTTTCTTGGTTACTCACATGATCAGTTTGTTTATAGGCTTTGGGATCCAGAAAATCAAAAGGTGTTCAGAAGCAGAGATGTGGTCTTCTTTGAGGATCAAACCCTTGAGGATTTGAAGAAGAAGACACTAGCCAAAACTTCTGCTGAGGGATTAGCAAACTGTGATCCAGTTACTCCTCCAGCATTTCAAGGTGACGGGGGAGATGTGTAGAAAGATGGTGCAAAGGCTGATGTTGACTTACCTATAGGACATGTTGAGCAGGAAGAAGATGGAGAGCAACCTCCTTTAGAGCCTCAGCCAAGAAGATCTTTTAGACAACATCAACCTTCCATAATGTACTCTACAGATGAGTATGTGATGGTTACTGATGCAGGTGAACCAGAGAGTTACCAGGAGACACTTGAAAGTGGGCAGAAAAAGGAGTGGTTTACATCTATGCAGGAAGAGATGGATGCTCTACAGAAGAACCACACATATGATTTAGTACAACTAGCAAAGGAAAGGAAGACCTTGAAGAACAAGTGGATTTTCACGTTGAAGACTCAAGACCAATGTTCTCATCCAAAGTACAAAGCCAGAATGGTGGTGAAAGACTTTGGTCAAAAAAAAGGTATTTACTTTGAAGAGATTTTTTTCTCTAGTTGTTAAAATGTCTTCTATCCATGTTGCTCTAGGTGTTGCTACTAGCCTGGACTTGGAGGTTGAGCAGTTGGATGTGAAGATAGCTTTTCTTCATGGTGATTCGGAGGAGGAAATTTATATGGAGCAACTAGAAGGCTTCAAAGTCAAAGGTAAAGAAAATCTTGTCTGCAGTTTGAGGAAGAGCTTGTATGGACTGAAGCAAACTCCAAGGCAGTGGTACAAGAAGTTTGATTCATTTATGACTGAAAATGGATACAGAAGAATAGCTTCAGATCATTGTGTATACATCAAATGGTTTGGTGAGAATTTTAGTATTCTCCTATTATATGTTGATGGCATGCTTATTCTTGGAAAATATATGTCCATAATTGATAGGTTGAAGAAAGAACTTAGCAAGTCCTTTGTAATGAAAGACATGGGGTCAGCAAAGCAAATATTGGTCATGCAGATTTCTCGTGATAGAAAACCAAGAAAATATGGTTATCACATGAGAAATACATCGAGAAGGTGTTGGATAGGTTTAGTATGAGCAATGCAAAGCTAGTTGGTTCTCCTTTTGCAGGTCACTTCAAGTTGTGCTCAGAGCAGAGTCCAACAAGTGAAGAGGAGAAGGAGAAAATGCAGAAATTTCCTTATGCTTCAGTAGTCGGAAGTCCGATGTATGCAATGCTATGTACAATGCCAGACATTGCGTAAGCAGTGAGTGTTGCTAGTAGATTTCTTGTAAATCTAGGGAAAGAGTATTGAGCCACAATAAAGTGGATCATTAGATATCTCAGAGGTAGCTACAAAGTTTGTTTAAGTTTTGGGGGCGAACAACCTATGTTGGTAGGTTACACAGATGCAGATATGACAAGAGATATTGATTGATACACGAAAGTCCACATCAGGTTTTGTTCTTACTTTTACAGGGGGAGTTGTGTCATGGCAATCCAAATTGCAAAGGTATATTGCTCTCTCTATCACAGAGGCAGAATATATTGCTGCTACAGAGGTTTGCAAAAAGATGTTGTGGATAAAAAAATTCTTATCGGAATTGGGGCTGAAACAGAAAATTTATGTGGTGTATTGTGACAGTCAGTGCCATTGTGCAAAAACTCAATTTTTCATTTTAAGTCAAAGCATATAGATGTCAGATACCACTAGATCATAAATGTGTTTGAAGAGGAGCAGTTGCAACTTCAGAAAATTCACACAGATGTTAATGGGGCAGACATGTTGACAAAGACCTTGCCGAAAGAAAGGCAAGAGATATGCTGATTTCTAGTCGGCATGGCTTCATATTGAGGAGCCATGAGACAACCTCCATTATGGGCTGAAGGGGGAGGTTGTTGGGCCCATGGCCCACTTATTCAGCCCATGGGGACCTTAAAAATCAGCAGCCACAAGGGTTATTTTAACCCCTGCTCTGATGGACGGTGGAGATGGCCTCATGGCCAAAAAAAAGAACAAAAAAAAAAGGCAAAACCGCAATGGACTTTGTCTTTGGCGGCTGTACTGAAAGAAAAGTAAGGAGCTTGCTTTTGTGTCTTGCGGCTGTGGGTTGCAAGACATGTGTGTGCGCGGCTGCGGTGGTTACGGGATTTTTTGTGGGCCACCGTGTGCCTAGGGAGAAAGGTTGAGTAGCTGTTTACATTGCGGTGCTACTGTGCGAGAGAAGAACAAGGGAAGAAGATAGAGGTCGTGGGATAGTCTTCTGGCCACGGGAGCGGCGGGAGCGGTCAAACTTGCAGCGAGTTAATTTTTATATTTTTATTATTTTCTTGTGATTGTTACTTCAATTTTAGGTAAGAGATTTTGAGTATTATACGTTTATTATATTTTATAGTGGATTTGTTACTCTGACTTGTTTGGTGATTATTTTACATCACATTAGTGAGATTTTCCACATAAATTTTAGTGTCATGTGTGATTGTGTGTTCCGTTTATTTTTCCGCTATATATTATACCTGCTCGAATTTATTCGTACACAAATATTTTATTCTCTTCAATGATGCAACAAAAGCTCCTTAATTGGGGGAAATAATATCCGCCGGATGAGGTTCGATCCGATTCACAATAATTTTGGCGATAGCTTTGTAGATGGTGTTACAGAGACTTATGGGCCTGAAGTTAATGCACAAGAGACATTGGGTCTTTTGGGTATAAGGGTAACGAGGGTGTGATAATTAGAACCCTCAGGTAAGAAGCCTGGACGGAAGAAATTTTGGATGGGTTTGCAGATTTGAGATTGGACGATTCTCCAGTGTTTTGGAATAAAAAGGTTGTTGAGGCCATCGGGACCAGGAGATCTGTGGGAGAGGGAAAAGAAAAAGATGGTTTCTTGGATCTCCTGGATAGACGGGACTGAGCAGATCTTGATATTATCAGCCACCTGCAATCTTCTGTTATGGGTGGGGAAGTTTGAAGGGACTGATGGAGGATTGGAGGATTTACATCAGTTTTCAAAGTGACTGATAAAGTAGAGCCAGAATTGCACCCCGGTTGCCTCTCCAGCTCCCATCTTCAACTTGGATCCAGGAAATTTGCTTTCCGTTTTTTTTTTTAATATTTATTAAGAACTAGCTTATTACAATCGTAGGGGTTAAACCCTTGACAATATTTATAAAAAAAATTTCTTGAAAATTCTGAGAGTTCAACTGCTGACCTCCAAGTGCACGGTGAAGTGTCTAACCAACTGAGACACTCATATGTCTTCTGATACGACTTTTGATGGCACTAACATTGGAAGAATTTGGTGTTCCGATCACCCAAGTTGAACCAGTGAATCTTGGACTGCTGCCTCCAAAAGAGATTCTCTAGCTCTTGAAGATTATGAAGGGACCTCCATTCTATATTAATCAAGAAAGATTTATGCACTTGTACATTGCACTTTAAGTATGTGACTAGACATTAGTCCATGTGTCACCCCTTATATGAGGAGTGATAAAGTGGCAATCTAATTGTTGGATGCCACATGGGTTTGTTGCCTAGGCACATTACACTTAAAATGCAATGTGCAAGTGCAATAAGTCTTTCTCATATAATCTCTTCCTGAATCGTATCATCTGAGATGGGTTTTTTGGAGCATTCTGTGAGCTCATTTTGGAGTTTGATCAATTGTTCCGTGGGATTTGAATAGTTCTGCTTCTTCTACTGATGCATTTTTTTTCTTTAAATTTTTTTTATTGAAATACTAGTCTATTACATCGTGGGGATAATTTTTTGACAAATCTTTGTAAATCTGATATCGTTAAGAGTTGAACTCTTGATCTCTGGATGCACGGCAGAATGTTCAACCAACTGAGTCACTCCTCATGTGCACTGTCACATTCTTTTATGAATGAACTCAATTTCCTTAGGATACTCTTGATATAGTGGAGGGGATCTCTGCCAAGATTGTTGAAGTAATTAGGCTTGTCGAACGAGGTGGCCTCAGTCTTGAAGATATTGCACCTGGTTGTGTGAAAGCCCAGGTATCCAGAAGAATGGGAGAGTGATCACTTGCCATCTTGGGGAGATGATGAACAGAAGCATAGGTAAAACGAGCCCTCCATTCATCACTGGCAATAGCACGGCCAAGTCTCTCCCTGATATGCCAAATTGGCAGCCCCCTCTAGCTTGTAGACCAGGTAAATTAATATCGTGATATCCCAGATCGATCAGGCCGGGTCTAAATATGAGATCTGAGAACGGGGTCACATCTTGGCTTTTAATCCTAGATCCTCCTTCCTTCTCAGATTGGAGAAGCACTGAATTAAAAGTCACCCAGTAGTGTTATTAAACAGGCCGAATCTCTTCAAACACAACCTTCCTCTTGACAGCCGTTGGAGGGGCGTAGACACCCAGAAGCTTCCAAGGATGTTGGCAGTCATTTTGATCAATATTGGGGAGCACCCAGTTCTGATTTAGAGATATATCAATTGACACATTCAGTTCAAATTTCCACCAAATACCGGACCTACCATTAGCCACTCTATCACGAAATAGTTAATGTTTCTAGGATTAGCATACTTGAGGAACGTCTCAAGATATAGTTGGCAACAGCAGCCGAGAATAACTTTTCTGTCCATTATGTTCATAACTCACATCACTGGGGGGTTATCTTAACCCCCTAACCTCTGGAGCCCATTTCTCCTCCGCAAACATATTTCGAGAGGAAAAATAGGGGTGCATCTCCATGTAGAAAGTCTAGTGGCAAAACAAGAATTTGTACCACCATGTGAACATTTTGAGTGGCGCGGGTTCACCCTTGTGTTCTTTTTGAGAATATGTTGTGGGGATACACATCTTCTGATGTCAAATTTTAAGTGGTCAGGTGCAGTTCTAACTTTAGTTCTACGCGGGTAAACTTTACTTTTGAATTATCTATCATAGGAATAAGATTTTTATTCAGTACATGCAGTGGGGGAAAAATGTGACGATCTATGTGAAGAGATCATCGCATTATGCTGGAGTGTATATACTGAGTGCATTGTGATGTGATTAACTACATGAGATAATAAAATATGAGAAAAGAAAGGAGAGAGAAGGGATAAAACCCCGCGCGTGTACTTTGTTTAACATCCTGTCACTTTATATAGAACCATCACATAAAATTGTGTGATGTAACAAGCCAAATTTATAAATACTAAGTACATTTATATACATATAAAGATATTAGTAAGAGTTGGGAAGAAAAAAAATATAAAGAGTCTTTCAACTGTAAAAGTAAAACTGAAAAATTCTCATTCATCGAGTGTAAGGGGTCGCCCATATATGCTGCCTCCTTCTAGACCATACTTTCTGATCATTGAGGGTAGTTAGAGATGCATGTCAGATCAACATAATCTAGAGAGAGAGAGAAAGAGAGAGAGTATGACAACTCAGATTTTTATTGGGGTTCATTCTAAAGCCAATGGAGGGAGAAAGGGTGCAACAAGCTAGAGCTCTGCTATTTTTCATGGATCTTCATCACTCTCTCTTATGAATCAATAAAAAGATAGGTATTCTCTCATATTAAACATGGATGTGTCTACCTATAGGTGATATCATGGTAGAAAACAAAATAATCATTCTCGTATAAACTTCCATGAACCTAGAACCATGTGCACTACATTCTTAATTATTTCAAATTTGGTATTGCATCATCATAGTATTTTTAGATATGCATGGTTCCTATCATTCAAAGGCCATGTTCATGAGCTTCTCATGCTATAGTTTAGAGTAACTTGAATTCTGTCTCTGTTCCTTGATTCTCTTTTTGATCTCCATTCCAAAAATTAGAGTTCATGGATTAGATATTGACTCATAGAATCTTAATTTCAATTGCACTCAGATTCCTTAAAATCCAATTCAATGGTAAGATTTAATCGAGTCTAAACTACAAGTTAGAATTGACTTAAAGTAGAAGACAAAAAAAAATTCCAATCTTGAATAGTAAGACAAAATCAAATCTCGATAGATGTCATGTCCCAAGGATTCATGGTAGCGGAAGGAAAATGAGTTACATAATTTTTATCGAGACGTAAGCAGTCAGCAAATAAGTCTCTAACTAACAATCACATATAAAACTAAGAGTGTGGGAATTAAAAACCTCAAACTCTTTTTCTCGTAACAATAATCAGACCTCATAATACTTCCATAGAAGCTCCAATTCAACTATAATTCAATTGAAAAGGAAAAGTACAAACTATTCCATCTCTTCACTGCCTAATACATCAGTCTAACTCTCATCAAACCAAATAAACATAACACTACAGTTTGTCCACACTCTTCACTCAGAGTTGTTCCTGTCACTAGCCTCCTGGTGCTCCTCCTCAACATCTATATTTCCTAAGATATTAAACAAGTAGATATGAGTGCATTCGCCCAATAGAATTTACATCTCTATGTGCGGACAACAATATAAGTGATTACAATATAAGTGATTAATGTTTTCAAGATTAGGTAGGCACGAGTATATCGAAACATGCATATATGACAAATCTATTAAAATCATGATAGGAGGGCAAGAAAAATATCAAGAGAGCAAAATTGATCAAGAGAGTAGGAAACTATCAATAGAGCAATAATATACAAGCACGCAAGATGGATACGGCAGTGTCGCTGTAAATACTGGTAAACATGAAATCCGACGGTGGATACGGCATGTTGCAGCATGATAAATACTGGTAAACATGAAACCCGAACGGTGGTTAAATGGTGTTTAAGTCCATGTAATCGAGCATAGATATCGTATCATCTAACCTGTGATTTGATTGCCCTTAATTTTATTGCTGTTAAGTCAATGGCCAATGGCCAAGGGGATACCACTCTAATGATTTCTGTTAGTGCCGAGTCGACAGCCAACAGAAAAGAGGGCGCCCCATGGATGGCTTCTGCCTGTGTGAGTGGGCAGTAATTTTTCTGCCTATATGAGAGTCAACAACAGACATTCAGATGCAGAGAATGGAGCATGTGTTCTAGAAAGGCCGCTGCAAAAGGACAGCGAATACATGGGTAAAAAGGGGATACAATCATTAGGATAATAGGGATATCCCTTGGCATTGGGCATGGATATTGACTATCCAACCCCTTGTTTATGGGAAGCCCCCTTTTCACCAAACCGTGGGGCACAAGAACCCCTCTCTTTTATCCTTCTTTTGAGCATGATAAACAAGACCCACCATGGAATGGCTGGGCATTAGGAAGCATCCACAATACAAAAGGGGGGAAAGTAAACAAGCACATGGGTTTCCACCGTAGATAAGGCAAGGGAAGATGCAAAACACATCATGGAAATAGAAGTATGGTTTTCAAGAAGCATTTAATGGGATTTTGTGTTTGTTCTTCACTTGTGAAGATGGGATGAGAGGGCCCATCTCACATTCTTAAAGAAACTGCATGGCTTTGCATTCCATGCAGGAAAGGGGGAGCAAAGAGGTAACAAATGATAAAAAAAAAAGAACTACCTTAAAAGGTGTACGAGGAAGACATTAAAGAACACCAAGAACAAAGGGGAGGGAGTGTGATGTGATTGGTGTGTACCCTTGGCTACATGAACTTAGCATGGGTTTCTCTTGCAAGGCCACCTATCATATCTCTCCTTTCCCCAAAACAAGCTTCACCATAACCCATGAAGTGGGAACTCAAGAAGACACATGGAAGAGCATATAATATTCAAAGGGAAGAACTTTCAAACAGGTGCAAGAGGTAGCATCGGATGGGATACAATGACCAAAAAAAACAAACAAACTATATACATAGAAAAGGAAAGATGCACCCTCTCTTTACATGGTTGCTCACTCTCCCCTCTCTTTCAAACACTCAAGAACCCAAAGGAGAATAGGCTGCTACGACCTTTCCCTTCCTCCTCTCCAACCGACGGCGCCCTTCCAAGGAAGAAGAAGGAGAACAAGAACCTCCTTTCTCGCTCTCCAAGCAACTTCTACCTTTTCCCAGCCCCTTCTCTCTCTTTTTGGCCTCTCCCTCTTGTATCTGCCACAAGGGTTTTTAAAAGGTGCTGCCAGGTGGCCAAGGTGCCACCACCTTTTTTGGGTTGGCCAAGCTCCTCCTAGTGGCGGTGTAAGCCATGGCCCGTTAATGGGCTGCCCATGCTTTGGAAAAGCCCACCAGAAATTGGGTTGTTGACAATTGCATGTGATATTAATGGATTGGTTCAAGTTATTAGTTATCGTTTGCATCCCTATAACAGGATGAATGTAGAGGCGTCATTCGGGTCCAATGGGCTCTACATGTGGGTCAATTGATCCATCTGGACCTCTAGATTAATTTGGATTCATAACTTTTGAGATTTGAGAAAAGAGAAAGTATTTCTGCAACTCCAAGTTAATTACCCGCACGAGGCACAAGGGGAAGTCCCATCTTTTTAAGAAATATTCCATAGATCTACATCTAGATACTTGTGGCACGGTGGTCCTTGTTGTCATCAGTCTATATCTAAATCTATCTATCTATCTATGATCTCTAATATCTGCAGCATGGCGGTGCGGCCCTGCTGTACTGTAGTTTAGCACCGTTGGATCTTGATCTGACAGTACATTTAAAGAAAAAATGTCACACTACTATTTCGGTCGCGATGGATACGGCAGGGCCGCTCTTGCCGTATCCAACATATATATACATATATCTATATATATATGAATTTAGAGGCAAAGACGTAACCCACATATCTTTATCTCTCTTTCTTTGGTTGAAAAGCTAGTGGTCGCGATGGATACGGCAGGGCCGCTCTTGCCGTATCCAAACATATATATACATATATCTATATATATATGAATTTAGAGGCAAAAGACGTAACCCACATATCTTTATCTCTCTTTCTTTGGTTGAAAAGCCTAGTGGTCGCGATGGATAGGCAGCAACGTCAACCCAGCACCCAAGGTTCGTGCGTCCCCCTGCCACCCCTACGGCGTGTCGCTTATGTCGTAGGGACTATCTTTATCTCTTTTGTCTGCCACACCTCGTAGGTCTCATGTGAAGCAATAGAAGAGGTGGGTGTGTGCGTGTGAAGCAAATACTTCTCAAGTTAGTTGCATCCCCTTTGGATCATTAATCGCGGGTCAGGTATTGGGTCAGCGGATGCCCACATGGACGATGTTATTGGGCCACCTTCTCAAACCCATCACTATGTACAGCGACTCGGACTTATTGCTGAAGCAAATCAGGAGATGCAAACGAGGGGAGACTACATATTCTTATATATATTAATTATAACATCTAACTAATCCGTGAGTCATTAATTGTAATTAGGTGGAGAGATCGGTGTCACATGTACTATTCCTGAGCTGTATGTTACAGCTTATTGAATTAGACCATCTAACAAAAAGGTTCAAGACAACAAATTAATGGAGAGGACTTCATTATTATAAGTATGTTTATATTTTGTCACCAGTTGGTCATGAATCTATTCTTTACATGCTCACCCACATGTTAATGGATTTTACACTTTGTCATATAAACTATAAGAAATTTGGGGTGTATGTCGAACATCATAAGCTATATATATAGACTTCGACACTACGTTAATGTTTACTATTTCCAACCATCCAATTCAAATCTTATTGTTGCAAATTTACTTATATGTTGTTCACCATTTAGTACAACCCCTATTATTATTTGGGTTATAACAGCATCATCATCACCAAAACCTTGTCTTATTATTTGTGGTCGGCTAAGTGAATATTTTTTCACCAAATATTTCTATCATATATGTGTAATATTCGAATACACCATGATCAAACAAGTAAATTGATGGCCTATCCCCCCCCCCTCCAACCCCAACCAGACGGTAAAACTTGGAAGAAGAGCCCTTTAAATTCCCATGCCAGCGATGTCCATCTAATCAAGGCCTGTTCCTATCTCAACCTTCGCCCTCTCCGGATGTTGACCTCTGACCGTAGGGCAGAGCCGGCCGCAAGTGCAGAAATCTTCCTCGTTTTGAGTTCAAGATAGGACGAGGTCTCCTAGCTTTGGATCCGTGTTCCTCGCAGGATCAGCCCAAGCATATATGCCCCGTCCGGTCTTTTTCTCGGTTGCAACACCGAGCAGCCTAGCATGCTCATATGTCCCACCCCTCGTGCTGCATTATGTACATCTCTGAAAGAGCAGTGACAAAAACTCCTGCTACTGGAGCCCCATATATATGCCTCTCTTCAGATCTCTTCATCATGAGGGTCCCCAAGAACCACACTGAGGCACTGCCCCTTGTGCTTGTATGCAGCTGCCGTGAAAGTGCTCTCAGAAAGAGAACTATACGTACCCCCATCTCTGCCCGCATAACAACAAGTAACCCAGTCGTCTCCCCCTTCAAAAATTCACCACCAAACAGCTAGCAGAAGGGTTTCATAGCATGACACTAACAGAGATGCATGAACGAGACGTATATATATGTGTGTACACACAAAAAGTACCCCTGGGAGCTGAGAGGCACCACCATCGCTCCAAGAGAAGAAGGGGCCACAGAGGGCGTCTTTTGAGGTGCGTTTAGATACCGGATCGTCCTTGTTTAAGTAGTCTCAGAACCATATATGGTTATGGTTCCTCCTTTCACACTCCACGGCTTCTGTCTCTATACTTTTAAGCAAGAGATGGGCATAGAAGAAAGAAAAGATGATAGAACCTCCAAGTGTAGTAGTTACAAGAAAAGGAATAGATAATCCTTGGGTTACTTCTTCGGAGAGGAAGGGGGGGGAGGAAACTTTACCATGCCCATTAATTAGCTTTCTTTCCCTGGTTATGAACACCCATATTGTTTTGGTGTGAACTGTGACGGAAAGTGACATTTTAGAACTGAAAGGACTGCTAGAGAAGAAGAGAAGTGGAACGAAGAAAAGGTGCCATTTGATGATTCCTTTCGTGGTGTAAACTAAAGATGGTAATTCCCTTCTTCTTTCACCTCGCTTGCAGCCCTTCCGTATGGACGTCTCAGCTAACTTCAAAAGTAAACGATATCATCCGCTCTAAAATTATATGATTTGATGTCAAATTTTAAATTCATTTTGTTAAATTTTCTGCAACTATTAATAAACTACGCATACAAAAATTTAAAATATCAAATCAAATGTAAAATTTTACATATCAAAATAGGCGTAAATCTTGGTCGTCCATTTTGTATACTCTAAATATATCAATGATTTATACCATCAACGTACATAACATTCAATTCATGCGGATCTAAAATTTGACCTCAAATTACATGGTTTTAAACTTGGTGGCACCATCATGTGCCATCAGTGATATTGAATATACATGCCTATATATATATATATGTATGTATGTTTACAAAGTACATATAATATATATATATATGTATGATAGTTTAGTAAACTACATATAAGATAACCCAATTTTGAATGCACCTACCAACTACCACCATTTTAGTGACAAATGGGTGGTCGCTCATCCGTCGCTATATATGCAGCTCAAATCAAGGCCATTAAAAAAAAAAGGCTGCAGCAACGTTACATCAGCATTTAGAGAACGCCGGAGCCACACACACATACGCAACTCGACTTGTCATGACGTACGCCAACCAAACTGATCCTAAACACAAAAGCGTTGGTGTCCATCTGATCTGATCTGATCCTTGAAAAGTCTCCAAAACCCACAAGTGAAGATCTTATGATATGACATGCGTGTGTATGAATTTGGCAATATTCAATTTCTTATCACTAATTATTGGCACATCATGATTTGGAAATTTTGCAGCCGGGGGAAGTGATCAGGCCCGTCCAATCCATGGCAGCATGGGAGTGAATATAATATAGCCCATTCCATCACATCAATAGGGGAACCAATTAATGGGCACAGTACTGTTATAAGAACCCAGCCTAGCCCGAACCACGTAAACACCACCCGTAAGGTCCTGGCTCAGGCAACGGCGAGCTATATTACACAATCATGCATGAATGATTGCCTTGTGTGTCTCTTTTATTACTTTTCATCAACAGCTAGCGTGTCAAATTTTCTGAAGAAAATGAAATATTGTATGCATATTCTGATTGAAGTTTACGACAGTTGGTTTTTATATATATATATATATATATATAATGTAAATCTATGATAATTTTTCTACTGTAGTTCTCACTTTAAGAGGGGATGCATATGCAAATGGGCCTTCAGTTTGACCAAATAATGAAGGAGGAGTAGTGCTTAATTGGCCTAGTTAATGCATGGATATGTCCCTTGCTTGGACTCCCTCTCATTGTTTGGGAAGGGCTAGTTGGGAATATGTGTGGAGATTCATTAGATGACCCTCAGTAGTTAGCTAGTTACTTCTAATTTAAGTCCTCTCTCCATCATGAATAAATGTGGGTAGGTATTAATGGCTGGGTACTATGGATCTTACACAACATTCACATTGGCGGGAAAGGCATGGGGCAGTTATACCCAGTTTACCAGTTACCTTTATATGGCCACCCTGCATGAACGTTAAGCTGTTATGTGAGGAAAGCCCTAGAAAGTACCACATACCAAAGAGAGAGAGAGAGAGAGAGTTGAAACATGTTTTTTAAATTAAATTATAAAAAGAACCTATATTATACGTGTGCCATGCTGTAGATAAATGAGTTGATAGTTCTATCCAACAAATCTTGTTCACATTATCAAACTAGGATTAGATTAGCATGGGGAGAATGGAAATAGGATTTTTAGATAAATACCCTCTTAAAGTGAAAACTATATGAAAGATAGCCTAGATTAGCATGGGGAGAATGGAAATAAGGATTTTTAGATAAAATACCCCTCTTAAAGTGAAAACTATATGAAAGATAGCCTAATGTTTGCATTTTCATATACACCTTCTCACGAGAGTTAATTATCTCAAGAGACATTATAATAAACTTATCAAAATATCTAAAAAATATTTTGTTTACTTCCGCATTATTCCTTACGGCGTTTTATTAGCTTGTTAATGCAAAATAATAGAAAAGGCATATGTGACAATTAATTCCGATAAACAGAGTATATATATGCAAATATGTACTGAGGATAAAGTTTCATTTTATTCCCACTTTAAGAGGGATATATATTCTTACTTTAAGAGGCTCTTAATTGGTTTTGTTCTCTTTATAACAAACGAAACTCCAAATGGCCAGTACCATTATCATCAAGAGAGGCCTAACGCAACTTGCATGCAATCGCAATAAAAATAGAATTAGTAGGTGGAGATCCAACTCCTTACAGCGCCCCATGCATTTCTTTTTCCCCCATCATGGGAAGCTCCATTTTGGACACCATTTCGTTGAACATATATAAACAGCTTCAGTTAATGGTCAAGCTCGATCGATCCCTCCTATATAAGTTCAAGGGTACCCCCCATTGAAGTTACTCAAATGCAATTGGAGGGTCCAAGCTCTCTCTCGCTCTCCTAAATGGTGTCACTTTGTATTATAAATCCAAATATAAATGGGATCTCCAAGACTCTCTCTCACATACACATCATCTTGTTGGCTCAAAATTGTCTTTTTGTATTATATATTCTAGGATAAATACTTATCGCAAGATACAAATTAAGGATAATAAAACTGATGTGAATTATTTAAAATAACTTTATTAATAGTTGAGAGTCTAACAAAAAATTGTCCTTACTATTTCAACTAATAAGATTACTTACAAAGTAATCCACATCACATTTATTGCAAGACTTAAAGAGTAATAAATATTTATCATACTCAATATCATTTCACCAAGAGATTTTGATCTTATCTCTGTATCTTGAGAGAGAGAGAGAGAGAGAGAGAGAGAGAGAGAGAGTGGTTAGTATGAATCGGGATCCTCCCAATATATGGAGAATTTGAGTCTAGAAGTCTTGATGAGACCGTCTATATTTTATGAAAAATTTTAAATTAAATGTGAAAAAATTGAAAAAAAAAAGTCTTTTCGAAAAACTCACTCTAATGTGTCGTCCCATGAATGATAGAAACCAGACTGGGAAAGTATTGGAGGCCGCGACAGACGGTTTAAGCAGCAGGGCCAATCAATTAGACGCTGCCACCCAGCATTTATATTTTCTACCCCTTGTGATGGGCGCGATATGAGACAAACAAACCCTCAGCTGTTCGATTAAATGCCGCCCCCCCCCCCACCCCCCTATCCTCTTCCCTCTCCTGCATCAGTGAAAACAAAGCAAAACAAAAGAAACACCACCCTCTCATCTCATCCCCACCACCACATGCTCTCTCTCCCTCACTCGCCGTGTAGCATGTGTATAATTAATCAAGCTACTACAGCTCACAAAAGTCTCGACTAAAATGGCCTCTCCGCACCCGCTGTGGCATGTCAAGTCTCACCCGCACGTTTGATGCATCAGTTTACGTCGATGGAATCCAACTGATCTCCTGTTAGCTTCTCTCTGCTCTGAGTGTGGAATCTAGCTAATGTAAACTCCCTGCTTTCTTATTTTCTTCTCTGTTCATCTACCACTTGCGGGAGGAAGAGGAGGAGGTAGAAGAAGAAGAGGCCCGGTTGACCTGGGTTCAAGAGAAACAGACCACTACACGTTTCTGGGGAGAAACAGGTGACAAGGCAAAGTGTGGTTAGATTCGCACTTTTCTTTGAAAACCCACTTCTCCTTCGCCTCTCTGCTGCTCCCAATTCAGCGGCAAACATTGCTCTGCTTTTCTTTCACTTCTGTAAAGAAAACTCTGCCTTCTCAGAAGGCTAATACAAGAAAGAAAAAAAAAAGCTTTTTTTGTGGATGCAAACTCTCCGGATTAATCAAAGGCAAACGTGGTGAACAAATGGGAAAAAGGCAAACCCCAAAAAAAAAAGATCAGGTTATAAATTTCCAAACATTTACATGTTTCCAAAAGTTAGAACAAGAAGAAGAAGAAGAAAAGAAGAGAAAAAAAAAATCATCTTTTTGCTTTCGACTCATCGCCAACCTCCTCCTTCCTTTCAGAAGAAGACCAAGAAGAGGAACTGCACACCTGTAATTTCCAAACATTTACATGTTTCCAAAAGTTAGAACAAGAAGAAGAAGAAGAAAAGAAGAGAAAAAAAATCATCTTTTTTGCTTTCGACTTCATCGCCAACCTCCTCCTTCCTTTCAGAAGAAGAACCAAGAAGAGGAACTGCACACCTGTAGTAGTGTTTCCTCTTCTTCTTCTTCTTCTTCTTCTAATCTTTCTCCGTCTCCTGCCTCTTCCACTACCTGTGTTTTGAGAACTCGAGCGCTGACTTCTTGGTGCTTGCGCCCACGTCGCTAGCCTCCTTCACCTGTTGTGCAGAGGATTCGGGCCGGTGGGCACGACCCTCTTGTCGTCGTCCAAGACGGTGGAGTTGCTCGTCTTGTCCTGCGCGAGGAAGCCACAGAAGCCGGGCGTCTTGGACTTGCACCGGCGGCCGCCGAGGGGGCCGACGGGGACGACGACTGCCACAGAAGAAGGAGACGACGGTGTGGACGGCCGCCTCTCGCTCCGGGCCTCGAGGTTGTGCTGGGCGATCTCCCTGGCGAACCCATGCGACCGGGCGCTCGCCATGACCAGCAGGAGGCTCGCCGCCAGGGCCACCAGCCGCAGCCACCTCATTACCGCCTTCCCCCCCAGCCCCCAGCCGATTTCTTGAAGAGAAAAATATTGGGTCCGAGGGGGCTGTGTATGTGTGTGTGTGTGTGTGTGTGTGAGGGATAGAGAGAGAGAGAGAGGGTGGGGGAAGGGGAGTATAAGAAAGGCCCGCTTCTGCTACTGCTTCAAAAAGGAATGGTCTTTTGTTTTTAATGCATAGAGAGGGCCAGATAGAGAGAGAGAGAGAGAGAGAGAGAGAGAGAGAGAGAGAGAGAGAGAGGAAAAGGAAGAGAAGAGCGTGTGAAAAGGAAGGCAATAACTCTGAAGGGGCACCCTCTCGAATTTACAGTTGTGTAATACATCCACATCCTCTGGTCAGGGGACCTCCACCAAACCCAATTAATGGGAGCTTCAATTCCCCTGCACAGAGAGAAAGAGAGAGAGAGAGAGAGGGGGATGGTCTGAAAGCAAGCAGCAGCACAAGGAAATCAAAATGGGAGTAACCGGAGGTGCAGCACCGTAATAACAATATTCCACGGCTAATCCTTTCCATGCCATGCCCATGTCTGGTTCTTCCTCCTATCACTGCACTACTACCATTTCTGATCGAGAGCAACCCCCACTCTCTTCCCTCTCATTGAAAGCCCATCAAGAGGCCCCTTGTAGGTGGCCTCACTTTGATATTTGACCCGGCCAATGAGGCCACGTTACGTGGGACTCTTGTCCAGCTTCGCCAGCTCCCCTCGTCGGCCACACGCATTCTCTCTTCTCTCTCTCTCTCTCTCTCTGAGCCCTCTATGTCAAGTTTGACACCGACGGGACGTTGGTTCTGGGTGTTGCGCAAGAGCTCTTTTCAGGCTCTCCAATACACAACTTTCGTGGTTTGTGGTGGGGTTGGTCGAGGTCTCTTTGGGATTTTCCAATTTTTGAAAAACACGGGGCCGAATCTCGAATTTGTAATTGGCCGGCGGATGGCCTTCGAATTTGACTTGATACGAGGAAGAAGATCTATAAGAATGGAAAAGAATTAAAAAAATCTTGAGATTTTAGATCTCTAGAAAAATCGTCCATTACTTAATTCAAAAAATGAACAAGTGGTAGACCAAGAAGACAAGTGATACAAAATCGCTGCCCAAAATATTGGGTGTAGATTCTTACATATTTATAGCCAAATAAAATTTTCTAAAATTTATTATGATGATCAAACCTCTCCAATCGTTCCATGTGATATGATCATAATTGTGGTCATAGTCGTAGACATAACTGTGGAATAGTAGTCATCATGGACTTTCATGCCCATTGGCGAGTAACAATATGGGTAACAAACTGTGCCAATTGTGGGTTACTCATCGTCATCTTCTTTGACTTTATTATCCATAGATAATCGTCGTTGACTACGGGATCGGTTGACCCTCATTTCAGGCAAAAGTGTTTGCCACTTCACTTCCATCGAACTAAGGCTTCGTCGGATTAAGGATCTTCTAAGTTGTATGCAGTCAAGATAAAGCTTGCTAAGCTAAAAACTATTGGGCTTACCCTCCCGAGTATACACTACTGAGATAAAAGATGGAGTGAGAGTTAGGCTAACTTAATTCTTGTCTTAACACATGTCGTGATTATTTTGGGAGCTATACTGTGGCCTCGGGCTATCCTCTTGGTGCTAATGCCAAGATAAGGGCTTCTCCGTAGAGGAGACAGATCAGGTGTTTGTGGCACTTTATAGGCCCTTTTTGATATTTGAGCTCTAGTAGGTGAACTCCTATTTAGTAATTAAACTTTCGCCTATTAAGCCGACCATAATAAATGGGCCTCTACATATTAGGGCAAAAAGTTGAGATTTTTCCTTTTCATGCACCCTTCTAATTGCTGAGAATATAGTTGTTAATGCGTCTGATTCGGAATCAAAATAGGTGTTTCCATTTCCACTTACTATAAGAAATTTTAGGGAAAAAAATAGAAACAGAAAATGAAGTTTTCGCTTCTACATATATTTTTGCTTTAAGTTGAAAAAATGAAAACTTAAATAAAACGGAAGCTTCAGGTGCAACATCTATATAATGAAAATAAATTTATAAATTTACAAGTAAAATATTGTTTATTTAATTTATGAATAGTTTTAAATTTAAATTTAATAATCTACTCAAGTAACAACAATAAATAAAAATATACCTTCTATCATATCTTCTCCATCACATACATTATAATAGCCCTACTAAATGCTGTATGACAAGATTAAATTAGTATGGTAATATCATATAATGATATATAATGGTTGAATAATAGATAGTCGACATATGTAGGTATGAAGATTTGTAGAGAAAAAACTATCATATATGAAATAATGAGAAAGCGACCATTAATCACTAATTGGGACAATGATAGACAACATTTGTATATAGATTGGAGGCGGGAGATAATGAGTTAAAAGTTTAAGAGTGAAAGCTTCGAGATTGAAGAGTTTTTATTGTAAAAATATTATCTTATATATTAAAAATTATCAAAAATGGAACAACAATTGCGAAACTTAGATGTTTTTGTTTTCACATCCTATAAGAATTTAAAATCTATTTTTGCTTCGGCAAAACTATGGAAAAGCTTTTTTTGAACTTTTGCATCTTATTATAAACAATATGAAAATAAGTCGACTAAATAAAAAAATGAAGATCCGTTGGTAGCCCTAAATGAGAGATTGGTGATGGTCATTGGGGGAAGATTATAAAAAGGTTTTTCTTTTCTATATATTGAGGTCTCTCTCTATCTCTCTCCATATAGACAAACTCTATGTGGAACCACGTAATTCTATTGTCTTGTTATGATTACTTGATCCATTTTATACATTTTTTTCTTATTCTAATCTTTGTTCCACTTGTACATTTGCAAGATTACAGATTAGCTGATTCGTTTCACTTTAACTTATTACTCTATGCAGATGATAGGCCCTCAGTTCTTGTTATAAACCCTCATTCGTCGCCTGTAGTAACATAAACACACAGCTCGAGTAAAACAGATAGATAAGAGACAAAGTAGAGCGAGAGAGAGAGAGGTAGGTAGGTAGGTAGGTAGAAGAAGATGATGAGAGAAAGATACATATAGAGAGACATATTGACTGAATTATACTTACGCAGCACGTCAACAGAGAATATGCTGGTGGGTAGATGGAGAGGGACAGGGGGGACCTGGTAAAGAGGGGGAATCCTTCTTGCCACACGAGAGAGAGAGAGAGAGAGAGAGAGAGAGAGAGACCGGTGGGGAAGAAGAAGAAGAAGTGGGTGGGGCTGCTGGCTGCTGGGGTGGAAGAAGCCCCTCCATCCCTCGTTTCCCCGCTAAACCCGTGCGGGTGGTTTCCTTATCTCTTCCTCTTCGCCGCTTCTGCTTGTTGGTTTGCTCCCGGCGGGCCAGAGAGAGATCTGCCAAACGGCCCCCAGATTGGACTGCATGCCCCCCACCCCCCCCCCTCCTCCCCCCTCGACCAGCTGCAGCATGGCCTGTCTAGTCCATCAATTCGTACAAGATTATCATACGATCATTTGCCATCTGATTAAGCATGTTCTTTGCCGTAATTAAGTTAAGCTCATGCCTTGCTTATATAGATTAATTAGGATCCTCCTCACTTTGACATGGTACTTAATCACCACTTCATCATAGTGCTCTGATCTTCGAACTTCTACCGTGATGGCTGTACATCCTAAAAGGTTTCTGCGCGCATGGAACGTTAGTGTACCACTTTTTCTTTTTTTACACAACTATTTTATCGGTTACAAATACCAAATTATATTTCTCTAAGACTATTCCTACATAACACAATTAATAAACTTATGTGGTAGACAATCATCAATTCCACTCATCAAGAAATCCGAGTAAGATTTAGTCCTTGAATTCAACTTCCATTTTTCGGCAGACAAGAAAACTCGTCAGTTTCGTGAACTAGTTAATTAATTATGTCGATTTGGATACTCTTCCTTCAACTCTAGCTCAACTCCCTCCAATGGCATCAACCTCTATCCTATTGATTATAAAATTACCAAATAATAATAATTACTTGTAAACAAGCAACTATGACATGTTACTAACTGTCATTAACCAGCCACTTACAGTGAGACTCACAAGGCCAATCATACTTAGCTCTGCGTGCGCCTTTGATAAAAGAGAAATGCTATGCTCCCGGAATCACCTCGCTGGTAGCAGATTGGTCCACGTGGAAAACTGCCACGTCCGCTCGTGTTGAATGGGGAACCTGCCGGCGTCCCTCCTCGCGCGCTTCCCGTAGCCGGGAGCATTCAACGCCGAATGGACAGCCGCCCATCCCCGCGAACAGAAGCAAGCAAATGACCATCATGCCCTTCCCCTTTTCTTCCCCATCAGATGGAAACCCGGCTCGAACGAAATTTGTATTCTGGTTATTTTTTTCCAGTTTGCTCTGTCCGGTTTCCCACGTTCCCGCTCTCCTTTTTCGCCCCCCATCCGTTGTCCCCTACTCTCCTCGACCGCCCCTGAGCCCTCAGCCCTTCTGCCCCTGTTCACCTCATCCGCCCCTGAAGTTGTCAACCCGTCTTCCCTTGCTCACCTCATCCGCCCCTCAAGGTCTCAACCCGTCATCCCCTGCTCACCTTGTCCGCTCCTCAGCCCTAAGCCCGTCTGTGGTCCCCTGCTCACCTCGTCCGCCGCAAAGCCCTCAACCCCTCCGTCTTCCCCTTCTCAGATCGTCCGCCCCTCTGCCCGTCCGCTGTCCCCTGTGGAACTCCGATCTCCCCTTGCCTCCAACTCCTTAACCGTCCGTGTAATGGAGCATCAAGAAGCAGTCCGTTCTCGTCGAAGCCGCCAGAAAGAGAAGACAAATGAGGCAACATCATCCACTGTACAGCGATCCACCTCAGTGTCAGCTTCCTGTCCATCTAAAGGTATATAATGCTACGAATCATTTTTGGAACTATCTTGTATATTATGTGCTTGATGAATGGCGAATGGTATGTTCATTTGAGCATTATTCATGATCGTTTGTAATATTTATGTTTAGGTTCTCCTCTTTAAATGGGCACATTACTGGTGTGTTTATTTACACTGTCCTAACACTTGTGTCCACCAATTAAAATTTTATGCGTAGTATGTCCGAATTTGTGTGCGTTGTTACAGTTTCTTACTTGTCATCTGAGCATTTGTGTGTAGTATGTATAGTACCTAAGACCTATGCATTTGTTTGCAATGTCCAAGGCTTGGCATGTGATACTGGACAAAGTTTCTCCGGAGGTTGGCCTAATCTTTTTAACTATACATAGGTCTTAGGATTGAGAATGAAGATGTGCATGTAAATCTTAATTATTTGTAAGTTATGAGATTTTTTTTTAACTTGACAAACTTAAGTATTGAATTCCTCTCACCTATACAATGTCCAACTAAGCGGGCCACTCTTTGGTGTACTTTTTTAGAGGAGTTGATGAGAGGAGGAGAGGATGCAGTTAGTTTTTAGTTTTCATAGTCTATTTATCAAATTTTTAATTTCGTAACTTGATTATTAATTACTTTTGAACTAAACAAACTTAACTGAAAGCTAATTATTAGAAAAATGCCTCCCATCGATGCTTCATATCTTCACACATTTTTTCCTTCCCTTGGGCCAACACCATATTAGATTTTTCTAGATCATGTTTTCCTCATGTAGTGTAGTCGCCCAGGGTCTACAAGCTATGGTGGGAATTGCTACACCTACACCTCATATGTTCCATCCTTTCTTGTCCGGATCAAGAATCCATTTTCATAAGAAATGGGTGGCCATTATGGTTTCATGTTGATTTGAATTTGGGTGTCTTGTTGCGGTGTGAAGAGCACGACCCCAGCGCATTTAATGCATCGTTTGTTTTTTTTTTTTTCCACCCTCACACATGCACACAAATAGTAGTGCACACAAATACCACAATAGTGCACACAAATAGTATAAGAATACACACAAATATATCAATGTGTCTAATTTGTGTGCATTCTTATACTATTTGTGTGCACTGTTGTGGTATTTGTGTGCATTATAAGGACATTTGTGTGCACTGTTAGGGTAAATAACAGTGCACACAAATACCTATCTTGTGCACACAAATACCTATGTAGTGAACACAAATAGTATAAGAACGCACACAAACACATCTAATTTGTGTGCGTCTTTAGGGTATTTGTGTGCACTGTTTGAGGTTAAAAAACAGTGCACACAACTACCTATCTTGTGCACACAAATACCTATGTAGTGAACATAAATAGTATAAGAATGCACACAAACACATCTAATTTGTGTGCATCTTTAGGATATTTGTGTGCACTATTCTCGTATTTGTGTACACTATAAGGATATTTGTGTGCACTGTTTGAGGGTAAAAAATAGTGCACACAAATACCTATCTTGTGCACACAAATAGTATAAGAATGCACACAAACACATCTAATTTGTGTGCATCTTTAGGGTATTTGTGTTCACTATTGTGGTATTTGTGTGCACTGTTTGAGGGTAAAAAATAGTGCACACAAATACCTATCTTGTGCATACAAATACCTATGTAGTGAACACAAATAGTATAAGAATGCACACAAACACATCTAATTTGTGTGCATCTTTAGGGTATTTTTGTGCACTATTGTGGTATTTGTGTGCACTATAAGGATATTTGTGTGCACTGTTTGAGAGTAAAAAATAGTGCGCACAAATACCTATCTTGTGCACATAAATACCTATGTAGTGCACACAAATAGTTTAAGAATGCACACAAACACATCTATTTGTGTGCATTCTTATACTATTTGTGTGCACTACATAGGTATTTGTGTGCACTATAAGAGTAGTGTGCTTGTTTGAGAGGGTGAAGAAAAAGGAAAAAAGTAAAAGGTACATTAAAAAATAGTGCTGGGGCCGTGCTGCATACTTTGTAGTTCTGCCAATATTGTTTATGCTTACATATGCCAGTTGCTTTTAGAAGTTTCAATCTGTGATTTTGCCTCTTACTCTCTGGGTAGTGGGTTTCTTTTTTGCCTTCATTTCCCGTTAACTATTTCATTTCTTTTTCTTTTAAGTTTGCCCTTCTCTTACTCTCTTTTAAGGAGCATAGCATTTCTCTTTAACATTAGGGTGCTTTGTTACAATATGAATTTGGGTCATCATGTTCGTTTTTGGTTGATATCTCCACACAATATCACGCATCACAAATTGTGGTAGTGTCACCTACATGGAGATTTCATCAGCTTCCTGCATCGCTAACCCTAGTGACATGAAGTTTTGCTGGTCATCTTTTGTTTGAGGGCATTGAGGTTGTAGTTACACTAACCAAACTTAATAAATTGAAAATCAATTATAATGAGAGATGCGTTAGACATTATGCTCTGTAGGCATTCTATCATGTTTTCTTTCTTTGAAGATGGAGATTACATAATCTTTAAAACATTCAGTCATCATGTTTCGGAGACAATATTTTAAGAAGCAACACATTGTTCCACTTTGATGTGTGGATACCTGTCCTTCATCCATCCCAAGGCAAAAGTGGTACATAGAATTGGATATGGCATCTACAGAAGAAAACTTTACAGAGAAGGAACGGGCACATGCCTAGACTTGGAAAAAATAAAGCAAAATAGGAAAAAGTCAAGCTATGAACTTGGCAAAGCATGACCTTGAGGACAAATACTTGAGTTGACAATGCATCCACCTACAAATGTTTTAAATCAAATGTGATACTTTACCCCTTTTCACTTTGTTAGTGTTAGAGACGGGTAAAGGAGATCCTCAATCGCAAAACAGCCATGTCAGTATTTGTGTGTATTTCTTACTTATTCTTATGGATTGTCCTGGCATTTATATGCAATGTTTGAGCATTTGTGTACATTGTCAGACTATTTGTTGTGCACCTTCTGACTATTATATGTCTGCAGTTTCAATGTTTTGGTGGGCATTTGTCATCTGAACAATATGTGTGCACTATGAGAGTATTTTTTTGCACTGTTGAGCATTTGTGTGCAACTTTATATTATTTGTTGTGTATAACATATCCAATTTTGTATGTTCACATTGCGGTTTTGTTAAATTTAATTTTTTGGTTATTGGAATGCAGTTAAACGAAGCCCGTTCCACTTTCGTTCATCAATGGACCTTTATTTGAAAGATCAGAATGAGGTACAGTTTAGAGATTGCCACAAACAGGTAATGAGGACTACCCCCTTCCATGCTCTTGCTGAAAGTGACTCGTCAACAACTTTTCCCCCCGTCTTATTGGAGGAGATTATATCTATGCATTGTGGGGGAAATAATTTCAAAATCGGCAATAAGGAGATTACGTTTACGGTGGTTGATGTGGCACTGATTTTGGGTCTACCATGTGGAGGGGCTCCATGCAAAATTTCAGGAACAATATACCAGTCTAAATTACATGATCATTTTGGTGAGAAAGTGGTATTTGACAGGAAAAAGGCTAGGGATTTGCTGAACCAATTATGCGGTTCAGATGCCCCCGAGGATGTTGCCGATGTTGTTCGCTTGTGGATAGTTCTATTATTTGCCACATTTCTTTGCCCACGATCAGCGCATTCATGTCCCCAATAGTTATTACGTTATTTGGATGATTAGGAAATTGTTGGGAAATATAATTGGGCGGCGGCTGTGCATGACTTGATAATGCACAATTTTGACTATCTAGTTGCATGCGTCAGGAAACATCAAAGTGGGACAGTGGTCCCCGCAAAGAGACGGTCATGCAGTGATTCACAACAATATCTTTTTCTGTTTGGGTGTGCTCCTGTACTCACTATAAGTATATCTAAAGTTTAGGCTAAATTCTCTTTGAACGCTAGAAATAAAATTTGCAATAACTTGGTTGGTCCTGGTTGTCAGGTGTGGTTTCTCGAGCATACCCGGGTCCGGCAACCGACCCGCCCAACAGCCTTCCACGCCTTTTCCGATGGGCATCCTTTCATTTTAAAAATTGAAATTCTCCATTGCTAGTTTACGTGGGCAAGAGGTGAGGAATTATTCTTACACTATCTGCATAGCATTCGTGTAGTGAATCTGAGTATTTATGTACACCATCTGCATTGCAGATTATCAAGGATCTCGATATGCTTCCGGCTGAGAGGGCCATAATTTATGGTGAACCTGGTGCGTCAGGCAGGTCAACCAATGTTGATAGCGGAGAGCCTTTCACTGCTTCGGAGGCGCACCATGATCAAGCTCAACCAGAAGTTCAAGCACAAGTAAATGATGCGATCATCTCCATCCTGAAAAGGCATTGAGGAAAGGATGAATAAGCAAGATGAGAGGCTGGAGATGCTGCATCAAAGCATTAACTCACAACAGGTGCAACTTCAAGAGTTGAAGATGTCAATTGAGCGAATGCCTGCACAGCTGGCTGGTCCTTCTGCAGTGGCTCCCTGCCATTCTCCACTTCAATCTCCACTGCCCCCACCGCCGATTGGTCCTTCTCCACTGCCTCCACAAGAATCTCCATTGGCTCCACCACCAGCTGGTCCTTCTCCATTGGCCCCATGCCATTCTCCATTGCAACCCACTTCACTGTCTCAACCTCCATCTGATCATCAGGTTGAAGCTGCAAGTGAAGAAGCCGATGTGCCGTTGGAGAAGATGACAAAGGAGCTCGCTCAGCAGAGTTCCTTGGTAAGGAATGTAAAGAAACGTAAGGGGTGGAGGTGCGGTCCTAAGCAGAAGACACCTTATGGTGTTATTGGGAAGGACGCTAAAGGAAGAGCAGAGGAGGGAAAGAAGAAAGTGAAGGCGCAGGGAGATGTAAGTGCCTAATGATGGAATGTAATTTGTTTTGTTTTCATGAATTTAAGTTGAAAGTAGACATGTATTAAATATTGTTGTGATAATAGGACTATGAATCAATTAAAAGTGACTGGGTTTGCAAGGGGCTGCTGAATGACATGCAGAACACAGTTTTGGAGAGTTTCATGCTTGAATATTCTACTGCGGACCATGAGTAAGATATGATAATATTTAATTAGTCGTTGTTTATGAGGAATGTGATTACATTTTTTCTCTTCTAATTGTAATATTGAGGTTCTCCATTTGCAGTGTGCATTTGTTTGAACTTTATAACGGCATTGTATTGAGAAAATTCCATGTATTTCAATTACTTTGCGGGCATATGATTGAAGACACAGTAGGTTTTTTTATTTGTCATGAAACATGCAATGTGGAAATTATTTAGTTAAGAAGTACCCACTTCATTCAGGTTATAGATGCCATGATCCAACACCTACATGATGGACAATCCGCAGAAGGCATCTCATGTCGGTGGATGGCATTCCCTACAATTGTTGTAAATTTCATTGCTAGTCATGAGAGATATTGAATGCAGCCCAAAAAGCGATGGAGCTACGTAGGTGTACATTGGGTCACCCACACCTATCGAACTTGGCAACTAATAAGTATATCTTCTTTGTGTTGCATTCTGGTAACCATTGGCACTTGCTCGCTGTTCACACTGAAAAAAAGATTTTCATTTCATACAATTCCCTAAAGGATGTGATGCTGCACCGTGGCATTACAAGGCAATGGGTAAATGTCTGTTATATTATTTGAGTTGGCAAATATCCATTATGTTTTCTAAACATGGTAACTGTTGGCTTTATAGGTTGATGTTTTGTGATTCCTTAAGGAATACGGTGCATTCGATGAACCAGAGGGATGGGGCCTCCAGTAGGACTTGGCATGCCCACAACAGTCCGATGATTCATTGAACTGCGGGTTGTATGTTTTGAAGTACATTGAAGCTTTGTTGACGGAAGACAACAGTGAAAATTGGAAATTTGGAGAAGTAGACTGCAACCTGTTTAGAGCAAATTTTGCAGCAACAATAATTGCTGAATCAAAGAAGTAAAATAATGTAAATGCATCCGTGTAGACACAACTATGTATTAAATATTTATGTTCATTTTTGCAATGATAGAAAAAATGGGAAATATTTGTTGGCATTTGTGTTCATAACGAGTTGGCGGTGTGAAGCGCAGGCGATGCTGCCACAACGATTTGGAGGTTGGGCGGTGTGCTACGGAATTGGTATGGCCATGCCTATTTGAGGCCATACCGATTCGGTTGTGAAGGCGCCAATATGTGCCAAAAAAAATCATATAAAATTCACATACATACCAATGTGTGCCAAAAAAAATGACAAAATTCGCAATACAAAATTCATACTATAAATCCACATACATACCAACGAGTTAATAGGAGATTAATTTCATTTTTTGTACAATGACAATCCATGCAGGGATATGAAAATCCAACGAAGGTCTCAACATATCTGTTTGTGCCCACACGAAATGTTGTTATTTTAAAATCGGGACCCCTTGGCAGCCTGGAAAATCTTGTACCGACATATTCTGAAGATGGTAGGGCCTGAATGCCATGTAGTAAAAATGTTGCTTGATTGAATTTAGAGACATGCTTGCTTGTGCTGGATTGTGATAATATCATGCCAAAGTTATCCGATCTCAGTGTATTATTTTGTCAGATTCTCTGAACATTTGAACTGTCAGTTCAATATAAATAAGAATGGTGGTACTAGAAATTAAGCATCATAATCACTTATGTGTGTCTCTGCTAAATGAGGAAGGTTTACATTTTTAGGGAATTTGCATTGAAAGTATTTTGACATAATTACAACATCTTTTTTTGTATTGAGTATATTAAATCAGAGGTAAATGAAGTCAGTGTCAACCAGGAAATGTAAGAACAGGGGGCTGAATTGCTGGGTTTGAAATGTTGCTGATTTTCTCAACAAGCACTTGGAACTTGAGATTACCTCTATCTAGAATGAAAAATTTCAAGTATTTGATGGAAGACTTGATGGCTGCAATGCAAAGTTGCTGTCCCTTAGTGGAGGATGGACATGCAATGACTGCAGCACGATTTCATATTTTATCCCTCCACTGTTTTTCTACTTGATGACCTTACAGTTCTAATGTACTTTCCCTTTCTCTGACTTATGATTGTTTGCAAAAAATGTAGTAAAAATATCTTATAAATTTAAATAAGTGTCAGCAGTTACATAAACACTAGTATTACTTAGCTTATCACTTTCTTACTTTTATCTGATGTTATTCTATGCTTCAGAAAATATCTGCAAGTCAACTCAAATAAGTCACACAAGTATAGCCAATGAATTAAACTGAAGCAGTTACATGAAGCAGTTTGCAGAATCTGTTAAACTGAAGTAACAGAAGAAAGAAATTGGCTCAAGATGGAATGCAATTGTAAGGGGCCTCTGCAGCTTACACATGAGGAATGTGCAGTAAAATGGATCAGCATAAAAGGCAACAGGAAGTGTGATGTTTGCGGACAAGATGTTCTTAATTTACCTGTAACTTTGCTCCGGATACAGAGTTCTGCTCAGAGGGAGACTGCATCAACATGCTAGACAAAACACAGTGTCACAGTTAACTAGGTAAAATGATGCAACATTTGTTACTGTTAAGACATTGTTTTCTACTCTTGTTTCTTAGATGGAACTTTGATGTAACTAATTCATTTTCAGAATACCATAAAAATTGTATATAAGTCCACATACATACCAATATGTGCCGCAAACAAATGCACTGCAGTATCACCCTGCGCCATCCACAGACTTCTCATTCTGTCTGGATCTTTTAGCTTTGTTCCTCACCTTTTCTAGAGCAGACAATATTCGCTTCTCTCGTTTTATTCCCTTCCACAATGCGATTGTTGGGTCTTAGACTGTACGTTCGGGAGCATTATGTTGTGCATTCCTGTTGTCAATCTGAACCGAAGTAACTTTCTTTGATTGCATCACATTTAACAAAATATTCGGGATTTCTGCTAGCAGGTGATCAAATTGAGATTCGAACGAGCTGGCTTCTTGTGCTACCTTCATTAACCTGTATATTAATATGGTATATCTTGACGAAGGATGTTTCCTATCTTCTTCGCGGACTACTGATGCTTCTAGTCCCTCTCTGTAGCGTAAATCCTTACGCCATCTATTTAGGAAATATTTGTCCGGTATTTTCTCTACACCGCAGTATTGTAGTGCCCACATAGCATGTCTGCAGAGGTACCCCCTAAATTGAAAGCTGCGACAAGTGCATTCCACTTCTGCAGAATCTTTGTTATACGTAACAGTGTTCATTTTTTGCAAATCCTTCGTTACTCCTTTTATTTGAACACGTTCAAACGACTTCAGTCTTAGGGTGACACATGGCCCATTAGCTTCAATGAACTGCGGCTGACAACCAGCTCCCTCCAGCAATTCATGTTGGAACTTGTTAAACATAGACCTTGTATATATCCCAGCAGCTTGTTTCTCAAATGGTGAGGAAGTCCTCAAATACGCTTCAGTATCAAGGGATTTCAGATTTGCATGATTTTCTGCCTCAAACCTACATTCAATAGACATCACATATTTTGTCACGAACTCAGACAATGTTGTCTTGGTTGTGACAAAGCCATCGAAGAAGTGGTGTATACTCTCACTACGTTGAGATGTAGACATTCCTACAGAAACATAATTTTCTTTCATCATACTAAAAATAGGTAAATATATGCTTTACACATTTTTCATGCTAAGAAACATACCTGCAAAAAATGTGTCCTTCAGGAAAACGGGCACCCACTTACTTCGAGTCTTGTACAACCCCTGCAACCATTCATTGCTCCTTGCACTTTCATATGTCATCATCAATTGGTCCCAATTTTCTTCAAATTGATGGATGGATTGTGTATCATAAATAGTTATATCAAAATCATGTATGAATTGTGGATTTTGTATACATAGATGACCAATCTTCTCTGAGACTTTCTTCAGGATATGCCATAAACAAAATCGATGCCGAGTGTTGGGAAAAACTTCCGCAATTGCGACCTCCATAGCTTTATCTTGATCCGTGATGATAGCATTGGGATGCAGCCCCCGATAGCTTCAAGCCAACAATTAAACAACCAATTGAAAGTAGAGACTTTCTCATTGCTCAAAAGTGCACAACCCAAAATAATAGATTGTCCATGGTGATTGACCCCAACAAAGGAGGCAAATGGCATTTGGTACGTATTAGTCAAATACGTTGTATCAAAACAAATGACATCGGAAAAGTACCTACATGCAATCCTTGATCTACCATCAATCCAGAATACATTACTTAATGCACCATTATCATTCACGGATATAGTGTAATGAAATGTAGGGTCCTTAGCTTGCATCTCTTGAAAGTGTGCTATCATTGTCTTTGCGTCACCATCCTTCAACTGTGTCTGCCTCTCTTTATCAATAAAGTTCCGACAATCCTTCTCTGTCCAATCTAGTTGTCTTATGCCACCTGCCCTTATTGCAAAAGAGGAGACAATGTTTGTTGTTGATATGCTAGCACTTCTCATGTTCAAAATTTCAGCTTTCTCAGGTGTCAATATGTTTCTATGGCATCTGTAATACATAGCTGAACGGGGAAAAAGGTTGTGATTATGCTCTAAAATTACACATGTCATTATGAACTGGAAAGAATGCTTGTCATGTTTAACCCTTATTGATGCCGGACATCCAATCTTGCTAGTATCTCTCTGTGTAGACGCATCTTTACGCTGTTTTGGTTGTCCGCTCCTATGGCAACTGAATTTCTTATAAATGCATATCCCTTTTTTCATTCTGCTATCGGTAATTGATATGCCAAATCCTTCATGCTTCGCATACTTAATGTAGAATTTATGTGCTTCAGTAATGCTGTTGAACATCATGCCATTACAAGGAACATCTATAGCCTCTGGTTGCTCCTCAATTATTTGGGGGGACTGTGGTGCTGCTCATATTAGCATTTCTTATATTAATTATTGAAAGAATGCACAGGAATACTATATTAAAGTACAAAAATATCACAAATGATTCAATTGCCGTATTAGCTGTTGAAAGAATGCACCAAAATAATATAATAATGCACATAAATACTGAAACAATGCACTTACAAACTATAACAATGCATTCAAATGTTACTTTCATGCACACAAATAGTATGTTAACGCACATAACTACTATAACAATGTATACAAATGTTCTTTTAATGCACACAAATACTATAACATTATATACAAATGCTAATTTAATACACAAAATATATTAAGTACTTATATACATTGTCAATGCAAAGGAAATACTAATATTGAGAGTTTCTCCATCATGCACACAAATACTATGTTAACGCACATACATACTGTAACAATGCATACAAATGCCAATTTAGTGCGTACAAATGCTAATTTAATGCATACAAATGTTAATTTAACGCGCACAAATGTTATATTAATGCACACAAAGATTATAACAATGTATACAAGTGTTACTTTAATGCACACAAATACTACAATAGTACAAACAAATGGTACTTTAATGCACACAAATACTATGTTAACGCACATACATACTATAACAATGCATACAAATGATAATTTAATGTTCACAAATGGTATATTAACGCACACGAATACTATAATAATGCATACAAATGTTATTTTAATGCACTATAAAATACATACAAATGTTACATTAATGCACAAAAATACTAACACCTTGCATACAAAGAGTATTCACACACACATTGCTAAAAAAAAAATGTACAAACCCATAAATATGACAGTATTACATTAGGAAATAACTTACATTTATCTGCATTTGTAATCTCCATATCAGCATGTTCATTAGTTGGTGTTGAGAGACTTTGCATACCAACTGAAAGAACAAAATATCACAAATTATTCCATTGCCATATTAGCTGTTGAAAGAATGCACTCAAATACTCTATTAAAACACATAAATACTATAACGATGCATACAAATTCTTTGATGCACATAAATACTAGTAGCATTCACACATAATCTAACGATGCATATAAATGTTTTAACAATGCATACAAACTTAATTTTATGCACTCAGATACTAGTAATATTTACAGAGTCAGTCTCAATGCACAAAAATACTGACACCTTGCATACAAAGAGTATTCACACACATTGCTAAAAAAAAAATGTACAAACCCATAAATATAACAGTATTACATTAGGAAATAACTTACATTTATCTGCATTTGTAATCTCCGTATCAGCATGTTCATTAGTTGGTGTTGAGAGACTTAGCATACCAACTGAAAGAACAAAATATCACAAATTATTCCATTGCCATATTAGCTGTTGAAAGAATGCACTCAAATACTCTATTAACACACATAAATACTATAACGATGCATACAAATTCTTTGATGCATATAAATACTAGTAGCATTCACACATAATCTAACGATGCATATAAATGTTGTAACAATGCATACAAACTTAATTTTATGCACTCAGATACTAGTAATATTTACAGAGTTAGTCTCAATGCACAAAAATACTAACACCTTGCATACAAAGAGTATTCACACACATTGCTAACAAAAAAAAATGTACAAACCCATAAATATGACAGTATTACATTAGGAAATAACTTACATCTATCTACATTTGTAATCTCCGTATCAGCATGTTCATTAGTTGGTGTTGAGAGACTTTGCATACCAACTGAAAGAACAAAATATCACAAATTATTCCATTGCCATATTAGCTGTTGAAAGAATGCACTCAAATACTCTATTAACACACATAAATACTATAACATTGCATACAAATTCTTTCATGCACATAAATACTAGTAGCATTCACACATAATCTAACGATGCATATAAATGTTGTAACAATGCATACAAACTTAATTTTATGCACTCAGATACTAGTAATATTTACAGAGTCAGTCTCAATGCACAAAAATACTAACACCTTGCATACAAAGAGTATTCACACACATTGCTAAAAAAAAAAAAGTGCAAACCCATAAATATGACAGTATTACATTAGGAAATAACTTACATCTATCTGCATTTGTAATCTCCGTATCAGCATGTTCATTAGTTGGTGTTGAGAGACTTTGCATACCAACTGAAAGAACAAAATATCACAAATTATTCCATTGCCATATTAGCTGTTGAAAGAATGCAATCAAATACTCTATTAACACACATAAATACTATAACAATGCATACAAATTCTTTCATGCACATAAATACTAGTAGCATTCACACATAATCTAACGATGCATACAAATGCTGTAACAATACATACAAAAGAGGTCTCAATGCACATAAATACTAATACACTGAGCACAAATACCTGCAGTCTGATCATCTGCAACATTACTACCCTGTTCTCCATTTAGACACGCATGTGGGAGTGTTTGTACTTGAGTTGCATGGCATGCACCAAGAAGGGACATAAATGGGATAGATGGTTGCACCATCACACTGTTCATAAACGGATGATAAACCGGACGACCATAAATGTGTGCATTATACCAGTTGAAAGTTGGTGGCACAACTTGACCAGCTTCATTTGCAGCAGGGAGGTGCGTAACTCGATGATCTTCGTGCTGAGAGTGCGTAACTAGATGATCTCCATGCTGAGACTGCACCATCAGGTTGTTATATGTTGAAGAAGCACACTTACAAGCTTGAATGCTGTTGCTCTGCAAGCTCTTCCGGAACCAAACGTGACAGTGGGAGAAGCAGAGAGAAGAAGAAACTAGGAAATATAGGTGGGGGTGGTGAAATGTAACCTCGTTCAAGGCAGTCTTGGCGGGAAGGAGATGATGGTCTTTTTATCAAAAAAAAAAAAACCATTATGTTCGCGAATAGGGGAAGGGCATGATGGTCATTTGCTCAGCCCAAACCGCCATCATATTTGCTTCTGTTCGCGGGGATGGGCGGCTGTCCATTCGGCATTGAATGCTCCCGGCTATGGGAAGCACGCGAGGAGGGACGCCGGCAGGTTCCCCGTTCAACGCGAGCGGACATGGCAGTTTTCCACGTGGACCAATCTGCTGCCAGCGAGGTGATTCCACGTCATCTATGCTCCCGGCTAGCCGGAAGCATAGCATTTCTCTTGATAAAATGCCCACTTGGTACACGTGTACCCAATGACAGAGGCACACCTGTCAAATGCAAAGAATACTCCATTCAGACACCCGCGTCCGTACGAGAGTGAGCAATTTGTGGGTTGTACCATTTTAGATACAGATGATATAATTACATGACCACATATTGTTTTAAGAAGGCCTGCTGTTGACAAGTTGCTTTCCTTAATAATGGGCCTTGGCCGATCGGGAGCCTCAAGTACTCGATTTCGTCCCACTCTTAAATGCATCGTCATCAGGCCACTGTGTGCCTAAAAAAATCTGTAGTGTGTACTGCGTTTATTGTTTGCCAGAACTATCTTATTAATGTTGTTTTAGGTGATAGATTAAGGGCAAAGTTAATTTCCATCTTTCCTACCTCTCTTTGATCAAGGAGGAGCATTGTTATCCTCTCATAGTTGAATAATGGAGATGGGCATTGACCACGATGGAGGACATGAATCGGCAGATGTATAAAGATATGGTCTATTAATTTAGAGCAATATATAGCTGCGACTACTCTGATTTCAAGGGGTATGGTGGATAAATATGAAAACGATTGATGTTTATTCCACAGATCTCAGGGATCCATGTCTTGGCAAAAGAAGTCCCTCTTCTTTATGTGTGCAAGGCCAATGGGCACATATTTCTTGAATTTGTGCTATTCAATTGAGTTGGCTATCAGCTGGGACGATACCATGTACATTTGTCTCATCTAGGATTCAAAAATCTGCTGATTGGCAAATGATCCCTGCTACCCATTTGTCTTGGAGCCCCCAGAAGTGCATCTTATAATTCTGAGAGGTCAAGGGTGGCTTCTGGATTTCCTTATGTCAGGCCATGGAGGACAAGATAATATGGTAATGACTCAGGCAAATGGGTACCCACACAGACACACACACACAAGGCTCCACCACAGCCAGCAGTTTGATACTTTTGATGCTGCACGGAAATTAATCCAGGTAGATGCAGCTGCACCAATTGATGCATACATGGTCCAGATGTATATATCACCTCTCCCATCCCATCAATTTTCAGCTGATCATAATTAATTATTCCAACCAAGTTAAGAGGGTTATAATCACAAGAACTACCCTGTCAAAAAAATATATGAATGCCATTTTTTGTAGATGTTCTGATAAGAGTATATATATATGACTACATGGATTGTTAACAAGTGGGGGAGAGGAACTGCAGCCAATTATTCCGTCTGGACATGCTCCTAAAGTAGATGTAGCATATGCACATCCTTCCAAAGTGCAAGCCCCTCTTTAGTCGGTCAGCATCAGCTTGAGGCGGACAAAGCAACCAAGGCAATCTGTAAACATGATATCCAAAAGCGCAGTTAAAAGGGGAGATACATTCCCCCACCCACACCAGCCGTGATTCACCAATGGGTCCTGCACCCGAACAGTGATCAATCTCTACAAATGGCCATGGCAAATATAAGACAACTCACGACTCTAATCCACTTTTTTAAAGGTTAGACTGTGTCTACCCAACAAGTCAGGTTAGATTTTTCCGGATCTGGAGCACCAGTATTAACTAATTAGATATCCAAAAGAGCAGCAAAAGTGAGGCCTAAAAGGCAGATACACTCCATCTGCAGCCGCAGTGACTGGCCACCAAGAAATCACTGGAGCTAAACAGTAATCTTCCCCTCTACTCTACATATGGCCATGGAAAACCCACAGCAATTCCCACGCATATGCAAAGTCTTGCCGAGCTGGTGAGTGTTGCTATGTTCTCCGCTGGTTTTGGTGGGTCGGCTTTTCAGCTCCCCCCCAGCAACTCTCACAAAGACTGCACCTTTCAAAGTGTGCAAAGGTTGTCATGGCGTGGGGAGGACAGGAGAGGGTGAGCCACAAAGAGAGGGGAGCCCTCCCCCACCCCAACCCCACACACATACGCACCCACACCACCACCACCACTTCAAAGCCACGGATTCAAACCCATGATGGTGCCTCCCCGGCATGCGCTCTCTCCCCACCCACACTGGACCCCTCCTTCCATGGCTGTCGATCGAGAACGTGGGTCAAACCCAGCATTATTCCTTCCCCATTTCCCCCCTCCCAGCCAGCACCATCGTGTAGCTCCTCTCACTCTCATCACTCACGCCACTTCCTTCCCTTCCTTTCTCGAGGATCTCGAGGTCTCATCTCCCACATCACCATGTCTGAAGTGGTTTCTTTTTGTTTCCTAGCGTTTCCCCAGTGGCAGTGGTACTCCTCTTGCCACCTATGGCTGCTACCAGGAACCTGACGCTATCGAGCACTTCAAGTTTGCAGAAAGGAGAGGAGTCGATCGGTCTGATCAAAACCTATGCAGGAGATCACACTTCACTTCCCTTCCCTTCTGGTCGAAGGCTGAAGGAAACACTCATGCATACGCTGCTGCGCCATCTCTGCAACAGCTCTACATGCTTAAGGAAACCTACCTTTAAGCAAAGACAAGGGCTGGATCTTCTGCTCTCCTTCCCCCCACTTTAGAGCTTCCATGGAATGATTCGTACTGACAGAGGATGCATAGATGAAAAGGAAAAATGGGAAGTTTTGGTTCTCTTGTACAGATATGCCACTAATATATATAACAGAGATATCTATCATGTTAGTGCATCCTGAAACTTTTCAAAGTATCCATCTTCTTAAGTTCTTAACCACGTGATGTTCTTATTTGCGTCAGTCATAAAAAATCCTTGGAAACAAAAGTAGTATGATAATAACTAGCAATATTTGGTGCACACTATCGCAAAACAGTGTGCGTGCAATGCAAATCGGGGCATGATTGGTTGGTGCCTCATATTGAAGGGATGGACAATCAATAACTGTCTGATTTACGTGTATACCATCTCTCGATGGTGGTGTGCACCAAATATTACTCTATTATAATTTTTTTAAATTTTTTCTCGTCAAAATTTAAATTAATTTATAATTTGATTTCTCCATTATTTGGGTTTAACATTACGACAACTTATTCAAAAGTCATTATTCAAAGATATATGTATATATATATATAGCACGGAGCTATATATTAACGGAGAATTAGATCAGTTCTATTTTATCGTATAATTATTTATAAAAAGAGAAATATGCCACTCTTATCTTTTAGAAAACCAGTGTAGAAGGTTTTGTTAACATCCATATCCTCATTTTCTCCTACTTTCCCTTCTTCGCATTTTGTCATCATCTAGCAAGGACGAATTAACTGTGTTGTCTTACAAGACTTATCTGACTTGAACTTATATTTTACCTTCTTAAGGTATTCTGTTCAAGTACTCCCCCGGCACATCATATTATAATTATCACGAAATAAAAGTACTGCTACATCATCAACCACATTAATTCGTTAGGTTCTCTCTAGACTAGTGATAATGAAATAGTGCTCTCTGTACTAGTTAAATGCATACATGGGTGGTTGAAACATGAGGGCATATATTATATTAAGAAAGGAAACATTGTGTGTGCATGTCTCACATTCCCTTGTTTAACTTTGGCTGAGCTGAAAATAATTAGTACTTAACCCTTTCACCATCTAAACACAACACCACACTGCTAAAAGATAGAGAAAAAAATAGAACAACGTAACTTACTATTTGCCATGGGGTGTCTGCCCCACACCCTCCCTTTGGGGTCCAATTTGCTTGTGTCTGAGATAGGCTCATGGTGGATACTATATATTCCAAGAAATAATGTTACTTCGCTATACATTTTACCATCTTATTTGGTGCTTTCGAACTCATAATTAAACCAAAATTTACAGTTCGGAGCAAGAACCTATTACGATCATCTAATTTCAACATCAAATAGTCGAGACAAAAGTGATCTGGAATAACGTGCCAAAAATATGATACCATAGCATTCTTTTTAAAAGCATAGTATAGGTAGTCGCTTTGGACAAACCCCAGCATGTAGTCATTGATATTTCGACATATCATCGTGGTGCAATGAATAGAACATGTCTAGGAGGATACATGGATATTATGGTTCATCTCCATAAGAGTGATAAAAAAATGCACGCATGAGATCGAACTCCAAATTTGTTTGCTTTTAAGAGAGATGAAAGCAAGCAAAGGGCATGCAGTAGGAGGGTTAGGGTGGGGACAAGATGAGCACACACTTGGCCCTCACGTCTGTTTGTCGTCTGCACATTCAAATGGGCCGTGGAGGAGATGGCATTGGGAAGCCCAACTTGGCAGATCATCGACCACCCTTGCTTCTGTTGTTGCTGCTTTTTGTGGCTCCAATTGGTTAAACACAATAAATATAACATAATATAATATAGACATAGATATATGTATTGCCTGTTCAAGTACATGAATGAACAACCATGGAAGAGGGGGGAGGGGGAGAAGGGTCAGGAGGAAATGATGGGCTGAAATTTATGAAGGTGGGTTTGGGCTTTGGGGATTTTATGGCGTTTGATTGCAGAGTTGGTCCCACTCTCTGGCAGGCAAGGCAGGCAGGCCCTGACCCCTGTTTGGACCAGGTCTTTATAATTGCCACTTTTGACCCACCACCACCATGCATTTATATTTATATTTATATGGGGGGAATTAATTAGAAGAAACTGGCCTAGAGTTCCTTTGGTGGGTGTCATAAATTATAGTAAAAATGTCCTAAATTTTTGGTGTGTTTCTTACATTTTTGGATTCCTAATTTTTTTATGGTATTTTCTGTGTCTGAAGTGCTAAAAAGTACTGAATTCGAAGACCAGCTGACCTATATTTGACATTGTCTCTAACTGGTTTCCATTTTCAGTCCAAATATTCTCCGAGAAAAGATATCAAACTCGAATTTTTTAATCGCTTGATTTTAAGAATCAAATACTTTATTTTCCATGAATTAGAATTGGGTGTCTAAAAAATTTCATTAATGTCACCCAATTCGTTGATTTAATCCTGGGAAAGGAGAAAGTTAGTAGCCCACAACCTATGCATTTGCATCTATACACTTCTTATAGACACAAAGTACTCTCAAAAACTCTACTCTAATTTCTCGTGATGGACATTGAGGATATACATATAATATTTTTTTACTGTCATTTTTAGCATATATATATATATATATATCCAAATCTAAGTCTAAGAAACATTCTCTCATAATTAATTATCTAAGAGATGTATAAATGCTAAAAAACTCACAAATAAACTCCTAATAATTTTTTGCCTTTTTCGAGGTAATAGAAAGAACACGAGGGAATAATAACGAGGCATAATTAATTAAACTCACCAGCACACTTGCCTGCCACCTTGGGGTGGGGGGAGGGGGTGGTTGGTTCTATGTAGGGGCAAAAGGGAAGAAATGGAAGAGGTATCCCCTGTCCTTACCTGAGACGTTGAGCTGCCCGAGACACCTTGGGAAGACCCAACATGCCAAAATCCTTAATATATATTTTTTATTTAATTGAGCACATTTCTCTTAGTTTATAAGAAATGTTTTCTACTTCCTCCAAAGAAAAGTAGAGGTTTATTACTCGTTGTCCAACTTGATTGATAAGGGGCTAAACTCCAAGTCTTGTAAGATTGGTCGGACACCAAATAGATCACATATATTTTTTACCCAATTCTCCTTGATAAAAAAACTTTTCTCTTGGTTTATATAATAGCTACCTAGTATAATATAGACGGGTATCCAGAGGGGGAAAAAAGATTTTTGAAACAAAATCTCAAGTTTTACTCATTCCATTATTTGGTAATAGCCATCTAGAAGTGTAGATCTTCTATAGAATTCTAGTTAACTCATACTTTATCTGGGTCTTGTAGTCAATTATTATCTATATATAATAAACAAATCATCTCAAACTTTTGATTATTATATTTGTCATCTCGAATTATACGTTTGCATGAGTTTTAGCGTCGACGGGATAGCTTAAAATGATATTTATTAAAGATGGCATATATCAATTAAGAGAAAGACTTATTACACTTACACATTACACTTTAAGTGCAATGTGATTAGGTAAAAATCCATGTGACACCCTCACATGAGGTGTGAGGGAGTGGCAATCTAATTGTTAGATGCCACATGGATTTGTTGCCTAATCACATTGCACTTAAAGTACAATATGAAAGTACAATAAGCCTTTCTCATCAATTAATAGATTCATCATGTCCAATCACTTGTTGCACGATAAGGACAACTCTTTTTTTTTACTATTCACACGACCCAAAAATCTCATCAATTCAATTCTATATCATCCAATAATTAAGTACAATATTTTGGAACTTAATTTGTTGCTATATGCACCAAGAGTACTTGACACTCGTTGTTGCACAACAATTTCAACAACAATTTTCTAAATTACTTATAAAATATCATATCAAGTCTTAGTTAAAATTTGAAATAAGTGTTACGGACACATACTCGTTGAAATGAGGCACCATATATTATATATATATATATATATATATATATATATAAAGAAATAAAAAAATATTCAAATCCTACCTCTCTCTCTCCCCCAGAGACTCTTGACATATTTCTTGGTAGGGTGTGGCTCCCGAGATTTTTCGAGCCCTTAATGGGGGTGGCTTGTCCACGGATTCTATTTTGCTACATAGGTGTGTAGATGTCTCCAAGCACCTCTGAAGGCACTTTCAAATTGGGGTGCACTTTAAAAGCCGTAATATAACTCGACTCAGTGTCCCCTACCCAATTAATCTCTTTTCAAGAACAAACTCAAACACCAAATTGGGCCCAGAAACCGAAGCCCAACCACGGTGGAGAGAGAGAGAGCGAGGCAGTGTACTTTCTGGTGTCAGTGGTGGGCAGGCCCAAAGACAGAGCCCAGCCTACGCACAAACAGAAGAAGACCGACCAACATTAAAAGGGTGGCATCTCTGGCGCCGCTCGTCTCCTCTCCCTTCCACTTTGTCATGTGCAACCAACATCATTAACCAGCCATTTCCGCCATACATGGAATTGATCTATTTTCTATCATTCCTAAAAAAAAAAAAATTAATTCTCAAGAAGAAGAATGTCAGCAATTAAATCAAATTTGTGACCTCTTTTTTCCTTTGCGCATATTCTATTGTGATTGGTTAAATCGGAAAAAAAAAGGGGGAAACGATTATCTAGTAAGCACTCTCTCTCTCTCTCTCTCTCTCTCTCTCTCTATATATATATATATATATATATGAAACGTTAGGGCGCCATAAACTTGGTAACCCACACTCTTCACTGGTTGTCCAATCATCAGGCAAAACTAGTATAGGTTTGCATGGTTTCACAAATTTTATCACATTATGTAGGTCAATTACACGAGAATGCACATATCTTTTTTTTTTTACCATAAAAATAGGATTCTTCCTTCACACAAGGTAGTACATGGGAGTACAATAGAGCAGGCGGGAGGAGACAAAGGCCATTGTTGGTGCTACATTCTCAGATCATATTGCCGAAACAGGCAAATCATGGTAGAAGCCATTAGAGAAACAAGGACCCAAGGTACATACATCTAGGGTAAAATCGAAATCCACAGGGAAAATCACTCATCACATAGAGCATCAAGATCAAATGCTGATCTTCGCCAACGATATCACGGCAAGGGAGATTGCATCCTTAGAACCTTCTAAATCCAAGGATGAGTTTGATGGCGGGTGAAAGAAATCTCCTGTAACGTCCCGATACGGAATATTGAAATGGAATATAGCTAAATATATAGTATATAGCATAAATAGACATCAAATCATTGCACAAATTGGAATAATGTCAAATGAACCAACTTTATTAATAATTCTACTAATATATATTACATTGCTAATTCAGAACCAAAACTATAGGCCCAGAATACTTTATTCAAAATGAAAACAAACTGACTAACTAACTAATACTGATAACTTTTAGATGACAACACGACAGGTCACTCTTGTACTTGCTCTTCCCCATCATCATGCATGTGGTAATCTCTGTCAGATTCACCTGAAACATATACAACAAATAGCGCAAGATGAGCGATAACGCCCAGTAGGACTTAATATCTTGAAAATATGCATGCTAGCAAGAGAACAATAGTACTTTTCACAAAGAGTATAGCACAACTAGCACGATAAAAGAATTGTCATATGTAGTACCCTTGATTTTTAAAATCTAAATAAAAATAAAATTTTTATTTTAAATAAATGAAGTAAATATATTTATTTACATAAATGAGAAATAAGTGAAATAAAAAGGGAAATTAAGCAAGCCCAATAAGTTAAAACCCTAATGGGTTGTGTAAATGGCTCAATTACAAAATAATGGGCCCAATATAGTGGAGCCCATTATTGGATGGGAATTAAAAATCTCGATTTCGAATTTAATTATTTAGTAAATAGTAAAAGGCTAGGATAAACATTAAATAACTTGTATTTATCTAAAACAAGAGCTCTTAGCCCATCCTAACCCTTGGCCACGAGATTAGGCCTCATCCTCATCCTAATTAGGTGGATAATTAATGGAAAATATGAGATAATTAGCTATTTTCGGAGTTAGAGGAGAAGAGAAGAGTTTTAGGTGATTATGGACTCTATTAGCCATCAAAACACTCCATTTTCGTTCCATCCAACCCTAAACCGCAGTAGGAACTCTAGAGGACGAAGGGAAGGTGATTTTGGGACGAGAAGCTTGGAGGAGAAGGGCTGGAGTTCGGTTTTCTTCATCATTTCTCATCTTCAAATTAGGGTTCTTCATTACTCCGCGAGAAAGGTAGGCAATCTCTCAAGCTAAATCCGTGTAAAAATTATCCTAGGAAAACTTCATGCTCCTGTTCAAAAACCCTCTCATTTCGCTCTATTTTGATCTCCCATGAGGGAGAATTAATTCTTTGAATCCCTGTCAGTTCCATGTACCCGACCCTTCACGTTTGTTTTCAAACCCCGAGCATACTTGATCCCATGCCATGAGAAAATCCTCATAAATACTACGTTATGTTAGCTTTCAAACGCCTCTGGTTTGCCTAATTTTCATCATGTATCCATCTCTAATTAATTCGTTGAACCTTGTCTACGCATGTTTAGGTCACCGAAACATAACTGGATCAAAGCATGCCTTAACCTTGTCTATTTTCAAATTAATCGTGCATGTGGTTAGATCTATATTCTACTTTTGTTTAAAATTAGTTTCATATTTTTTGGATAATCGTGCGATTTTATATGGAATTTAGAAGTGCCCTGTAGCAAGCAGGTTTACCCAGGATAAAAAGAGTAAAAAGGTCGGACCCTCCCTGATATCACGGCGGCGCGACCCGCCGCGATACCAGCAGGGTCGCGGCTGGTGGGTGCTACGCGTTAAGAAACGCGGCGACCTAAGCCGCCGTGATTCCCGGCGTGAACCGGACTAGGCCGGTCGGTCTGCAGATCGCGACCGAGCCGCCCGTCGTGACTTGAATCGCGGCGGGTAGGCCCGCTGCGATTTAAAGATTGCGGCCATAACTTTAATTTATGCTCATGCCCTTGTTGTTTGGGCTATATGACCCTAATTTAGCTATGATTAAACCATGTTATAGTTAATTCGACTTGGTAAATTAATAAATGGCAATAATGATATAAATTTAATTATTTAAAAGATATTTGCACGATTTATCATATTCTCATGATTTCTTTACACTTACACACATAACATTAATGTTTGCCATTGGACCCTATTAAACTACGCAATAATGTATTCGGTAAATTAGAAAAATAAATGACTAATTTCCCTATTTAATTAAATATAATTGTCTTCGTTTTATATGTGTGTTTGGAATACCGTTACCGTTTTCCCTCGGCCTTCGAGCACTCGAGGCACGACAGACCAATTTTCTACACACTTTCTCTTGACTTGGACCACCTCTCCATCGGGAATACTCTCGACTGGGCCAGGGACTCCTTGTCAAGGCCTCCACCTCTCCATCGGGAATACTCTCGACCAGGCCAGGGACTCCTTGTCAAGGCCTCCGTAAGTCTTCTAGGCTTTGGCGCACGTCCATTGCCGACGAGCTGGTTATACCCTAAAACCCGTTACCCCTTAGGGATCAGTACGATCCATGGCCTTACTATGTTCTCTCCTTATCTCGTGATCACGTTAGACCATCTAGTCTGTGTACACAGCACGGCTAGTGGGCGGTGGTGATTTCTACCGGACTGTCGGCCTACGAGGGTGTGCCGTGCAACTGTGCCTAACATTGTTTCTCATATTTTTACGATATTGTCCCTATCTCATCTACTATCTCCTCTCATCTGTTCACGTTCTCTATACACTCTCATCTACTACTCTTATCTATTTCTTGGTACTCTATTGGCCATTCTTGTGATTGTCTAAGATAAAGAAATGACTAATACCAGTGCAATAGGGCCCGATCAGGTCTTGGGAGGAGCGCCCGAAAAGTGCTAGTGCCCATGAGAGTTAAAATGATCAAAGATGTGTTACGGCATGCATCCAGCGCCATCATACTATCAAGATTAATCTATGACAATCAAAGTGCTATCTATACTAGTGCAATCGTTATCGTTATCATTACTAGTGCACCATTGTGCAATTTACATGTTATATCATTACATGGCCATTCTATTATCGTTCTCACTGTGCTATTTTCCCTGTGCCAGATGCTATTGTTCTCTCGTTATCGTTACTCGCTCTACGTGACTATGCTCTTTAGTTAACCTGCCATTAAAATGTTAATTATTTAAACCATGCTTGTATTCATGAGATATTAAGTCCTATTGGGCGTTATTCGCTTATCCTGCGTATTTATTTAATGTGTTTCAGGTGAGTTTGACGATGACCACACTAACGAGGACGGGACTGAGGACGATGCTTAGGAGTGACCCCTTTTCAGCAACCACTACTTTGTAGTTAGCTAGTGTAGTTAGAGTTAGTTAGTACATACGTATTGGTTTGGATTTCAATAAAGTACTCTGGGCCCTAGTTTTGGCTCTGATACATTGATGTAATAGTTAGTCCATGGAGTTGATGAAATATTAGTGATTGTAATGAAGTTTGGAGGAATATTAATGAAATTGGAGTTCGGTTGATATTATTCCATTTGTGCAATGGTTTGTATTTATTTTTTCGCTCTGTACTATTTAATAACTGTAATATCACTCCGATATTCCGTGTTGGGGCGTTACATCATATCATGAGATAGCACATATAATAGCATGCAGGTCAAGATAGCACTTTGATTATCTTTAGATTATTGAGATAACTGGCACTTGAGTGTAATGCCGAATACTCTGATCATTAAACTCCCATGGGAACTAACACTTTCGGGTGCACCTCCCAAGACCAGATCGGGTCCCTTATAATGTTGCCTCGCATTGATCATGTTTTTATCTTTGGACAATCAGTCAAATGACCATAGAGAGTACCAAAAATAGAGGAGTATAATTGAAAATTAGTTGAGAGTATAGAGAATGTGAATAGATGAGTGAATAGAATATAGGCGAGAACTATAAGTCAATGCACATAAAACGACGTTAAATCAGGTAATAATAACTGTTGCACAACACGTGTAGTTGAGTGTTGAGAGTCTAGTAGAATTCACTAACCGCCCTCTGGCTGTGCTACGAACACAGTCCAGAGGTCCAGCGTGATCTCAAGGTAAGAGAGAAATCTAAGGCCGTTGGATCATGTTGATCCCTAAGGGTAAAATAGGTATTGATGGTACAACCAACTCATCGGCAATGGACGTCCACCAAAGCCAATGAGTCTTATAGAGGCCTTGAACAAGGAGTTCCTGGTCCAGTCAAAAGTATTCCCAACGGAGAGGTCATCCAAGTCAAGAAAAGTGTGTATAGAAAGCATTTGTCCATTTTGCCTTAAGTGCTAGAAAGCATAGGGACGCGATAACGGTATCCAAATCAAGCAAATAAAATAAAGACAAATCTATTAAAATAATAGAAAATTTAACATAAAATAATTACACTTAATTATCAGATATATTATTGAGGTGGTTTCTGTAAGATCTCATGGCAAAAATTCATGTTTGGTGTGTGCATGTGAGAGAGAATCAAAGATAGCATATGTGAGTTGTGAACACATCTTTTAAATAGAAAAAATCACTTGAATATTATCAAAGATGGATTAACATGATGTTATTGTTCATAACAGAGCATTACAAGGGTTTAACCATGATTATAGAGCATGATTAGCAAGATTTAATTGATATACTAGGGTTCTGAAAATACACAATGAAATCGTGACGTGGGTACCCGTCACGTTCAAATCGCGACGGTTTGGTCAATCGTATTCAAGGGAATCAGATCAAAAAAGCGACTGGGTGACCGGTCATGTCCATGGCATTCTGTCCACAGTCGCGACGGTGAGGGGCGACGCGTTCGAGACAATAAAAACAAACGCGATGACGCGATGCAGTGGACTGTCGCGTTCATGATGTGACGTGACATTGTGTCACAATCAGGTTGAGAATGCAACCGATTGGGCCGTTGTGTTCTCAGAAACCCTGGCCGAACTCAAAAAGTGCAATGGAACATCTTGGGTTGCGGTCCAGTCCTCTAAGGGCTTGACACAGGGGACTTTAAAAATTCATATAAAATCATATACTTAATGAAAAGTCATGAAATTAGTTTTAAACGAAACTAGACTTGCAGAGGTATCAACAATAAGGAGTAATTAGACTTCTAATATGGTATAAGCATGTTATTAACAGGTTACTTCATGATGAACTAAAAATCTGACACAGTGGTAAAGAACGATTTAATTCGAAAAAAGTACTTGATAGAAATTGGGCAAAAATATGTCAATAGATTCCTGACATCATGTAGTATGCACAGCAAAAGTTTCAGGGCACGAGATTAAACATAGACATGGATTCAAGTTGAACATGTTGGGTCGGATACATGTTCTTAACAAAACTTTGGACATGAAATACTGATAAACGACATGATAAAAATTGGGGAAAGCATGGGGCTTTCGTTGCTAGGATCATGGACTATCTAGGGTCAAGTTTAATTTACTTTTGCTTGAGAGATTACCTACCTTTGAGCGCTTTTGTGTTCCTAGGGCAAGAATAGCAAGAATGTGAAGAATGCTATGAACTCCCTTCCAAGCCTCCTTCTTCACGAAGTTCTCCTCCAATGGCCTCCTTCCCATGTCCAATAGTTGTCAGAGCAGCATTAGGGTCGGTGTGGACATCAAAAAAATGGAACAAGATGTGAGCCCATTGCACATAGGCCCATTATCTAATGGCCAAAGAGTACCCCATGCAAGGGGTCATCCTAAGGGAGCTCTCACCTCCCCACTACAAAAAGTGCCTGCAAAGAGAAGCTTCTGGACCAAGCTACCTTTTTCTTGGGAGGGGCTGGGTGTGGCTTGCGCAGGAAGGAAGCAGCAAAGAGGGCAAGAGAGAAAGGGGGGCTGGGCTTCCTGGTTCCTACGCAGCAAAGAGGGCAAGAGAAAAAGCAAAGAAAGGAAGAAGAAAAGGGCTGGGTGGCGGCTTCTTCCAGGAGGAGTTGTAGCGCAGCAGAAGAAAAGAAGTAAAAAAAGGAGGAAAAGAGGGTGAGGGGGCGGCCAAGAGAGAGGAAGAAAGAGAGAGAGAGTTCCTCCCCTTCTTTCCTTTTTTATGTTCTTCTCTTCTTCCTCATTATCTTGTCAAGTCATGGTGTGTGTACTTGGTGTTTCTTCCCTTCTCTATGTGAGGAGAATGGCATTTAATGCCTCCTCTCTTTTTGAATAGAATACAATAGACAAGATGTGCAATGTCTTTTCATTTGATGCATGTGTTGAATTCTTTCTCTTCAATGTGTACATCTCGGTGTGAGCATGTGGATCCCTCTCCCCCAAGCATTATTTTCTTTTTTTTTAAGAGATTTGGAGTCTTCTTCACAAGAAGAACTCCCTCTTTGCTGCGTTTCTTTCATTTCCCCCTTTGAGTGCCCCCTGCCGACTCACCTGGGCAGTGATTTTTTGGTGTTTTAAAATCAACCTATCGATGTTTCGTCGCCTAAAAGCCTGGGATTGCTCGGGGCATACCTCAGTCCCTTCCCTAAAGATTTTGAGTCATTCCAATGTGATTTGAGCGGCCGTCTGGTAGCAAATAGATGGTTCTGTCTCGTGGCCGACTCACTGGGCTCGTGGCCAACTCACTTGGCAGAATGTATATTTTTCGTAGTTTGAGACCGATCGGCACGACGTTTTTCCCGTGAAAGAGTTTGAGATTGTTCGGGACATGCCTCAGTCCCTCCCATAAAAATTTAGGATCGTTCTGACGTGATTTGAGTGCCGTCCCGTTGAGAGTGGGCGTGGCCGACTCACCGGGCTAGCTGCCGACTCACTGGGATGGCTGCCGACTCACCTGGCAGCACGTCTATTTTTGGCGATTTGAGTCCGATTGGCACGGCTTCTCGCTCATGTAAATGATTGGTTTGACCAACATATATTTCAGTCCCTCCCATAAAAATTTCGGATCGTTCCAACGTGATTTTGGTGCCGTTCCGTTGAGAGTGGTCGTGGCCGACTCACTGGGCTGGCTGCCGACTCACTGGGCAGAATGCGTGTTTTCGGAGATCTAAGATCGATCGGCACGACCTCTTGCTCTCGTGAATGTTTGAAATCGATCAACATATATGTCAGTCCCCCCCATAAAAATTTCGGATCATTCCAACGTGATTTGGGTGTCGTCCCGTTGAGAGTGGTCGCTGCCGACTCACTGGGCTGGCTGCCGACTCACTGGGCAGAATGCATGTTTTCGGCGATCTGAGATCGATCGGCGTGACCTCTTGCTCTCGTGAATGTTTGAAATCGATTAACATATATGTCAGTCCTCCCCATAAAAATTTTGTGTCGTTCCGATGTGATTCGAGCGGCCGTCCTATTGAAAATAGATGGGTCTGTCTGCCTGCCGACTCACTTGGGCAGCACATTCGTTTTTCACGATTTGAGATCGATCGATATGGCATTTCGCTCGTGCAAAAGTTTGAAATTGACCGGGACATGCCTCAGTCCATCCCATAAAAGTTTCACGCCATTCCGCCGTGATTTGGAGGCCGTTCTTTTACAAAAGAGGGCTGCCGACTCACCTAGGCAGAACTGTTTGCTGCTGACTCAGGCATGCATAGCAGTTTCTTGACTACTCACATAGAAATGAGACTCTATGAGGCCTCGGGTTAGATGATATGATATCTATGCCCGAGTTCCTAGACTCAAACATCATCGGATTGTCCACCAGACTATTTTTGGTCTCCGTACTCATCGGTTCCCTTGTAGCCACGTCTCGGGAATCAGTACCGTGTGCCATTTGGGTAGCGCTGTATACGGCCAATATCCCGTTTTGGTACCATCTCCTTTGTGATGGATGGATACCGCGAACTCACCCACATCTCATAAGTCCGGGGGAGGTGCTGTCGAATTTTCCCCGTGAATTTTAAACCGTTCTGTGTTTCTGGCTGGTGAGTCGGCAAGGATTCAGCAGGCTCCCGACTCACTGAATCAATGAGGAGATTTGAACCAGTGAGCCAGCAAGCCTCATACATGATGAGTCGGTAAGCCCTGATTTATGAGATCACTTGTTTTCGGTCCCGGTACTCATCAGTTCCCTCGTAGGCAAGCCTCAGGAATTGGTACCGTGTGTTGTTCGGGTGACGCCGTACGTGGCTAACATCTCGTTTTGGTGCCGTCTCTATCATGGTGGACGAGTACGTGCCCTCCTCTTTCGCCATGAGCAAGGGGAGGTGCTGCCGAATTTTCTCACGTATCCTTATGAGACCAAAAGACTTTATAAGATTAAAAGACTTCAAAAAATATGTTGGCTAAGTGATTCGGCAGCACTGCAGCAGCCTGGCCGACTCAGCAGCCTGCCGACTCATGTTGCAGTAAGGTTCTGCCAACTCATTTGAGTTAGCAGTCTGCCAACTCAGTAGGCTGCCAACTCACCAGTTCAGCAGGACCCTGCCGACTCAGCAGGCTGCCGACTCACCAGTTCAGCAGGATCCTGCTGACTCAGTAGTCTGCCGACTCAGCAGCCTGGCCGACTCAACAGCCTGCCGACTCATGTCGCAGCAAGGTTCTGCCAACTCATTTGAGTTAGTAATCTGCCGACTCACAAGTTCAGCAGTCTGCCGACTCATCAGTTCAGCAGGACCCTGCCGACTCAGCAGTCTGCCGACTCAGCAGCCTGGCCGACTCAGCAGCCTGCCGACTCATGTTGCGGCAAGGTTCTGCCAACTCATTTGAGTTAGCAGTCTGCCGACTCACAAGTTCAGCAGGACCCTGCCAACTCAGCAGTCTGTCGACTCAGCAGCCTGCCGGCTCATGTTGCAGCAAGGTTCTGCCAACTCATTTGAGTTAGCAGTCTGCCGACTCACCAGTTCAGCAGGACCCTGCCAACTCAGCAGTCTGCTGACTCAACAGCCTGGCCGACTCAGCAGCCTGCCGACTCCTGTTGTAGCAAGGTTCTGCCAACTCATTTGAGTTAGCAGTCTGCCGACTCACCAGTTCAGCAGTCTGCCGACTCACCAGTTCAGCAGGACCCTGCCGACTCAGCAGTCTGCCGACTCAACAGCCTGGCCGACTCAGCAGCCTGCCGACTCATGTCACAGCAAGGTTCTGCCAACTCATTTGAGTTAGCAGTCTGCCGACTCACCAGTTCAGCAGAACCCTGCCAACTCAGTAGTCTGCCGACTCAGCATCCTGGCCGACTCAGCAGCCTGCCGACTTATATTGCAGCAAGGTTCTGCCAACTCATTTGAGTTAGTAGTCTGCCGACTCAGCAGTCTGTCGACTCACCAGTTCAGCAGGACCCTGCCAACTCAACAGTCTGCCGACTCAGCAGCCTGGCTGACTCAGCAGCCTGCCGACTCATGTTGCAGCAAGGTTCTGCCAACTCATTTGAGTTAGCGGTCTGCCGACTCACCAGTTCAGCAGTCTGCTGACTCACCAGTTCAGCAGGACCCTGCCGACTCAGCAGTCTGCCGACTCAACAGCCTGGCCGACTCAGCAGCCTGCCGACTCACCAGTATAACTACACTTATCATGTTTTAAATGAAACAAAGAGAATACAATGGGCATTAATTGACAAATATCAAATGAATAAATGAATAAAAGCCTCCAACAATTGTACAAAAGATGATAATGATCACAATGTGTCAAATGCTATCAATAGAAATCTTTCTTGTTGCTATTCTAGCTTCACTTCAGCACGCACTTTGCACTTTTATCGGATGTTTCCGTTTTAAGGCCATGAGACTTTCTAATCTAGCGATTAATCAAGGGTTTTCTCTCTCGGAGAGATGTAATTAACGTCGTGGCGTTTAGGCAACGACGGGATCTTGGTCCCGACCCGATCTCTACTTTCGTTTGACGAAGTCAAACGGTGCGCACATTAGACTTAAAGTCCTTCGACTCTCGGAGGCAGAACACTTAGTTGCCACTTCGGTGGCTGGCACGCCTGCGCTATGAAAATTGCCGATTCATCTCATGTCACCGTCGCTCGCGTGGCATTCGACGGGATTTGGATTAGCAATACACATATATGACAATATGAGAAAACATGATAAAAAGATAATTTTAAAAAAATATTTGTGATTTATTTTTAAAAAAATATATTTCCACAGCGTGGCATGTCCGGTGGGACCAAACTTCCCTTCATCTCTTCGCCAGAATAGAAAGCCATGTGGCCTTACATAATCGATACTGATTATCATTTTGAATTGGACTAACAGGTACTAACGGAACAATGGCTGGAGTGCATTTTGGACCGCTGGTAGTCCAAGATCATGCCAGGTACGGCTACCTGGCCGTGCCGACTCGGTTCCGGAGCTTCCCTCCGGTTGTGGAGTTCCCCAATTTCCTGGGGGTCGCGTTCGTCGACATTTTACACCCAGAGACCAAAAAGGAAGCTGAAGCTGAATCTGAACACCATGCCAAAGTCAAAGAGATCACCGAGAAGTTGAGTTGCCGTGTTCATCACGTGGAGCATGGCCCCGTTAACAAGAACAAAGGGAAGAGGATCAACAGATGTACTCAACAGATAACAGAAGCTGAAAACATTATCACTCACCCAGCGCGTGTATCTGCCTCAGGGAAGAGTGTGCGGATTGGAGACCTAAGAATCCATCTGCAAGAAAAGAGAACCGAGGCTGTGCCAAAACGGGTCATGCCAACAGTACCCGTGAAGAATTCTTTCCAAGCTTTAGCAAGCAAAGAAAAGATGTACAACACCTTCAAGGGCAAGTTCCCCCAAAACCCATCAAGTTCAAACAGGTCTGGCGACCTAAGAAAGTACAAAAGCCCTGGCTGGAGGAGTCTGCACCAGAAAAGAACGTGCCAACAGATGCAGTTGATGAAAGGGTACCTAACTACCATCGGCCACCCAGAGGCTTCGGGGCTAGAGTTCGTCAAGGGGGGGCATGTGCTTATGCCCACTTCCATAACAAAAGAGAGGAGTTGCGGAGGCTTGCTTACCTCCCACCGATACGAGAAGACTCTCCTGCGTCAATGATCTCAACCACTTGTGATCGGCAGGGGGCAGCCAGGGTCGTACGAGACCATACCCTTCACCTCATAAATGCCCCGCTGCGGCGTGAGAGAAGGCAAAGAGATACAAGGGCTCCTCAGGCGGAAATTGGGAGTTTCACCGATGAGAACAATGTTCCATGTGAACATAATCATGAGCAGACCGAGAGGGCCAAACCCCGGGTATCGGTCTTTGAAAGGTTATCCTTTCCTTCCTACACTTCTCGAAGGGCCGAAAGAGATTGGAACGGGAACATTAAAATCTTTGCATGTCACATGGCCGGCGTATGGGGCCGACATGGGGCTCTGTCAGCCAGCAACGAAGAGTTAGCGGAATTGGCAGAAAGACCTGGTGCTGTCACGAGGAGAAGAGTAGCGGCAGCGGCCTTAGCAGCCGCATATGGGCATGATAATGCACCTGCAATGCAAATGACGGCGGTCAGTGCTAATGTAATTACCACCCAAGGCAGTGGGGGCAACAGTGAAATTCCCCCGCCACCAGAAATGATGCCTGGGGGCACAGCACAGGAGATTCCTCTTGCTACACCCCTAGATCTAGCCGTCCTGGAGCTGCTACAGCAATATCGAGCTGAAATTGAAGCACTCAAACTACAGATAAAAGGTAAAGAGACTGAAGGACATGTGGCCCAGGGAGTCGAGGGCATAGGGGAAACCCCTAAAGGGACCCCAGGGTCAGTCCAGGCCTCGGCTCAGCGCACTATCGTGCGGCCAGTAAATGAACAACCACAATAGACGTCTTTGGCTATGGCTCGGCAGCTGCGTCCACAGACTCAATACCAACTCCTGCAGCCACAGTTCTTCCAACAGCAGCAGCAGCCATATCAGTCGCTGCAAGGCTATCCCGTGCAGCAACAGTCATTGTCTGCTCATGCTCCTGTGTAGCAACTTGAAAACCAAGAGCCTATCATCAACACTCTAAACAATAAGTCGGCCCACCTCCATCCAAATCTTGCAGATCCAACACTAATATGTGGCTTGATGGAGCTGGCAGAAAAGGGCAACAACTCTGCTACCTTACCTAATGCTCACCAAACTCCATACTCTCCACGTCATGATACGCATTGCGTCGAGGCGATGGGAAGCTTGACTCTTGATGTGCCATGCTGGCCAAAGTCTCCTGGGTCCTCATTGATGGGGTATACATGTTTAGATTCCCCCACCATATCCAGGATAGACCCGCCGGATAGGTGGTCGATGTCTAAAGTAGACCCCTATGTGGTTGAGGAGGAAGTCCCAATAGAAAAATTCTTTGCCATTGCCCAAGAGAATGATGAATCAGCTCATAATTATATTCAAAGGTGGAGGAACCTTACTAGAAGGTACAAACAACCACCATGTGAAGAAGATGTTGTCCGCATGTGCAAGCACATGCGGGAGGAAATCTTTGGAAGAACGGTCGGAATTGATATCAAAACCTTCAGCCGACTGAGCAATGTTGCATCTGATATCGAGGCATTCTCGCCAAGTATTCTTCTGCCGATGAGGCAAACCAGGAGAAAAGACAGCCCAAGGGTTTAACAACTGCTAAACGGGTGGCCAGCTCCCCATCTGCCAAGTTGTCAAAGCCAAGAAAGCAAATTCTGCTACAAGAGAAACTGCAAAAGCCTTATTCCTTCCCAAGGAACAAAACAAGGGTCCTCTTTGAGCTAGCCCGCGAACACAATAAGCTTGTCTTGCCAAGTTCTAAAAGGCCAGAGGACTCCAAGAGGAGAGGTGATCCACTCTTTTGCCTTTATCATCAAGTGGTGGGCCATGCCATAGAAGATTGCTATGTGTTCAAAGATGTGGCCCAAGCATTGATCAACAAAGGAGAATTGCAAATGGGCGAGTATAAGGTGGATCCGCCACGCCCACATGAAGCCACATCCCGACAGGAAGCTCGGCCAAAAGCCATAAATGTAATTTCTCTATATCAGCAGCTACCCTAGGAGATGCCAAAGGATAGATCTAAAAAGATGCAGCCGCCCAGGAATGAGGTAGAATGCAAAGAAGCCAAAAGAACAGACAAAGCTCTACAAATATACACCTGCTATATGACCATAGTGGATGGTCAACATGGGGATATGCCCCCTAAGCAAGGTGAGTTGCCAATGCTCAATGAAAGGTCAGATCCTCCTGTCAGGAGGGAAGAAGCCAAGGGCAAAGCCCCAATAGTCTCAGTGGCCCAAGAAGAGGCTACAAACATAATAGCAGCTGATAATATCAGCAATCTGCCACCTACCCCTCTAGGAGGAGCTCCAATTGAAGTGATATCTGATGTCCCTAGCACCCCTATATATGATCCTGCGGTGGCAGCATTGATACAAAGATACCAACATGAGATTGAAAGGTTGAAAAGATAAATTGAAGAAAGGGACACCCAGGCTCTCGCACCAAGAGAAGCAGGGGGCATAGTGGGGGCACTACAAGTTGACACCAACTTGCCCCACACCCTATTACAACCAACAATGCCCCAGTCGGTATCAGGCCTTACTGGGGGCACCTCAAGCCCAACAGCTCCAGAGCAGCCCACAGCCTGCCAAATAGCACCTCAAGGGCCTGCCACCATGGCTCAAAGGCAGTCGGCTCCTCCTCATCCAGACATGGTCCGGACACCGATTATGAATACACAAATGTTGGAACAGATCATAGAAACAAAACTATCTGGAATGGACAAGTCTGATCAAGCCCTATTTCAGGTGTACCAGGTACCATATCCTGTGTGTCATGCTGCAAAGAGATTACCTCCTGGCATAAGCAAGCCACCCAAGTTTGAAAAGTTCAATGGGCAAGGATCGCCAAAAGAACATGTTGCACATTATGTCAATGTAATGGGAGATTTGGCCGTGGATGAGTCATATTTGCTCAAATTCTTCAGGTCTTCCCTGACTGGACTGGCTTTCGAATGGTATTCAAATTTACCAGTTGGATCCATTATAGACTGGCCAGATATGCAAAGGAAATTCATAGAAAGATTCTATGTTACTGAAAGAGAAATCACACTGGTCGAGTTATATGCAACCAGGCAACAAGATAACGAATCGGCTCTGAGCTATGTCAAAAGGTGGAGAGATCTCAACATGAGATGCAGACGGCCACTACATCCAGAGGACGCCGTTCAATTATGCAAGCAAAATCTGGGCAGACATGTCTTAGAAAAGATGATCGGCATTGAGATCAAATCCTTCGAATGACTAAATAAAGTTGTGGCCAAAATCGAACAGTTCCTTTCCAAATATCCTCCTGCCTATGCGTCAAGTCAGGAAAACAGATTGCTTGGAAAAAAGGCCAGCACCTACAGATGTTCATACTATGAACCTCAAACCCTTTTCACGACAAAAGAGTGAAGATGGCTCTCCTATTGTCAAACAAACGAAGCGAAATAAAAGGGGTTCATTGCAAGAGAAGATGCAAAAGCCATACTCCTTTCCAAGAGATAAGACGCAGACCCTCTTTGAATGGGCACGTCAACATAACAAAATTGTCCCACTCGGGCCTAGAAGGACAGAGGACATCAAGAAGAAAGACGATCCCCGATTCTGTTTATATCATCAACTGCCGGGGCACATTACAGAAGACTGCTATGTCCTCAAAGATAAAATTGAGGCCTTGATAAGAAAAGAAGAACTGCAAGTGGGTGAGTACAAGGTGGACCCGCCGCGCCCTCATGGGGCTCCAGTGCAATAGAAAAAGAAGAACATACGACGGCATGCGCCAGCCAGCACAGAGGGCAAATGCAACCTGTAATATCCAAGCCAGAATAGCATAAACAACCGAAGATGCTCGACGCATAGATGAAGCTCGTGCACCCCAGAGGAAATCCACGTACCCTGGAGAAACCTCAAGATCGTCGGCCGGTCACAAGCAAATAAATAAGAGCCAGCTCGTTGAGATTAAGTGAGTTTGGGGCAGATGCAGATCAAGTATGTGATGTCCAATCATACTCATTCAAAAAAAAAGGAGAAAAAAATGATGAAAAGAAAAAAATAAAAAAAGCAGCTCGCTGAGGTAGTCACACCGACCACCCAGTATGAGACCCGGTCATCGAGGCGATCTCGATCGGCTCTTTTAGAGCCACCTGAGGTATTATTGTCGATGACGAGCAGCAAAAAAATAAATAGGCAAACCATACTGCTAGCCGGACCATGGTTCTGAGACGAATAATATCTCAACAAAATTGCATATTTTCTGCAGGGCGATGATATGAGCCCGCATGATCATATCGCATCGGGCTTTCACCGCTTATGTGCATATTTATACATGGGTTTTCTTACCGGATTTTGAGTGCATATTCTTTTTTCGGATCCCTAATAAAGTTAACGAAGGAGTTATCCTTATTTTGATGTCATCTGCATTAAAAACAAACTGGCAAATTGTCAATCATGTTTTCAAAACCCATATTTTAAAATGGGCAAGCTTGTCATTCATGATTTCAAAAGAATTCATATTTCAAAAGTGGCGTCTCGCCAATCATATTTTCAAAAAAAAAACCCTCATATTTTAAAATCGACGAGCTTGTCTTCCATGATTTCAAAGGACTCATGTTTTGAGAAGTGGCAATGCGCTAATCATGTTTCCAAAACTCATGTTTTGAAATTGGCAAACTTACTGCCCATAATTTCAAAAGAACTCATATTTCAAAAGTGGCGACTCGCCAATCATGTTTTCAAAAGTCATATTTTAAAATCGGCAAGCTTACCATTCATGATTTCAAAAAAAAATCATATTTCAAAAGTGGCATCTCGCCAACCATATTTTCAAAAGTGATATTTTAAAATTGGCAAGCTTGTCATTCATGATTTCAAAAGAACTCATATTTTAAAAAGTGGCGTCTCGCCAACCATGTTTTCAAAAGTCATATTTTGAAATTGGCAAACTTGCCACTCATAATTTCAAAAGAACTCATATTTCAAAAGAACTCATATTTCAAAAGTGGCGACTCGCCAATCATGTTTTCAAAAGTCATATTTTAAAATCGACAAGCTTGCCATTCATGATTTCAAAAGAACTCATATTTTAAAAAGTGGCGTCTCGCCAATCAAGTTTTCAAAAGTCATATTTTAAAATTGGTAAGTTTGTCATTCATTGTTTCAAAAGAACTCATATTTCAAAAGTGGCGATTTACCAATCATATTTCAAAAGACATATTTCAAAATTGGCAATTTGTCAATCATATTTCAAAAGGCATATTTCAAAAATGGCAATTTGTCAATCATGTTTCAAAAGACATATTTCAAAAGTGGCAATTTGTCAATCATGTTTCAAAAGTCATTTTTCAAAAGTTACAATTTGCCAATCAAATTACAAAATCGACGTTTTCGAAATAACGATGCGTCAATCATATTTGAAAATTAATGTTTCAAAATTCAAAATCATGTTTTTCAAACAGGACCTTAGTTCCCACATATTTAATAAAAAGATCGGACTTTCACGTTCTCACAATTTCAAAAGCGGGCTTCTTCGCCCTCATATTTTCAAACTGGGACCTTAGCGCCCACATGTTTAATAAAAGATCGAGGCCTTTACGCCCTCATAAATTTCAAAATCGGGCTTCCACGCCCTCATGATTTCAAAATCAGGTCTCTGTGCCTAATGTTTCCAAAACTGACTAAAAAGATATTTAAAGCAAAATAACTTTAAAATCAAATCAATCTCAATGGAGCTACAACTGCGGGATAAGTTCCGTAGTCCATTCTCAGTTTGTGGAACATTTCCCACATCTGGGGTCTCTGGGGATTCAAAATCAAATTAATCTCAAAGGAGCTGCAACTGCGGGATAAGTTCCGTGGTCCATTCTCAGTTTGTGGAATATTTTCCACATCTGGGGTCTCCAGGGATTCAAAATTAAATTAATCTCAAAGGAGCAGCAACTACGGGATAAGTGTCGTAGTCCATCCTCAATTTGTGGAATATTTTCCACATATGGGGTCTCCAGGGATAAAAGATAAATTGATCTCAAAGGAGCAACAACTACGAGACAAATATCGTAGTCCATTCTCAGTTGTGAGATATTTCCCACATCTGGGGTCTCCAAAGATGTAAATCAAAATTGACCTCCTATAAACAACACTGCGGGACAAGTACCGTAATCCAGCCTCCTTTTGTGGAATATTTACCACATTTAAGGTCTCTAAAAGACATATATTAAAAAAAAGAAAAGAAAAAAAAGAGACAAAATAAATAGAAAATAATAAAATGATCAATGGAAAAAACAAAATGATTAAAAAGAGAGGATGGAATAAAATTTCGTTCAAAAAAAAAGAGACAAAAGAAAATAGAAAGAAAAGAAGAAAAGAAAAGAAAAAATAGAAGAAAGAAAAAAAGAAAAAAAATAAGAAAAGAAAAGAGAAAACTAATCATGAAAATGAACAGAACAAAATAAATGCGCCAAAAGAAAATAGAACATTCGATTTAAGAAGTCGAGTCTCTCTGCCCACGTGTTGGGCTCCCATACTCGAATTCTTAATCAATCTACCAGAAGCTGCAACTGCGGGATAAATACTGTAGTCCAGCCTAGATCGCGAAATGTTGTCCAGTCTGGGGTCTCCAAAGATATAAAAAGAATCCACCCTTAAGGAGCTGCAACTACGGGATAAATACCGTAGTCCAGCCTCAGTTCGTGGGATCATTACCGCATCTGAGGTCTCTAAGGATATAAGAATCCATCTTTAAGGAGCTGCAACTACGGATAAACACCGTAGTCCAGCCTCAGTTCGTGAGATTAGTGCCGCGCCTGAAGTCTCCGAGGATATAAGAATCCACCCTTAAGGAGCTAAAACTACGGGATGAATACCGTAGTCCAGCCTCAGTTCGTGGGATTAGCTCTGCGTCTGAGGTCTCCAAGGGTATAAACATCTATCTCCAAGAACCTGCAACTACAAGAAAAGCATTGTAGTTCAATCTCAACCCGTGGGGCAATTGCCACGTGAGATCTCCGAGGATTTAAGAGTTAAAATCAGGTTGCCATGTTCGATGTTTATATAACCAGATCATTTTGCAGGAATCGTATATTATCTCATCCTTTTTGCGGCGGTTCGAGGGATTTAACATTGAGCTTTGACATTCCACGCCCAAGATCCCCCAAGTCAATATGGTGGAGCCACCTTCACAATGGTCGATGGTTCGAGATGGCATCATTATGCTTCAACGTCAGGAGGATCTAACAACTCATGGAGCTAAATTCGACATTGCCTCGACGACATACACCCACTAGTCTGTCATGTTCAAGAACTCTGAGGGTACACTATTGAATGTATGCTCACAGTGCATATTTTGTGACATTTCTGTAAAAAAAAGATGAACAAAAGGGCTAAAAATAGAGATGTCCGTCGGACCTACTCGGATTCCACTGCCGAGTAGAGGTAAAAAGGACAAGAAAAACTCGGTCACGATGAAAACCCGAAAGGGCGTCGTGGGCAAAATTTGGAACCCTACTACGTGAAAACCCGAAAAGATGCGTAGGCAAAAGCAAGAAGGGGCTGACTCCGGTGAAAACCTGAAAGGGCGCTTGGGTCAGTAATGTGATAAAAAAAATGAAAATGAATGAATTCAAAATGTCAAAATGGCAAGAGGGGGGAGTTCCATCTCTGCTCTTTCAAGAAATCCCCTTTTTGCTAGACGTTCTCGGAATCCAGTTATGCGCTCTCTGGTCAAAATGAAACCTCAAAACTTAGACAAGCTGTCTCTTGCCATCTATGCCTTACCCTTATATATACTTGCTCTCGCCAAGTAGGACCCTAGGTTTAGATAGCCTCTGCCTTTTCAAAATTTCAAATAAAGCTTAGCCTTGACTTCTTGCCTCAGCTAACCAATAGATGTTTACCTTTAGAACGCCTGTTGAAGCTAGCACGTAGGTTTTCTAGGTTACCATTTTGCAATCAACCCAAATAACCTCACACCATCTAGCAACATCACGGTATGATTGGTGGTCGAGTTATATTCCACTCATGAATCTCTCTCTATAATATATATATTTATAAAAAAAACAAAAAAAGAGGCATAAAATAGAGGTGTCTTGCTGGACTTGTCTAGGTTTCCCCTGGACAAGGGTAAAAGGAGCTAAAACCCGGTCATGACGAAAACCCGAAAGGGCGCCATGGGCAAAATTGGGTACCCCGCTACGTGAAAACCCGAAAGGGCGCGTAGGCAAAAACAAGAGGGAGTCGGATTGGGTGAAAACCCGAAAGGGCGCTCAATTCGATAATGTGAAAATAAAAGAAAAGATCCAAAGATAGCTACCAAAGACAAGTAAGCTTCAAGTCTCTAGAAAGGAGATCCTGACAGAAGTGGCACTCGATAGTCAAGGATCATCTTCATGTCAGTGCCGACCGAAGCTAGTCGTCATCACTAGCCAAGGCTCATCTTCATGTCAGTGCTAGCGAAAGCTCGCCTTCATACCAGTTGGATTTTATCTTCTCAACAGTCAAAGCTCATCTTCATGTCAGTGCCAACCAAGGCTCCTCTTCATATGCATGCCAGCCAAAGCTCATTGTCGTGCTAGTCGAAATCTGTCTTCATTCCAATCAGATTTCTATCTCATACGGGACAAAGTGAAACTTCGCTATATACGAAGTGGATTCTAACAAATTTCAAGTCTCTGGAGGGAAATTTCTGATAGAGTTGGTCAACAACCAACGAAGTATGTGTCAACAGATGATGTGTCCTAATAGTTTTCAAGTTCCTGGGAGGAGAATGTTGAAGAAATCTATCGATACCCAGACACAACAAAAGTCAAAAGAGGAAGACAAGAGCATGTTAATCCAGCTATGAGTAAAGTGGCATTGATGAGGGCTATAGGATCTCTAAAGTGGCAGTCTGGTTATCACAGTCAGTGACAATGACGTGGAAGAAGTCAACTTCTCTCTATTAAAACCACAATGCTACTGCATGCTCAGATTGTTGCACATTCAAGATGACCAGTCGGAAAGACAGTTTAGAAGGAAAGAAGCAACAAGGTCACCTACTGGGTCTCGAAGGAGCCACCAGATCACATAGCAAGTCAGCATGCCCCATTGGCTCATATAATAGGCCAACATAGCCCAATGGACGACTGACCCGTGAAGGCTACCAGCCCACATGGCCTTGCCAATTGAAAGAGGCCACTGATTTGAGGCTCTCGCCAACTCAAGGAGGCTTCCAAAAAAATCCTACGTTACATACGTCCCACCGGGTCAAAAATATCAGCAATTTGAAGAAAGCGCCATTCACAGTGCTATCGTGGACTCATGACGGCCACAAGCTCTCAAGTAACTTGTTAGTTCAATGGTCTTCATTGACCTATTGGGTTTCTTCATCGACTCACGAGGCTGTCGACTCTTGGCGCTAGCAAGAAGGAGGGACGTCAGTTCACAGTGCTGCTAACTCGCTAGGCCTGTTGAATCACGATGCCTGCGAAGGGAAAATCTACCGACTCACGAGGCTAGCGAGTCACAACATTAATAGGCCAGAAGGCTATCAAATCACAAGGCCAACCGACTCATGAGACATGTTGAGCCACCAGGCCATTGAACAGAAAGGGCTACCGACTCAGGCACTCTGTCCACTCAAGGCGCTATTGAATGAAGAGTTTTTCGACTCACAAGAGCTATCGATTGGTCCACTTATCGAAGCAAAGCCCGTTTATCACACGAGCGAGCCCAAGGGATTCCGACTAGCGTCGACGTCAACCGTCTCAAGATGAGCACAATAGTATGAACATAATAGACAAAGTCAAGAAACCGTCAATACAGTGACGGACCATGAGGCTATCAGTATGGCAACAAGTTAACGACCGTCGATGCTGACAAATTGACTCACATCAAGTTAGAGATGAGGTCTAGTTGACGTCGTACGGGTTCACCCATGGGCGTCGCTCCGCTCGTCCCTCGCTCGCACCACCCCTGGGTGGGGGGCATTTGTGGACATCAAAAAAATGGAACAAGATGTGAGCCCATTGCACATAGTCCCATTACCTAATGGCCCAAGAGTACCCCATGCAAGGGGTCATCCTAAGGGAGCTCTCACCTCCCCACTACAAAAAGTGCCTGCAAAGAGAAGCTTCTGGACCAAGCTACCTTTTTCTTGGGAGGGGTTGGGTGTGGCTTATGCAGGAAGGAAGCAGCAAAGAGGGCAAGAGAGAAAGGGGGGCTGGGCTTCCTAGTTCCTAAGCAGCAAAGAGGGCAAGAGAGAAAGGGGGGTTGGGCTTCCTGGTTCCTACGCAGCAAAGAGGGCAAGAGAAAAAGCAAAGAAAGGAAGAAGAAAAGGGCTGGGTGGCAGCTTCTTCCAGGAGGAGTTGCAGCGCAGCAGAAGAAAAGAAGTAAAAAAAGGAGGAAAAGAGGGTGAGGGGGCGGCCAAGAGAGAGGAAGAAAGAGAGAGAGAGTTCCTCCCCTTCTTTCCTTTTTTATGTTCTTCTCTTCTTCCTCATTGTCTTGTCAAGTCATGGTGTGTGTACTTGGTGTTTCTTCCCTTCTCTATGTGAGGAGAATGGCATTTAATGCCTCCTCTCTTTTTGAATAGAATACAATAGACAAGATGTGCAATGTCTTTTCATTTGATGCATGTGTTGAATTCTTTCTCTTCAATGTGTACATCTCGGTGTGAGCATGTGGATCCCTCTCCCCCAAGCATTCTTTTCTCTTTTTTTTAAGAGATTTGGAGTCTTCTTCACAAGAAGAACTCCCTCTCTGCTGCGTTTCTTTCATTTCCCCCTTTAAGTGCCTCGTGCCGACTCACCTGGGCAGTGATTTTTCGGTATTTTAAAATCAACCGATCGATGTTTCGTCGCCTAAAAGCTTGGGATTGCTCGGGGCATACCTCAGTCCCTTCCCTAAAGATTTCGAGTCATTCCGATGTGATTTGAGTGGCCGTCCGGTAGCAAATAGATGGTTCTGTCTCGTGGCCGACTCACTGGGCTCGTGGCCAACTCACTTGGCAGATTGTATATTTTTTGCGGTTTGAGACCGATCGGCACGGCGTTTTACCCGTGAAAGAGTTAGGGATTGTTCGAGACATGTCTCAGTCCCTCCCATAAAAATTTTGGATCGTTCCGACGCGATTTGAGTGCCATCCCGTTCAGAGTGGGTGTGGCCAACTCACCGGGCTAGCTGCCGACTCACTGGGCTGGCTGCTGACTCACCTGGCAGCACGTCTATTTTTGGCGATTTGAGACCGATTGGCGTGGCTTCTCGCTCATGTAAATGATTGGGTTTGACCAACATATATGTCAGTCCCTCCCATAAAAATTTCGGATCGTTCCGACGTGATTTGGGTGCCGTTCCGTTGAGAGTGGTCGTGGCCAACTCACTGGGCTGGCTGTCGACTCACTGGGCAGAATGCGTGTTTTCGGCGATCTGAGATCGATCGGCGCGACCTTTTGCTCTCGTGAATGTTTTAAATCGATCAACATATATTTCAGTCCCCCCATAAAAATTTCGGATCGTTCCGACGTGATTTGGGTGTCGTCCCGTTGAGAGTGGTCGCTGCCGACTCACTGGACAAAATGCATGTTTTCGGTGATCTGAGATCGATCGGCGTGACCTCTTGCTCTCGTGAATGTTTGAAATCGATTAACATATATGTCAGTCCTCCCCATAAAAATTTCGTGTCATTCCGATGTGATTCGAGCGGCCGTCCTATTGAAAATAGATGGGTCTGTCTGTCTGCCGACTCACTTGGGTAGCACATGCGTTTTCCGCGATTTGAGATCGATCGGTATGGCATTTTGCCCATGCAAAAGTTTGAAATTGACCGGGACATACCTCAGTCCATCCCATAAAAGTTTCACGTCGTTCCGCCGTGATTTGGAGGCCGTTCTTTTACAAAAGAGGGTTGCCGACTCACTTAGGCAGAACTGCTTGCTGCCGACTCATGCACGCAGAGCAGTTTCTTGCCGACTCACATAGAAATGAGACTCTATGAGGCCTCGGGTTAGATGATATGATATCTATGCCCGAGTTCCTAGACTCAAACATCATCGGATTGTCCATCAGACTATTTTTGGTCTCGGTACTCATCGGTTCCCTCGTAGCCACGTCTCGGGAATCGGTACCGTGTGCCATTTGGGTAGCGCTGTATACGGCCAATACCCCGTTTTGGTACCATCTCCTTTGTGGTGGATAGATACCGCGAACTCCCCCACATCTCATGAGTCCGGGGGAGGTGCTGTCGAATTTTTCCCGCGAATTTTAAACCGTTCTGTGTTTCTGGCTGGTGAGTCGGCAAGGATTCAGTAGGCTCCCGACTCACTGAATCAATGAGGAGATTTGAACCAGTGAGTCAGCAAGCCTCATACATGATGAGTCGGCAAGCCCTAATTTATGAGATCACTTGTTTTCGGTCCTGGTACTCATCAGTTCCCTCGTAGGCAAGCCTCAAGAATTGGTACCGTGTGTTGTTCGGGTGACGCCGTATGCGGCTAACACCTCGTTTTGGTGCCGTCTCCATCATGGTGGATGAGTACTGTGCCCTCCTCTTTCGCCATGAGCAAGGGGAGGTGCTGCCGAATTTTCTCGCGCATCCTTATGAGACCAAAAGACTTTATAAGATTAAAAGACTTCAAACAAATATGTTGGCTAAGTGATTCGGCAGCACTGCAGCAGCCTGGCCGACTCAGCAACCTGCCGACTCATGTTGCAGTAAGGTTCTGCCAACTCATTTGAGTTAGCAGTCTGCCGACTCAGTAGGCTACCAACTCACCAGTTCAGCAGGACCCTGCCGACTCAGCAGTCTGCCGACTCACCAGTTTAGCAGGACCCTACCGACTCAGCAATCTGCCGACTCAGCAGCCTGGCCGATTCAGCAGCCTGTCGACTCATGTCGCAGCAAGGTTTTGCCAACTCATTTGAGTTAGCAGTCTGCCGACTCACCAGTTCAGCAGGACCCTGCCAACTCAGCAGTCTGCCAACTCAGCAGCCTGGCCGACTCAGCAGCCTGCTGACTCATGTTGCAGCAAGGTTCTGCCAACTCATTTGAGTTAGCAGTCTGCCGACTCAGCAGTCTGTCGACTCACCAGTTCAGCAGGACCCTGCCAACTCAGCAGTCTGCCGACTCAGCAGCCTGCCGACTCATGTTGCAGCAATGTTCTGCCTATTGCCCAGTTGACGAGCCCAGAGGGGGGGGTGAATGGGTTTTTAAAAATTAATCTTGAAGATACCTGTAACTAAAAAGATTCACACAAACGTTCTTCGAAGAGGTTAGTGACTGTTAGTTTAAATATCAAACACACAAAGAAGACAATCACACAACACAAGGATTATCCTGGTTCGGACCTCCTTTCCTTAGGAGTCCTACGTCCAGTCCCTGAGCAACAACTCAGATTTCACTAACTATGGTACAGTCCCCCTAAGGACGCTACAGCACCCAGCTCAGCTGGTCTTCCTTCACACCCGAAGGGAATAGCAACACCCTGGATACCACACCAGGTCTTCCTTCACAACCGAAGGGAACAACACCCTGGATACCACACCAGGTCTTCCTTCACAACCGAAGGGAACAACACCCTGGATACCGCCAAGTCTTCCTTCACAACCGAAGGGAACAACACAACGAGAATGAATGAAATTCAAGCCCCTAGATCAAGCTTTTAACAAGCAAGGATCTGAAGCAACTAGAACTGAGAGCAAAGATCTAAACAAGGCACACTCTCAGAACTACACGGGCTCTCTCAAGATTTTCACAAACTAGTGGAGAGCAAAGAGCAAAAAACTGAGTGGAATGAGGTTCTTGGCTCTGGACTTTTTCAGAAGAATTTGAATGCTTGAATACGCGATCTATATTTTTCTATTCTTCTGACTTGAATTTATATCTTCAATTTAAAATCTAGACGTTGAAGTGTCCGTTGTCTCTCTTTTGAGTAGTCGTTAGACTGAATGACATCTGGAGTCTTGGAAGCTTCCAGTCACAGTCTTTTGATCACTTGAGCACGCAAAGAGATGAGATCTTCAGAAATATCCTTTGGCTTCTATTTTGTTTAACGTTGTACCATGAAGCTAGATCAGAGGTCTGCACAAATGTCAATCTCAGATAGCAGACAGCTAAGCTGTCTCTGATGTCAGTCAACGTCAGTAGCAATAGACATGAAAATAGTAATGCCAAATAGCTTAAGTCTAAAAGACGTAATCAGAGTAAGCATGATAAAGGATGATATTGTCTGCATGCAAGCAGAGATACGTTCAGATCTCATAAATGCAGAAGCGTCAGAGAGATGTCTACGAAGACTTTGACTAGTCAACGCTTTTAAGATGAATAAGATATCAAGATATGAAATCGATGGCTATATGACTTATGAAATCGTTATGAATACTAACAAGTCATTATAGACAGCAAATCGTTATGAACACTTATCAAGTCATTATGAACTCTAAAGAAATCGTTATAAATACTAACAAGTCATTATAGAGAGCAAATCGTTATGAACACTTATCAAGTCGTTATGAACTCTAAAGAAATCGTTACGGCGAGCAAGTCGTTACGGGTTCTAAAGAAATCGTTATGATAACTTATAGAATCATTGCGACGAGCAAGTCGTTACGAGTTCTAAAGAAATCGTTACGGTAACTTATAGAGTCGTTGCGACGAGCAAGTCGTTACGAGTTCTAAAGAAATCGTTACGGTAACTTATAGAGTCGTTGCGACGAGCAAGTCGTTACGAGTTCTAAAGAAATCGTTGCGATAACTTATAGAGTCGTTATGACAGGCAAGTCGTTACGCTTTCTAAAGAAATCGTTGCGATAACTTATAGAGTCGTTATGACATCGACTTGATTGAAACAACATGACTTTTCAATCTTATGAGGAAATCGTTATGAATTTCAACAGAAATCAATATGGACTTAGAGAAATATCATGTTGAAAGGATTAAAGCTTCAGAGAAGTAATGCATACCTTTATTGGCTTGTTTGACCTTGGTGTTTTTCCTGTACTTAAGACTTATGAAATATTCATTAGATATAATTGATAAACTCTTGTTTGGTTTTGTTAATCATCAAAAAATATATATATACATGTAATTAATTAAATTTACATGGGGACAGACTGATCATCAATCTCCCTCTTTTTGGTGATGACAAAACTGAATAATAAGCATGGATGAAAAAATATTTGAAATCAGTTTGAAGGTATGACATGCTAATTTTCTTTCTAAAAAAAATTGTATTTCAGACATGCTAATTTTCTCCCCCTTTTTTTCATTGAGCAAAAAGACAATCTTCGACAAAGAAAGAAGAGAGAGAGAGAATAGGGGTACACAAAGAAGGTCATTTCATTAACTTTGTGGAGGTACTGGTAAATAGAAGGCAGGAGACAGAAGAGATGCAAAATGGGAGATGGTTTCCCATGCCTGTGCTTCCTGCTCTTCAAAATGAGTTTTGAAGACTCCGAAGGATACAGAGTAGGATGGTCCCATGGTGGAAGCCATCCTTTTGAGATGAAGATCTAGGTGCTGATAGAGAAGATCAGCATATGCATTCTTGTCCATGCTCATTTTGAGGAATCGACGAGTCCCAAAGCTGGCACAAGTGAGGAATTGGTCCATGGCCACAGGATAGTGGTTGTGGTTGTCTCTGAGAGCCTTGTGCAGAGCCACATACACTTTGTATCTTTCTTCCCAGACTTTGAAGGGTTCATCAACAAGATGAATAGAGTTCATATCCAAGAAGGTAGCTAGAGAAATGGCTGGTTTGCCTTCCCTGACCTGAGCTTCATTGATTTCAAACAGCTGCTGAGCTGACAAGGGGTAGAACTTGGACCATTCTGAGGATGTCAGCCTTTCACATTCAGACAGAATGGGGGCTAGAACTTCAGCACTTACATGCCCCTGGTGATATTCCCTAAATAGGAATCTAGGAAAAGCAACCAGACAGCCTTTCTGTACTTTGATTCTGCCCATTACTCTGGTAAAACGTTCAAAGATGATGGATCCTACAGAGGACTCCATGACCAAAAAGTGAATTTGAGGAAGGGCTATTTCTTCAGGCACTTGAAGGGTAGCAAAATCTACCTGAACATCTAAAGATTGAGAGATATCCAGAGTCAGAGCTGAAATGACCCTTTTGAACTGACTGAGCTGAACCTCTGGAAGTTGATGGACATATCTGTAGTTGTTGAACCACACATAGTGTCTGACCATCTTGATTTCCTTTTGAATGAAGGGTGCCCAAAGTTCTTGGTGGTACATCCTAAACCACTCAGACAAGGTCAGGGAGTGGTCCCTTGGAGGAAATCTGGCAGATTTGGCAAGAATGAATTTCTTGAGGAGATCTTTATGACCTTTGCCCCATTGATCTTCAGTTTTGGAGTGGGCAAGAGAGAAGATTTTGGACTTTTCGGATTTTGAAAGAGAGGTGTAGGGTAGAATGGTGTTCAAATGATTTGAAGGATTTTGAAAGGGAAGGTTAATGATGGTTGCAAAAACAACCTTTGAGAGATATTCTATGTACAGTGAGTGATGTTTGTTGTCCACTGTGAGAGAAAACCACAAAGGTGGGTATTTGGGCTCAGAGGAAAGGGAGGAAGTAGAAGTGAGTTTCCTCTTCTTGGGGGCAAGACTAGAAGGGTCTGCCCTGTGAATGTGCTCCCCAACCTTCAGCACAGACCTGAGAATGCCTTCCTCAAACTCATCCTTTATCTTTTCCATAAAGGGAGAGTTAAGTTGGGCTCTTTCAGGTATGATAGTGATGAAAGAGGGTGGAGGAGTAGGATGAAGAAAAGAATGTGATGTAGTAGGAAGGTCATCAACTGGTCCAAGGGAGGGACCAGAGGAGGAGGAGGATGCTCCAGCTGAGGATGTTGGAGGGGCCTCAAGTACAGGAGAAGGAGAAGGAATGGAAGTAGAGGAGGCAGGAGATGAGGTGGACTGAAATGGTGTAGGAGAAGAAATTGGTCTAGATTGAGGCTTCTTGAATGTTTGAGGAGCAGGAGGTGTTGTACGAGCTGAGGGTGGAGTTGGAGGAATAGGAGTGTGAGAGGGAGAAGAGGGAGGAGCTGGGGGCTTGGGTGCCAAGGATTCTTCTGCCTCTTTCTGCACAGACTCACTCTCCAATGGCCCTGATGGCCCTGACCCTTGCTCAGCTGGCCCTGGAGGCCCTTTAACCTGATCATCCGGCCCAGATGGCCCTTCAACATTCACTACTGCCTCTGCTGGTGGTGCTGCTGCTTCTGGCCTGTTGGCCTTGCTTCTTCTGGTGTTGGCCCTGATGGCCCAGACACAAATTCACCAGGCTCCTGATCTGCTGGAGGAGGAGAAGCTTGAACTCCTATTGCCTTAATAATATCCGAGAACATGCCTTTCATGCTACTCATCTCCTTATTAAACCATTTCATAGCATTTCTGATTTGAGCTAACTCTTTGTTGGCTGAAGCTTGGCTCAGAAATATAGAATTTACATCTGATTGAAGAGAGCATAATAGCTCACCTTGCACATTCAGCCTTTCAATCACTGGCTTCAAATTTATGACAATTTTCTGTTTGACCTGCCTCTCAAAAGGTGAATCAGCCAGGAGAGGAACTTCAGAGGCAACTTCTTTTCCTTTCTTCTTGCCTTCTTTTGCTGGAGGAGGTTGATCATCATCTGAGCTCAAAGAGGTTGCAGTCTCTCCTTCTCTGTCATCAAAATTTGGAGAATCTCCATGCCTTTCCTCCTGATTATCAACAACTGGAGTTGCTTCTACTTAACCTTCTTTTGATGGCTCCCCCTCAATAGGAGCATCTTCTTCATTTGATACCTGCTCCCCCTGAATGGGAGCATCCCCCATCACAGAGTCACCCTGAACAGCTGGGTGCTCTAACTCTACTGGAACATTTTCCATTTGAACATCAAAGTGGCCTGATGCCACAGCCTCTTCAGCAACTCTGCCACTAGCTTCAGGAGCACTAGAGGTGAAAGGAATCGAATCAATAATGTCTGAAAGAATAGATGCAACTATAGTTGAGGGGAGTGGGTCCTCAACTGGAAAAATGTCCTCTGGGAGAATATCCTCAATTCCCCTTTCTGCAAAGATTTGAGCTGATTCTTCTGGAAATTCTGAAGTTGCTACAGATACTCTTTCTTCTTCTACTGCACTTTCAGACTGAACTTCTGCTATAGAGGGGCCTGAAGATTCTACTGCTCCAACTGCTGGAGCTGAAACGGACTCCACTGGCAATTCTAGAATCATATCCGCTGATCCCATCTCCTGATGAACAACTGAGGTGTCGTCGATGATGGCTTCGCCTTCAGCAACAGAAGCCTTGAACCAGACACCATTTTCCTCAGAGAAGCCACTCTTCTTTAGGTTCCTGGACATGATTGCTTGGCCCATTTTCTCTACAACTGCCCCAGAAAGATCAACACCGAAGTGTTTGAAGATCTTGGTAAGTAGGTGGGCATAGGGCAGGGACACATTTAACTTGCTCTTGGTGTCCCAAATCTGATCTCTGGCAAATTTCATTCTTTCCATCATTACTGCGGCCATATTTATCTCCTTATTTTGAATGGCCCAGTACATCATGTCTGAGTCGGCCTTTGTGCAAGATGAAAAAGTTGCACTTCTGGGAACTAAGATCTGACAGACAATAAAATGAAGGAGGCGGTTGAAGGCAGATAGTTGATTTATATCAACCTTGCCATCCCTTAGCTTGAAGCCCGGTCCTATAATTCCCAAACCTTTCACTTGGGCGTCCACAGTGTGAACCCCACTAAACTCGGAAGTCTTCACATCAAACAGCATCTTCAGCAACTCAGGGTCTATTCTAATCAGAGTTCCCTTTACTGAAGAAACTAGGGACCCATCTTCCTCTGTTCTCAAACAAACGAAGAATGCTTTTACCAGGTCCGGATAACTAACCTCCAAAAAGGTTGAAACTCCTGTCCACTGCATCTGATTGATCAAATCTACCACGCTGCTCATTCCATTTTTCATCAGATTAGCAACATCAACTTCTTTATTGCCACAGAGCTTCGTCTTCACAAAGGTAAACCTCTCCTGCTGCTCAGGAGTGAGAAACTCGACGCTGTAGCCACCCAAACTGCCGGCGATGACTGGTGCGGCCATGGATTTAGGTGGGAAAGTCTTTGGAGGGTTGAAACGGAAGGAGAGGAGAAAGAATCCTCAAGAAATTTTGCGGGAAGGAGGAGGAAGGTTCAAATTTGCATAGGGTTGATGTACGAGTTGTTAGGGCATCGGCTCGAGCGACAGGATGAAAAGGGGGAAAGGTAGACGATGAGATACAAATCGTTCTGTGGTTGATTTTATGAATAAATTAATGCGTTGTGGAAAGTGAGGCGCCAAAAGGCGGCAGAAGAAGACAAAAGAGTTTGACTATTCAAACCGACTTCAATGAGAGAGCGGTTATAAAGGATAATTTGAATTTCTTTTGCTTAAAGCCATGGAGGGAAACATTGCTTAATTCTAAAATTTAATGTGCCAGTTGTAAACACAAACTTTCTCACAAATTGCACATGCCTAATTCCCTTCTAAGAGATGTGAATCTCTCCTCGGGTAAGGCTTTTGTGAAAATGTCTGCTAACTGACCATTTGTATCAATAAAAGATATTTCAATATTACCATTTGCTACATGATCATGAATAAAATGATATCTAACCTCAATATGCTTGGTCCTTGAATGTTGAACTGGATTCTTGGTGAGATTTATGGCACTAGTATTGTCGCACAACAGTGGGATGGATTTGATGTTTAATCTGAAATCTTCAAGTTGTTGCTTTATCCATAAGAGTTGTGTACAGCAATTTCCAGCAGCTACGTACTCAGCTTCAGCAGTAGATAGTGCTACTGAATTTTGTTTCTTTGAAGACCAAGATATTAAACATCCTGCAAGAAATTGATAACAACCACTGGTGCTTTTTCTATCTAATTTGCATCCAGCATAGTCAGCATCAGAGTAACCTACTAAGTTAATTTCACAATGTTTTGGATACCATAGACCCAAGTCATGAGATCTTGCTAAATATCTAAATATTCTTTTCACGGAAATTAAATGTGATTCTTTAAGATCTGCTTGATACCTAGCACACATGCATACACTAAATAAAATATCAGGTCTACTAGCTGTTAAATAAAGGAGTGAACCTATCATACCTCTGTAGATCTTTTGATCTACTTTCTTACCATCTTTGTCACTGTCCATTCTTGTTGATGTACTCATTGGTGTTGACAGTGGCTTGGTATTTTCGAATCCAAATTTCTTTAAGAGTTCTTTTGTGTACTTTGCTTGACAGATGTGAGTTCCTTCCTTTCCTTGTTTGATTTGTAGTCCAAGGAAGTAATTAAGTTCTCACATCATGCTCATTTCAAATTCTCCCTGCATCAACTTTTCAAAATACTTGCAAAGGGATTCATCAGTAGACCCAAAGATAATATCATCTACATAAATTTGGACTAGTAGAATGTGTTTGACCTTTGACTTTATGAAAAGAGTACTATCTACTTGACCTCTACTGAAACCATGGTTTAAAAGAAAAGAACTAAGCCTTCCATACCAGGCTCTAGGAGCTTGCTTTAAACCATATAAAGCTTTGTGAAGTTTGAAAATATGATTAGGAAATTCTGTGTCATCAAAACCCGGGGGTTGTTCCACATAAACTTCCTCTTTTATAAAACCATGTAAAAAAGAGGATTTAACATCCATTTGAAATAATGTTAAATTCAAAGCAGATGCATATGCAAGTAATATTCTAATGGCCTCAAGTCTAGCTACAGGTGCATAGGTTTCATCGAAATCTATGCCTTCCTCTTGAGAATAGCCTTGAGCTACCAATCTGGCCTTGTTTCTTAAGATTGCACCAGTTTCATCCAGTTTATTTCTGAACACCCATTTGGTGCCAATGACTAGATGGTCTGATGGTCTAGGAACAAGTGACTATACTTGGTTTCTCTTGAATTGATTTAATTCATCTTGCATGGCTACTATCCAAGATTCATCAGAAAGAGCTTCATTGACTGTTCTAGGCTCTATTTGAGAAACAAAAGCTAGGTAATCACAAGGAATAACATTACCTCTTGTTCTTACCCCTATGGATGGATCACCAATAATATTCTCAAGTGGGTGATCTTTCTTGTATCTCATTCCTTTGGAAGATTTTCATGAGTAAGTTCTTCTTGTTGAAGGTCTTCCAGAGGTGGATCATCCTTGTCCTCAATTGATGAGTCTTTTAGTTTCTTGGACAGTTCATCTGTTTCTTCATTATCACTATCTACTTCCTTTCTCAAGGAAGGGTTAGTTTCATCAAAAATAATATGTACAGACTGTTCAATCAATAAAGTACGTTTGTTAAATACTCTATAGCCTTTGGGTTTAAAGGTGTACCCCATAAAGATGTCTTCATCTAATTTGGCATCCAACTTACCAATGTCCCTTTTTCCATTGTTGTGAATGAAGCAAGGACATCCAAAAGTCCTGAAGTGGCTGATCTTTGGCTTCTTTCCCTTGAACAGTTCATATACAATCTTCTTCAGGATTGGCCTGATCATTACTCGGTTGATAATGTAGCTTGCTGTGTTGACTGCTTCAGCCCAAAAGTATCTTGGCAGATCATATTCTGAGAGCATAGTTCTTGCCATGTCCAATAGGGTTCCATTCTTTCTCTCAGCGATACCGTTTTGCTGTGGTGTTCTTGGTGCTGAGAAATTATGCTCAATTCCCTGATCATCACAGAATCTAGCAAACTTTTCATTCTGAAATTCACCACCATGATCTGATCGGATAGACACAATGCTGAACTTCTGATCTTTCTGTACTTTCTTGCTGAAACTGACAAAATTTTCAAAAGTGTCATCTTTATGCTCTAGGAATGATACCCATGTGAATCTTGAGTAGTCATCAACTATGACAAATCCAAAATTCTTTCCTCCAAGACTGGTAGTCCTCATTGGCTCAAATAGATCCATATGAAGGAGCTCTAAGGGTTTTGAGGTGGTCACCACCGTCTTTGACTTGAAGGAGCCTTTGGTGTAGCAACCCGGAAAATTTAATACTTAAAAATTTGAAATAATAATTTCTTGAAATCGAAATAATAGAAACATGCGTACCATTATCATATGTACAAGAATACATTGGAAAATTTCTTAAAAATATAAATCAATCCCAGACATTATTCCTAAGTGTTCCACGTAGAAATTCGTGCAACGAAAAATCCGATTGACCAACCGTATGTCACAATGTGACGAATTATCCAAATTAGGAAACTAAGTCGAAAAACTGCTAACACGGAAAGATAACACGCCCATAAATTAAATGAACATGTCAGAGAGACTTCCAACATCATGAAATGAATAACCATTATTGGGTTTGGACCAATGGACCTCTCGTAGCCCATGAATAAATTCAAATAAGAAAATGCAATAAAAAATCATAACTCTATTATTCTCTAATTAAAAAGGGAAAACCTATAAGATAAATTCCAATAAATAATGGGCTTGGTTAAATAGACCCATTAGAAATTAGTGGGCCAAAATAAGGATTTTAAAAATAAGAATAATGGGAAAATACCCTAAATTCGTAACTAAATTATTACCTAAATAGAAAAGGGGTATTTAATGCATTAAATAGGAAGGTTAAGTAAGAATTGGATTCCTAAACCTACCATAATAGGTTGGCCACGAATTTAGCTCCCATCCTAGCCCAAATAGGAAGTGGAAAGCTTGGGAGGAGGTTAGAAAAGGAGAAAATTCGGAATTAAATAGGAGTTAGAGTACTATTAGGAATTAGAAACATAACTAGCATAAATACACCTCTTAAACCCTCTTGGCCGACCCTAGCTCATTGCCAAAGGTTCTTGGACGTGGAGAAGAGGCCAAGGAGGAGAGGATCTCGTGGGGAGAAGGAGTTCTTGGAGCTTCTTCCTCGTTCTTCAAGTTATAGCCCTAGAAGAGGAAATCGAGTCAAGGTAGGCATTCTCACAAGAAAAAATCCTAATATTTTTTCTGTAGATTGTTCCATGCATCGGGAACAAAACCCTCAAATTTCATAATTTTATGTCGAGCCAATATTTTCTTCTTGAATTTTGAAGTTCTGCAACTCTCTTGACCCCGAACCCTCTTCATAATTCTTGTTCTCCATGATTACTAAATCCCATGCCTTGAAATTTTTATGGGAGATACTGATGTTCATTAGGGAACTTTCGCCCCTAAAAGCCCTAATTTTTATTAAGCATGTTGCTCAAATTAAATCAATCTTGCTCTCTATATCATGTTCTGTGTTACTCGTTCTTGATCGTTCTCAAACCATATTCAAATCATGCTCTCTCCCGAATTCCTATTTACTGGAAGTACTCTCGCATGTCTAGTTTCATTTGCCACTGATTTCGTGAATTTTCATCATGTATATAATTAGTTATGATTTTCTAAACGACCATGTATCAAAATTTAAAAGTTTGGTCCGCAATCCAATGTCTGGTCTGACTCCTGTCAGAGTCAGGCGCAGACAACCAGAAGGTGACACCTCGATATGTCGCTTTCTGGGCTCCGATTGCGACAGCCTACCTGTCGCGATCAAGAAGGCGACAGGTGAGCCGTCGCGTTCTTAGAACCCGATCTGCAAGCCATGTCGCGACCCTTTTTAGGCCCTGTCGCGTTCTGCCCTGACCCTGTCGCGATCCGTACAGGGGTATGTCGCCTTCACAGGATTTTGCATAAAAACCCATAATATTTATTGCTCTCACTTTTTAAAATATCCTTACGCCTTTTTAACAGTCATACACGCAGTAGAAACACCTGTTTTACATGGAACTATAGTGAATGCTTTAAAATACATATTCACGACATCTTTCTATCTACAATTTCATGACACATGCACACACTTGGAACCATCCAAATAAGGCTTAATTGGCATGAACTTGTGACATAATTTATCTGGTAATTTATGCAATTAAATTGCCTTACTTGTAAATGAACTTGTCTTCGTTTCTTGCGTTCTTTGGAAATACCGTTATCGACGCTCCACTGTTCTAGAATTCCTCTAGAACGTCGAGTACCCGTTTTTATATACACACTTTACTTGGCTTGTGGTGAACTCTCCGTCGGATATTCCTTTCTCCGGACTAGTGAACTCTTGCACAAGGCCTCCGTAAGTCTCCTCTGATCATGGATTCCCACATGGTCGACGAGCTTGTTGTACCCTAACACCTATGATGCACTCTAGGGGTCAGAAAGATCCAACGGCCTTAGTTGCTCTCGTTCTTATCTTGAATAACGCCGAACCTCTGGACCTGTGCATAAAATGGCCAGCGAAAGGTAGTGTATTCCACCTGACTGCCAACACCGTACGCGTGTGTTGTGCAACTATTACTATCTCTTGTTACTCGACGTTTCATGTGCAATGACCATAAGATCTCATCTATCCTGTACTCGCTCGTCTATTCACGTTCACTCTACTATCTCGTCTCTCTCGTCTATTCTCGTTCACTCTACTATCTTGTCTCTCTCGTTTATTCATCTAGTACCCTCTTGAGACTCGTTGAGCTGTTGTGGCTCCTATCGTTTGTACTATTTCATGACTGTCTAGCGCTATAATGCATACTGTGCAGAGCACGGAGAGTGTCCGAGGGGCTCCAATCTAGTCCTGGGGGCAGAGAGCCACCCGAAAATACCTGCAGGAGCTATTGACGGTGTTCTGCATTGCACCGGTTCTGACTATACTATCTTGGGTAGACATCTGACTACTATCCTTTTAGTCTGAGGAGTTCAGACGTACTGTGATATTATTGTGTTATCACAAACTGTTATACATCAGTCTGAGGAGTTCAGACGTAATGTACTATCGTGAAACGGCTACTGTCCCAAAGTGACTATTGTCGTACTCTACCAGTGCACCGTTGTGCAACCATACACGCTATCTTGTTACACGCTATCTCGTTACACGCTATCTTGTTACACGCTATCTCGTTACACGCTATCTTGTTACACGCTATCTTGTTACACACTATCTCGTTACACGCTATCTCATCATACGCTCTACTTGCTCTACTTGATACTCGCTACCTTGAGTTACTGTGTGCTATCGCGACTTGATCACATTCAAAGTGCAATTTACTCTTTACATGACCATCTACTATCATCTCTTCTTGTTATACATGTCTCTTGCAATTCTGGACAATATCGTTACTTGCTATCGTTGTTATCGTTTTCTATCGTGACTTGACTTTAGTCATCGTGCTATACTTGATTCATCTGCTATTTGAACCATGTTACTTGTGCTGTTACTTTCTCGACTTTACATGACTCTCTCTATCATTAGTTACTCTGCCATTTAATGCATTAATTATTTAAAGCCTGCTTGAGCCTGAGATTTAAGTCCTATTGGGCATTATCGCTCACCCTTCGTTATTTGTTATTGTGTCTCAGGTAAGTCGGACAATGACGTTACGCACACCAATGGGATAGGACCAGAGTGATGAGTGACCTGGAGTCAAATGACGAAGTTACCCTAGCACAATTGGAGTCTAGTAGTTGTTGCTTTAGATTTCTTTTCAATGTAATGATGTCATTGAGCCTTATGTGTGGCTTTGAATTAGTGGTTGTAATAGTCCTAGTGATTTTATAATGAAATAAAGAGTTTATTCCAATTATTGTTTGTTAGATGCTCTGATGTTTGCAAAAGTATGCGCAATTGTCGTTACCATACTCGTTGTTCGCGTCTCCCTCCGATTTATTCCGCTGCTAAATTGGAGGGGCGTGATAGTTGGTATCAGAGACTAGGATGTTCTTATTAGGATATTTTAGGTCCTAGGATGTTCTAGGTGAACTGCCATGACACATGTGTCTAAGACAACCACCATACCTATGTGAGAGATTGGGTAAAGCTTGGGGTTATGCTAGGAGCTTAACTATATGTACAAATACCCTAAGTTTAAAAAGAAATTAACAAATTATTATTGCTCGCAGGAGACTAGAGGAGATGACTGGCGAGCATGCACCAATGCACGAATTACAACAGACCCTACAGGGGTTTACTCAAGCCCTTAACAACGTAATTCAAGCAGGTGCAAGAAATGGGGCAGGAGACTTATATGGGAACTTTCAACGAATAAATCCCCCTAGGTTTAATGGAACTGCGGATCCCGATGAAGCTGAAAATTGGGTGAAGGCAATAGAACGGATCTTTATGGTTATGCGATGCTCAGAGCAAGATAAAGTCCTTCTGGCAACCTTCCAGTTGGACCGCGATGCTAGAACCTGGTGGGAAGCTGCTAGTCGATAATTACCCAACATCAACATAGAGTGGGATAAATTTTTAGAACTCTTCAATACAAAATACTTTTCCGAGAGGATTCGTGAGAAGAAGGCAAATGAATTCGCCAATTTAAAACAACGAATGATGTCTGTAGCAGAATATGAAGTGCAATTCGAAAGACTAGCACAGTACGCACCACATCTGGTGAGTATGGAGAAGATGAAGGCGAAGAGATTTCTAGAAGGGTCGAGACCTGTATTCTGGGAAAAGTTGGCTCCACAAGACATTGAAGTATATTCAGTCATGGTATTGAGAGCTCAATTAGTAGAGGACACCATGGGACTCCTTGAAAAGATCCATAACAAGAAGGTGTTGAAAAGGGAACGTGCTACTCATTCCGATGATAATAAAGGGAGAAATACAATAGTTAGCAAGAGAATGAAAGGGAAAGTTGAGAGTAAGGAATTCTGTAAATTTTGTAAGAAAGCAGGGCATCAGATGGATAAATGTTGGAAGAAATTCGGCAGATGCTTGCGATGTGGAAGTCAACAACATCGAGTCATCGATTGTCCAACAAAGAAGAACCAAACTCCACGCCAATGATGATTACAAGCTCTCGTGGATATGAATCATGCCAATGAAGGTGGACAAGGTACCATCATTACACCCTTAGTTAATTTTATAGCAAAACCCTAAGTGGGGGAGATGATGGAATGAAATGTCCATAATAACTTGGTAGTCGTATCATATCATATGAATTTGGGGACCAAATTCTTTTTAAGTGGGGGAGGATGTAGCAACCCGGAAAATTTAATACTTAAAATTTTGAAATAATAATTTCTTGAAATCGAAATAATAGAAACATGCGTACCATTATCATATGTACAAGAAAACAACGGAAATTTTCTTAAAAATTATAAATCAATCCCAGACATTATTCCTAAGTGCTCCACGTAGAAATTCGTGCAACGAAAAATCCGATTGACCAACCGTATGTCACAATGTGACGAATTATCCAAATTAGGAAACTAAGTCGGAAAACTGCTAACACGAAAAGATAACACACCCATAAATTAAATGAACATGTCGGAGAGACTTCCAACATCATGAAATGAATAACCATTATTGGGTTTGGACCAATGGACCTCTCGTAGCCCATGAATAAATTCAAATAAGAAAATGCAATAAAAAATCATAACTCTATTATTCCCTAATTAAAAAGGGAAAACCTATAAGATAAATTCCAATAAATAATGAGCTTGGTTAAATAGACCCATTAGAAATTAGTGGGCCAAAATAAGGATTTTAAAAATAAGAATAATGGGAAAATACCCTAAATTCGTAACTAAATTATTACCTAAATAGAAAAGGGGTATTTAATGCATTAAATAGGAAGGTTAAGTTAGAAATGGATTCCTAAACCTACCCTAATAGGTTGGCCACGAATTTAGCTCCCATCCTAACCCAAATAGGAAGTGGAAAGCTTGGGAGGAGGTTAGAAAAGGAGGAAATTCGGAATTAAATAGGAGTTAGAGTACTATTAGGAATTAGAAACATAACTAGCATAAATACACCTCTTAAACCCTCTTGGCCGACCCTAGCTCGTTGCCAAAGGTTCTTGGACGTGGAGAAGAGGCCAAGGAGGAGAGGATCTCGTGGGGAGAAGGAGTTCTTGGAGCTTCTTCCTCATTCTTCAAGTTCTAGCCCTAGAAGAGGAAATCGAGTAAGGTAGGCATTCTCACAAGAAAAAATCCTAATATTTTGTCTGTAGATTGTTCCATGCATCAGGAACAAAACCCTCAAATTTCATAATTTTCTGTTGAGCCAATATTTTCTTCTTGAATTTTGAAGTTCTGCAACTCTCTTGACCCCGAACCCTCTTCATAATTCTTGTTCTCCATGATTACTAAATCACATGCCTTGAAATTTTTATGGGAGATACTGATGTTCATTAGGGAACTTTCGCCCCTAAAAGCCCTAATTTTTATCAAGCATGTTGCTCGAATTAAATCAATCTTGCTCTCTATATCATGTTTTATGTTACTCATTCTTGATCGTTCTCAAACCATATTCAAATCATGCTCTCTCTCGAATTCCTATTTACTGGAAGTACTCTCGCATGTCTAGTTTCATTTGCCACTGATTTAGTGAATTTTCATCATGTATATAATTAGTTATGATTTTCTAAACGACCCTGTATCAAAATTTAAATGTTCTGGTCCGCAATCCAATGTCTGGTCTGACTCCTGTTAGAGTCAGGCGCAGACAACCAGAAGGCGACGCCTCGATATGTCGCTTTCTGGGCTCCGATTGCGACAGCCTACCTGTCGCGATCAAGAAGGCGACAGGTGAGCCGTCGCGTTCTTAGAACCCGATCTGCAAGCCATGTCGCGACCCTTTTTAGGCCCTGTCGCGTTCTGCCCTGACCCTGTCGCGATCCGTACAGGGTATGTCGCCTTCACAGGATTTTGCATAAAAACCCATAATATTTATTGCTCTCACTTTTTAAAATATCCTTACGCCTTTTTAACAGTCATACACGCAGTAGAAACACCTGTTTTACATGGAACTATAGTGAATGCTTTAAAATACATATTCACGACATCTTTCTATCTACAATTTCATGACACATGCACACACTTGGAACCATCCAAATATGGCTTAATTGGCATGAACTTGTGACATAATTTATCTGGTAATTTATGCAATTAAATTACCTTACTTGTAAATGAACTTGTCTTCGTTTCTCGCGTTCTTTGGAAATACCGTTATCGACGCTCCACTGTTCTAGAATTCCTCTAGAACGTCGAGTACCCGTTTTTATATACACACTTTACTTGGCTTGTGGTGAACTCTCCGTCGGATATTCCTTTCGCCGGACTAGTGAACTCTTGCACAAGGCCTCCGTAAGTCTCCTCTGATTATGGATTCCCACATGGTCGACGAGCTGGTTGTACCCTAACACCTATGATGCACTCTAGGGGTCAGAAAGATCCAACGGCCTTAGTTACTCTCGTTCTTATCTTGAATCACGCCGAACCTCTGGACTTGTGCATAACATGGCCAGCGGAAAGGTAGTGTATTCCACCTGACTGCCAACACCGTATGCGTGTGTTGTGCAACTATTACTATCTCTTGTTACTCGACGTTTCATGTGCAATGACCATAAGATCTCATCTATCCTGTACTCGCCCGTCTATTCACGTTCACTCTACTATCTCGTCTCTCTCGTCTATTCTTGTTCACTCTACTATCTCGTCTCTCTCGTCTATTCATCTAGTACCCTCTTGAGACTCGTTGAGCTGTTGTGGCTCCTATCGTTTGTACTATTTCATGACTGTCTAGCGCTATAATGCATACTGTGCAGGGCACGGAGAGTGTCCGAGGGGCTCCAATCTAGTCCTGGGGGCAGAGAGCCACCCGAAAATACCTGCAGGGGCTATTGACGGTGTTCTGCATTGCACCAGTTCTGACTATACTATCTTGGCTAGACATCTGGCTACTATCCTTTTAGTCTGAGGAGTTCAGACGTACTGTGATATTACTGTGCTATCACAAACTGTTATACATTAGTCTGAGGAGTTCAGACGTAATGTACTATCGTGAAACGGCTACTGTCCCAAAGTGACTATTGTCGTACTCTACCAGTGCACCGTTGTGCAACCATACACGCTATCTTGTTACACGCTATCTCGTTACACGCTATCTTGTTACACGCTATTTTGTTACACGCTATCTCGTTACACGCTATCTTGTTACACGCTATCTCGTTACACACTATCTCATCATACGCTCAACTTGCTCTACTTGATACTCGCTACCTTGAGTTACTGTGTGCTATCGCAACTTGATCACATTCAAAGTGCAATTTACTCTTTACATGACCATCTACTATCATCTCTTCTTGCTATACATGTCTCTTGCAATTCTGGACAATATCGTTACTTGCTATCGCTGTTATCGTTTTCTATCGTGACTTGACTTTAGTCATCGTGCTATACTTGATTCATCTGCTATTTGAACCATGTTACTTGTGCTGTTACTTTCTCGACTTTACATGACTCTCTCTATCATTAGTTACTCTGCCATTTAATGTATTAATTATTTAAAGCCTGAGATTTAAGTCCTACTGGGCGTTGTCGCTCACCCTTCGTTATTTGTTATTGTGTCTCAGGTAAGTCGGACAATGACGTTACGCACACCAATGGGACAGGACCAGAGTGATGAGTGACCTGGAGTCAAATGATGAAGTTACCCTAGCACAATTGGAGTCTAGTAGTTATTACTTTAGATTTCTTTTCAATGTAATGATGTCATTGAGCCTTATGTGTGGCTCTGAATTAGTGGTTGTAATAGTCCTAGTGATTTTATAATGAAATAAAGAGTTTATTCTAATTATTGTTTGTTATATGCTCTGATGTTTGCGAAAGTATGCGCAATTGTCGCTACCATACTCGTTGTTCGCGTCTCCCTCCGATTTATTCCGTTGCTAAATTGGAGGGGCGTGACATTTGGTGTGCTTTCCCTTAGCACAAGGTTTACATACACCATCCAATTTTGTACTAACCTGAGGTAGACCTTCCACAAGATTCTTCTTCAGCAATTTTCTCATACCATCTATGCTGCAATGTCCTAGTCGTCTGTGCCATAATTCAGTAGATTTATCTTTATTTGCAGTCAGACAAACATTCTGAACCTTGAGTTCTTCAAGATAGAGCACATACAAATTCTTTTCTCTATTTGCTTCAAAGATGACTGCTCCATCCTTCAGTATGCTGCATTTTGACTCTTGAAACTTGATTTGATGGCCTCTGTCACACAGCTGGCTGATGCTAATGAGATTGTGCTTCAATCCCTTGACTAATAATACATCTTCTATGACTGTTTTTCCTTTGTTATTCACATAGCCACTACCTATCACTGTTCCTTTCCCATTATCTCCATAAGTGACTATTCCTTCTTCAGCATGGAGATGAGAGAATAATTTCTGGTTTCCTGACATGTGCCTTGAGCACCCACTATCCAAATACCATTTGGATGCTCGAGGGATAGCCTGAAATAAAAACATCAAGTTTTAGGTACCCAAGTTCTTTTGGGTCCTGATGGGTTAGTATCATTTATTTTGCTTTTTATTATCCATTTCTTATTTCTTGTTGGGCATGTCGTTATGATATATCCTAACTTGTTGCAGTGACTACAGCAGGATAATTTGGTCATTTTTTCTATATATTTGAAATCAGCTTTGTATGCAATATCTTGTTCAGGTACAAATTTTGGTGTTGGATATATTTTAGGATAAACTATGGTTTCCTCATTATCTGGGAGTGTATATCCTAACCCATTTTTCTTCTTACCTGATCTTCTAGCACCTTTTAATATGAGGGAGTTTTTACCATTGGTGAATTTTTCTAATGTGCTAGATAACTGTATATTTTCTTCTGTTAGTGTTTTGATTTATGTTCTTAGTTCATCTATATTTTCCTGTTTTTCAAGTTTAATTATTTGTTCATTCTTAGCTTTTAAGTCTTCACATAACAGTTTATTTCTTCTTTTAAGTTCAGTTATTTGACTTTCTAATTGATCATTTTCTGATTTTAGATCTGAGTTTGTGTTTTCTATACAAACTATGTTTTTCTTGCTTACTTTTAATAATTTGGTTACTTCTTTATATTTTTCATACAGTTCGTTGAAAGCCTCTTCTAAACTATCGAAATCTGAATCATTGCATGAATCAAAAGAGGAGTCAGAAGTTACCTTATCTTCAGTATTTGCCATGAAGGCCAAGTTGGCTTCTTCTTCATCGCTGCAGGAGCTTGACTCACTGTCCGAGTTGCTACTGTTTTCCCATGCTGCTGCCATCGCTTTCTTTTTGTACTTTCTGAACTTCTTGGAGCTATCTTTCTTCCTGAACTCCGGCTTTTTAAATTTTGGACACTCAGCTTTAATGTGTCCTGGCTTCTTACATTCATAACAGATGGGTTCTCCTTTCTTTATTTCTTTTCCATCTGGCTTCTTGAAGTCCTTGTTCCTTTTGAAGTGCCTTCTACCAGATTGGAATTTCTTCTTTTTAGCTAAAATTCGCTGCAATTTTCTAGACAGCATTGCTTCCTCATTCTCGTTGTCTGCATCACTTTCACTTTCAGCTGAACTTGCATCTGGTGAATCTTCTTCAGCTTTTAAGGCGTTGGAGTGCTTCTTTCTGCTAGAGGACTCTCCTAGCCTTTCCATGTTGATCTCATGGGCCATGAGGGACCCAATGAGCTTTTCTACAGACATTCTCTTCAGGTCATTAGCTTCTTCTATTGCTGTGACCTTTGGGGTCCATGAGGATGGTAAGGATCTAAGTATCTTCCTCACCATCTCTCCCATCTCATAGGTTTTCCCCAGACTAACTAGTCCATTTGTGATGTCAGTGAACCGGCTGAACATTTGAGTTATGGACTCACCTGACTGCATCTGAAATCTTTCATATTGAGTGACAAGAATGTCGATTCTTCTTTCCTTTACTTTGTCTGTGCCTTCATAAGTAATCCTGAGCTTTTCCCACATTTCCATTGAGGATTTGCAGGCTGAGACTCTGTTGAACTCCTTCTTACTTAGAGCACAGCATAAGATGCTCTTTGCTTTGCAATTCAATGAGATCTTCTTTCTGTCATCATCTGTCCATTGAGCTTTCTCATTTGTGACTAACAGATCACCTTCTTCTACTATGGACCATATTTGATAGTCGTGGCCTTGTAGAAAGTATTCCATTCTGGTCTTCCAGTAAGGATAATCTTCACCATCGAAGAGAGGGGGTCGGTTGACAGACTGACCTTCAAAGTTACCTTGGGCTGCCATGGATCTTTACTCTTCAGATCGTTGAATCATTTCTTTGTCGAAGAGACTCGCTTTGATACCACTTGTTGCCCAGTTGACGAGCCCAGAGGGGGGGGTGAATGGGTCTTTAAAAATTAATCTTGAAGATACATGTAACTAAAAAGATTCACACAAACGTTCTTCGAAGAGGTTAGTGACTGTTACTTTAAATATCAAACACACAAAGAAGACAATCACACAACACAAGGATTATCCTGGTTCGGACCTCCTTTCCTTAGGAGTCCTACGTCCAATCCCTGAGCAACAACTCAGGATTTCACTAACTAGGGTACAGTCCCCCTAAGGACGCTACAGCACCCAGCTCAGCTGGTCTTCCTTCACACCCGAAGGGAATAGCAACACCCTGGATACCACACCAGGTCTTCCTTCATAACCGAAGGGAACAACACCCTGGATACCACACCAGGTCTTCCTTCACAACCGAAGGGAACAACACCCTGGATACCGCCAGGTCTTCCTTCACAACCGAAGGGAACAACACAAAGAGAATGAATGAAATTCAAGCCCCTAGATCAAGCTTTTAACAAGCAAGGATCTGAAGCAACTAGAACTGAGAGCAAAGATCTAAACAAGACACACTCTCAGAACTACACGGGCTCTCTCAAGATTTTCACAAACTAGTGGAGAGCAAAAAACTGAGTGGAATGAGGTTCTTGGCTCTGGACTTCTTCAGAAGAATTTGAATGCTTGAATACGCGATCTATATTTTTCTGTTCTTCTGACTTGAATTTATATCTTCGATTTGAAATCTAGACGTTGAAGTGTATGTTGTCTCTCTTTTGAGTAGTCGTTAGACTGAATGACATCTGGAGTCTTGGAAGCTTCCAGTCACAGTCTTTTGATCACTTGAGCACGCAAAGAGATGAGATCTTCAGAAATATCCTTTGGCTTCTATTTTGTTTAATGTTGTACCATGAAGCTAGATCAGAGGTCTGCACAAATGTCAATCTCAAATAGTAGACAGCTAAGCTGTCTCTGATGTTAGTCAACGTCAGTAGCAATAGACATGAAAATAGTAATGCCAAATAGCTTAAGTCTAAAAGACGTAATCAGAGTAAGCACGATAAAGGATGATATTGTCTGCATGCAAGCAGAGATACGTTCAGATCTCATAAATGCAGAAGCGTCAGAGAGATGTCTACGAGGACTTTGACTAGTCAACACTTTTAAGATGAATAAGATATCAAGATATGAAATCGATGGCTATATGACTTATGAAATCGTTATGAATACTAACAAGTCATTATAGACAGCAAATCGTTATGAACACTTATCAAGTCGTTATGAACTCTAAAGAAATCGTTATAAATACTAACAAGTCATTATAGAGAGCAAATCGTTATGAACACTTATCAAGTCGTTATGAACTCTAAAGAAATCGTTACGGCGAGCAAGTCGTTACGGGTTCTAAAGAAATCGTTATGATAACTTATAGAATCATTGCGGCGAGCAAGTAGTTACGAGTTCTAAAGAAATCGTTACGGTAACTTATAGAGTCGTTGCGACGAGCAAGTCGTTACGAGTTCTAAAGAAATCATTACGGTAACTTATAGAGTCGTTGCGACGAGCAAGTCGTTACGAGTTCTAAAGAAATCGTTACGGTAACTTATAGAGTCGTTGCGACGAGCAAGTCGTTACGAGTTCTAAAGAAATCGTTGCGATAACTTATAGAGTCGTTATGACAAGCAAGTCGTTACGCTTTCTAAAGAAATCGTTGTGATAACTTATAGAGTCGTTATGACAGGCAAGTCGTTACGCTTTCTAAAGAAATCGTTGCGATAACTTATAGAGTCGTTATGACATCGACTTGATTGAAACAACATGACTTTTCAATCTTATGAGGAAATCGTTATGAATTTCAACAGAAATCGATATGGACTTAGAGAAATATCATGTTGAAAGGATTAAAGCTTCAGAGAAGTAATACATACCTTTATTGGCTTGTTTGACCTTGGTGTTTTTCCTGTACTTAAGACTTATGAAATATTCATTAGATATAATTGATAAACTCTTGTTTGGTTTTGTTAATCAACAAAAATATATATATATGTAATTACTTAAATTTCCATGGGGACAGACTGATCATCACTGCCAACTCATTTGAGTTAGCAGTCTGTCGACTCACCAGTTCAGCAGTCTGCCGACTCACCAGTTCAACAGGACCCTGCTGACTCAGCAGTCTGTCGACTCACCAGCCTGGCCGACTCACCAGCCTGTCGACTCACCAGCATAACTACACCTATCATGTTTTAAATGAAACAAAGAGAATACAATGGGCATTAATTGACAAATATCAAATGAATAAATGAATAAAAGCCTCCAACAATTGTACAAAAGATGATAATGATCACAATGTGTCAAATGCTATCAATAGAAATCTTTCTTGTTGCTATTCTAGCTTCACTTCAGCACACAGTTTGCACCTTTATCGGATGTTTCCGTTTTAAGGCCATGAGACTTTCTAATCTGGCGATTAATCAAGGGTTTTCTCTCTCGGAGAGATGTAATTAACGTCGTGGCATTTAGGCAACGACGGGATCTTGGTCCCGACCCGATCTCTACTTTCGTTTGACGAAGTCAAACGGTGCGCATAATAGACTTAAAGTCCTTCGACTCTCGGAGGCAGAACACTTGGTTGCCACTTCGGTGGCTGGCACGCCTGCGCTATGCAAATTATCGATTCATCTCACGTCACCGTCGCTCGCGTGGCATTCGACGGGATTTGGATTAGCAATACGCATCTATGAGAATATGAGAAAACATGATAAAAAGAGAATTTAAAAAAAAGATTTGTGATTTATTTTTAAAAAAATCCATTTCAACAGTCGGCTAAGGACGAGATTGAAGTGTTTTATTGTATGTTTAGGGTTTAAGAGTCCCTCTAACTTCTAACTCTTCCTCCAACCCTAATTTTCATATTTATCTTGCCTTTTCCTTGCATTGGCTTGGGGTGGGCTCTAATTCTGTGGCCAACAAGTTGGGATAAGGTTAAGACTCCATTTTGGATATTTATGAGTCTTATTAGTGATTATCTTGACCCTTTTTATTTATTGAAAATTGAGGTACGAATTTAGGCCTATTTATCTCTAATCCATCATTGAACTCTTACTTTTTGGCCCATTAACTCTTGTATGAACCATTAATGTAAGCCCATCACTTATTTTAGTTAATGGTTTTAATTTATTCACATTTCTTCTTAATTTAATTTGTTCATCCCAATTTAAAAATTGAGAGCTGCTACATCCTCCCCCTCTTAAAAAGAATTTGGTTCCCAAATTCATATGATCATATGAGAAAGAATGTCTTACCGCATAGATCCGGATAGTTCTGTGTCATGGTTGATTCTAATTCCCACATGGCTTCTTCTACTCCATGATTGTTCCAAAGTATTTTTACCACGTGTATGGATCGATTTCGAAGTTGTTGTACCTTCTTGTCCAGTATTCTAATAGACTTCTCTTCATAGGTCATATCCTTGTGCAACACTATATCGTTGTAGCGAATCACATGAGATGGGTCGTACACATACTTCCTCAGCATAGACACATGGAAGATATTATGTACGGTAGAGTATTGTGGTAATGCTAGACGATATGCTACTTCACCAACTCTCTCGAGTACTTCAAAAGGACCAGTGAACCTTGGACTTAACTTGCCTTTGATTCCAAATCTTTGGAATCCTCTGGTTGGGGATACCTTGAGTAGTACATGATCTCTAATCTGAAACTCCAAGTCTCTTCTTCTTTTATCAGCATAGCTTTTTTTCCTGGATTGGGCTATTTTGATTCTGTCTCTGATGATTTGAAAGTCTATGCTAGTACTTTGGACTAAGTTAGGTCTCAACCATTGTTGTTCACCAACCTCATTCTAGCATACTGCTGATCTACAGCTTCTACCATACAGTGCTTTGAATGGTGCCATCTTGATACTTGCTTGGTAGCTATTGTTGTATGCAAACTCCATCAATGATAGTTGCTCATTCCAGTATCCTTCAAAATCTGTAGTGCAATCTCGTAGCATGTCTTCTACAATCTGGTTCGTCCTCTCAGTCTATCTATCCATATGTGGGTGGAAAGCAGTACTAAAGTTAAGTTTAGTACTGAGTGTAGTGTGAAGTCCTTTCCAAAAGAGAGAGGTAAACCTAGGGTCACAATCAGAAACTATGGATACAAGAACTTCGTGTAATCTCACTATCTCCTTTATATGCAATGTAGCTAACACGTCCACACTCTAAGTACTTTTGATTGCTAAAAAGTGTGTGGGCTTGGTTAGTATGTCTACTATGACCCAAATAGCATCGAGTCCACAACGAGTTCGGGGTAAACCCATGATGAAGTCCATGTCAATGCTCTCCCACTTCTATTCTGGTATGTCCAGGGGTCTGAGTACACCCGCAGGATGTCAGTGCTTCGCCTTGACTTGCTGATAGGTGAGGCAGTGCACGACATGATCAGCTACCTCACTCTTCATGTTAGGCCACCAGAATGTTCTTTCCATGTCTTGGTACATCTTAGTTGCACTAGGGTGGATAGTATACTTGGTCTTGTGAGCTTAATACATCAGCTTCCTTTTAACTTCTTCATTGTCATGCACACAGGTCCTGCCATGAAATAGTAATCTTCCATCTTTAGTGATGGAGAATCTGGTTTATCTACTATGGTCTCTCTTACATGGATTAGAAATGGATCATTTACTTGTTGATCTCTGATCTCGAAAAAAATGTTGAGTTGTATCTTGAGGTTAGCAACCAATATATGATCGCTCTTTTACTCAATGTTTATATCTCGCCTGGCAAATTGCTCTAGCAATTGCATATCTCCCATGACTAAACAAGACAAGGATGTCACAGGCTTCCTACTAAGTGCATTAGCTACAGCATTACCCTTACCAGGGTGATATTGAATGTTGAAGTCAAAGTCCTTAAGATACTCCAACCATCTTCTTTGTCTCATGTTGAACTCCTTCTGAGAGAATAGATACTTCAAGCTTTTGTGATCTGGGTAGACAATGAACTGTTCTCCATAGAGATAGTGTCTCTAGATCTTGAGTGCAAAGACAACTGCCGCCTATTCTAAGTCATGGACGGGGTAGTTAACCTCATGAAGCTTCTATTGTCTTGATGAATAAGCTATCACTTTTTCCTCCTGCATCAGTACACGGCCTAGACCAATTCTAGATGCATCAGTATAGACTGAGAATCCTAAACCTTCAAGTGGTAAAGCGAGGACAGGTGTAGATGTCAAACATTTCTTTAGTGTCTGAAAGCTCTTCTCACATTCCTTGCTCTAGACATAAGGGTTCTCCTTCCTAGTGAGGCAAGTGAGGGGTACAACAATCTTCGAGAAGTCTTTAATGAACAGTCTGTAGTAACCAACCAGTCCGAGAAAACTTCTAATTTCAGTCACATTCGTCGGTTGTCCCCAATTGAGTACAGTTTCAACCTTGGAAGGATCAAGAGCTATACCGTCTTTGGATATCACATGGCCTAGAAATGAAACTTCTTCGAGTCAGAACTCACACTCGCTCAATTTTGCATAGAGCTTGTTCTCACGCAAGATCTGCAGAGCGATCCTCAGATGCTCCTCATGCTCTTCGTTGGTTTTGGAATATATAAGGATATCATCAATAAATACTACGATGAATTTATCGAGGTATGGCTGATAGATGATGTTCATCAATTGCATAAAAGTTGTAGGAGCATTTGTTAGACCAAAAGGCATAACGATAAATTCATAATGTACATACCTGCTCCTGAAAGCTGTCTTATAAATATCTTCATCCTTGATTATCATCTGATGATATTCAAATCTAAGGTCAATCTTGGAGAAATATTTAGCTTCAGATATTTGATCGAATAATTCATCAACGCGAGGCAGAGTGTACTTGTTTTTTATAGCTAGTTGGTTCAATTGCCTGTAGTCGATGCATAGTCCTATGGATCCATCCTTCTTCTTGACAAATAGAATGGGAGCTCCCCATGGAGAAGCACTCGGTTTGATGAAGGCTTTCTCCAGCAACTCCATCAATTGATCTTTCAACTCTTTCAACTAGGTAGGAGATATTCTATAAGGTTGACGTGACACCGGTGCAGCTCCAGGGATCAAGTCGATAGAGAAATTTACATCTCGTTCAGGGGGTATTCCTGGAAGCTCCTCGGGGAAAACTTCTAGAGTAGTCTTGTACTATGTGTTGAACCACTCTCTATTTGTTCTTGTATTTTGGTGATAATAAAATTTATAATGCACCTTAAATTGAATATTTTGTTTCATTTGTGTCGCATCAATCTCATAGCAAAATGCTGAGTCTCACATTGATGCAATATGGCGCACTAAAATGAAAAAATCGATGTTTAAACAATATACATCGATTTCAGTTTAAGTGCCAAAATTAATAAGCGCTACAACGATTTCAATAAGCGCTACAGCGATTTTAATAAGCGCTACAACGATTTTGTTTTAATTGATTTTTTAAAGCGCTAAACCGACTTCGCTAAGTGGCCATAACGATTTGTTAAGAAATCGATCTCAGAACGATTCCTTTTATAGCCACAACGATTTTCCCTCATATCAATTTCGTTCTCATAACGATTTCATAAGTTTCACATCGATTTGGGTCTCGTAACGATTTCATAACTGATCACATCGATTTGTGTCTCATAACGATTTCATAAGTGATCACATCAATTTCTTCAGGTGATCACAACGATTTCCTTGCATAACGATTTCATAAGTGATCACATCGATTTCTTCAGGTGATCACAACGATTTCCTTGCATAACGATTTCATAAGTGATCACATCGATTTCTTAAGTAAGACAACGATTTGCTCTCACAACGATTTATTTACAAATGAGCAACGACTCTTCACATAACGATTTCATAAGTTATGCTCATAACGATTTCTTCATGGATTCTGATCAAACTCAGATTGCCTTTATATTTCAAATATGCTTGGCGCTTAAATGAAAAGTCAAAAATCTTCTGACAAAAAGCTGCATGCATAATCTTGTCAGAAAAAGATATGACCTACTATTTTCAGTATGTTAGCAGAAGCACAGTACTATGCATCGTTTATCATAAACACTCTTGTATGCTAACACTTTCTTCTATGTGTACAGACCTCGAAGACCATCAGAGACTGATTAAGACAAATGAAGAGGAGATGAGCAATGGCTAGAACTCCAACGGATCTGTTCAACGGATCCATTCAAGCTGCTCATATAAAAGATGGAGCATTGCTGAAGAACAAGAGGAGCCTTCCTGAAAATCCTTCAAGGAGTGTACAACTGTAAGAAGAACCTTCACGCCACAAACACTCAGAGAAAGAGAGAAGAGCTCGAGCCAAAAATCTACAGAAGCTTTCAAAGCAGAAGTCTTCATCGCCTTCAAGCCTTCTTCTCTTCCATTCTCTCTGTGCTCATTGTAATCTTGGGGGAGAGTCTGTGACTGTGAGCTAAGTCCTGAGTGTTCATCTTGTAATAGCTCTCAGTCTGATCTTTCTTTTCTAAGAAAGATTTCTGTCCAGCTGTAGGACTGTATACAGTGTGTAACCTAGCTAGAGGTTTGTGTCTAGCAGAACCTTGTTGGGGTTTGTACCAACAGGACCTAGCTGGGGGTTTAAGTCTAGCAGAACCGCACTGGGGTTTGTTCCAGGAGGTTTACTTCTGAACCTGTAAAAGAAGTAGGTTTGCTTCTGAGCCTAGAAAAGAAGTGGGCTGCCTTCTTGCCCGGCAAAGAGAAGAAGACCTGGTGGGGTATCCAGGGTGTTGTAGCGTCCTTGAAGGGAACTGTACCTTCGGTTAGTGAAATCCCAAGAGTTTGCTTGGGGAATGGACGTAGGACTTCCATGTGGGAAGGGCCGAACCAGGATAAATCTCCTGTGTCCTTTTGTGTGATTGTTCATTTGCTTCCGCATTGCTATTATGTATCACACTAAACTAACCAAAGTTTCAAGTGTTAATTTTCTGTGGTGAAGTTGAAATCTCATATCACAGACGACCTATTCACCCCCCCTCTAGGCTGACGTGCTGCCGTACGTGAAGGGCCAACAAGTGGTATCAGAGCGGTCTCTGAACTTTCAAGAAGATCCAACGATCTTAGAGCAAAGATCCATGGCAGCTCAAGGATATGCTGAAGGCCAATCAGTCACCAGACCTCCATTCTTTAATGGAGAGGACTATCAATATTGGAAGATGAGGATGGAATGCTTCATTCGAGGCACAGACTTTGATCTGTGGCAGGTAATAGAGGTAGGTGATTTCATTATTGTTCCAGCTGAAGGCACTACTGCCATTACAGCAGCTGATAAGAGTAAGCTATCTCTAAACTTTAAGGCTAAAAACTATCTATGTTGTGCTCTATCTAAAAGAGAGTTCAGTAGAGTTTATGCATGTAAATCTGCTAAAGAAATATGGGATAAATTGCAGATAACCTATGAAGGAACAAATAAAGTAAAACAAACTAGGATAGATATTCTTATCTCTCAATATGAGCAATTTAAAATGCTTCCAAATGAAAACATTACTACTATGTATAATAGATTTTCAAGTACAGTAGTAGGTTTAAATTCTCTTGGAAAAATTCTTTCTAATGAAGAAACTGTTAGAAAAATACTTAGGTCCTTAACTATTTCATGGACACCTAAGGTAACTGCTATTGAAGAGGCCCATGATTTAACTAAATTATCAATTGATAATTTAATAGGTTCTCTCATGGCACATGAAATAAATATGGAGTGATTATCTGAAAGCTCATCTAAGAAGAAATGTACTAATGCTCTTAAAGTTGTAGCTGCTCCCTCCACCTCTTCTTCTAGTTCTCAGGATGCAGATTCTGAAGACTATAACACTACAAGAAAAAGCGGACATAGCGACCGATTTTGCGACCGAATATATCGGTCTCTATTCGGTCTCTGATAGAGACCGACTATAGACCGATAAATTCGGTCGCATTTATAAGACGGAAGTTGCGACGGACTTAATTTTGGTCGCCATATCGGTCGCTGTAGCCCTATTTACTCCCTGACCAACCTTTCCCTCCCTCACCTTCCTTCCCATCGTTCCCTCCCTCCCGACCAACCTCCCTCCCGTCGTTCCCTCCCCCTGACCAACCTTCCCTCCCGTCGCTGCCGGAGCTGCTGAGGAGCTCGCCGCCGCGTGCAGCCGCCGTCGACGTCGTCGATTCCGGCCACGACTCGCCGCCCCCACCTACTCGCCGCGGCCGCCGCCCCCACCTGCTCGTCGCCGTCGACATTGTCGATTCCGGCCACCACTCGCCGCCCCCACCTACTCACCTCGGTTGCCGCCCCCACTTGCTTGCCACGGCCACCTGCTCGTCGCCCCCATCTGCTCTCCGTGGCCGCCGCCCCCACCTACTCTCTGTGGCCACCGCCCCCACCTGCTCGCCGCCGTCACCGGTTAGTCTCTCTCTCTCTCTCTCTCTCTCTCTCTCTCTCTCTCTCTCTCTCTCTCTCTCTCTCTCTCTCTCTCTCTCTCTCTCTCTCTCTCTCTCTCTCTCTCTCTCTCTCTCTCTCTCTCTCTCTCTCTCTCTCTCTCTCTCTCTCTCTCTCGGGCTCGATTGGAGAACATTGCAGTTTGATAGACTGGGACTTTAATCTGCTAAAAATAAATGGGAATTGCTTGTGTAGATACATAGATCAGCCGGGGATCCACCCCCTGAGCAGGAATCTGAGGCCTTCCGTGTGTTTATCTGGGCGATTCCGGAGTTCTCTGCCCTGTAGAGACGTTGTTCTCTTGGTCAGGTAAACCTGTTTATTTATTTTACCTCTCTGATTTCTGTGTGTTTCTGCGTTTTCTCCAGTGGGGCAAGAAAATTAGAACATGTCAAACCATCATTTTTTACATTGTCGAGTTCCTTTCAGATTATGTTGGGGTCTGCTTAATTACAACATTATTGAGCATTTTATCTGGGAACAGTTTAAATGATGTCCTAATTACTGGAGAACAGTTTAAGTGTTGTTCCCCTCCAAATACATGTCCTCCCATCCTACCTCGTGCCCCATGCATGCCCATCTGCAGCACCACCAAGCAGATAACTCCCCCTTCCCTATCGACACACACCACCAATTGTAGAGAGCTCTCTATATATTTTCTTACTCTAGTGTGGGTGGGTGCATGACACTGCCCAGAAGCAGACTAACTTCTCATGGTAGTTGACTATCTAAGGTTGTGTTCTATCACGTGAGGATGAACTGTGTGACGATCATGTAGTTCTGTGGCGATATGATGATTTGACAAGCATCAAGCTACTGTTATTTAATTAACATCATCTTGGGCCGAGCATGAAACGTCCTTATACATGATGTGGGCCTGCTAAACAAATTTTAGTACCTTCTTTGACTCTTTGGATGGTATCCAGTGGACAAGGAGCCTAAATATGTGGGGGCATGCATTCAATACTAAATACATTTATTGTCTAAATTTTCAGTCTATTGGTCTTTCTAAAAGTAAATGTTCTTTGCATAGTTGTTGTTATCTTGCATTCTAGATCTGTTCTTCTTGATAGCTTAAACACTGTCCACTTTCTTCCTTTTTTTATCTTTCTTTAGTCTAAGTGAAGTCCTATTCCCCTTTTATATTTAGTATAGTTTCTTTTAGATCAGCCGTGGGAACCTCAGTTGGCTCGACTAGAGTTAGAACTCCTGTCTGGAGATAGGTGGTCTCTAGTTACATTGAGGGAGGGGGGGGGGTTGGAGATTTCTTTGGTTAACATGTAATCTTTAAAATATGTAAGTTTGATATTTTTTTCAATCTAATGGGATAAGATCATATACATACCTAAAAATTAAGGACCGTCTGCACAAGCAATCCCTATATGGCATTTCCTCTGCACAGATCATAAATAGTTAAGCTAAATAGCTTCCTGCTGTCTTTCATTTTTGCTCTTATAAATGTGTTGGATGTTTTGTAAATTTGATTTCTAGTTTTGTAAATTTACTTTTTAGCTTTCTTGTTGAATATGCTTTCTAGCTTTCTTATTGAATGGTCATCAGCACAAAGTCAATCTTACTTGTTTTATGTGCTTCCTAATATTTTTTCTATGTATAAAGTTTTTTAAATACTTATTTTTGTGTTTTTAGAATGTGTTATTATCTTGTCAATAATTAATTAGTTGGGTGTTGTATGTGAGCTGAGATGCGTGGGTGCAACCTAACATTGCACGCATCTTAGGAGAGCGTGTTAAGCCCGTGTCAATCAACCTACCCGTTCAAGACTTTGGGATTGATGTGCACGTTCTCATTTTGAATGATGAGAACGTGTATATCTGACTCAAAGTCTTGAATTGTCCCGTTTGGACAGTCTGTGAATGTTTGATCGCACTTAGGTGGTTAATTACTATATGTGTTTGTGTTGTTTGTTAAAAATTTTGGTTGCGTCTTCTCACTCCTCTCTGATATACCTTTATTGATTTTGATTATTTTCTTAACCACTTATTAGTAAGTGTTTAAGAAAATTTCTTAATCAATAAATATTTTGTGGTATATCGGAGAGGTGTGGGGAGATGCTGCCGAAATTTTTAGCAAATAACACAACACATATAGTAATTAATCGTGCGATCAAACCTTCACAGATGGGTTAAAAAGTGAAAATCTAAATGATATTTCATTCCTATTTAAAATGGCAGAGATGGACGATGTGAGGAAAGGGTTGGACTTTTTATTTTGTTAGACATGTTAAAGTTTTGTGTGTTTACATTTCATTCGCACAGGGAAAATGTCGGAAGATCGTTCATGGATGTACCGTAGAGTAGTTGATCAGGTGGTGTCTACGGAATTTAAAAATGGAGTTGAGAGATTCATTCAGTTTGCTTTGAGAAATCCTATTGAAGCTGTAGATTGTGAGGGTCGTATCCGATGTCCTTGTGCAGTCTGTAAGAATTTGAAGTGGCTGACAACATGGGATGTACAACGTCATTTATACAGAAAGGGGTTTGTTAAAGATTATGCAAACTGGATATGTCATGGTGAAACATTGTGGTCCTTCCAGCCTGCCGAGCCTGCCAATGTTGGAAGTGGAAGTTCATATGTTGATATGGTCATAGATGCTGCTGGTCCAGGATTCAATGTTCATGAGGAGCATGTACACGATGAAGAACCGCCAAACAAGACAGCTGAAAGATTTTATCAGCTACTCAAAGATGCTGATGAGCCATTGTGGAATGGATGTCAAAATCACTCTCGACTGTCTGCGGTGTCACAATTATTGAACTTGAAATCTGAATTTCACATCAGTGAGATTTGTTTTGATCGTTTGTTACTGATTATCAAAAGTATGTTGCCACAAGATGAGAAGTTACCTGAAAATTTTTATCGTGCAAAGAAGATGGTCACTGACTTAGGGCTTGGATATGAGAAAATAGATGCATGTCCTAATCATTGCATGCTATATTATAATGAGGATAAAAGTAAGGTATCATGTTCCATATGTGGTCATGATAGATTCAAGCCTAAGAAAGGGGACAATTCAAAGCAAAAAGATATACCATATATGTCATTGCGGTATTTTCCTATTGCACCGAGATTGCAGAGAATGTATATGTCATCAAAGATAGCTCAACATATGAGATGGCATGCGGAAAGAGTACGTCGACAACATAATGTAATCACTCATCCTGCAGATGCCGAAGCTTGGAGTCACTTTAACTGTGCTCACCCTACTTTCTCAAAAGAGTCGCGTAATGTAAGACTGGGTTTATGTACTGATGGATTCAATCCATTTGGAGGTTCAGTGACTTCCTACTCTTGCTGGCCAGTTTTTGTGACACCATACAATCTTCCGCCAAATATGTGCATGAAACGAGAGCATTTATTTCTATCATTATTGATCCCTGGTCCAAAAAATCCTGGAAAAAAACTAGACATATATCTCAGGCCGTTGATTGATGAGTTGAAATTGTTATGGACCGATGGGGTTACTACTTATGATGCATCCAGAAAGCAAAATTTCACTATGAAGGCTGCATTGATGTGGACAATAAATGACTTTCCTGCATATGGAATGTTATCTGGCTGGAGTACCCATGGAAAACTAGCATGTCCTTACTGTATGGATAGTTCCAAATCATTTGTACTTAAGCATGGTGGCAAGTCATGCTGGTTTGATTGTCATCGACAATTTCTACCAAGGGACCATCCGTTTAGAAGGCAAAAAGATGCATTCTTAAAGAACAAAATTGAATTGGAAGAAGCTGATTTTGAACGGTTGTCTGGTCCACATTTAGCAGCAAGGGTACAGAACTTACCAGATATAACACAATTGTCGAGCAGCACAAGACATCTCCCTGGATTTGGGAAGGATCACAACTGGGTCAAAAAAAGTATCTTCTGGGAATTGCCTTATTGGTCAACTCTTCTTATACGACATAACCTCGACGTCATGCATGTTGAGAAGAATGTCTTTGATAATGTGTTCAACACCATTATGGACATAAAAGGCAAAACAAAGGACAATGTGAATGCTCGTTTAGACTTGAAAATACATTGTAAACGTCCAGAACTGGAACTTCTTGATAGAAATGGTACAACAGTTAAACCGAAAGCAATTTACGCCCTTGGAGCTGCACAGATTAAAGAAGTATGCTTTTGGCTAAAACAATTGAGATTTCCAGATGGTTATGTGTCCAACATTGCTCGTTGCGTGAATACAAATGAGGGGAAAATATATGGAATGAAAAGTCATGACTGTCATGTGTTCATGCAGAGGTTGTTACCTATTGTATTTCGTGATATGCTGCCGAAGCCGATATGGGGAGCAGTGACTGAGTTAAGTCAGTTTTTTAAAATTTTATGTACATCAGAGCTCAGGTATGAAGATGTGGAAACTATTGAACAGAATGTGATCACGACAGTTTGTAGATTGGAAAAGATATTTCCACCCTCATTCTTTGATTCAATGGAGCACCTGCTTATACACTTACCATATGAAGCTAAAGTAGGAGGGCCAGTACAATTTAGATGGATGTATCCATTTGAGAGGTAATTTATATATATTTTCTCCTCATAATTCAATATCTTTTGATGTGTTTTTCATTATCCTATGAACATTCTGGTAGGTGCATGCATGAATTGAAAATGAAAGTTCGCAACAAGGCAAAAGTAGAGGGTTCCATTGCGGAGGCGTACATTATGGAAGAAATATCAAATTTCTGTTCAATGTACTTTGAACCTGAGATACAAACTCGTCGTACTCGGCCACCACGTAATGATGATGGAGGAGACTCCTTTCACTCTGATCGGCTCTCTATATTTAAGTATCCTGGACGTGCGTATGGACGTTCTTCGTGTCGGATGCTAAATGATAGAGAATTGCACTGTGCAGAAATTTACATCCTTTTAAATTGTATGGAGGTTGAATCTTATGTTGCGTAAGTTCTCTGCTTACATTATGTTTATGTCCATAACTTGTTAATTTTCATTCCATCTATAATGCTCTAATGTTCATAATACAGACAATTTGACTCAGAATTAATCCAAAGATGTCCATATCTCTCTGACATGGAGGTTGAAAAAGAACGAGAAAAATCATTGGCTTCTTGGCTGAAATATCGTGTAAGTATTATTACTAATCTTTCTCCTTGTTAGGCCAATTTATGACTAATTCTGACTAGTGTGCTCTCCATATGTAGGTTGAAAATGGTTTTATTACTGATCAAAGAATTCGAGAGATCAGTTATGGCCCATCGAAAGTTGCACGTACATATCCAGCATTTATTGTGAATGGGTATAGATTTCACACTAGACAATATGGGCAGAATAAATCAACAATGAACAGCGGGGTATGTGTGAAAGGAAGTACATATAATGAAAATGAATGTGATTATTATGGTATTATTGAGGAGATCTTAGAATTGCAATATCTCGGAGATGACAACCATATATTTCTGTTCAAGTGTCATTGGTTTGATCCAAATTCTGTTCGAAATGACACAACATATGGGATTGTCGATATCAGACATAAGTCCAAATTGAATACTTATGATCCATTCATTTTGGCCGCACAAGCCCAGCAGGTCTATTATACAAAGTATCCATCGTCTAGAAATAAAGAAAGAAATGATTGGTGGGCAGTTTGCAAGGTTAAGACAAGGCTTTTCCCGGATTATGAGTTGGATTTGACTGAAACAGTAGAATTGGATGTGAATTCCGAATTCTTTCAATCAGATTTGGGTGATGATGTAGACTTGCCTGCTTCTAGTGATGAATCTGTGGAGGCACTGTCTTTATCTAAAGAGAATGAAGTGGAAGAAGTCGAACCAGAACAACTTGAAATACAGTTGGGGGACTCCGATGAGGAGGAATATATTAGTGATCAAAATGAATCTGATAATGAAGATGTGAATGCTGAATTTGATATATCTCCAACATCTGAAGATGAAATGGAGAATGTTTGATTAATGGTATACAATTTTACCTAAAATGAAGGGTACTCTGTAATTTTAATACTCCCGTGTCTGCCCATTTTTTTCCCACTATTTGATGAATATGCATGTATTTTATTACCAGTTGAAGATATGGTTCGAGGACGGCGTGGGACTTCTTCAGGTGGGAGGGGTGAGGGTAGTGGGAGGGGAGAGGGTAGTAGGAGGAGATTTACTTCCTTTTCTACACCGCTACCACCGACCTCTGTACCGCTACCACCGGCAGTAGGTATGTATACTTTGATTTGTATGCATTGCAGTATTTATTTAAATTAATTCTTTATGTCATTGTGGTAACTTATTCTTATTTTCACAGGACCCATGACCTCTGTACCGGTACCATCGACCTCTGCACCGATACCACCGACCTCTGCACCGCTACCACCGGCAGTAGGTATGTATACTTTCATGTATAATGCATTGTAGTATTTGTTTAAAATAATTCTTTATGTTTTTGTGGTATATTATTCTTATCCTTTCAGGATCCACGACCTCTGCACCGTTACTACCTGTAGCAGGTAAATATGTCATGTATAATGCACTGTATGTTTTGTTTAAAATAATTCTTTATATTTTTGTGGTATCTTATTCTTATCTTTACAGGACCCACGACCTCTGCACTTTTACCATCGGCAGCAGGTAGATTGACAGCCTCTGCATCTCCATCACACATGGCGAGTAGATCTACATCAGGTATGTTCATTTACATTTCTATTTTTTTTATAGTTTGTTTTATTTATACTATTTAATTCGTATAGTACATGCTGATGACGAGACGAGTCATCACGAGGGGGAGGGCAGTTATAATGAGACGATGCGGGCAGTGTGGATAAATGAAGGGTATGTAATGCATTATTTTTGTTATCTATTCGTCATTGTGGTATTAATATTCTCAATTTCAGGAATAAAATAGAGCCAGCCCAAGCATCACAATTTATTACAAAGACAATTCAAGCACATATTCCAGGCCCCATCCATCGCTTTTCTGATTTTCCGATGGATGTTCAGGATTTATTGTTCTCTATGTTCTTGGTATGTATCTTATTTTATCATATTAAGTCATTTTCAATTCTTATTTGAACACACTTATTGTTATGTAACATATAATTTTTTTTTTGTTAATATGTAGAAGAATCATCGATTCACAGAGCATTCACATGAGTTACGTGCTAGATCTGCATGGACAAGTACTGCAAGAGCAAATTTCAAACATCTTATGTACAATGTCCGAAAAACTGCAGAAAGAGCATGTGCAAGTACAGATAAGAACGAATGGAAGGAGCATGGGCCTGTGTGGATGAGAAAGGAGTATTGGACGGAGCTGTGCGACATTTGGGGAGCGGAGAAATGGAGTGAAAATTCAAGCAAAGCAAAGCAAAACAGAGCAGCGCATCCTGAAGCGAATGTACACACGAGTGGCTCTGTCTCCTTTGCAACGCATAAAGCGAGATTGGTAAGTATACTTCTATATTTGTGAATTTTTTTTAATCTAATAATAAACTGTGATTTATTTGAATAACAGGAAGTACAGCTCAAGCGGCCACCTCAATTTCAAGAGCTTTTTGATGAAACTCATAAGAAGAAAGGGACAAATGATTACATTAGTGAGAAAGCTCGGGAGGTAGCGGTAAGTGTATACACTAATAGTTTTCATTTATTGTGGTTAAACTGTAGAATAATTTTGTTTTATTTGTTTTATTTTTTGCAGGAGTCATATAGTAGAGGAATGGATGAGAGGTACGGGGATGACAGTCAGCGTCCAGAGTTGGATCCTGACATTTGGGTTGCAGCATCTGGGACACCCAAGAAAGGCCATGTCTATGGTTTTGGACATAGCTTGGGCACGACCAAAGTGATATCATCATGCTCGAGTTCGGTCTCACATGCGACCTCTCCATTTACCACACCAGCAGCCCCAGGTGTTTCTTCCAGTGCCGGCCCGACCATGACTCCGGATATGTTTAGGGCGATCGTCAACGAGACCGTCTCTCAGAATATCTCAACCATCGTCTCTCAGACCGTCTCTCAGAATATCTCAACCATCGTCTCTCAGACCGTCGCCCAGATGCTCGTAGAATTGGGAATTCCTGGTAATAGAGCACCTCCTGCACCTCCTGCACAGCAGCCTCCGGTAAGTATTTTATTTTATTGATTTTCTATTTGTTAACTCTAAATATCATCTTACAAAATATAAGAATTTAGATTGAGGAGGGAAAAATATCACTTTCTTAACTCTATGAACTTGGGTTTGAGGGTCCAAAATTGAAAAGAAAAGTCTAATCAATCCATCGATTGTTCCAACACGACATGGAGGTGAAAGTAACCCGTAGAAACTGACAGAGTTCAAATTGGACTCCAAATTTGAACTTCATGCTCAAATTTACATTTCTTAAGAAGAACTAATTTAATCGGGTTTAATAGGGTCAAAAATAAAAAAATAGATCCGATTAATTTGTCAATGACTCCAACACGATCGGGAAGGTGAGAGTGACTTGTAGAAACTGACGGAGTTCAAATTGGACTCCCGATATGGCTTGGGCAAACAATTTTGTATTTTCTTAACTACTTTAGTTTCAAATCTATGAACTTGGGTTTGAGGGTCCGAAATTGAAAATAGAGGTCAAATCAATCTATCGATTGTTCCAACACGACATGGGAGGTGAAAGTAACCCGTAGAAATTGACAGAGTTCAAATTGGACTCCAAATTTGAACTTCATACACAAATTTACATTTCTTAAGAAGAACTAATTTAATCGGGTTTAAGGGGGTCAGAAATATAAAAATAGGTCCGATTAATTTGTCAATGACTCCAACACGACCGGAAAGGTGAGAATGACTTGTAGAAACTGACGGAGTCCAAATTGGACTCCCGATATGGCATGGACAAACAATTTTGCATTTTCTTAACTACTTTAGTTTCAAATCTATGAACTTGGGTTTGAGAGTCCGAAATTGAAAAGAAATGTCCAATCAATCTATCGATTGTTTAAACACGATATGGGGGGTGAAAGTAACACGTAAAAACTGACGGAGTTCAAATTGGACTACCGATTTGAGCAAAACGTTTAAAACTATCATTCGTCAATTTCAGTTAAATGAAAAATATCTTGCTTTTAATTTTCAAGAATAATTGATTTCTTTATTAAGTATTTAATTTTAATTTTTTTTAAATAATATGCAGGATTATCCGTCGCGAGATGTTGGACGAGACGACGACCAGGATGAGGATGACACATATGCGGAGGATTTGTGATTTCATTTTAGTTATGTGCATGTTGTCATTTTATTATGGATGTATGATGTTTGTGTGTTTGTATTTTATGTGATGAATTTGAGGTTTGTTATGGATGTATGATTAGTTTGTGTGTTTGTATTTTATGTGATGAATTTGAACTTTGTGGAGATTGTGATTTGTGTAGTTGATTTATTGTGGTTTTGTGGTATTATTATTTATCAGGTGATATTGTTATTTATCAGGTGATTTATTGTTGTTTATGTAAATTTCTAAAAAAAAAATATTGTCAAATTAGCGACCGAATAGCGACCGATAGAATTCCGACGCTGATCGGTCGCTAAAATTGGTCGCTTCATCGATAGCGACGGACAATATTTGGTCGCTAATTCGGTCTCTAACTTAGCGACCGCCTTAGCGACCATAAATATCGGTCGCTGTTAGCGACCGTAACAGCGACCAACTATCGGTCGCTGTGGGCGACCAATCTGCGACCGAAAAGGGCGGTCTCTATTTGCGACGAACTTTGCGACCGATATATTTCGGTCGCTATCAGAGACAGATTTTGCGACCGATAACAATCGGTCGCTGTATAGCGACCGATATATAACGACCGATTTGATCGGTCTCACTTCGGTGGTTAGTCGGTCGCCGATCGGTACAGCGACCGAACAAAGACCGAATAGCGACCGAACCTGTCGGTCGCTATTTCCGCTTTTTCTTGTAGTGTAATATGGATGAAGTATTGTCCAAGCTTCAGGAGATTTTGAAGAAGAAGAAAACGGATCAAGAAGGATCCAAAGAAAAGAGAAAAAGGAGAAAGAACCAATCTACTATGAATGCAGAAAACCTGGACATCTGAGACCAGATTGTCCAAGGCTAAAGAAGATTGGTCAAACTGATAAGTCCAAGAAGCAGCACAAGAAATTTAAAAGAAAAGCCATGGCGGCTGCTTGGGAAAATGATGAGGTCACAAGCTCAGAATCATCAAGCTCAGATTTCGAAAAGGAACAGGTAAATCTAGCCCTCATGGTGGGACTAGATGAGGTACATTCTGACTCATTTTTTAATTCTTGTACAGATTCAGGGTCAGAATCAGAAGACTTAGAAGAAGTCTTTAATGAACTATATGAAAAACATAAGGGGGTTGTAAAAGAACTAAAAAATCTGAAAAACAACTCTACTTGCTTAGAAAACACCAATTCTGATCTTAAATCCAAACTGGAGCAACTAGAAAAACAATTAAAGGATAATAAAGATAATATTTATCTTTTGAATGAAAATTTAAAAAATAAGGACAATGAAAAGTTAGAGTTAGAAGAAAAATTAAAAACTCTAACTGAAGAAAATCTCTACCTAAAAGAATCGGTTAGAAAATTAACAAAAGGAAAAACTTCTTTAGCTCTATGTCTAAAAGGGTCAAAATCTGGAAATAACAAACAAGGACTTGGATACATATCTCCGGAAAAAGGAAAACAAGGTATAATTCCAGAAAAATATCCCCTACCAAAATTTGTAAAAGAAACCAAGATGCCCCAGAAAAAGGCCCCTGTAAAAGAAAAAGGTTATAGAAATCTCGTTCTAAAAACTTAGCACAAAGAAAATAAGAACAACAAAACAATCTATATTCATTGTTGTTCTCATTGCAATAAACTAGGACACACTGTAAACACCTGCACAACAAGGCATTTAGTTTGGATCCCTAAAGGATATTTTCATGCATCTAACCATCAAAGACCCAAAGGATTTGGGTACCTACCTTTGAGTTTTTTTTTTTTTTTTTGCAGGTTAGCCTTGGAGCATCAAAAACCAAGGATGCTCAAGGCAGGAGTGACTGCAGACTCTTCATTCAAATCACAAAATTGAATTGGTCTTTATTACTAACAATTATTTGCAAGTTCCATTCAGGTGGAGTCTCTCATTCAGGGGGAGCACAGATTAAGGGGGAGTCATTCATTATCAACTATTATTGTTGAACCCCTCTATGGTAAGAAATTCTCTCAAAGGGGGAGCGAAATCCATGGTAAGATCCTTCCTTTTTGGTTAGTGACAAAAAGGGGGAGAGTTTGTATGTCTGAAACCTCTATGCTTTATATATATATTCTTGTCAGAAAATTCTCATAAATTTTGTCATCACCAAAAAGGGGGAGATTGTTGAACCACTCTCTATTTGTTCTTGTATTTTGGTGATAATAAAATTTATAATGCACCTTAAATTGAATATTTTGTTTCATCTGTGTCGCATCAATCTCATAGCAAAATGCTGAGTCTTACATTGATGTAATATGGCGCACTAAAATGATAAAATCGATGTTTAAACAATATACATCGATTTCAGTTTAAGTGCCAAAATTAATAAGCGTTGCAACGATTTCAATAAGCGCTACAACGATTTTAATAAGCGCTACAACGATTTTGTTTTAATTGATTTTTTAAAGCGCTACAACGACTTCGCTAAGTGGCCATAACGATTTGTTAAGAAATCGATCTCAGAACGATTCCTTTTATAGCCACAACGATTTTCCCTCATATCGATTTCGTTCTCATAACGATTTGATAAGTTTCACATCGATTTGGGTCTCGTAACGATTTCATAACTGATCACATCAATTTGTGTCTCATAACGATTTCATAAGTGATCACATCGATTTCTTCAGGTGATCACAACGATTTCCTTGCATAACGATTTCATAAGTGATCACATCGATTTCTTCAGGTGATCACAACGATTTCCTTACATAACGATTTCATAAGTGATCACATCGATTTCTTAAGTAAGACAACGATTTGCTCTCACAACGATTTATTTACAAATGAGCAACGACTCTTCACATAACGATTTCATAAGTCATGCTCATAACGATTTCTTCATGGATTCTGATCAAACTCAGATTGCCTTTATATTTCAAATATGCTTGGCGCTTAAATGAAAAGTCAAAAATCTTCTGACAAAAAGTTGCATGCATAATCTTGTCAGAAAAAGATATGACCTACTATTTTCAGTATGTTAGCAGAAGCACAGTAATATGCATCGTTTATCATAAACACTCTTGTATGCTAACACTTTCTTCTATGTGTACAGACCTCGAAGACCATCAGAGTCTGATGAAGACAAATGAAGAGGAGATGAGCAACGGCTAGAACTCCAACGGATCTGTTCAACGGATCCATTCAAGCTGCTCATATAAAAGATGGAGCATTGCTGAAGAACAAGAGGAGCCTTCCTGAAAATCCTTCAAGGAGTGTACAACTGTGAGAAGAACCTTCACGCCATAAACACTCAGAGAAAGAGAGAAGAGCTCGAGCCAAAAATCTACAGAAGCTTTCAAAGCAGAAGTCTTCATCGCCTTCAAGCCTTCTTCTCTTCCATTCTCCCTGTGCTCATTGTAATCTTGGGGGAGAGTCTGTGACTGTGAGCTAAGTCCTGAGTGTTCATCTTGTAATAGCTCTCAGTCTGATCTTTCTTTTCTAAGAAAGATTTCTGTCCAGCTGTAGGACTATATACAGTGTGTAACCTAGCTAGAGGTTTGTGTCTAGCAGAACCTTGTTGGGGTTTGTACCAACAGGACCTAGCTGGGGGTTTAAGTCTAGCAGAACCGCACTGGGGTTTGTTCCAGGAGGTTTACTTCTGAACCTGTAAAAGAAGTAGGTTTGCTTCTGAGCCTAGAAAAGAAGTGGGCTGCCTTCTTGCCCGGGAAAGAGAAGAAGACCTGGTGGGGTATCCAGAGTGTTGTAGTGTCCTTGAAGGGGACTGTACCTTCGGTTAGTGAAATCCCAAGAGTTTGCTTGGGGACTGGACGTAGGACTTCCATGTGGGAAGGGCCGAACTAGGATAAATCTCCTGTGTCCTTTTGTGTGATTGTTCATTTGCTTCCGCATTGCTATTATGTATCACACTAAACTAACCAAAGTTTCAAGTGTTAATTTTCTGTGGTGAAGTTGAAATCTCATATCACAGACGACCTATTCACCCCCCCTCTAGGCTGACGTGCTGCCGTACGTGAAGGCCCAACACTATGTGTATATCTGGTACCTTGGTCTCTTTCTTTTCAACTACAACAGCGGCAAAGAATGTCACACATCCTTTTCTAATCATGCCTTGTGCACGTATGGCAGAGATTAGAGACAATCGCCTCTTGTGTCTACGTCCCGTGAAGGATAGCTTAGGGAATTCACTAAATGTAATCTTCCCTCTTCTACAGTCGATGCTAGCCCCATAAGTGGATAGCCAGTCGGCTCTTAGATTGAGTTCTCTAATGATTACATCAGCTAATGGGAAGTATTTGTTCAATTTGGCTCTCTCACAGTGGTGTTGTGACAGGAAATTCAAAACCCATGGATACAGGTTTAATGTTTAGAGTATCAACAAAGTTTTGAGATATGAACAAATGTGTAGCGTCAGTATCAAACAAAACAAATGCTGATTGAGAAAAGACTTGCAGTGTATCTTCAACCACTCCACCTTCTATAGTGGCTTATGTTTCTTGCATAGCTTGGAGTTTGCCTTGTCTCCTCGTCCACCCAAACACTTATCGTTCTCATTTATCTTAGGGCAATCGGGATTGCGATGCTCGCGACTCCCGCAATGCAGGCATACGCCAGCTTTTCTCCAGCATTCTTCGGCAGTGTGACCAAGCTTGTCACAATGCTTGAAAATTGTCTTGTTGGGAGTAGAGGGGGTAGCAATCTTAGGCTTCCTTTCTTGATTCGGCCCTTTGGTAATGCTCAATGGCCACTTCTTGCCAGTGGTTGGTCTACTTGAAGAGCTAGGGGCTTGCTCTTTCTTGACAATTCTACCCTTCATGTGATCAGTGAAATCGGTCGCATCCTCTAGTAGCTGAGCCTTCTTGACCATCTCGGCATAAGTCTGGATGTCGAGCGGTGCCAATTGGGTGATATATGAGGTTTGAGCCCATTAAGGAAGTGTCTTGCCTTCATCTTCTCGGTGCCGACAAATGATTGGCATATCGTGCCAACCAAGAAAATTGAGCTTCATACTCTGTAACTGAGAGGTTCCTTTGTTTCAATGCAGCAAACTCAATAGCCTTTCTCTCTTGAACTCGTTCAGAGAAATACTTATAATTGAATTCCTCTTTGAACTCATTCCACGTGAATTGTCCATCCGCCCTAGTGGCTTCCACGGACTCCCACCATGCACAAGCATGTCTTTCCAATTGGAAAGTAGCGAGAAGTAATTTGTCACCATCCGCACATTGGAAGACACGGAAGATGCGTTCAGTCTCCTTTAGCCAGTGTTCTACCTCATCTGGATTAGTCGTTCCACCGAACGGAGGAGGATTCATACTCCAAAAATTCATGTGTAGGTCTCTAGCTCCCCAATTTCTACCCCCTTGAGCAGCTTGCAGTAGAGCTCACATCAAATCCTGAATAGTTTGTTGCATGTCATGCGGTTGTGCACACTCCGCTGCCATCTCTATTGTTCAAGTCCCTTCAAAAAGGAAATTATAGTTAATAGGTTATAATATCATTGGTTTGTGCATGTGTGTACTTAATTTTTAACTAGTTACCCATGGTTCTACCCATAACTCACACAGGTAGGATAATTGACTTCAGTCGAGGCAAGTCAACCTATATCATCCTATACTTAAGAACAACCTAGACTCTGATACCACAAAACTGTAACACCCTAAAGTGGAATATCAGAGCGGAATACAATTAAATAAATAGTATGGAGCGTAAATAAACATCAAACCATTTCATAAATTGGAATAATGCCAAAAGAACCAAATTTATTGATAATTCCACTAATCTCTATTACATTGCTAATTCAGAGCCAAAACTATGGGCCCAGAGTACTTTATTCAAAATGAAAATAAACTGACTAACTAACTATTACTAATGACTTCTGGATGACAACACGGCAGGTCACTCTTGAACTTTCTCTTCCCCATCCTCATGCGTGTGGTAATCTCTGTCAGACTCACCTGAAACACATATAACAAATAGCGCAAGATGAGTGATAACGCCCAGTAGGACTTAATATCTTGAAAATAGGAATACTTTAAGTGATTAGTGTCTTGAAATAACACGAAACTAGAGAGAATGATCAAATAAAGTCAAGAGAGTAATGACACATGATAGCAAGAGAACAATAGTACTTTTCATAAAGAGTATAGAACAATTAGCACGATAAAGGAATGGCTATATCACGATTTAGCACTTACAATAACACGATAGCATGCAAGTCAAGATAGCACTTTGATTGTCTTTAGATTATCGAGATAACTGATACTTGAGTGTAATGTCGAACACTCTGATCATTAAACTCTCATAGGCACTAGCACTTTCGGGTGCACCTTCTAGGACCAGATCGGGCCCCTTATAATGTTGCCTGACGTTGATCATGTTTTTATCTTTAGACAATCAATCAAATAGCCATAGAGAATACCAAGAATAGATGAGAGTATAGAGAATGTGAATAGATGAGCGAATAGAGTATAGACGAGAACTATAGGTCAATGCACATAAAACGACGTTAAATTAGGCAATAATAACGGTTGCACAACATACAAAGTTGAGTGTTGGCACTCTGGTAGAATTCACTAATCGCCCACTGGCTATGGTACGAACACAGTCCAGAGGTCTGTGTGATCTCAAGGTAAGAGAAAAATTTAAGGCCGTTGGATCATGCTGATCCCTAAGGGTAAAATAGGTATTAATGGTACAACTAGCTCATTGGCAATGGACATCCGCCAAAGCCAAGGAGTCTTACGAAGGCCTTGAACAAGGAGTTCCTGGTCCAGTAAGGAGTATTCCCAATGGAGATGTAGTCAAAGTCAAGAAAAGTGTGTATAGAAAGTATTTGCCCATCTTGCCTTGAGTGCTTGAAAGCATAGGGACGCGATAACGGTTACGGGTGAACACGGTTTGGTTCGGTCCAGGTTGGCTCATTTTTTTGCCAAACCAAACTGAACCGAATCCCGAGGCCAAACCGAACTGAACCGAACCGGTTCGGTTTGGTTTAAACCGAAGTTTAATATCTTTTATATCAGAAGATCGTGCATGCTTTAGTGGCTAAGGCACGCATGCTTCCTGCTGGCAGTAAAGGGTTCGAATCCCTACTCCGCAACCTTTTACTATAGTAATTCTCAATTTTTGACCAAAAAATCGCGCCGGAGGAGATAGGTTTCGAACCCGCGCCAGCGCAAGCGGCTTTATTGCATACGCTAGCCAACCGCGCTACAGTTCGTTTGAGTATGTATTATACTTCTAATATATATATTCGGTTTATTCGGTTTCAGAAAGTGAAACCGAACTGAACTGTGCAGGATCCTAAACCGAACCGAACTGAACCGGTCGATTCGGTTCGATTTTTCAGTTTGAGCCGAATTCTGAACAGCCCTAATAACGGTATCCAAATCAAGCGAATAAAACAAACACAAGTCCATTAAAATAATAGAGAAATTAACATGAAATAATTACACTTAATTACTAGATATATTATTGAGGTGGTTTCTGTAAGATCTCATGGCAAAAATTCATGTTTGGTGTGTGCATGTGAGAGAGAATCAAAGATAGCATATGACAGTCGTGAACACATCTTTTAAATAGAAAAAATCACTTGAATATTATCAAAGATAGATTAACATGATGTCACTGTTCATAACAGAGCATTATAAGGGTTTAACCATGATTATAGGACATGATTAGCAAGATTTAATTGATATATTAGGGTCCTAAAAATACACAGTAAAATCGTGACGTGGGTACCTGTCGCGTTCAAATCGGGATGGTTGAGTTAGTCGCGTTCAAGGGAATCGGATTAGAAAAGCGACGTGGCGACTGGTCGCATCCATGGCATTTTGTCCATAGTCGCGACAGTCAGGGCTGACACGCTCGAGACAATCGAAACAGGCACGATGATGCGACGCAGTGGACCGTCGCATTCATGACGTGATGCAATACTGTGTCACGATTTGATAATGTGACCGATCGGGCCGTCGCATTCGGAAATACCGTAGCCGAACCCAAAAAGTGAAATGGAGCACCTTGGGTTGCGTCCAATCCTCCAAAGGCTTGACACATGGGTCTTTAAACATTCATATAAAATTGTATACTTAATGAAAAATCACGAAATCAGTTTTAAAAAAACTAGACTTGCAGAGGTATCAACAGTAAGGAGTAATTAGACTTCTAACATAGTATGAGCATGCTATTAATAGGTTACTTTATGATGAACCAAAAATATGACACAATGGTGAAGAACGATTTAATTCAAAAAGAGTACTTGATAAAAAATTGGGAAAAAAATATGTCAATAGATTCCTGACATCATGTAGCATGTACAGAAAAAGTTTCAGGGCACGAGATCAAGCATAGACATAAATTCAAGTTGAACATGTTGGGTCGAGTACATGTTCATAATAGAACTTTGGACATGAAATACTCTTTGTTGCCCAGCTAGCTAGCCCAGATGGGGGGTGAATGGGTTATTAAAAAATTTGATCTTAGATTGAAACCTGTTCACTAAAAGGATTACACAACAACTTAAACGAAGATTAGAGTTAGAGGGAATGAAATAGCAAACGCACAAAACACAGCCACAAGACACAAGGATTTTATCCTGGTTCGGAACTCCTTTCCACAGGAGACCTACGTCCAGTCCCTGAGCAATACCTCAGGATATCACTATCAAGGGTACTATCCCCCTCACGGATCCTTACACCCAGCCTCAACTGGTCTTCCTTCAACCTGAAGGGAAAACAACCACCCTGGATACCACCAGGTCTTCCTTCAGACAGAAGGGAAAAAAAACTAATAAAAGTAAGCACAAGAACAAGCTTCAGGAACTAGCTCAAACAGCTACAATCTGAAGCAAACAAGCCTCGAGAGAGAAAGGATTTTGACACTGGTTTCTCTCAAAGACTTCACTGGCTCTCACAGGAATTTCTTTTTCAACACAGAGAGCTAAAGAGCTAAGATCTATTAGAATGGAGTGCTTCGCTCTTGTTTGAACTACTGAAGACTTGAAGGATTGGCTATTCTCTATCACAGAATGTTGTTCTCTTCAAAAGTGCCTTCTTCTCAGTCTTGTAGTCTTGTATTTAAGCTTCTTCTTGAAATTTGAACGTTAAAGAACCGTTGTCTCTCATTCTGGTGTACGTTAGACTGGTCTGCAAGGAAGCTTCTGATCTTCAGTCTTTTATCCTTTAGTACACGCCAAAGAAATATTTTGATATCTTGTATCTTTTGTGTCCAACATTGTACAGATAAATCTTGTCAGGTATCTGCAAGCATATCAACAATAAATAGGAGACAGCTAGAACTGTCGTTGATTGTCAGTCACAGTTGGAAAAGATAATGCTAGATTTAGCAAAGCTCCTTTCTGTCAAAATAAAGATGTAGGCAGAATAGCACAATAGTGGAAGATATCGTCTGCATGCATGAGAGATGTTCAGAGTGCATTGAATGCATAGCAGTCAAACAGATGAGATACGACTTTGACTATTCAACGTATATTAAGAGTATTATATTGATATAGCAATGAAATCGATATGAACAAAGCCGATGCCTTTATGACTTATGGAATCGTTATAAGTTGATAGGCAAATCGTTATGACAGAGCATCATTAAATCATAATAATGAAATCGTTATAAGTACTTATGAAATCGTTGTGCAAGATAAATCGTTGTAAACATCAAAGAAATCGATGTGATTACTTACCAAATCGTTACTGTAAGCAAATCGTTATGAACAATATAGAAATCGTTATGAATTCTACAGAAATCGTTACGACGAGCAAATCGTTATGAACAATATAGAAATCGTTATGAATTCTACAGAAATCGTTACGACGAGCAAATCGTTATGAACAATATAGAAATCATTATGAATTCTACAGAAATCGTTACGACGAGCAAATCGTTATGAACAATATAGAAATCGTTATAAATTCTACAGAAATCGTTGCGATGAGCAAATCGTTACGAGGTTTTAAGAAACTATTATGATAACTTAAGAAATCGTTGCGACGAGCAAATCGTTACGAGGTCTTAAGAAATCGTTATGACAACTTAAGAAATCGTTGCGACGAGCAAATCGTTACGAGGTCTTAAGAAATCGTTATGACAACTTAAGAAATCGTTGCGACGAGCAAATCGTTACGAGGTCTTAAGAAATCATTATGACAACTTAAGAAATCGTTACGGAGACTTGGCAAGACTTTATAACTTACAAAGAAACTGATGTCTTAGCAAGTCGTTATAATGTATGAAGAAGTCGATGCAATGACTTGGGAAAAATATGAAGTGAGAGTTTTACCTGATTATCTTGAACTTCCTTTTACTTTTATTTCTTGTCCTCAAGGCTCAAGTAATTCATTAGTATTGTTTTGTTAATCATCAAAATTAATATATAAATAAGTGAATTAATTTATATGGGAAAGTTTGGTCATCAATCTCCCCCTTTTTGATGATGACAAAATATACTAAACAGCATAAATAAACAGACATGTTTTTCAGAGTTGCTTGCTTTAGTTTTTTCCCCATTTTTGTCAATAAGCAAAAAGATAGTCTAAGAGACAAAGAAGAGAGAAAGTTTTGTATTAATTAGGAGTAAGATAATACAAAGGAGACAAAAGAGAGGCATGTTGTGAAATGACAGCCCATGCCTTGATCTCCATATCTTCAAAAATCTGGTGGAAAACACCAGGAGCAACTGAAAAAGAAGAACCCATGGCTGGAATCATCCTTTGAATGTAAAGCTGCTGCTGCTGATCCAGGAATTCTCCATACTGATCTTTGTCCAGTATGAATTGAAGTAGGTGCTCTTTCCAACACTGGCACGAAGGAGAAATCTATCCAGAGATATTGGATAGAAAATCTTCTGATCAAGAAGATCCTTCTTCAAGGCATAGAAGGCAGTATATCTGGCTGCCCACTGAACATATATCTCTTGAATTGGATTTATGGAGTTGAGATCCAAGAAGGCTTCTGCTGATAGAATAGGCTTATTTTGTCTGAACAAGGAACGGTTGATGGCTTGCAACTGAAGATGGGATTCCTTATAGAGCGTTTCCCATGCGGAGGGAGAAAGCCTCTCACACTCAGAAATGAGTGGAGCCAAGACTTGGGAGGAAATGCGGCCAGAGTGGTATTCTCTGAAAATAAACCGCAAAAAGGAAGGCATTCTACCCTGCTTAGCTGACATTCTGCCCATCTGCTTAGCAAACATATCAAAAGCATGGGAGCCTGCATCTGAGTCAAACACTAAGGAGTGTAGCTTCGGCAGAAGAACTGGAGAGTCAACTTTGAGGCTTGCAAAATCCACTGTGAGGGGAAGATTTATTGGATGTTATGATCTCAGCATCACTATGATTGAATGAAATTGGTAGAACTGGACTTCAGGCAGCTTGTTCAGGTAGCAGAAATCACTGTACAACTGGAAGTTCTTGGCTATCCTGATCTCTTTCAGAATGAATGGTCCCCAAGAGGTCTTATGCTGAAGAATGAACCACTCAAAAGAGTGAGTGGGTGATCTCTATGGGTAAGGGTTTCTGCACAGGCAGTCAAGTATTTGGAGTACTGAGACTTGTTGCCCTTGACGTTGGCCCACTGCTCTTCAGTCTTGAACTCAGTGCCCTCATAGATTTTGGATTTTTGAGGGTGGGTCAACTGGAAAAGAGGAAGAACAATGTTTAGATGCTCAGAGAGGTTGAGGAAAGGAATACCATAGATAGTGGAAAGGATACATTTTGAAGGTATTCCCTATAGATGGATCTTCTCTGAGGTTCGAGGGTAAGGGAGTACCAAAGAGGAGGAAATAAGGTGAGGAGGGGAGGCTGACAGAGGATGAATGTTTCCTCTTTTTCTTGGCAGGACTGGGAGGATCAGTCCTGTGGACATGAGAGGCAATGGATAGAATGGAGATGAGGGTGCTTCTCTCAAAGTCATCCGGAAGATTAGTGTCAAAGACACTGCCAATTTGAGGTTTTTCCGGAATGAGGGTGACAGAAGAAGGAGGAGTAGGAGGATAGAAGAGATGTTTGGGATTGAAAGAGGTAGATGGGTGAACTGGAGTAGTTTCAAGAGGTGAAGAAGGTGAGGGTGATGATGGTGCTGAGGTTTGAGAGGGAGTGGGAGAGAAGGAAGGTTGAGATGGAATGAGAGAGGATGAGGTTTGGGTGCGAGGCATAGGGTGTTTGAAAGTTGGTGGAGCTGGAGGGGCTGTAGAACAAGAAGAAGGTGAGGAGAGGGTTGGAGTTGCAAGAGTAGAAGTTTCAGGGGCCTTCGTAGATGCTGCTAGCTCTTTTCCTTTTGCTTCACCTTCTCTGGCAACTGCAGACGGCCCAGATGGCCTAGAATCCTGATGAGATGGCCCTGATGGCCCTGATCCTTGCACTGATGGCCCAAATGGCCCTGACTCTTGTGCTGGAGGCCCTGGTGGCCGAGGAACAGCTGCTGGTCTGCTCTGAGTAGCAGAAGGAGAAAATTCACCTGACGTCGAAATTACTGATAGCATGGACTTCATGTCTGACATTTCCTTGTTGAACCACTTCATAGCATTTCGGACTTGAGATAGTTCAGAAGTGGTTGTAGCTTGACTGAAAAGAATGCCTTGAACACTGGTCTGAACTGATGATAATATATCTCCTTGAGCCTTTAATATTTCCATAACAGGCTTCAAATTTACTTTCCTGTGGCTCTTTCTTTGCCTTCTGTGAACCACCCTCTTGCTTTTACTTTTCTGATTGACTGGCTCCTCAATATTAGCAGGGCTTGTACTTGGTCCTTCATTTACAGATACTTTGGCAGGAGCTTGATCTCCCTGAGATGGTGCATCTGTCTCAGGAGCATTTTCCATCATAGATTCCTCATTGCCAATTTGCTCCCCCTGAATAGGAGCATTGGGTTCATCATTTTCCTGCTCCCCCTGAGTAGGAGCTTCTTCCAAAACAATTTCCTCAATGTGGCCTTCTGCCACTGATTCAGACAAAAGAGACTCTTTAGCAATTGGCTCCCCTTGGCTGAGAACTTCTTCCATAATTACTTCTTGTTGAGTAGTTGTTTGCACCTCAAAGCTGATATTTACTTCAGTTAGATCTTCAGTATGGCCTGGTGCCATAGCTTCTTCCTCTGCAAGTCCACCTATTTCTGAAGTAACTGAGGTGGAGGGAAAGGAGTCCAACACCTCTTTTAGAATAGAGGCAACTCTTGAGGTGGGCAAAGGATCTGCCACACCTACTACTGCTTCTCCCATTGGAGTTTCTGAAGAATGAGATTCAACCTCCATAACAGGTGATCTTGAAATCTCTGCTTGATCTTCCACTGTAGGTTCTGCTGCTGCTTGTTCTACTGCTACTGATTCTACCTCTAATTCTGCTGGTGGATCTGCTACTTCTTCTGGAATCTCTGGGACATCTCCAATGATGGCCTCTCCCTCTGCCACAGAGGTCTTGGACCATATCCCATTCTGCACTGAGAATCCACTTTTCTTTAGGTTCCTGGACCTTATAGACTGGCCCATCTTTTCCACAACTGCCCCAGATAGATTTACTCCAAAATGATTGAATATCTTGGTAAGTAGATGAGCATAGGGCAATGAAACATTCAACTTGCTCTTTGTATCCCAGATTTGATCATGGGCAAACTTCATTCTCTCCATCATGACCTCGGCCATGTTAATCTCCTTTTGCTGGATTACCCAGAACATCATATCCGAATCTGCCCTAGTACAAGTTGAGAAAGTGGCACTGCGGGGAACCATGATTTGGCAGATAATGAAATGAAGTAGACGGTTGAATGCAGTCATCTGATTGATATCTAATTTCCCGTCTCTCAGCCTGAAACCTGGACCTATAATGCCAAGACCCTTTGCTTGATCGTTCACTGTGTGAACCCCACTGTGTCCAGAAGTCTTCACCCCAAACAACATGTGCAATAGCTCATGATCTACTTTAATTTGGATACCCTTTACAGATGAGACAAGGGACCCATCCGCCTCTGACTTTAAACAAACATAAAAGGCTTTCACCAGGTCGGGATAGCTTACCTCGGTGAAGGTGGCAATATCCATCCACTGCATCCTTCTCAATGTTTCTGCTATACTGTTCATGCCATTCTTCTCTAGATTTGGTACATCCACTGCTTTATTTCCGCAAACCTTCGTCTTGACGAATGTAAACCTTTCCTGCTGCTCAGGGGACAAATACTCAGCACTGTAGCCCCCTACACTTCCGGAGATCACTGGAGCGGCCATGGGTAGAGTGGAGAGAAAGGTTCTGGAGAAAGGAGATGATGGAAGGGATGGAAGCCCTCAAGGGATTCTTCGCGGGAAGAAGAGAAGGCTTCAAATCTTGCGGAGAGTCGATGCTGGAATCGTTAGGGCATCGGCTTTGGGCGAACAGATAAAGGAGAAGGAAGGGTAAAGGTGGGAGATGAGTCGTTCCCACAACGATTTGACTAATTAATAATACTTTTATCGAAAAGGGAGGCGCCAAAAAGGGTAACGGCAGAAAGCGACAAAAGGGTTTGACGGGTCAAACTACTTTTAACACAATAGCGGTCAAATAAAGTAAATAAGCTGAGTTTTGCTTAATGCCAGAGAGAGAGAGAAAATTTCATTATAATCTGAAAATTTTATATGCCAATTTAAATACAGAAATCTTTTCACAAATTGCACATCCCTAATTCCCTTCTAAGAGATGTAAATCTCTCTTCAGGTAGGGCTTTTGTGAAGATATCTGCCAGTTGACCATTTGTATCTATAAAAGAAATTTCTAAATTACCACTAGCTACATGATCTCGAATGAAATGATATCTAACCTCAATGTGTTTAGTCCTTGAGTGTTGCACTGGATTCTTGGTGAGGTTGATGGCACTTGTATTATCACACAGTAGTGGAATTGACTTGATATGTATGTCGAAATCCTCAAGTTGTTGCTTTATCCATAGGAGTTGTGTACAGCAACTTCCAGCAGCAACATATTCAGCTTCAGCTGTTGATAGAGCTACTGAGTTTTGTTTCTTGGAAGACCAAGATATCAGACATCCTGCGAGAAATTAACAACCACTGGTGCTCTTTCTATCTACTTTGCATCCAGCATAGTTAGCATCAGAATATCCTACTAAATTTATTTCATAGGATTTTGGATACCAAAGACCTAAATCATGAGTTCTAGCTAAATATCTAAATATTCTTTTCACAGAAATTAAATGAGACTCTCTAGGGTCTGCTTGATATCTAGCACACATGCATACACTAAATAAAATGTCTGGTCTACTTGCTGTTAAGTAAAGCAATGATCCTATCATACCTCTATAGTTCTTTTGATCTACCTTTTTACCATTTTGATCACTGTCCATTCTGGTTGACGTGCTCATTGGCGTTGATAATGGCTTCGCACCTTCAAATCCAAATTTCTTTAACAGCTCTTTGGTGTACTTGGCTTGACAGATGTGGGTGCCTTCCTTCCCTTGCTTGATTTGCAATCCAAGGAAGTAGTTTAGCTCCCCATCATACTCATTTCAAATTCTCCCTGCATAAGCTTTTCAAAGTACTTGCAAAGAGATTCATCAGTAGATCCAAAAATAATATCATCTACATATATTTGCACAAGTAGTATATGTTTGACTTTTGATTTTATAAATAATGTACTATCTACTTGACCTCTAGTGAAACCATGATCTAATAAGAAAGTACTGAGCCTTTCATACCAGGCTCTAGGTGCTTGCTTTAAACCATATAAAGCCTTATGGAGTTTAAATACATGATTTGGAAATTCGGTGTCATCAAAACCTGGAGGTTGTTCAACATACACTTCCTCCTTGATAAAACCATTTAAAAAGGCAGATTTGACATCCATTTGAAACAATTTTAAATCTAATGCAGATGCATAAGCAAGTAAAATTCTAATAGCCTCAAGTCTAGCCACAGGTGCATAGGTTTCATCGAAATCTATGCCTTCCTCTTGGGAATAGCCTTGAGCTACCAGTCTGGCCTTGTTTCTTAAGATTACTCCAGACTCATCCAGTTTATTTCTGAACACCCACTTGGTGCCAATAACTGAATGATTGGATGGTCTAGGAACAAGTGACCATACTTGGTTTCTCTTGAACTGATTTAGTTCATCTTGCATGGCTATTATCCAAGATTCATCAGTTAAAGCTTCATTGACTGTCTTAGGCTCTATTTGAGAAACAAAAGCTAAATAATCACAAGGAATTACATTACCTCTTGTTCTTACCCCTACGGATGGATCACCAATATGTTCTCAAGAGGGTGATCTTTCTTATGTCTCCATTCTTTTGGAAGATTTTCATGTTGAATTTCAGTTTGCTGCAGTTCTTCCAGAGGTGGATCTTCCTTGTCCTCAATTGAGGTATTCTTTAATTTTTCGGACAAGTCATCTGTATCATCAATGTCACTAATTTCTTCCTTTTTCAAGGAGGGTTAGATTCATCAAAAATAACATGCACAGATTGTTCAATTAATAATGAGCGTTTATTGAAAACTCTATAACTTTTGGGTTTAGAAGTGTACCCCATAAAGATCTTCATCTGATTTGGCATCTAACTTACCAATGTCCCTTTTTCCATTGTTGTGGATGAAGCAAGGACATCCAAATATTTTGAAGTGACTGATCTTAGGTTTCTTTCCCTTGTAGAGTTCATAAGCAGTCTTCTTCAGAATTGGCCTGATCATTACTCTATTAATGATGTAGCTTGCAGTGTTGATGGCTTCGGCCCAAAAATATCTTGGCAAGTCATATTCTGATAACATTGTTCTTGCCATATCCAAAAGAGTTCTATTTTTCCTCTCAGCAATTCCATTCTGTTGAGGTGTCCTTGGTGCTGAGAAGTTGTGCTCAATTCTTGGTCATCACAGAACCTAGCAAACTTTTCATTTTGAAATTCACCACCATGATCTGATCGGATAGAGATAATGGTGAACTTCTGATCTTTCTGAACTTTCTTGCTGAAGCTGACAAAATTATCAAAGGTGTCATCTTTGTGCTCTAGAAAGGATACCCAAGTAAATCTTGAGTAATCATCAACTATGACAAATCCAAAATTCTTTCCTCCAAGACTGGTAGTCCTCATTGGCCCAAATAGATCCATGTGAAGTAGTTCTAACGGCTTTGAGGTGGTCACTACTGTCTTTGATTTGAAAGAGTTCTTGGTGTGCTTTCCTCTTGCACAAGGTCTGCAGATGCTATCCATTTTTGTGTTGACCTTTGGCAGTCCTTCCACTAGATTTCTCTTTCTGAGCTTGTTCAATCCATCCAAACTGCAGTGGCCCAGTCTTCTGTGCCACAGCTCAGTTGATTGATCTTTGCTGGCTGCCAAACAGACATCTTGATCCTTGAGTTCCTCAAGATAGAGTACATACAAATTTCTTTCTCTATATGCTTCAAAGATGACTGCTCCATCCTTTAATATGCTGCATTTTGATTCTTGGAACTGAATCTGATGGCCTTTGTCACACAACTGGCTGATGCTAATAAGATTGTGCTTTAATCCTTTGACCAGCAACACATCTTCAATAACTGATTTTCCTTTGTTGTTCACTGACCCACTTCCTATCACTATGCCTTTTCCATTATCTCCATAAGTAACTGTTCCTTCTTCATCTTGGAGATTGACGAAAAGCTTCTGGTTACCTGACATGTGTCTTGAGCATCCACTATCCAAATACCATTTGGATGCTCTTGAATTTCCCTGAAATTTAACATTAAGTTTTAGGTACCCAAGTTCTTTTGGGTCCTGATTGGTTAGTATCATTAATTTTACATTTTATTATCCATTTTTTATGTCTTGTTGGGCATGTTGTTACGATATGTCTTAATTTGTTGCAGTGATCACAGCAGGATAATTGTGTTACCTTTTCTATATACTTGAAATCAGCTTTATATGTTATATCTTGTTCAGGTACAAATTTTGATGTTGGATATGTTTTAGGGTAGACTATGGTTTCTTCATTATCTGGGGGTGTATATCTTAACCCATTTTTCTTCTTACCTGATCTTCTAGTACCTTTTAATATTAGAGAGTTTTTACCATTGGTAAATTTTTCTAGTGTGCTTGATAGTTCATTATTTTCTTCATTTAAGTTTTTATTTCTTTCCTTAATTCATCTGTGCTTTCCTGTTTTTCCAATTTTGTTATTTGTTCATTCTTAGCTTTTAGGTCTTCACATAACAATTTATTTCTTCTTTTAAGTTCAGTTATTTGTTTTTCTAATTCTTCATTTTCTATTTTTAGATCAGAATTAGTGTTCTCTAGACAAATGATATTTTTCTTACTGACTTTTAATAATTTGCATACTTCTTTATATTTATCATAAAGTTCATTAAATGCACTTTCTAGATTATTCGAATCTGAATCATTACAGGAATCAAATGAAGAGTTAGAAGTTACCTTGTCTTCGGTGTTGGTCATGAGAGCCAGGTTGGCTTCTTCTCCATCACTGCTTGAGCTTGACTCATTGTCTGAGTCACTGTTGTTCTCCCAAGCAGCTGCCATTGCTTTCTTTTTATACTTCTTGAATTTTTTGAAATTATCCTTCTTCTTGTGATCATTCTTCTTAAGCATTGGACAATCTGCCTTGATGTGTCCAGGCTTCTTGCATTCATAGCATATCACTTCTCCTTTCTTCGAATCCTTTACTTCTGGTTTTCTGAAATCTTTATTTTTCTTAAAAAATCTTCTCCCAGACTGGAACTTCTTCTTCTTTGCTAGAATTCTTTGAAGTCTTCGAGACAGCATTGCTTCTTCATCATCACTGTCCTTACTGCTTTCACTGTTGTCCAGTGATTCTTCTGATATATCTTCATGGGCCTTGAGAGCGTTTGATTGCTTCTTTCTGCTGGAGGATTCTCCTAATCTCTCCATATTTATCTCATGAGCCATGAGGGATCCTATTAACTTCTCCAATGACATTAGTTTTAGATCATTGGCTTCCTCAATGGCTGTTACCTTTGGAATCCATGAGGATGGCAGAGATCTGAGGATTTTCCTGACCATATCTGGTACATCATAGACTTTTCCTAATCCAGCTAACCCATTTGTGATATCTGTGAATCTACTAAACATTTGGGTTATGGATTCACCTGACTGCATCTGGAATCTTTCATATTGAGTCACAAGAATGTCGATTCTTGTCTCCTTTACCTTATCTGTCCCTTCATAGGTAATCTGAGCTTTTCCCACATTTCCATTGTGGATTTGCAGGCTGAAACTCTGTTGAATTCTTTCTTGCTGAGGGCACAGCACAGGATGCTCTTGGCTTTGCAGTTTAAGGAGATTTTTCTTCTGTCTTCATCTGTCCACTGAGCCTTTGCATTTGTGACTAGAAGATCGCCTTCTTCTACAATGGACCATATCATGTAATCGTGGCCTTGTAGAAAGTACTCCATTCTTGTCTTCCAATAGGTATAATCTTCTCCATCAAACAAAGGAGGTCTGTTGACTGACTGACCTTCGAAGTTACCTTGGGCTGCCATGGATCTTTACTCTTCAGATCGTTGGATCTTCTTCTTTGTCGAAGAGACTCGCTCTGATACCACTTGTTGCCCAGCTAGCTAGCCCAGAGGGGGGGTGAATGGGTTATTAAAAAATTTGATCTTAGATTGAAACCTGTTCACTAAAAGGATTACACAACAACTTAAACGAAGATTAGAGTTAGAGGGAATGAAATAGCAAACGCACAAAACACAGCCACAAGACACAAGGATTTTATCCTGGTTCGAAACTCCTTTCCACAGGAGACCTACGTCCAGTCCCTGAGCAATACCTCAGGATATCACTATCAAGGGTACTATCCCCTCACGGATCCTTACACCCAGCCTCAACTGGTCTTCCTTCAACCTGAAGGGAAAACAACCACCCTGGATACCACCAGGTCTTCCTTCACACAGAAGGGAAAAAAACTAATAAAAGTAAGCACAAGAACAAGCTTCAGGAACTAGCTCAAACAGCTACAATCTGAAGCAAACAAGCCTCGAGAGAGAAAGGATTTTGACACTGGTTTCTCTCAAAGACTTCATTGGCTCTCACAAGAATTTCATTTTCAACACAGAGAGCTAAAGAGCTAAGATCTATTGGAATGGAGTGCTTCGCTCTTGGTTGAACTACTGAAGACTTGAAGGATTGGCTATTCTCTATCACAGAATGTTGTTCTCTTCAAAAGTGCCTTCTTCTCAGTCTTGTAGTCTTATTTAAGCTTCTTCTTGAAATTTGAACGTTAAAGAACCGTTGTCTCTCATTCTGGTGTACGTTAGACTGGTCTGCAAGGAAGCTTCTGATCTTCAGTCTTTTATCCTTTAGTACACGCCAAAGAAATATTTTGATATCTTGTATCTTTTGTGTCCAACGTTGTACAGATAAATCTTGTCAGGTATCTGCAAGCATATCAACAATAAATAGGAGACAGCTAGAACTGTCGTTGATTGTCAGTCACAGTTGGAAAAGATAATGCTAGATTTAGCAAAGCTCCTTTCTGTCAAAATAAAGATGTAGCAGAATAGCACAATAGTGGAAGATATCGTCTGCATGCATGAGAGATACGTTCAGAGTGCATTGAATGCATAGCAGTCAAACAGATGAGATACGACTTTGACTATTCAACGTATATTAAGAGTATTATATTGATATAGCAATGAAATCGATATGAACAAAGCCGATGCCTTTATGACTTATAGAATCGTTATAATTTGATAGGCAAATCGTTATGACAGAGCATCATTAAATCATAATAATGAAATCGTTATAAGTACTTATGAAATCGTTGTGCAAGACAAATCGTTGTAAACATCAAAGAAATCGATGTGATTACTTACCAAATCATTACTGTAAGCAAATTGTTATGAACAATATAGAAATTGTTATGAATTCTACAGAAATCGTTACGACGAGCAAATCGTTATGAACAATATAGAAATCGTTATGAATTCTACAGAAATCGTTACGACGAGCAAATCGTTACGAGGTCTTAAGAAATTGTTATGACAACTTAAGAAATCGTTGCGACGAGCAAATCGTTACGAGGTCTTAAGAAATCGTTGCGACGAGCAAATCGTTACGAGGTCTTAAGAAATCGTTATGACAACTTAAGAAATCGTTGCGATGAGCAAATCGTTACGAGGTCTTAAGAAATCGTTATGACAACTTAAGAAATCGTTGCGACGAGAAAATCTCGTTACGGAGACTTGGCAAGACTTTATAACTTACAAAGAAACCGATGTCTTAGCAAGTCGTTATAATGTATGAAGAAGTCGATGCAATGACTTGGAAAAATATGAAGTGAGAGTTTTACCTGATTGTCTTGAACTTCCTTTTACTTTTATTTCCTGTCCTCAAGGCTCAAGTAATTCATTAGTATTGTTTTGTTAATCATCAAAATTAATATATAAATAAGTGAATTAATTTATATGGGGAAAGTTTGGTCATCAATTGGGGAAAGCATGGGGCTTTCATAGCTAGGATCATGGACTATCTAGGGTCGAGTTTAATTTACTTTTGCTTGAGAGATTACCTATCTTTGAGCGCTTTTGTGATCCTAGGACAAAAACGTGAAGAACGCCAAAAACTCCCTTCCAAGCCTCCTTCACGAAGTTCTCCTCCAATGGCACCCTTCCCACGTCCAAGAGTTCTCAGAGCAACATTAGGGTCGGCCAAGGATGAAATTGAAGTGTTTTATTGCATGTTTAGGGTTTAAGAGTCCATCTAACTTCTAACTCTTCCTCCAATCCGAATTTTCATATTTATCTTGCATTTTCCTAGCATTTATCCTTCCATTGGCTTGGGGTGGGCTCTAATTCCGTGGCCAACAAGTTGGGATAGGGTTAGGACTCTATTTTGAATATTTATGAGTCTTATTAGTGATTATCTTGACCCTTTTTCATTTATTAAAAATTGATGTACGAATTTAGGCCTATTTATCTCTAATCCATCATTGGACTCTTGCTTTTTGACCCATTAACTCTTCTATGAACCATTAATGTAAGCTCATCACTTGCTTTTACTTAATGAGTTTTAACATTCCTTCTTAATTTAATTTATTCACCTCAATTTAAAAATTGAGAGTTGCTACATCTCCAACTAATGCCACACGTGAAAGGGGGAAACCAAGTACAAGCACTATGTTGACCACTGGTGGAGCAGGCTGGAGCAACCTAGAGCATACCACGGACGGCCGCCTCATCGGACCACCACGAACACGAACTACACCAGAGGAGAACAGGGAAGACATAAACATAGAGACAGGTACAAAAGGGATCCTACCGAGGAGCCATAACTGGACCTCCAGGTCGTCGGTGAGCACCCACAGACCGACCAGAAACGAAACCTCCGACAAAAAGGGAAACCCTAGATGACAGAAACAAAACCTCCATCTGAGAAGGAAAACCCAAAAAGCTTCCACCAAGGAGGGAAGACCGCTCGCAGACAACATAAGCGGAAGACATAGGGGGGAGGGGGCTCCGACAAAGGTCGGGAAACCCCCTCCCCTCCGAACGGGGGTGCGACTAATGACGAACCTATAGGATAGGGAACAAGGAAAAACCTAGAGCTTCTCATTCTAGAAAGTCTAGAGTGAGAAGAACCCTAAATGAGAATGCGCATATCGTTGGAGCAACAAGTAACATGAAGAGTGTTGACGACCATTTTGATTCACTAAAGTATGGAGTCATATATGAGATCATAGGGCTAGTAGGAATAAAGGTCAATCGATTAGTCATCCATCATCCAAGGTCAAAAGTCACTTTGATAACTTAATAAGTTTTGTAATGGCTAGTTATTAGGCTATAATGAGTTATTTAGATAACACATAGTTTATCAGAATTTTTTCACCAATAAATGTTGACAAGTCTTAATAATTTCATCTCACCCTGTCATATATGATAAAGTTATCAACTCTGAAGTCTCATATATATGGCAAAGGAAGAAGAGGGGGGATGTTTGCCCCCAAAAATCACACTCACAAAAATTAAGCAAATGTAAAATCAAGTAATCTCAATAATATTGTGAGTTTCTTCATACAACAGCAAGAACACTGAACGCATTAAACCAATATGTTCACAATAACAAGATAGATTACTGAATGAATGTGTGTGAATATGAAAGTCACAATGTCAAGAATCAAGAAAGAGCGATCACACAATATGCGCAGTGCAATTTTTATAAGAAGTTTCCATCAGGTCATCACCAAAATTCGATCGACCGTTTCAAAAGAAAATAGTTCTCTACCTCAACCTACATAAAAAATAAAGTGCACTAAAAAAAAACAGTTGCGTCCTAGACAAAAACGGTCGACCACTTTTGTAGTTTTGTGAAAAATGGTTCTACCCCTATTTTGGATATTTACCCTTTGCACAAATTTTGCATCAATGTAAAATATTTGAACTTTCATTGTAACCAATCGTATCTCAAGAGAACATATCCATATGAAAGTCTAATTTGAATTCTATAAACTTTTCTTCTCATGCTCTACAAAATGTAGAAGTGACCAAAATTATTGTTTTGTCAATCATCAAAATCAACCCGAGAGGTTAAGGAGATCTAGTAATTTTGTTTGTCAAACCAAAAATCTCATAATTTGAGATATCTTATCCATAAATAATTTATCCACAGATACACCTATCTTATGACCCGAGTTTAACAGTCTCTATTTTTGTTTGCCTATCATGGCATTTCCATCTCATTTGTTCTCAAATCAAGACCACCACCAGACCACATCTGATCATGCCATTCACAAGGACAGCACAGGTTGCAAACAAAATGAAGCTGGATGAATCATTCAAAAAGCCCAGAACCAACAAAGGTGATCATTCGGCAAACCCTCACAAAAGATGTACATCGCCTGTAGCTTTAGGATACAAAAGCAATGGAAAAACAAGAACGGGAACGATTTTTCTTCAATGAAAAAAATAGGAAAAAAAGATGTGGTTGCACAATACAGACTGGGTAATTCACAACGTTATGGAGATCGATATAAGTACAACTTGTCAGTGGCTAATGTTCTCATTCTAGACATGTGAAATTAGATGCCGACTACTAAGTGGTGTTTATTAGAGCAGAATGCAATACGTCTTCAAGGTACTTCTCCGCAGCTGCATATTGCCTTCTCTTGTCTTCAATAGCCAAAGCAGCAAGAGCTTTATCCTGCAAACGTAAATAACCTCCATCCTCAGTGTAACCCACAGAATGCAGACAATAGAAGACTTCATTTGGTTAGGAATTACAGGAGGCAGATCTTGGTAGCTCCGCAACGTATCCAAAATAGGCTTTGTTTTCTTTTCTAAATCTTTCTTATGCTCTGCCATTTCCATCAGCACTCCATGATTGATATCCGAGGTGTATCCCACACGTTGTAATAGTGCCTGCGTCCAATTCATTCAGAGATATATAAACAATGCTGGCAAAAGTTAAACCAGAGAAATCGCATGGAATTATAAGAAGGAAATATATCTGCCCGTCAAGCATGACTGTGATATTAATCTTGACAAAGATGTCTTGGTGAAACGCAGTTGGCGAGGAACTTCCAGGACTGTAGAAAATCACTGGTGAAAGGAACCATACCTTCATACGCAGACCTGGATACATGAATTTGAGTAGGGAAGAGGGAGACATCCTTGAGCGATACATACCCACAGGACAGATGAATATTAGCACATACAACATGGAGGACAGGCTGGCAGGCAGCCAGGTAGAGAAAAGAGGGCGATATTTTGTTTCTCATCACAAATGCTCACAAGATATCAAAGTAACTGCTGTACAATGTCTATCATGGCATATACATCTTTATTCACAGGTTATAGAAACATCTCAAGTGTTACACCATATCCGCACAATTAAATATCAATTCAAACACTTGGCAAACTGTAACAAGGCTAGAAAGTACACCCGACTACACGTCTCACTAACCAAAATTGATCTGTCCTGGGTACTAGCTCATATAAGCATAGTGCGCATTCTTTAGACATAATTATATTGGCATACTTTCTGATCTCTGTATCAAGCTTCAATTAACTCAATCGTGAGAATATTCACTTAGCCTCCTCAATGCTGATAAACTATGAAGTTTAAAGGACGAACTATTGCAGTCAGGAGATTGTCAATTTGAGCCCTTGAAAGCACGAAATTCTGACCCAGAATGAAGTTCAGACTCAGTCTAGTTGGCTCATCCTTGAAACCATCCAAAGTTTCTAGATACTGAAGTACAAAAGGTAAAGCTCAAGATGGTAGAATTATCCAGTTCCTTTCAAACATCTTGTCACCAGATATTACTAAAAAATGTAGTCTGATTTGGTTCACAAATATAATGTGCTGAATTAGACAACAGAAAAATGCCTGCTCTAGAATATCAAAAGTATATTCGCAACCTCAACCATTTCCCATCCTCTATAATTTTAAATATGATACTCAAACGAAGGAAATTTCTTGCCTCATAGTTAGAATGTTGCATTTAAAGTTTATTCTCAACCTAAATCATTTATCATCCTATAAAATTTTAAATATGAAACTAAAACGATGGAAATTCCTTGTCTCATAGTTAGAATGTTGCATTTAGAGTATATCCGCAACCTAAATCATTTTTCATCCTCCAAAATTTTAAATATGAAACTAAAACAAAGGAAATCACTTGCCTCATAGTTAGAATGTTGCATTTTGTACTGCCTTTCCTTTGAATCCATAAGATCCAAATTTGTCTTCCATAGCTCCATCTGAGCTTTTTGAGTGGTTTCGTTATCAAACTTTGCAAATGTCCTACAACCAGAAAAGAACATCCCATACGATCTCACAAAGTTACTTAACACTTATTTATCAGTTCGGAAGCAGAACTATAGTAGACAAAAAAAAACTAGAACAACTTTGAAAAATATGTGAAAAATGGAAGCGGAGGACAAAACCCCTCAGTGCCATTAAGAAACTTCTGTAACTTACCTAAGTACACATGAAGGATCTCATACTACGCATTCCTACCAAGAAATTTCAATCCTTCTACAGTCCTTTGATAAATGAACAGTATGCAAGTCCAGAAAAGAGCATCTACTGCTGGTCAAAAGTTTTCCCTTCCTTCTTCTCTCATTACCATCTAATCTAGCTAACTCAGGCTGATAACTACGCATGTGCCGGCGGGGAAACTCTAATCTTTAACTTAACATCGGATTAGTGAGCCAGTGTTGTTTGTGTCGGTAGATTTATCAAAGGTAAGGCTGTGTCAAGTACTTCTTCAACTCACTGAGCTTTGCAATGGCCTTCCTGGTGTACTCCAGAAGCACTTTGGATTCCTTCTGTATCTTCACCCTCTTCTCTCCAACCTCATCCTTCCGGAGAGACAAATCCCCCATGGCCACCAAGAAGCTGGCATCCACAATCGCACAAGCGCCAAAGTCAGCACTAAATCTGAACAAAAAAACATAGAAAAAACAGCAATTAGATTAGAAAGGGAACTCTAACCTGCTCATCTCCGTATCCCTAATGTTGAGCAGATTCGCCACACTGGCGACGACCTGCGCCGACCCATTTGCGCTTGGAGACAGCCTCTCCTGTGCCAACCACACGCTCTCCAGGATCTCTCTTATCCTCACCGCTGCAAATGTAGATTAAAAGAAATGACAAGTCCAAATGCTAAGAACATACATGGAAAATTCTAGTTTGTTTTCATCCCCACTGCTAACCCCCGGAAGCAAAACGAAGGGGACGAATAAATTCGAAGATAATACAAAAGAAAATTTTACTGTTTTCATCCTTACAGCTGCGCACGGAGATCAAAAGCAATAAGAAGAAGTAGATCTACGAAGAAAATACGCAGAAAAGGGGGGGAATTTCTCTTTTAGGGCAGTTCGGGCTCTCCCGGACCTTCAGATCGGTACTCGGCGGCCTTCTGGCGGAGGTCGGCGGCTACAATGGAGGCGGCGCGAGTGCGAGCCTGCGAGAGGGAAGCCAGGGAGTGGAGATGCGCCAAACCCCGGGGGGTGTACTCGAACTCGGGGACCTCCCGGCCCGCCGCCTCGAATTGCGACGCCAGCCACGACCTTACGTCTGCGATGCGGGCGGCGTCGGACGTACTGCCGGCGTTCTTCGCCGTCGAGTCGCTGGTGGAGGACGCCGATGGGGGCGGGGAATCGGCGGCGGAGAGGAAGTCGCCGGGGCTCTCCATGCCAGTTAGTGGCGGAGGAGCCGAGTTCGGGTAAGCGGCCGCGGATTCAAACCGAAATGGGGTTTAGTTTTTATCGCAGATGAACCATCCAAACCTGAGATAAATTGTGTAATATTCAAAATAATGTTAAATAATTGCACACACGCCATTCAATTCATCGCTACATATTTTGAAAAAACTAATTTTACTAACAAAGTTGCAAAAAAAATACATCTTTCTTTTCATTATTATGTAAATGTATATAATGACGCCCACATGGTAGGAAATTTTCATACAACCATATAGTAAACTTTTTTGTGCTTATGAGTATGTAATATATATATTGAAATATTTTGTAATATTGCTTTTTTACACTATTAAAATAAAATATTAGGAATATTAGAGTAGTCTCCAACCTCGAATCTTATTGTAAAACTCAAACATGAACCCAAATAGGACTCAAATAAAATGGTGGGTATCCAAATTTAAATGAGAAATATTTATTGTAATAAACTTTTGGAAATAAAATCAAGATGGATTACAAGAAATCAATTCTATTGGAGAAGAGCCTCTAGTAAGGATTGTACTTTCAGTACTTGTGAGTCCAATAAAATTACTTTCTTATGATTTATCTCAATTTTGTTTAAAAAAAGTCTTACAAACAATATATATGTATATATCCTTATAAACATTGTTATTTGCATGTATATTATTGATCTATATTAATTGTCTGAAATACTCTTGATATGTCATAATGGTTGTAATTATACTCTAACAGGGGTATACATGCAATAAAATTTTTGAAATTTTTTACATGTATACCTATGTAAAGGGCAAGGTTGGCTGTATCACGCGGATCGAATATGCTGCATTATTCGTGGCACAATATAGTACGATCCATACCGTATCAATCAGTCGACTGATTTTCAGTTCACTTTGAAGACCAAATAGATCATGGGATTTGGACGTCAGTTTTACAAAGACCGGTCGACCGATTTCTCTTTATTGGTCGACCGATTTTGGACTATGACCTGTTGGACGTCTGAGGATGCTCACTAGAAGAATCAATCGACCGATAAGAAGAGATCAATCGACTGATTTTGGTGTATCGTACTAATGGTGTCGGGGCTCGCAAACTCTCTGGCACGGTCCAATATGGTCGTGCCACTGATATACACAGACACAGTAGCATAGCAAACCCTGGAAAAGAGTATAGCTACAACTATTACGACATGTCAAGGATATTTTAAACAATTGATATAGATTATGGGTATACATGTAAATAGTGATATTTGTAGGGAAATATATATTGGTAAGTGACTTACCATCGTGGTTTGCCATATTGTGCGGATCAATCGTGTCGCATTTCCCGTGGCACAGTATAGTACGATACCATACCACTAAGATACAGTAGAAAAAGGGCTAGTTCGATTTTTTTTGTGTGACGATCAATATTTAAAATGAGCAAACTTCAAAAGAAAATGAGCAAAACATAAGAACATCACATAAAGAGGTTGAAAATTATAAGAAACTTCATTTAATCATTCAAATTAACCCAACACAATCATCTAGTACCGTGATCTATGCCGTCTTGGGTATATGAAGTGGATGTCAATTAAAGTTCTTATTATCTAATTATACGAAATTTGTATCCCTCCATCACCAAGGGTATTTTGCCAAGGAGGGCCCTTTGTAATTTAGTATTATTATACGGATTGGATGGTACTAGATCATATTGCAGTGATCTAAACCAGTCAAATGAAGTCTTTTTTTATTTTTTATGTTCTATTTTTATTATTTTGAGATATTGTAGTTTATTTTACATATTTTATACATATCATACAAATTAACTCTATTCACTAACTTAATAAGATCTAAATTAATATCTTATTTGATAAAAATACTCATTGATCTCTGCGGAGTCATCAGATTTCAGCGACTATATGTCGGAATCTGACGACTCGTTAGTCACCGGTGGTTGGAATCCAACGACTCATCGGTTGTCAATAGTTGAAATCTGGCGATTGAACGCCAACGAAGTCATCGTATCCCGGAACGACTTTGATTGTGCTTACCTCGATAGAAGGACATCTGATTCTAAAAATAAAGTCAAATCTAAGGTCATCATAATTATAAAAAAAATGTATTGATTCTAAACACATAAATATCAGGAATTATTAATACATATATATTGATATTAAGTCAATATAATTATTTTTAGCTAATTTTTACTTGACAAAAAATAATTTAAAAAATTAAACTAAAATCATCATAATTTATATCATCTCTTAATTAGCTTATGTTTGAAATTTTATCTTAATTAGATATCATTTAGACTTCTTAGATGTGTCAGATGTGAGGAAGAAAAATAAAAAAGAGGGGGTGGGGAGAACCAAAGAGCCATGGCACAGTACGGCCAACCCTCGTTACCACTATCGCCTAAAACTATCGCTTCTCGTCTTCTTCTAAAATATTTCTGCGTAGTCCCCTAATGTGGGACTAGAGCTTCTTTTGATGGCTAGAACATTTTACAAATTAGTAGATTTAAACATGGAGGAGAATGTAAATCTAAAGAAATTTAATCATCAGATGAAAGTGATTTATAGAAGGTAGCACAAGGTTTGCAATCTTACACCATGAGTATGATCTATCGTGCTACCACGATCGAATTGGCTCGTATTAGGGCTAACAGGAGTTTGGGCAAGATCGGCACACTTGGTCCACTCCCCCACCTCCGATGGCCCCTTCCCCCACCCGCCAGTGCTCTTCATCCCCTCCCACACCCCCAATAGTCCCAAGATCTCTATGCGACTGGTTGGGGTGGTCACCATGGTCTTCGGTGGAGGGAGGAGAGGAGGTACAGGTGGAGGGCAGAAGGGGGTGGGGGGCGGACTCGGAGGTGGAATGTCACGCCCTTCCAATTTAGGAGCGGAATAAATCGGGGAGACATGAGCAAGGTGTATGGTAACGTCAATTGTGCGTACAATCGCAAGTATCAGAGCAACTAAATGGAAAATAATTGCAATAAACTCTTCATTTTATTGATAAATCTCCTAAGCTATTACAACCACTAATTCTGAGCCAAAATATAGAGCTCAATAACATCATTACATTGAAAAGGATAACTAAGCAAATATCTAACTAGACTCTACAATACTATGGTCATTCCATCACTATGACTCCAGGTCGCTCATCACTTCAGTCCATTCCCGTTAGTGTGTGTAGGATCATCATCCGACTTACCTGAAACACATATAACAAATAGCGCAGGGTGAGTGATAACGCTCAGTATGACTTAATATCTCATGTAAACAAGCATGCTTTAAGTGATTAATGTCTTGTAAAACGGGATAACTAGAGAGAACAATCAAGTATAGCCAAGAGAGTATAGCACATGATAGCAAGAGAACGATAAAACTCCCAAAAAGAATATATGCAAAACTACTATGATAAAGGATTGGCCATGTAACGAAATAGTGTATATAGTTGCACAAAAGTGCGCTTGTAGAGATAGCACATCTGGTTGAGCATCTTGTCAACCCAGAGAACGATAGTATAGTGATTGATATATTGATTGTCATAGATTAAATCTTGATAGTATTAAATGGCGCTGAGTGCATGCCGTACACACCCTGATCATGTTGACCCTCGCGAGGAAATGGCACTCTTCGGGTGCTCTCCCCAATACCAGATCGGGCCCTATTGCGCTGGCATAGTCATTGTTTGTTATGGCCAAATAGAGTACCAAGAATAGATGAGAATACTAGACGAATAGACGAGAGTGTAGAGAGAAAGTGAACAGATGAGAGTAAAGAGATAGTAGATGAGAATATGGACATATTCGTAAAAACAACGATAAGCAGGCGATAGTAACAATTGCTCAGCACTAAGTCGTGTGCTGGCAGTCCGGTAGAAGTCACAACCGCCCACTAGCCGTACTATGAACACAGGCCAGATGGTCCGCGCGTGATCTCAAGGTAAGAAGGAACACACTAAGGCTATTGGATCGTACTGATCCCTAAGGGTGTAACAGGTTTTAAGGGTACAATCAGCTCGTCGGCAATGGACGTGCGCCAAAGCCAAGGAGACTTACGGAGGCCTTGACAAGGAGTCCCTGGTCCAGTCAGGAGTATTCCCAATGGAGAGATAGTTCATGCCAACAGAAAGTGTGTAACGAAACGTTGTCCGTCTTACCTCGAGTGCTCGATGGCAGAGGGACGTGATAACGATGTACAAAGCACGCGAATAAAATGAAGACAAGTGTCATTAAAAATAATAGGGAATTTAAGTGAATTAATTTTACTTAATTATCAGATAGATTATTGAGTAATTTAATAAGGTCTAAATGGCTAACATTTATGTTAAGTATGTGCAAGTGTTAAGAAATCATGAGAGCATGAAAGATTGTGCATATGGCTTTTAAATTAATTAATTTCTGGTAATTTTTCTTATTAATAATTAACAGGTCGAAAATGTTCATGATAGTGATTAATTAATGCTAAACAAGGTTTAAATGGCATAAATAGAAGGGTTATATGAGTAATTACAGGTTCTGGCCGAAATGTTGAAATCGCGATGGGGGTACCCATTGCGTTTCAGAACGTGACTTAGCGGCCGGTCGTGACAGATGACCTGGGCCGGTCTGGGTGTGAACCGAAGGGAATCGTGACGGGTTGGCCCGTCGCGTTCAAGACGCAGCGGTCCTTCCTGTCGCAACCCTTCTGAGATCGCGACGGGTCGGGCCATCGCGATTTCAGAAGGTGGTCCGAGCCCAGAAAAGGGGTTCAGCCCTTTTTAGGGTTCGGTCCAACCCTTCCATGCATGTACAGGGTCATTTAAAAATCGATATAAAATCTTAGAAATATCCAAAAATCATGAAACTTGATTTAAATGAAAGTAGACATCTAGACCTATCAGTGGGCATGAGTAATTAGAAAATAGACATGTATAGAGCATGCTTTAACTAGTTTACATTTTTGTGACCTAAATCATGCACAGTTCGGAAAAATGATTTAATTCGCAAAGGATACATTATGAAAATTGGGGGAAATAGGGGCGTTTGAAAGCTAACATCATGTAGTATTTATGAGAATAATTGTATGGCATGGGATCAAGTACACGCATGGATTGAAAACAAATATGTAGGTTCGGGTACATGGAGATGATAGAGATTAGGGCATTTAATACTCCTTCATGGAGCAACGAAAATTAGGGAAATCATAGGACTTTCAAAGATGGATGTGTGGACTACCTATGGCCAAAATTATCTGATTTGTGCTTGAGAGATTGCCTATCCTTTTTGCGCTGTAAAGATTCATAGGGTTGAAAATGTGCAGAACTTGATGAAGCTCTTCCTTCCTAGCCTTCTTCTTCTTGCTCATCACGTCCTAAGCCTTCTCCTCCTCGTCCTCCCAGCTTCAGCAAGTGTCTAGGGGTTGGTAGAGACGAATTGGGAGTGTTTTATATGCCCAATGTCTCCTAATCACCTTAGAACTCTCTCTTCTCATCAAACTCTGAATTTACATATTTATCACCTTAATTCTAGTCTTTACCCACCTAATTGGATTGAAAAGAGCCCCAATTTCGTAGGTAGAGGGTTTGGTTAGGTCTAGGACTCTTGTAGAGATATTTAGAAGCTATTTTAGTCATTATCTTACCCTTTTTAATTTATTTAATAAATAAATTCCAAATTTTCACATTTATCACCCCCTTTTCTAGCATTTATCACCTAATTGGCTTGGAGAGAGATTTAATTTCGTGGCTAAGGGATTGGGATAAGTCTAGGTCTCTTTTCTAGATATATATATAAGCCATTTTAATGATTTAATTGACCCTTTTTAATTAGAGAATAGTTTAATTACGAATTTTATAATATTTTCTTTTATTATATTATTTTAAACTCATCTAAACATGAGTCTCCTATATTTATCTCTATTTCCTCTTATCTAAATCCATTTTTTAGATTAGGATAGAGCCCTATTGAGTTAGTCTAGGGATATGACTCTTTCTAAGGTAATTAAGAGTTAAAATAGTCATTATCTTAACCATTTTCTATTTATTAATATTTTATGTACGAATTTAGTTTAATTATCTCCCATTCAAGGATGGGCTCTTGGCTTTCGGCCCATGAATTCATGTATGGACCCTTTAGGGAAACTCATTACCTAATTTACTTAATGAGTTTTAATTATCTCTTTTATTAGAAAATTTATTCATGGGCCAAAATTATCCATTAGTTCAATTCTCATAATGGGCTATCATTACACTTTATTTAAAGTTTACCCACACTTTTATTTTGATTTATAATCCACTTTGGCATATATGACAATGGGTTTTCTGACTTATTTCTTAATTACGATATTAAGTTGCAATAATTATTAAACTTGGTTCAAATAATTTTTTCTATGTCCAAATTTTTTGATGGGTCATTAGAGAATATTATTTAAAGTAAAATTACTATTTTTAAGAAAATGTTCTATGGGTTTATACGCATGCAATAATGATGCATATGTACTAGTTTGTATTTATTAATTGACAAAAGTTTAATTTATTTATAATATTTAATTAATGAATTTTCTGTGGTACTATATCCTCCCCCTCTTAAAAAGAATTTGGTCTCCAAATTCCATGTCTCATTCAGTTAAATATGAATCATCATTTTATGCTAAAAGATATAAATCATGGTAAGTTGAGAGATACCTTCCACAGTTACCATTTTGTCGTTTGGAGAGGGTTGTGCCAAAACTTCCAGTGTATCGTGTTGTTTTGATTCTTCATGACATTGGTCCTTTACTTGTGGGCATTTTCTAATCTTGTGGCCTGGGCTGCCACATTGAATACATTTGCCTCGCTTCTTCCAGCAATTTTTTGACATGTGGCCCGTCTTACTGTAGTGCTTGCATTGTCCTTCATGAATAAGGGCTAATCGTCTGTCCTTCTTCTTATTCTTTGTTTTTCTCTTGTCACTGTTTGGTTGTTTCTCTTTTGTCATAGGGTTGAGAGCTTTGGTGTCATTGGGTATTTCCTTTAAGAGGGGACAGTCTGGTATCCGATGCTCTAAACTACCACAACGTAGACATGCACCCACTCTTCGCCAACATTCCTTAGCCACATGACCCGGCTTACTACAATGAAGGCAGATGATCTTGTAAAAGTTCTCACTACGTTCCTTCTTTGGGTTTGCCTCCTTTCCATGGTTGTGTCTTCTCTTCCCATCCTTTTTTGTTGCTTTTCTAATCTTTTTGGTCGTCCTTAAGACTTCTTCTAGAGGTTGGGCGTCTTACCGACAAGCCTGAACTAGCTTTTGAGTTGACCTAATTTCATCTTGCAGTGGTGTACATTCGGCATCCATGAGGAGTTCCTTCAAGACATTGGTTGGTATTAGGATACTAATAGGGTGTTTGGTTACACTTTTTTAACAATTTTTTCTTTTAAATTTAAAAAAGAAAGAGACCAGATATATAAACATGTTTGGTAAGTAATTTTTTTTTAAATTTCAATCGTATATAAATCTCTCTCAAAATAAAAACAACTCCCAACCAATTTTTTTTAAAATTACACACAGCACTCTCCCAACACCCCCCCCACCCCCCTGCGAAACCCCACCTCACCCCCCCCCCCCTGCCCTGCGAAACCAACCCCCCCTCCCCCATACGCCCTCACCCCCCCCCCCCCCCCGCCCATGACTGCCGGCCGGAAGCCCCCCCCCCTCCACCCTCTGCGCCCTCACCCCCCCCCTCCTGCCGGCTGGAAGGCCCCCCCCCCCACCCCTGTGCCCTCACCCCTCCCCCCCTCACCGTCGGCTGAAAGCCCCCCCCCCTCCACCCCCTGTGCCCTCACCCCCCCCCTCCCCCCACCCCCTGTGCCCTCACCCCCCCCTCCTGCCGGTCGGAAGGCCCCCCCACCCACCCCTGTGCCCTCACCCCCCTCCCTTCACCGCTGGCTGGAAGCCCCCCCCCCCCCCCTCCTGTCGGCCGGACCCTGCGCCCTCACCCCCCCCCCCCCTCACCGCCGGCCAGAAGCCCCCACCCCCTGCTCCCTCACCCCCCTCCCCCCGCCCTGCGAGCCCCCCCACCCCCCCGTCCCGCCGGTCGGAACCCCCCCCCCCCCCCCCCCCCCCGCGAAACCACCCCCCCTCCCCCCTCTGTTGAAACCACCAAAAAGATCACTATAAATTTTAAAAATTTTGATAATTTTACCAAACAGATAACGCTAAATTATTATAATCTTAAATTTAAAATAAAAAATTGAAACAACATAAATTTTTAGGTAAAAATAACTTTTTTTAAAAAAAGTGTTCCCAAACACCCTATAAAGTAATATTAAGCTGATACATGTATATGTGTATATATTTAAATCTTAACCATGGTTCTACCCAATCCTCACATAGGTATGATAACTAACTTAGACGTGTGTCATGGCGGTTTACCTAGAACATCCTAGACTTAAAAGATCCTAATAAGAACATCCTAGGCTCTGATACCAACTATCACGCCCCTCCAATTTAGCAGCGGAATAAATCGGGGAGACGTGAGCAAAATGTATGGTAACGTCAATTGTGCGTACAATCGCAAGTATCAGAGCAACTAAATAGAAAATAATTGTAATAAACTCTTTATTTTATTGATAAATCTCCTAAACTATTACAACCACTAATTCTGAGCCAAAACATAGGGCTTAATAACATCATTACATTGAAAAGGATAACTTAGCAAATATCTAACTAGACTCTACGATACTATGGTCATTCCATCGCTATGACTCCAGGTCGCTCATCACTCCAGTCCATTCCCGTTGGTGAGTGTAGGGTCATCATCCGACTTACCTGAAACACATATAACAAATAGCGTAGGGTGAGCGATAACGCTCAGTAGGACTTAATATCTCATGTAAACATGCATGCTTTAAGTGATTAATGTCTTATAAAGTATGATAACTAGATAGAACAATCAAGTATAGCCAAGAGAGTAATAGCACATGATAGCAAGAGAACGATAAAACTCCCAAAAAGAATATATGCAAAACTAGTATGATAAAGGATTGGCCATGTAACGAAATAGTGTATATAGTTGCACAAAAGTGCACTTGTAGAGATAGCACATCTGGTCGAGCATCTTGTCAACCTAGAGAACGATAGTATAGTGATTGATATATTGATTGTCATAGATTAAATCTTGATAGTATTAAATGGCGCTGAGTGCATGCCGTACACACCCTGATCATGTTGACCCTCACGAGGAAATGGCACTCTTCGGGCGCTTTCCCCAGGACCAGATCGGGCCTTATTACGCTGGCATGGTCATTGTTAGTTATCTTAGACAATCAATTATATGGCCAAATAGAGTACTAAGAATAGTAGACGAATAGACGAGAGTGTGGAGAGAAAGTGAACAGATGAGAGTAAAGAGATAGTAGATGAGAATAGGGACATATTCGTAAAAACAATGATAAGCAGGCGATAGTAACAGTTGCTCAGCACTAGGTCGTATGCTGGCAGTCCGGTAGAAGTCACAACCGCCCACTAGTCGTGCTATGAACACAGGCCAGATGGTCCGGCGTGATTTCAAGGTAAGAAGGAACACACTAAGGCTCTTGGATCGTACTGATCCCTAAGGGTGTAATGGGTTTTAAGGGTACAACCAGCTCGTCGGCAATAGACGTGCGCCAAAGCCAAGGAGACTTACGGAGGCCTTGACAAGGAGTCCCTAGTCTAGTCAGGAGTATTCCCAACGGAGAGGTGGTCCATGCCAAGAGAAAGTGTGTAACGAAACGTTGTCCGTCTTGCCTCGAGTGCTCGATGGCAGAGGGACGCGATAACAATGTACAAAGCACGCGAATAAAATGAAGACAAGTGTCATTAAAAATAATAGGGAATTTAAGTGAATTAATTTCACTTAATTACCAGATAGATTATTGAGTAATTTAATAAGGTCTAAATGGCTGTGTGCAAGTGTTAAGAAATCATGAGAGCATGAAAGATTGTGCATATGGCTTTTAAATTAATTAATTTCTGGTAATTTTTATTATTAATAATTAACAGGTCGAAAATGTTCATGACAGTGCTTAATTAATGCTAAACAAGGTTTAAATGGCATAAATAGTAGGGTTATATGAGTAATTATAGGTTCTGGCCGAAATGTTGAAATCGCGACAACGGTACCCGTTGCGTTTCAGAACGTGACTCAGCAGTCGGTCGCGACAGCTGACCTGGGTCGGTCTGGGTGTGAACCGATGGGAATCACGACGAGTCGGCCCGTCGCGTTCAAAACGCGACAGTCCTTCCTGTCGCAACCCTTCTGAGATCGCGACGGGTCGAGCCGTCACGATTTCAGAAGATGGTCCGAGCCCAGAAAAGGGGTTCAACCCTTTTTAGGGTTCGGTCCAACCCTTCCATGCATGGTACATGGTCATTTAAAAATTGATATAAAATAGTAGAAACATCCAAAAATCATAAAACTTGTTTTAAACGAAAGTAGACATGTAGATCTATCACTGGACATGAGTAATTAGAAAATAGACATGTATAGAGCATGCTTCAACTAGATTGCATTTCAGTGACCTAAATCATGCACAGTTCGGAAAAATGATTTAATTCGCAAAGGATACATGATGGAAATCAGGGAAAATATGGGCGTTTGAAAGCTAACATCATGTAGTATTTATGAGAATAATTGCATGTAATGGGATCAAGTACACACATGGATTGAAAACAAACATGTAGGTTCGGGTACATGGAGATGACAGAGATTAGGGCATTTAATACTCCTTCATGGAGCAACGAAAATTAGGGAAATCATAGGGCTTTCAAAGATGGATGTGTGGGCTACCTATGGCCGAAATTATGTGATTTGTGCTTGAGAGATTGCCTACCCTTTTTTGCGCTGTAAAGATTCCTAGGGTTGAAAACGTGAAGAACTTGATGAAAGCTCTTCCTTCCTAGCCTTCTTTTCCTTGCTCCTCACGTCCTAAGCCTTCTCCTCCTCATCCTCCCAGCTTCAGCAAGTGTCTAGGGGTTGGTAGAGATGAATTGGGAGTGTTTTGTATGCCCAATGTCTGCTAATCACCTTAGAACTCTCTCTTCTCATCGAACTCCAAATTTACCATATTTATCACCTTAATTCTAGTCTTTATCCACCTAATTGGATTGGAAAGAGCTCCAATTTCGTTGGTAGAGGGTTTGGTTAGGTCTAGGACTCTTGTAGAGATATTTAGAATCTATTTTAGTCATTATCTTATCCTTTTTAATTTATTTAATAAATAAATTCCAAATTTTCACATTTATCTCCCCCTTTTCTAGGATTTATCACCTAATTGGCTTGGGGAGAGATCTAATTTCAGGGCTAAGGGATTGTGGTAAGTCTAGGTCTCTTTTCTAGATATATATAAGTCATTTTAATGATTTAATTGACCGTTTTTAATTAGAGAATAGTTTAATTACGAATTTTATAATATTTTCTTTTATTATATTATTTTAAACTCAACTAAACATGAGTCTCCTATATTTATCTCTATTTCCTCTTATCTAAATCCCATTTTTAGCTTAGGATAGAGCTCTATTGAGTTAGACTACGGTTATGACTCTTTCTAAGATAATTAAGTGTTAAAATAGTCATTATCTTAACTTTTTTCTATTTATTAATATTTTAGGTACGAATTTAGCTTAATTATCTCCCATTCAAAGATGGGCTCTTGGATTTTGGCTCATTAATTCATGTATGGACCATTTAGGGAAACCCATTACCTAATGAGTTTTAATTATCCTTTTTATTAGAGAATTTATTCATGGGCCAAAATTGTCCATTAGTCCAATTCTCATAATGGGCTATCATTACACTTTATTTAAAGTTTACCCACACTTTTATTTTGATTTATAATCCACTTTGGCATATATGACAATAAGTTTTTTGACTTATTCCTTAATTACGATATTAAGTCACAATAATTATTAAACTTAGTCCAAATAATTTTTTCTATGTCCAAATTTTTTGATGGGTCATTAGAGAATATTATTTAAAGTAAAATTACTATTTTTAAGAAATTTTTCTATGGGTTTATACACATACAATAATGATGCATATCTTTTTAACTAGTTTGTATTTATTAATTGACAAAATTTTAATTTATTTATAATTTTTAATTAATAAATTTTCTGGGATACTATAGAGAAAGAGTGCCGACAAAAGGTGGGGGACCAAAGCGGAGGGTGGCAGATAGAGGGGAAAGGACGGTGTGGGGAGGAGAAGGAGGTGCCAATATAGTACGGATCGTACCGTATTATGCCACAGAAGGCTCGACATGGCCGATCCGAACAACACTGTCAACCTTGACCTTGAGACGTTGCTCCCCATAATTGAGACTTACACCTATCCCCCCATTGTTTTCATTTGGCACGTATGTCCAACTCCAACCCACAATCCTATGGGAGGCCCACTGGAGCCCTTCAGAAACTGGGCTGGACTTGTTATTGATTTCCACCAATCCAAAGAGATCTGGCTTTGGAGGATTCCCCTCTTTCTTTGATCTTTCTTTCTTTTAGTCTTTCTTTAATGATCAAACGGGTGATGTGAGATAAGTAAATAAAAATAATTCTAAGAGGTATTATAAATAAAAGAAAAACTAATTAATGCACTGACATCACATCAGGAAATTCACTTTTTTTAACTTCTTCTATAGTTTGCTCTATTGAGGAGAGTCAAGAAAAAGCTTGATGATAAAATTGTTCACTTATCTTTAATCATATAAAGTAAATGACTAGATCCCATTGCAAAGAGCAGGGTTTTTAAAGTAATACTTGAGTGAAGCTATTGTCTACTCATTTTGCATCCTCCATTGTGATGGGTCTACACGAGATTACAAGATTTGGACTTAAGAAAGCCCATCACAATATAGCATGACCATCAGAATCGCCACTAATGACATGGGGAGCTGCTCAGAGGCTATGTGATCAGCTCAGAGAAACATGTTATATAGTTGAAAGGTGGGAAAGTAATTATATATATTAGTTGTTACAAGTTACGTGTTAAAATAATATTACAGAATCGCATCAAATCACATTGTAAGTTTACTTGTGCTTGGTCTACCTATAATACAACAAAATGGTTGTGTATACTGACATGACTATTCTACACACACATGTATATACGACAAGAAAATTGAACAATTTAACGTGACCATTCTACGAACTTACGTGACATGTAACAATGTGGTGTTTAGCGTGGGAATTAAACATCGGGAACGAAAATTGTGTTTCATTCCCAATATTTATTTGTCCCTTCGTATCTATTTTATTTCATTTTATTTATATGAAATAGAACGTGGGCATTTTTCTTCTGTTCACACATTGTTCACAGGACGATGACTACGGCCCAAATAAATAAATAGTCAGAAAAATCCGTGGGGGTAAAATTATATATTATCGAATCGAGAAAGATCTTGACAGAGCGCCAGCCTATCAAAGTGTTTTTGTCATCATTGTCTTACCTCCTAAGCCAAGATATATGGGATATTAATTGTTGACGGTGAGCAGAAGGACGTACTCTAAAGAGGAGACTTCTCACATGCCATGCACATGAACGGAAAATGTTGTTCATGTGCTCGCGGTACACAAATTAAGTCATCCAATCTCTTGATTAGAAGGCGGCCGACTCCTTGCAAACGCAAAGGTGTGCATCTTTCTCATCACCTGTTTTCTTTGTTTTTTTTTTTCTGGTTGAACTACGTACTATCATGCATGCCCCCACAAAGCACAATATATAGGTAATCCACACTTTTGGTATTCAATTCCATTTGCCAATATTTACATCAAGATGGTGGCAATATTTTGGCCAATAGGGTGCCATGAAAAGGTTTGCAAGGAAGGAAATCATATGTCAACACTTTGCATTTTTACTAGTGGGGGAGTGCAAGGAGACTCCACACCCATCATTAGAGCATATTTATATCTATATTTGTATACAAACCGATGGACATTTCCTCGTTATGCCATCACACTCATAGATGGATACATTGGTTGATAGCCTAGAAACAAATCCCAATCTCCTTGGTTCATAGCTTGTGAGCAAGTGGCATGAATCAAACTCGTACTTAAGAGAGCATGAAGCTAGCTATCACGATTGCAACAATAGAAAGATATTATTAATCTCGAATGAGGCATAAACCCATGTAATTATTTAATGCCGCATGAAGGCTAAGAAATTATATAACTAAGCTGCCGACAACACTATAGTTCGGACAGAAAGGGCCATTAATGATGGGTTGCCTTCAATTCGACGACCTTTGAATGCAACAAGTCTTCCCCATATTGATTGGCTTTCAATTTTGTTTATAATTTTAATGGAATAACAATCAACGGTGAAACAATACCTGACCTAGTAACTTATTGAAAGTGGATACCGAAAAGTTGTGGGCTCTCCCTCGCTTTGTCGACTTGACTCCTCGATTCTATGCAAGGAAAGACCTTAATAATTATGTTTGATATTTAGATAGATTGGGGATAGATGGGATTATCATCAAAATAGTGGGGTTATCCTCAAAATAGTAAGGATAACTCCACTTTATCCCCAATCTATCTAAATATCAAACATAGTAAGGGTCGGTTAACATGATAGAGGGGTTTATCCCTCTTTTATCACCAATTTTATGTCCACAAGTAGTTTTATAACGTGTTTAGTTTATTCTTAGGTGATAAAAGTTATCCCTAAAGGATAACTCATTAAATATTATTATTATATTCTTAAAACTCTTATATATATATATTTGTACACAGACAAATGGTATCAAATTAAAGATAAAGGGGTGATAACTATACACACTATGTCACATCATATCACATCATATTAAAAATAATTCTCTACATAATTATCCCTTATTTAAATAATCTCAAACTAAAAAAATCTCTAAATACGAATAACTTATACCCAATTTACTTATACCTCTTATCTCATTATCAAAAAAGCCCAATTAGACAACTTGGTTCTACGTGGACTAATTGCTAGGCCAAGAGTTGAGAACTTTTGAACTTCTCATGTATGCATGCACAACTCATGTTCGTTCCTCTATCGTCTAAGCAGTTCGCACTTTGAGCGATGTAAGTTTTGGGTTAAAATATTCTGTGGTCACACTTTATTGAAAATGGCACATTGTTCCAAAGCAATAGCTAAGGACACCCTGTCTAGAATACTTTTTTTTTATAACGAGAAAATTCGCCCCGTGTGGTTTTGTGGGCTCAGGGATTGGTATTCGTAAATTCCAAAGTCATGACTTGGCAGCTCCTATTTTCTGTATACCCGTATTGCCCTTACCCCACTTGATCGAAAAAACTCCGAATTTACACACCTCGAGGATTGCATGTAAATTAGGTAAGCCCCCCCTCCCTCCCCCCCCCTCCAGGAATCGAACTCGGGACCTCCTACTTTTAAGCAAGAGTTCTAACCGATTGACCCAACCGGAGTCCTCTCCTGTCTAGAATACTTAGACATGAAATAGATCAACAGTCCATGTCATATGTGAATATTGAGAAATATTTATTGTATGGCCTAGTTCCGTGAAGGTTTGTCCCCCCATGGAGGTGTGTTCCTCCGAAGCCCTAGTGCCACCACTAGGACTTCTCAGAGTAGATCTCCTCCGGTGGCAGTGGCGGAGCTAGGGGGGGCAATTGCCCCCCCCCCCCCCCCAATTTTTTACATAAATTTTTTCCTTAATTTCTTGAGTGAATTAAATTGATGGGTATGTGAAGATTTTTTTAACTTTATTAATTGCCTCCCCTTGTTTTGAGTATCTATGAACAATTAATCTTATTAATTGCCCCCCCCCCCTTCTAAACATTTCTAGCTCCGCCACTGTCCGGTGGTCTCGTCAGAGGGTCTCATTGGCGTCGAAGATCTCTTCAGCGGGTACCATCACCCCTTGCGACAGTTAGTCAGATGGGGGGAGATTCCACCAGAGTGTCCCCCATCCCTCCTCCTCCCCCCCCCCCCCCTCCAGGAATCGAACTCGGGACCTCCTACTTTTAAGCAAGAGTTCTAACCGATTGACCCAACCGGAGTCCTCTCCTGTCTAGAATACTTAGACATGAAATAGATCAACAGTCCATGTCATATGTGAATATTGAGAAATATTTATTGTATGGCCTAGTTCCGTGAAGGTTTGTCCCCCCATGGAGGTGTGTTCCTCCGAAGCCCTAGTGCCACCACTAGGACTTCTTAGAGTAGATCTCCTCCGGTGGCAGTGGCGGAGCTAGGGGGGTCAAGGGGGGCAATTGCCCCCCCCCCCCCCCCCAATTTTTTACATAAATTTTTTCCTTAATTTCTTGAGTGAATTAAATTGATGGGTATGTGAAGATTTTTTTAACTTTATTAATTGCCTCCCCTTGTTTTGAGTATCTATGAACAATTAATCTTATTAATTGCCCCCCCCCCCTTCTAAACATTTCTAGCTCCGCCACTGTCCGGTGGTCTCGTCAGAGGGTCTCATTGGCGTCGAAGATCTCTTCAGCGGGTACCATCACCCCTTGCGACAGTTAGACAGATGGGGGGAGATTCCACCAGAGTGTCCCCCATCCCTCCTCCTCCCCCCCCCCCTAATCTTCTGTGTTGCCTCTATCATCTTATGTGCCTTCTTAGTCTTTCTTCCTCCTTCCCTCTCTATTGCTAGGTTCATTGCCGCACCTTTGCCATCCTGCCACCTCCCCATGCCCATCCCCACCACCTTTTTTTTTCTCTTGATTCCCCTCCTTATGTTGCTTCTATCCTTGTAGTGGTCCCCGTCATCCAAATTCGACTCCGCCAACCCAAAAGCCACATAGTCTCAAAAGGATAATATAAAAGTGTCTACTGGGAATGTATAGAAGAAAGAGATAACTTGCATTGATATCAAAATATATACATCAGATTATATTATCCCAATACACAATTGAAGTTCAAAAGAAAAAAAAAAGTACATAAACTTAGGGCATATCTCGAGGTGTACAAACTCACTAATTGCTAGTAAACGAGGTCTCGCTTATTGTTATGGAGGATCAGTTGGGGGTTAAAAACTCACCCGCTCACTCTCACCCAAAAGAGAAAGTAGGGATGTGAGCCTCACACTTCCATTATCTAAGTAGGGAGACCCCCAAAATTAGAAAGAAGCCACATTTATCACAATAACAAATATTCATGCTAGAAATAAATGAATATTAGAACTACACAGAAAATAATCACACCATTGTGCAATTCTGATAATCACACATGAACCACGAGTTTGGTGAACATGATGCTGCCACATGGAACATGGAAACTGACCTACGAAGCTAGTACCTGAACTAGACAAAAGAACACAAGTAACCTCATGCTAGTTTTGCAGTTAGAAACACATTCCAACTGTCACACCCATGTCCGACTACTTGCTGACTAGAGAGGCTATGGAGTCTGCACAACACAACACCTAAAGTGTAGCAACTCTGATTTTTTTATTTTTGATAAATAGTATTAATTGAAATAAAATGAGAAAGCAATGAATAAATGTGATAAATATATTTAAATTAGAATAAATGGTAAATAAATTAGAATTAAATAAATTAAATCAAAACCCATTAAGGTAAATTAGTAGATGGGTTATACTAGTGGTCTAAACATGAATGAATGGCCCAATTTGGATGGGAGATATTTTGGCCTAATTTTAGAGTTAATTAATTAATAAATTAAATGAGGGTAAGATAAAGACTAGGTGGGTTGTAATTATCCTAAAAAGGAGTCATAATCCTGCCACAAAATTAGACTTCTCCTCTATCCTATTAAGTAGATAAATGCAAGAAAATAAGGAGAAAAAGGTAGAAATTTTGAGTTTGAAGGAGAGAAGAGTTTTACAAGTGTAGGACTCTTTAAACCCACAAATACACCTCCACTTCGTGCCTAGCCGACCCTATTTAACCATGGGAGCTTGGAGCAGGAGGAGAAGGAGGCTGTGGACATGAAGAGCAAGGAGGGAAGACTTGGAGCAAGGGGGAATTCTTCCCTAGGATCTTAAAAACGGGAAATTAAGGTAGACAATCTCTCAAACTAAAACAAATTAAACTCGTCCCTAGGTAGACTATGATCTACTCTATCAAAGCCCCATGTTTACCCCCAATTTTTGTTGTGCCATGAAGGAGTATTTCATGCTCCAATCTTTGTCATGAACATTTACCCGAACCTATTTGTTTGCTTTCAATCCATGAATACCCTTGATTTCATGCCATGCAAATTTCATCATAAATACTGCATGATGTTAGGAATCGAATGTTCCCAATTCCCCCAATTTCCATCATGCATCCAATACGAATTAAATCGGATTCTATCACTGTGTATGTTTTAGGTCACCGAAAAGTAACCTAATTAAAGCATCTTCATTACTTGTCTATTTTCTAATTACTCATGCATGTTGATACATCTACATGTCTATTTTCGTTTAAAACTAGTTTCATGATTTTTGGACATGCATGCGATTTTATATCGATTTTTGAATGGCCCTATATCAAGCCATGGGCGGAAGGACCGAGACCTAAAATGGGGTTGTTCCCCTTTTAGGCTTCAGCCCGCCTTCTGAAATCGCGACGGGTCGGAAGGTCGCGACAAGGCTAGGCGCCGCGTCTTGAGCGCGACGGCCCGACCCGTCGCGATTTCCGCCGCACTCTTGGGCCTAGCCCGGTTCAGCAGAACGCGACCGGCTCATTTGTCGCGACTTGAAATGCGACGGGTACCCCCGTCGCGATTTCACTGTTTCAGCCAGAACCCTAAATTTTCATATAAACCCTATAAATTATGGCATTTAATCCCTATTTTACCCTTAATTATATGATGTTGTGAACATTAGTGACCTGTTTACTAATATTGGGTATTATTTATATAAACTCCATTAAATAAAAGCTATTGTACGATTATTCTTGCTCTCATGATTATCTTACAATTGCACACACTAAGCATTAATATTTGCCATGAGACCCTATTAAATTACTCAATAATATATCTGGTAATTAAGTAGAATTATTCACTAAATCTCCTTATTATTTTAATAAATTTGTCTTCATTTTATTCGTGTGTTTTGCATATCGTTATAGCATCCCTCTGCCTTCTAACACTCGAGGCAAGACAGATAAGTTTTGTTACACCGTTCTATCTTAGCTTGGACCACCTCTCTGTTGGGAATACTCCTAACAGGACCAGGGACTCCTTGTCAAGGCCTCCATAAGTCTCCTTGGCTTTGGCAGACGTCTATTGCCGACGAGCAAGTTGTACCATCAAAACCCTTTACACCCTTAGGGATCAGTATGATCCCACAGCCTTAGTGTGTTTTCTCTTACCTTGGGATCACGTCGGACCTCTGGCCTGTGTCATGGCACGGCTAGTGGGCGGTTGTGACTTCTACCGGACTGTCGGCACGCGACCTAGTGATGTGCAACTGTTACTATCGCTTGCTTTTCTTTGTTTTTACGAATATGTCTCTATCTCATCTACTATCTCTGTACTCTCATATGTTCACATTCTCTCTACACTCTCGTCTATTCGTCAATTACTCTCATCTATTCTTGGTACTCTATTTGGCCATACAATTGATTGTCTAAGATAAAAAACATAACTTATGCCAGGCAATAGAACCCGATCTGGTCCTAGGAGGTGCGCTCGAAAAGTGCTATTTGCCCATGGGAGTTAAAATGATCAGGATGTCGGCATACATCCAGTGCTATTTATACTATCAAGATTTAATCTATGACATGATGATCAGTCCATCCCTATATAATTTTATTTAATTATATACAATTTTGGTGATTAACAAAACTCTAAAAAATTATTTTCTAACAAGTTTTTATGAAGCTCAGTTACAGGAAATAAAACAAGTCAAATCTGTAAGTAATTCTTACACTATTTCATTTAAAGTTCATAGCATGTATTTCCTCTCACTCCACATCGATTTCTTTAGAGATACAACGATTCGGTCATCGATTTCACATGAAACAACGATTTCAGTTCACATCGGTTTCTTAAGAGATATAAAGATTTCTTAAGTGAAAGAACGATTCTATCGCTACAACGATTTCATCGCATAACGATTTGATAAGTTTGTAGAAGAACGATTCTATCGCTACAATGATTTGGTCGCCATAACGATTTGATAAGTTTCACAAGGATTTGGTTATCATAACGATTCATTAAGTGAAACAACGATTTCGGTCTCACAATGATTCGTTAAGTGAAACAACGATTTCGGTCTCATAACGATTCGTTAAGAAAAAAACCGATTTCGGTCTCACAAAGATTCGTTAAGTGAAACAACGATTTCGGTCTCACAACGATTCGTAAAGTGTAACAATGATTTCCATCTCATAACGATTCGATAAGTTACACAACGATTTGCTTATGTTTGAACAATGATTTACTCAAACAACGATTTGCTTATGTTTGAACAACGATTTGTTCAAACAACGACTTGCTTATGTTTAAACAATGATTTATTTACGTTTGGACAACGATTTGCTCAAACATCGACTTGTTTATTTTTGTACAATGATTTGCTTACTCTGTACAACGACTTGCTTACTCTTGTACAACAATTTGATTATGTTTGAACAACGACTTGCATAAACAATGATTTCATAAGTTGTACGACTATTTCTTTGTCATAACGACTTCATGGATTACATCGATTTCACACATGGTATTCAAATATATTTTCAAATATTGTGAAAGTCAAAGTCTTCCCACGCACATCTCTAATATCCTTGCAGTTATTATGACTGTACACATCATCTGCACATTGCCTTCTATTCTTATGTTTATATAGGAAATACTTTTCAGAATAGCAGTATGGCATTTCCAGTATGGTGTATATTTTCTAACGTTGACTGACAAGTATGGAGACAGTCTAGCTGTCTATGTTTTAGCATTTATTGTATGCAGGTTTCTCCCAATACCATACTATACAATGTTGGATAAATAGAAGCAAAGGATATCAAGATGAATCTTCTCTTTGCGTGCATGGCTTCAGAGCATTAAATGGCTACAAGCTTACCTATCGTGAACGATGGACCATGCTGTCTAACGTGTTTCAAGCTTAGAGACAACGACCACTTCAACGGCTACATGTTTCAAGAGAAGATATATAGAAGACTGATGACTCCATGAAGCACAACTTTTGATAACTTTTTGCACCTTAGAGCCTTCAAAGAAAAATCTTCAGCAACAAAAGAAGAGTTGCTTGCTTCACTACATCCGTTGTTTTAGCTCTTAGCTCTCAAGCCATCATTGTTTGGATTTTTATGAGAGCCTGTTGGTCTGAGAGATTGTTGTAGTGATTATCTTTCTCTCTCAGACATTGCCTCAGATCAAGCATCTGTTGTAAGCTTGGTCTAGGGGCCTTTTGCTTCTTTCACATTTATTGTGAAATTCCTCTTCGGGCTGTGAAGAGAAGACCTGTTGAAAACAGGTGGTGAGTATTCCCTTTGGTAAGGAAGGAAGACCTGTGTATCATGGTGGTTGTATACCTCTTCGGAGTTAGAAGAGAAGATCAGTTGTGGCTGGATGTCAGATCGACAATTCGATTTAGTAAGCATCGATTGTCATAGTCTCTAGATACATACCTGGTATGGCAAGGCAGTAATTGTAGGCCATTAGTCTCCGGCCTCGCCTAATGACGATTCATCAGATTCCAAACTGCAGGAGAAATCTTCCTCGATCGGGTATAACTCTCCAGATCATGGCTAAATGAGCCCAGATCGACGGCCCGGGGGAGTCGGTGCTGAATAGCAAATCCCAAGGGGAAGCTGGGATATGAGAAAGCACAGGTACCGAGAAGACTGTCCGGGACTTCAAAATAGCTGATTCCAAATACCGTCTTTCTACACTCAAGCAAAGGTCACCTGCAGTCATGTGTGAAGGAATAAAATTTTGAATAAAGGTAAATAGCTCCGGATCTGATGGGAGATACTCCGGGTAACCTTAAGGGGGATAGTACCCTTGTTAGTGAAATCCTAAGTTGTTGCTTGGGGACTGGACGTGGGACTCCTTGGGATAGGAGGTCCGAACCAGGATAAAATTTCATGTATTGTGTGTTTGTGTGTTTGGTGTCTTGATTAACACTAATACTAACCATCGTTTCTAGTGATCTTCTTTAAAGCATTTTTGTTGATAGGTTTAAATCAAAAAGAATTTTTAGAATCCCATTCACCCTCCCCCCCCCCCCTGGGCTTGCTAGCTAGCTGGGCAATAAGTGGTATCAGAGCCAAGTCTCTTCGACAAAGAGGATCTTACGATCTGAAGAGGAAAGATAAATGGCAGCTCAAGAGTATGCAGAAGGCCAGTCAGTTAACAGACCACCTTTGTTCGATGGTGAAGATTACAACTATTGGAAGACCAGAATGGAGTACTTCCTTCAAGGTCTCGATTTTCAAATCTGGGCAATCATAGAAGAAGGAGATCTTCTAGTTACCAATGAGAAAGACAAATGGACGGATGAGGATAAGAAGAAGATCTCACTCAACTGCAAAGCTAAGAGTATATTATGTTGTGCTCTCAGTAAGAAAGAGTTCAATAGAATCTCAGCTTGCAAATCTGCAATAGAAATGTGGGAGAAACTAAGAATCACCTATGAGGGAACAGACAAGGTTAAAGAAACAAGGATAGACATCTTGGTAGCTCAATATGAGCAATTTCAAATGCAGCCAGGAGAATCAATCACACAAATGTACAGTAGATTCACAGACATTACAAATGGTCTGGCTGGTCTTGGAAAGCATTATGAGATGGGAGACATGGCAAGAAAAATTCTGAGATCCCTACTTGCATCGTGGTCTCCTAAAGTGACAGCCATAGAAGAAGCCAACGACCTAAGAAGAATGTCTCTTGAAAAACTTATTGGGTCACTAATGGCCCATGAAATAAATATGGAAAGACTTGGAGAGTCCTCCAGTAGGAAGAAACATAGCAATGCTCTCAAGGCCACTGAAGAGACATCTGATGAAGAATCAGATGGTGATAAAAGCATTGGAAGCAGTAAAGATGAGGAAGCATTCCTATCCAGAAGATTACATCACATATTGGCTAAGAAAAAGTACCAGTCTGGAAGGAGACATTTCAAGAAAGGAAAAGACTTCAAGAAACCCGAAGTTAAAGATACAAAGAAGTCTGAACCCATTTGCTACGAATGTAAGAAGCCTGGACACATCAAAGCTGAGTGTCCTAAGCTGAAAAAGACTGAGTTCAGAAAGAAGGACAACGCAAAGAAATTCAGAAAATATAAGAAGAAAGTCATGGCAGCAGCATGGGACAACGACAGTGACTCAGATAGTGAGTCAAGCTCTAGTGAAGAAGAAGAAGAAAAGACCAACCTCGCCTTCATGGCAAATATAGAGGAAAAGGTAACCTCTGACTCTTCATTTACTTCCTATAATGAGTCAGATTCTGACAGTTTAGAAGAGGCTTTTAATGATTTATATAGTAAATATAAAGATGTATGTAAGATATTAAAAACTACTAATAAAAGTCATGCATGTTTAGAAATACTAACTCAGATTTAAAATATGAAAATGAGCAGTTAGAAAAACAAATTTCCGAACTAAAAAGAAGAAATGAACTTTTATGTGAAGACCTAAAGACTAAAAATGAACAAATAACAAATCTAGAAAAACAAGAGACTTTAAGTGAACTTAAAAAGGAAGTTGACAAACTAACAAAAGATAATGAATATTTATCTAATACAATTGAAAAGTTACTAATGGTAAATCAACTCTAATACTAAAAGGAGCAAGAAGATCAGGTAGGAAGAAGCATGGTTTAGGATATACTCCACCAGATAATGAAGAAACAATAGTCCACCCTAAAATCTATCCAACACTAAAATTTGTAGCTGAACAAAACGCTAAATGCAAATCTAACGTTAAGTACATCCCAACTGAAAAGTTAGTAGAATTTTTTACTGTAGTCATTGTAACAAATTAGGACATACTAAAGTAACTTGTACAACTAAACACCTAAAATGGATCCCTAAAAGAAAAGATGATAAAACTAACCATCAAGGGCGTAAAAGAACTTGGCTACCTAAATCTATGTGTCTCAATTATAGGGAAGCCTTAGAGCATCGAAGTGGTACCTAGATAGCGGGTGCTCAAGGCACATGACATGCAATAGGAAATTGTTCTCACACATTGAAGATGAAGAAGATACAGTGACTTATGGCGATCATGGAAAAGGTTCAGTGATCGGTTGTGGATCAGTTGGCAGCCAAGGTAGAACCCTCATTGAAGATGTTCTATGTGTTTAAGGACTCAAGCATAATTTGGTAAGTATCAGCCAGTTGTGTGATAAAGGTCACCAAATCAAATTTCAAGAGTCAAAATGTCTTATTATGAAAGATGGAGTAACAGTGTTAGAAGCCTGCAGAGAAAAGAATTTATATGTGCTTCACCTGGAAGAGTTAAAGGATCAAGATGTATGCCTTGCAGCAAACAAAGAGCAATCAGCTGAATTATGGCACAGGAGATTGGGTCACTGTAGTCTGGATGGAATTAGAAAATTGGTCAAGAGAAATCTAGTAGAAGGTTTGCCCAAAATAAGCTCAAGGATAAAAGGTGTGTGTGAACCTTGTGCAAAAGAGAAGCACACAAAATCATCCTTCAAGTCGAAGACAGTTGTAACCACCTCCAAACCTTTAGAACTGCTGCATATAGAGCTGTTTGGACCAATGAGAACCACCAGCCTAGGAGGAAAGAATTTTGGATTTGTGATAGTAGATGATTATTCAAGATTCACTTGGGTATCGTTTTTAGAACACAAAGATGACACCTTTGATAGTTTTGTTAAATTCAGTAAGAAAGTTCAGAAGGACATGAAGTTCAGTATAATAAGTATCTGATTAGATCATGGAGGAGAATTTCAAAATGAAAAATTTACAGAATTCTGTGATGATCAAGGAATTAAGCATAATTTCTCAGCACCAAGGACACCACAGCAAAATGGAGTTGCTAAGAGAAAGAATAGAACATTATTGGATATGGGCAGAACCATGCTGTCAGAATACAACCTCCCAAGAAATTTCTGGGCCGAAGCTATCGACACAACATGCTACATAATTAATAGAGTGATGATCAGGCCAATCCTGAAGAAGACAGCATATGAACTATACAAGGAAAAGAAGCCTAAAGTCAGTCACTTCAGGACCTTCGGATGTCCATGCTTCATCCACAACAATGGTAAGAGAGACATTGGTAAGTTAGATTCTAAGTCTGATGGAGGTATATTTATGGGGTATGCTTCTAAACCCAAAGGTTATAGAGTCTTTAATAAACAATATTTATTAATAGAGCAATTATTAATAGAGCAAACTATCCATGTCATTTTTGATGAATCTAACCCTTCCTTGAGAAAGGAAGTAGATAGTGATGATGATAATGCAGATAAACTATCTAAGAAACTCAAGGATACATCCATCAAGGATAATGAAGATCCACCCTTGGAAGAACTACAACAAAAGGAAATATCCCATGAAGATCTTCCAAAGGAATGGGGATACCGGAAGGATCACCCAAAGGACAACATTATTGGAGATCCATCTGTTGGGGTAAGAACAAGAGGTAATGTAATTCCATGTGACTATCTAGCATTTGTTTCTCAAATTGAGCCGAAGACAGTCAATGAAGCACTGTCAGATGAATCTTGGATTTTAGCCATACAAGATGAACTTAATCAGTTCAAGAGAAACCAAGTTTGGTCCCTTGTTCCGAGACCATCAGATCATCCTGTTATTGGCACCAAATGAGTGTTCAGAAACAAATTGGATGAAGCTATTGTTATCACTAGAAACAAGGCTAGACTGGTTGGTCAAGGCTATTCCCAAGAGGAAGGCATAGATTTCGATGAAACCTATGCACCAGTGGCCAGACTTGAGGCTATTAGAATTTTACTTGCATATACATCTGCATTGGATTTAAAGCTTTTTCAAATGGATGTAAAATCTGCATTTTTAAATGGCTATATAAAGGAGAAAGTCTATGTAGAACAACCTCTTGGGTTTGATGATGTAGATTTTTCAAATCATATTTTCAAATTGCATAAAGCATTGTATGGTTTAAAGCAAGCACCTAGAGCATGGTATGTAAGGCTTAGTGCATTTTTATTAAACTATGGTTTTATCAGAGGACATGTAGATAGCACATTATTTATTAAGTCTAAAGTCAAAAATATATTGCTTGTGCAAATCTATGTGGATGATATAATATTTGGATCTACTGATGAATCTCTGTGCAAGTACTTTGAAAAGCTTATGTAGGGAGAATTCGAAATGAGCATGATGGGGGAGCTCAACTACTTTCTTGGACTTCAAATCAAACAAGGCAAAGAAGGTACACACATCTGCCAAGTAAAATATACCAAGGAATTATTAAAGAAATTTAGATTCGATAATGCAAAGCCACTGTCAACACCAATGAGCACATCCACAAGGTTAGATAGTGATAAAGATGGTAAGAAAGTAGACCAAAAGCTTTATAGAGGTATGATATGATCATTACTTTATTTAACTGCTAGTAGACTTGATATTTTATTTAGTGTATGCATATGTGCAAGGTATCAGGTTGATCCTAAGGAATCTCATTTAATATCTGTCAAAAGGATCTTTAGATATTTAGCTAAAACTCATGATCTAGGTTTATGGTATCCAAAATTATGCGAAATTAATTTAGTAGGATATTCTGATACTGACTATGCTAGATGCAAGTAGATAGAAAAAGTACTAGTGGAAGTTGTCAATTTCTTGCAGGATGCTTGATTTTATGGTTCTCAAAGAAACAAAATTCAGTAGCACTATCAACAGCTGAAGCTGAGTACGTGGCTGCTAGAAGCTGTTGCACACAACTCGTATGGATAAAACAACAACTTGAGGATTATGGATTGCACATCAAGACCATTCCCTTGCTGTGCGATAACACAAGTGCGATAAATCTTACCAAGAATCCAGTTGTGGACTCAAGAACCAAGCATATAGAGGTTAGATATCATTTTATTATAGATCATGTAGCAAATGTTAATATAAATATTTCTTTTATAGATACATTAAATCAATTAGCATATATCTTTACAAAGGACTTACCTGAAGAGAGATTTACGTCTCTTATAAGGGAATTAGGCATGTGTAATTTATAATAGATTTTTCTGCATATGACTGAAATAATAAATCTTTCAGAATAATGCTTTTTCTCTCCCCTGAATTTAAGTGAATTCTTTAATTGCGTGCTTCATAAATTACTTTGACGTTTCATTATTTTATAAGACTTTATCTATATCAAAATCATATCTTTTTGTCATTTTCCGCATTTATTGCAGCGTCCTTTCAAAAGCAACTTTACCTTTTTCTTTAAATCCTATAATCTATGCCATACTGATTTCACAATCTCTCTCTTCTCTTTCGACTCGCCTGAAACGATAAACCCTATCGACTCTGGCATCGACTCTGTGAGATTTCAAAGAATCCCTCTTCTCCCGCCAAAAATCTCTTGAGGGCTTCTGCTCCATTCCTCCTCACGATCCACCAGAACCTCTCCTTGTTCTATTCCATGGCGATTTCTGGAGTTTCTGGCACTTTTGAGGGCTACGGCGTGACATTCCTCACAGCTGAGCAGCAGGCAAAATTTGCAGCGGTGAAGACGAAGCTCTGTGGGAACAAGGCTGTGGATATAGCTGATCTAGAGAAGAACGGCATGCACAGTGTAGTTGCAGCCATGGAGTGGATGAAATGGTCAAGGATGGTGACAATTTCAGAGGCAAGTTATCCGGATTTAGTGAAAGCTTTTTATGTTTGTCTGAAGGTAGAAGAAGATGGGTCCCTCACCTCCACAGTGAAAGGACACCCCTATTCATATTACTTATGATCTATTGGAGTCCCTGTTTAGAGTGTCTACCACCGGTCACAGCGGGGTAAACAGTGTGGATGTTCATGCCAAGGGTTTGGGAATCATAGGATCAGAATATAAGCTGAAGGATGGGAAAATTGACATCAACCAGCTGAACACCTTCAACCGGATCCTGCACTTCATCGTTTGCCAGATACTAGTGCCCAGGAGTGCCAGCTTCTCCACTTGCACCAAAGCTGATTCAGATATGATGTTCTGGGCAATTCAGAACCAAGGCATTAACATGGCAGAAGTCATTATTGAGAGAATGAAGTTTGCAACAACAACAATCTGGGACACAAAGAACAAGCTCAATGTGTATCTACCATATGCTCACCTTTTGACGAAGATTTTCCAACATTACAACATCAGCTTGAATGGTTAAGTTTCTGAGAAAATGGGGCAAGCTATCAGGTCCAGAAATCTAAAGAAAAGTGGATTTTCCCTTGTAGCTGGGGTTTGGACCAAGACCTCAGTCGCTGAAGGTGAGGCAATCATCGGAGAAGCTCAAGCAAAGGCTGAAGTCAGGGGTGAAGCACCTGTGGCAGCAGCTCAGGAAGAAGCAGCAGAGGTTATTCCAGAAATTCGTGTTCTGCAAGAAGAAGAAAGAGCAGAGATTCCAGTAATCCAAGAAGAGCAAGCAACAGCAGCAGAAGCTGAAGTTAGAGCTGAGCTTCCAGTGATTCAGGAAGAGGAAGCAGAAATCCGAATTGACGTTTCTGTGGGCAGCCCTAGAAGAATTGAAGACATACCTCCAGAACATATTGAGCCCATTGGGCAAGTTCCAGAGGCTGAAACCCCCACCTCAATTGTAGCATATGTGCTTAGAGATGTGCTGGAATCAATCACCAGCACTCAGGGGGAGCAAGAGGAAGTTGTGGCATCAGACCACAGTATAGATGTTCAGATGGAAGATGCTTCAATTCAGGGGGAGCATGTAGCTGAAAAGGATGCAGAGATTCAGGGGGAGCACATAGCTAGTGCCCCTTATGATCAGTTCAAGGAAGGTGTTGTGGAGAGCACCTAGCTCGGATGAGGATAATGTAGAAAATATGGAGCCAGTTGTTGACAAAAGTGATAAAGGCAAGGGTGTGGCCACTGAAATTCCACTCCTTACAAGAAAGGCACACCGGAGCTCAAGGAAGAAGAAAATCCATGTGCACTTGAAACCAGTTATTGAGAGGCTAGATGCACAAGGTCAGGTTCTCTGCTCTGTCCAATCAGATATTGCTTCAATATTTATAAGTCAGAGCACTGGAGCTAAGGAAATGGGAATGGTCAGAAATGCATTAATATGGGTGAGAAGTAAGTTGGGAAGCATAAAGGAATCAGTGTCTATTCTTTCAAATCTGATGAGGGCACAAATATCTACTCCTGCCCCTCCTGCTTCCACTCCTGATGTACCAGAAAGCAGTTCAGGGCCATCAGAGCCAAGGATTGAGGAAGTAGAAGTCCGGCCAGCATGGCCATCTGTTGAAGAAGTCCGGCCATCAGGGCCAGTTGATGTTGAGAATTCAAGGCCATCAGGGCTAAATGTTGTTGAGGAATCAGGTCAGGCAGCACAAGAAGAATCAAGGCCACTAGGGCCAGTTATGGATGAGCAGTTAGGGCCATCTGGGCCAGTGGATCGTAGGTCTTCACCCCCTCTGCCCCCAACAAGCCTAGATGCAAGCACTGTGACAAGCTGGGTCACACTGCCGAAGAATGCTGGAGGAAGGTAGGTGCATACCTACGATGTGGGAGTCGAGAGCATCGTATTCCCGGCTGCCCAATGCTTAAAGAAAATGAGAAGCGTCCTGTGGGACCAAAGAAGCCAGGTAGACTCCAAGCAGTTCAAGAAGCAGAAAATATCGAGGAAGGCGGAGTTGTGGAAGGTACCTTACCAGTCTTTTCTCAGTCAACATTTGTTCTGTTTGATACTAGCGCAACATATTCGTTCTTATCATAAGCATTTGCTGATACATTAAATATTAAATCTGCACCTATGGGAACTGAATTACCTGTTACAACACCACTGGGCGAGAAAGCCCAACTGAACAAATATTTTCCATTAGCTAATGTAAAGATTGGTGAATTAAATCTACGAGCCGACCTGATCTGTATGCCCATGGATGGCTACGATGTCATATTGGGAGCCGATTGGCTATCCACTTATGGGGCTATTGTAGACTGTAGAAGAGGAAAAATTTTCTTTAGTGAATTCCCTAAGTTGGCTTTTACAGGACGTAGACACAAGAGGTACTTATCTCTCCTCTCTGCTATTCAGGCACAAAGCATGATAAGAAAGGGCTATGTGGCATTTCTTGCCGCCATAGTAGTTGAAAAGAAAGCATCTAAGATAGCTGACATACATATAGTGTATGAGTACTGTTGATCCTTCCAAGGTTGAAGCTGTACTCAACTGGGAAAGATCGACCAATGTCACTGAAAATCAGAAGCTTTCTTGGACTGGCTGGCTACTACAGGCGGTTCATAAAAGACCTCCAAAATAGCTATACCTCTTACTCGCCTTACGCGAAAAGAGAACCCCTATGTCTGGAGCAAGGAATGTGAGAAGAGCTTTCAGACACTGAAGCAATTCTTGACATCTACACCTGTTCTCGTGTTACTAGTCAAGGGCGAAGGATTCTCAGTCTACACTGATGCATCTGGAATCGGTTTAGGCTGTGTGTTAATGCAGAATGAAAAGGTGATAGCTTGTTCATCAAGACAACTGAAGCCTCATGAGGTTAATTACCCTGTCCATGACCTAGAACTAGCTGTTGTGGTGTTTGCACTTAAGATTTGGAGGCATTATCTTTATGGAGAGCAATTCATTGTCTACTCTGATCACAAGAGTTTATAGTATCTATTCTCTTAGAAGGAGCTCAATATGTGACAAAGAAGATGACTGAAATATTTGAAGGATTTTGATTTCAATATCCAATACCACCCCGACAAAGGTAATGCGTAGCTGATGCACTAAGTTAGCATCCTTATCTTGCGTAGTCATGGGCGAGATGTAATTATTAGAGCAATTCACCAGGATGGATCTAAACATTGAGCAGAGAAGTGATCATGTGTTAGTAGCCAACCTTAGAGCACAATCTGACATCTTTGTCGAAATCAGGGAACAGCAAGCTAATGACCCATTCTTGGTCTGAGTCAAAGAAACCTTAGTTGACCGCCAGACTTCTCCATCACGGAGGACAGGAGGTTGTTATTTCAAGGAAGAACATGTGTGCCTGATAATGAAGAGTTAAAAAGGAAGCTGATGGATGAAGCCCATAAGACAAAGTATACAATTCACCCAGACGCAACCAAGATGTACCAGGATATGAAAATGTTATTTTGGTGGCCCAACATGAAGCGTGAGGTGGCTGAGCATGCCGCGCACTGCCTCACATGTCAACAAGTGAAAGCGGAACACCGACATCCCGCGGGTGTACTCAGACCCCTAGACATACTAGAATGGAAGTGGAAGAGCATCGAAATAGATTTCATCATAAATTTACCCCGAACTCGTGGTGGACTCGATGCTATTTGGGTCATAATATTTTGTTAGTTATTTGGAGGCTATAGTGCAATATGCAACTTGCAACATTTTACAAATCTAACTGACACTTGACGTACAAAATTGACATCTGGTAGGCCTAATCATATAGGTGCATTAGGAGATGCGTTTATTTGTAGAGTATCACTTGACATTAGAATTAAGATCTTTGGCAATTAACCATCACACTGCAAGAACACGACATGCCGCCAAATGCCCCTACCCAATGAGAATTCGGTTGAACACCGTAACATCACTACACAAACTACCTAAATGCCTCAACCTAAGCAAACACATTCAAGCAGTGTCCTGTAGACATCTACGTTTAGACAACCTCCGTAGACGCTTCAGAAATGACCACTTTCAGGTTTGGAAGTTTGAGTTCGGATCCTCCCAGTACATGGGAGGACCGAACTCAGTAAGTCATTAATAGAGGTAAAGTGTGGGTGAGAAATTTTTTAAGAAAATTTAAATCAAAATATGAAAATATTTTAGATTTTTTTTTTTGAAAATTTTTCACCCACTCTTCACCCCCACGAGTGACTTATTGAGTTCGGTCCTCCAACGCACTTGGAGGAACCGAACTGTGTGTGTTATCTCCACCCGATGCCTTGACGGTATCAGACCCGCCATGTTAACCCACGAAGGCCAGTAAAAGGACGCTTTTTTCACAAATACATTTTGAGAACAAAATTTTTGTAACAGGGGGGTTGGATAGAAATTGGGTTAAAGAGGGTTAAAAAAAAAAGGTTAACCTGTCAACTCAAAAGATTTAGGTAATTTAACCGTTTTTTACCTAAAGAAAAATGACATAAACATTAAGTTAAACAATCTCAAGATAAAACAATCAGAGATTATTTAACCTCATTAATTTCAAACTGGGTCGAACTAGGATGCATAGCTTAGACATCACATGTCCATTGCTAATTTCATATTTGACTTTTAATCTCTAAAAAGAGCATGTTTTTTTTTTAAATTAAGTTGCCTTCGTCTAGTGCTGGATAGACAAGTTAAATGGATTAAAAATTAATCAAAAAAGATTATACGGACTAAAAACTAAAAAATGGAACCCCAAACTTCCATTCAATGTTTAAGGGGGCATACCTGTAGGAAAACCCTTGCGTCATAATTTTCCGGCAACTTTTCCAAGCAAACTTCAATGACTCATTTGGGGTTGACTTAGTTATAATGAAATTTTATTAAAATTTACTCTTCTTATAATAATAAAAAATTTATATTTTTTTAATTTTTCTAAATAGTTTTAAAAATACACAAATCAACATCAGGTCCATATATTGACCATCGAGTTATTTTTAAGTTCATTGACCAAACTAATTTGACATCCGGTCCAATCTTAGAAGTTCTTTATTTTTAGGTCCTGAACCGGAGTCCACCGTCGGTTAACTGACTGTGAATTGCTTGAAATCTCCAAAATGCCCAAGAGAAATATATACCCACTAGGTCGATTGTAATCAGATAGTAGACACTCAATTCATATGAATTCAAACACCATTCTTTTTTTTATTTTGGGAGAACAATTCGAACATCATTCCACATGAACTATAATTACGTATGGCAATCTCATCTACTGTTCCCTTCCAACTGAGGGAGATGATTTCTAGGGATGCAAACGAGTCGAGTCGAGCCGAGTATTATGTTGCTCAAATTTTGTTCGTTAATTTTTAATCGAGTTCGAGTCGAGTTCGAACTTTTTTGAGTATTGAAAATGGTTATTCAAACTTGGTTCGTTAAATATTCTCAAGTTCGAGCTCTTAACGAGTATCTTAACGAGTCTAATTGAATTTGCGAGTTATATATATTATATATATATATATATATATATATATATATATTTATCTATATTATATATATAAGCCCAATTCAATTTACAAGTAAAAAATTAATTGTTTATAAGACCCAAAATTATTTTATTTCAAAGTCATACCCAAGATCCTCATCATAAGTTATTTGTTTAATTAATTTAGTATACTGTTTAAAATATTTAACAACTATATTTTAATTTTTATAATTAAAAATTAAATGAACTTGTTTATGAGCTTAAAAGAGCCGAAGAAGTATTTGCTCATACTCGACTCGTTTATTAAACGAGTTTAAATTTTTGTTTGAGTTTGACTCATTTACCTTATTAAATGAGCTAAATTCGAGTAACATCCGAGTCGAATTCGAACTACTTGTCGAGTGTATTACTTCGTTTACAGCTTTCCTTTCATAATTTGTATATTTACACCATCTTATTTAATCTTTTACATTTTAGTATTCATAACTCATAAGTATTTCCACCTTAACAAAATTTCTTAAAAATAAAATAATATTAAATTTTTTATATATAATAAGAAATTATATAATTCGAGTATATTAATGAGTAATTAATCAAGTATTTTGACGAGTATTTTATCGAGTATCTTAATGAACTGTTCACGAACGTATTCGAGTCGAGCATATCTGTTCAAACTCAACTCGTTTATGAATCGAGTTTATATTTTTGTTCAAGCTCGACTCGTTTATCTAATAACACTACAAGAAAAGTTATTATTAGCAAAGAAATTTTGCGACGGAAAATTTTCATCGCTAATCCGTCGCTGAGTAGCGACAGATTTGCTAGGCCACTCTTCCCTCGCAAAGCAGCGACTTATTAGCGATGGAAACATTTCTGTCGCTAATCTGTCGCTACTCAGCGACGCATCAGCCACAAAATAATTTGCTCGCCAATTTGCGTAGCCATTCAGCGTCGAATTTGCGACGAAACTTTTCCGTCCCTGAGGCGTCACTAATTAGCTGTGATATTTTGCGACAGAAATTTTCTGTCGCTGCTCCGTCGCTTATTGGCGGCGAACTAGCGACGATCTTTTCCGTCGCCAATCAACGACAGATCGGCGATGGAATTTGTTCGTCCCTAATTGGCTATAGAATCTTCCGTCGCTGATCCGTCGCTGTTTAGAGACATCTTCCTTTCCCGCCTACACTTAACTAACCGATGTTGCTAACTATTAGTTATATTATTTATTAGTAGCTTAATTATATTATAGATATAGTTATCTATATTATTATATATATAGTTTATATATTATTTTTAAAAATAAATAAGACAAATACAAATTCATTAGTTACACTTTTAGTTTATTGAATATATGTGTACACTATATGTTATTTTTACTTATTTTTTATTAACCATTGTTGCTAACTATTACCTATTTTATTTATATTATGGTAGTTTAGCTATATTACAGATATAATTATTTGCATTATTCAAGTATATATTATATATTATATAATTATTATAAAAATAAAATAAAAGGAAGACAAATATATATATAATATAAATATATAAGTTACATTTTTTGTTTAGTTGATATTATATATATATTATACACATTGTATTTGCATATTTATAAATATATATATTTGTTTAGTGAATATAATTATATGCTTAAAAATATTATATTTTATTTATTATATATTCAAAATAGTATATTTAACTTTTATATTTCATATGATGATATATTATAGTAATATTCTAATCCCGTCGCTAATCTGACGATGATCAACGATGGATTAGCGGCTCCTTCCTTCCGCGACTAATCTTTCTAGCTAATTAGTGGCATATTAGCGACAGAAATTTTCTGTCACTATTTTGTCGTTAATTAGCCACGACCCATACCGACGGGAATTGGGCGTCGCTAATTCATGCTGATCAACGACGGATTAGCAACATAATCTTCATCGCTGATCCGCATTAAGAGCATTAGCGATGGTTTGGCTATCATCTTTAGTCTTATTAGTGATGGCAGACATTCGTCTCTAGTAACATTTCACGACTATTCTTTTTGTCGTTAAAATATAATTGCGACGACAAATAATATCTCTTATTAAGACTAATATTTTTGAAGCAGATAATATCTGTATCCGTTTCAAATTTAAAAATTATCTGATTAAATTATCTGCTTCGTATTCGAATTATATTTGAAGCAGATACGACTTATCCAATTAACTATTTGGATCGAACTGATAAACCTATATCTGCTCTGTATCCGCTCCGTTTACGGTCGAGATAAACATTATGTAATGTGTTAATATAGTCACACGAGTACATGAAATAAATTTATATAATATTATCTTATTATGTCATACATAATCAATTTTATAATATTATCATATTATTTAAATTCTTTTTATTTTTAATGTACTATTTAAAAGTAGATAGTATAATGACAAATCAATTAGCAATAACATAATATAAATTTTATAACAAATATAAATGCTAATGATAAACTTAAATATGATTAACTTTATATAATATAATTGATTATATTAAAAAAAAATATTATAAATGAGTCATATGTTAACTTTTTAACAATCCCGCCAATTTCCCCAAATTCTTCCCTCCCAGCGCCAAATCCCTAATAAATCTCATCCCCTCCCTCAATTCCCGCACTCTCTCTTCCCCTCCCTCTATCTCTCCCTTGCCCGCACCTTTGAGTGCCGCCTGCACATGCCCCCCCTCCAATGCCTCCTCCTCCCCCCTCTCTCTCTCCGCTCCCCCCCCTCCGGCAGCGCCCAACGCCACGACCGCCTCGCCCGCTGCCCTGCTCCGTCCTCGCTACCACCGCCTCATCTCTCCGCCTCGGTGTGGCCTTGTCCAGCACTCCCTGCGATGGGGAGGTGGGTTGCCACCGTGGAGCCCCGACCGCCGCCTTGCGCCCACGCCAGTGTACACTGAAGCCAGCGAACCCGCGGGCCACCTCCGCCAAAGACCGCAAGTGCCCCGTCCGGCATCCTCTTCCTGTGCGCACCGCCCTGCCTTCAGCCCCACCTGTGACTGGGAGGCCAGCTACCCAGCGCCACGACCGCCTCCTCCCATTGCACACCCCGCCTGGATCTTCACCAATACCCCCCCTCCCCAGCGCCGCCTTCCCCTATGTGGCTTCTTGTGAGGGGATCCCAGCCAAGCCAGCAGATTGTGTCCTCGACGAAGCAGGCTCGCAGAAGTTGATCGACGACTAGCTTCCCATCACGTCGTCCAAGAACGCCAAGTGGTGGTACTCGGCATTCCACAATGTCACAGCCATGGTTGGCACCGGCGTCCTCAGCCTCCCCTTCGCCATGTCTCAGCTTGGATGGTATCTATCTATGATCTATCTATATGTTTGTTTATCTTTTGAATTCCGTGATTTATATATGCATTTGATTTTTTAATCATGACATGTACATACATAATATATACTGCTGCCGCATCTGCGTCTCGTTACCGCTGCAAGGGCCCTAGAATCATGGTGCTGGTTCTGTCGTGGGTGATCACCCTATACGTTGTGGCAGATGGTGGAGATTGCACGAGATGGTGCCGGGAAGTGTTTTGACGGGTACCGCCAGCTGGGTCAGTACGCCTTCGGGCTCTAGATCGTCGTCCCTCAGCAGCTGATAGTGGAGGTAGGTGTCAACATCATCTACATGGTCACGGTGGCAAGTCCCTGAAGAAGTTCCACGACACGTGTGCCCCGACTGCAAGTAGATCAAGACCACCTCCTTCATTATGATCTTTGCCTTTGTAAACTTCGTCCTCTCCCAACTGCCCAACTTCAAGTCCATCTCGGGGGACAATATTATCCAGGATATTTTGGTGCATTTAAGTATCAGTTCTTACAACCTCCTTGTCTAGGCCTGTGCATCCTTGGAGCCAAATTATCAACCTCCAGTGACCTTTGTAGTGGTTCCAAAACGGCATCATTCAACCATAAGGACAGGAATAGCATGGACAAGGGTGTAATATTCTACCAGTATACTTGCCTTTCTGGAGGCCCATTCCACCACAAAACTATTACTTTGTTGATGGTAATAGTACATACCTGCTGGAGCATGTGACACTATCTAGAAATAGCATTGACCAATTAAATGGTTAATACAAAAAAGTGCAAGGATTTATAGTAACATTCTCATTTTGGTTCTTAGGTTACTTATCCTTCAACCCATGGAGTGCATGAGGAAGGGATTGATGAGATATGCAAGATACTTAACGACAATGGGGGGCAAGTCTATATGGATGGAGCTAACATGAATGCACAGGTTTAACCTCTGCTCTTTGATGAAGTTGTCGCCATAGTCATAGCTCATACTTGTCAATATTGTTTGAGTTGTCATTAAACAGAAGCAATATATTTGAATAAATATGGTAAATTGTTTATGTACATTATGAAACTGTTCTGCCCATGAGCTCTCATATATGATCTGTTATTTTTCTTGCAAAACATGTTTTACCTCAATAGTAGACCCACACCAGCCAGGATCTGCGCATCGTCCGATGACTTGCCTGTCGCCAGTAGCGAGTCAACGGTGATATGACACACCTCCCAAACAGCCCTGTGAACTTTCATGATGATACAGTCATAAAATGGAGGAGAGATTCAACGGTAATTATAACAGTAATAAAACTGCCAACTTTCAAGGAAAAGTGGACTGTAAACTCCAACTTTAAAAGTAATAAAGAGATGATACAGCAAGAATGGAGGAGAGATTCTTTCCTAAAAATGAAAAGGAAAAATAAACTTACATCAATGAAGGCTACCCATAGCCAATATTTCCTTCTTTCAATGATCTACACAAATCTTAAGAATGTATCTATTCCAATGATATGAAGAATATAAAGCATGAAATGAGACATTCGCAATGTATATGACATACTTTCTCACAATATGGCATCATTGTATTGCTTTCAAATGCTCCAACAAATGGCATGGGGAAGAGTGTGGAACCCATTGCACTTTTCTATCTGAATGCTGACAGCTCGAATTTTCCTCCACATTTCATCAAATAATTGAAATGCATATCAAATTTTAACCCATCTTTCCAAATATTGTCTGTATTTCTCTGCTTAAATGGTAGTCTGCCTTCTTATGTGAATTAATTGTCATGGACTATCCATAGCATATGTAGTCTGCCTTCTTATGCATCACTACCTTAGAAATTTTTATGCTTTATAAATCTGCTGTAGGCTCCACCTGACCTCCAACAGCATGGCATTTCCTTGAACAAAAGGAGCATACATATCACAACAGAAAGCCCACCTAGCTGGATTATTGTATTAGTTAAGAGCATGCCACTAGGTTTCTGGGCAGATTGCTGATGTATTATTTTAGTTATGATCACTTTGTTACTGGTTTTTAGATAATGGGCTCAAGTTATGTTGGAGTTTGATACTATCCATCTTTAAATCAATTTTGACATCTGAAGCTACATTTCTTTCCAAAATTGTTCATCTTCATAATGCACTCTGATTGGGGAATCATTTCATATTTGTATGTCAATGGTTTTTCTCCAATTTTTGTGAAGGTAAACCAAAATGAAAATGTTCAGGACATGGTCTCAAAACTTGACAAGGGCCTATTACTAGTTTTATGTTTCATCTTCAGCTACATTACTTTTATCAATTCTCGATGCTTACAGTCTAGTCATAATTTTTATTTCTGTTATGATTAATTTTCTGACACTTTTAATTGATTGTTGATGCTGCATTTTGGGAAGGTGCAACATGTGCAAATGAGTGTCATAAATTTTTTTGCTACCAGATGCAGATAATGTCTCAAGAGATCCAGCTACTGAAGAATAAGGTGAGTCTGCCCTCTCATCCTTCCTATCCCTCTTCCTTCTATTTTTTCCTAACATCAACACCCGGGGGATTGGATGGAGGGTTGGATTTAAGTTTTATTCTTTCGACTAAAGAAGCTCATTTTCTAAAGGGTGTTGTCCATGTCTAGCTACTGAGATCCAACTCTTTTGCAGGCACATTCTCACCATAAGAGTGATGTCTATGCTCTAGCGGCCTCTCCGAGTCACAACAGAGTATTTTCTACAGATTCAGATGGGCAGGTATGGAAATTCTTGTTATGAGTTATGCATTGTCTATAATTGGTATAAAATTTTCTGTGGTGTAAGTTTGATATATATTTACCTTGGTTGATATAAAATGTTATACTTGCATGCCTTTGTCTTCAGGGTTCTGTTGTAAGGATATATATGTTTTCAATCTGGAGATAAATGGGGCTATTTTCTTGGTTCATTTCCCAAGCTTAATCAGGTTGGTTAATGCATCTCCTTTCTTTCATTTGAGGAAATTTCTATCATTTAGTTGACTCGAAATAAATAAATCACTTGATATCTGAATTGTTTCCATTCTGTTGTGGCCATTCTATTAATATATATATATATATATATATGTGTGTGTGTGTGTGATAATCTATGTATATTTGCATATCTATATATATATATATATATATATATATATATATATATCTATTTATCTATGCGTAATATCTATATCTATATATATATATTAATATGTATAATAGATATATCATATCATATATGTATATATGTATATATATATAGTATCTAGAAAAATGCTGGGGTGCGGCAGTGCGGCCCCACCGCACCCCAGCTGCAGCTGCTGGATCCCCATCCAACAGCTGCCCAAAAAAGGTAATCCAATGATAAATAAAGGTAATCCATATAAGATGATTATTGGTTACTGGATGCAATGTTATCATTATAGAAAGAGACCTGGGATCATTTTTCTTTGCTTTCAAACTTTTTAACACGTGGCAGGAAGTTATTCAATAATTCAATTGCTGGAATAGTTCCCGAGATTAGCGTTAGTTATGATTGGGTTGCTTAAGAAGTGGTGCTTTCCCCAGAAAAAGGTTGATCTGTATTCTATGCCAGGTTCTGTGATGGAAGAGATGGATTGTTAGAAGCAGTATTGTACTAAATAAAAGAAAAATACATCAATAAGATAACAACTTGTCCTCTAGCCAAATGGATGCTGAAGTCGTGGCCGGGTGCCGTCTCCGATGATAGACATGGGTCGGGTTGAACCGCATCCGTGCTCGGGTGTCCTCACCACTTTTCTTCTGACACTGATTTCCCTCGCTAAGACTGGCCCATAGTCTATGGAACTGCCTCAGTTTTTATATAAAAAAATTGCATTCTTAATTAGTTCATCCTCGGACCATGAAACTAATAGATCTGGTCTTAGAGATTCTGCAGCTTTAGCTGTGTGACCAGTACAATAGGGCTGTTTTTTATTTTTCTTCATTATCAGATGCCTGTGTATCTTATGCAATCATCTAGGTGCTGGCCAGCTAGAACTGGTAGTAGGTTTATAACCTTACAAACAGAAGAGACATTTCTACTGCCATGTGCGGCCAAGTGCCCATCCCAAGTTGTCATCCTTATGAATATGCAGTTGGACACTGCCAATAACCACATCTCTATTTGTATTCCTCACTGAGGCCATGCCAAATTATCTTATAATTCTGGGAGAACAATGTGCAGCTAATCTTTACCAATAATATCCTCAGTGCCTCTGCCTCCTAAAGAAATGGTATCAGCCTAACCACTGAGGGGTAAATGGATCCCATGGATCACTCCACTAACCACTCATACTCAGAAACTAAATTTGGAATTCTAATAGAGGGAGGTTGGGAACATGTTCAATTTTTTGGGATTTCCACCCCCCACTGACACAGCCCTAAGAGGAATAGCTGCTTCATTAGGAACTCGTGATTTGGCATTCCCATTAGGTAATAATTAGAACATAATTGTATGGTAATGCACAAAGCAACTGACCAATGCACACCATCTGCCCATCTCCTCTGAAGCATGACGGCCACTTTGTCAAAAGCATCATCATTCGTGGCACTTCTGCAACAACAAAGCCCCTTGAACAGTGGCAACTCTGATGAGCAGCTTGTTGACATCTCCAACACACTGCCTCTTTTTTACAACCTCTTGCTTGATGTCCTTTGCCAAATGCCAAGGCATTGGAAGCATAGATTGGATGTTGAAAGAGGCTTCCAATCTTTTCATTTGACAGGAAAGAACCTGCACTAGTTGATTTTGTTCTGCAAGCCTGTCATCTTTATGTTTTCTTTTTCTTCATTGTGCAACTCAACCTGAAAAATCGAACCGAACTGGTCGGTTCGGTTCAATTCGGGTTGAGCGTGCCCTCGGTTCAGTTCGGTTTGCTGTTGTAAAACCGAATAAACTGAATATATATTTTATGTGTATATTTTCACCAAACACTTTATAGTGCAGTTGGTTAACATTGCTCATTCACCAGGTCATGCCCTCAAATCTCGCCGAAGGCTTTCGGTATGCATTTTCATGAAAAGTTTTGTTTAAATTTAACCAACTTTATAGAGTTTCGAACCAAGCATCTCTGGGTTGGGAAGCCAACGCCCTAACCACTGGGCCACCGAAGCGGTTGCGATGAAAGAGCATTCGTTTCCGGTTTAAACTGAACCAAACCAGTACGGTTCGGGTTCACTTTGGAAGAATGGGCCAACCCGGGCCAAACTGACCTGTGTTCAGCCCTATGTACAATCACGGATGGTGCCCATGTGGGTTCTATTCTCTCATCTTAGCAAAAGTCAATAGTACAACTTTACCTTCTGTCAGAAAAGAAAGTCTCTAAGTTGGAGCATTCACCATATGCATCTCTGCACTATTTTTCTTATGCCTTTTAGTCTCATGCTGTAATCCTCGTTCCATCTCAATGAATTTATCATAAATATAAACTATGAATACTTTGATGGTTCCATTTTGTTACATTCAACTGACATCTGCATCTACAAATGTGATAATTTATATATATTGAAACATGACAGGTTGTTAAATTTGTTAAATTTGACCATGAAAAAGCCATCTTTTATATATGTCTGGATGCAATTCTTTGATCTTGAGGCTAACAGGTTTGCTAGAAAAATCATGAATGTGTCTGACTTTGTTGTTTTTGTTGTCAACTGAATTTGGCTGGGAGGGGCATCATTATGGACCTATTTCAAAATTTTAATTTGAATAACCAAGAAAATATTTTATTCCACTATTTTCCTTGCATATATCTCTTTTCCCCTTTTGGATTTTTATTGTATATTGTTGTCATGGACATTCGAGAAGCTGGGCACCAGGCTGGAATGGCGTTGGAAATGTCAACCATCTCCCAATAACAAGCAAGCCACACTTGGAATCCTTGATTTTCTAATGGATGCAAATATACTCCTTAGTGTAAGGATGCTATATCCAATTTCCTCTGCGTTTATGTACAGAAAATTAGAGTTTGGCCTCTTGTTCTTTTTTTGGACAATTAGATTTTCTTACTACTATTCATAATCTGTCATTCTTCAGTTATAGATGATCTTATAGCACCAATAGGGTAACAAAGGAAAAACACTTGGATGTCCTTCACTAAATGATTTTTCCCTATAAAAATCTCAAAAGGAGAGGTTGTTTACCTAAATCTTTCCAACTCAATTGAACAATGTTTTGCTTTTTGAATTGCATAATTATTTCTTTTATTTTGTGGACCCCCTCACGAATAGAATAGCATTGAATGGTTAATGTGGGTGGTGGGATGGGGTACTCCCTCCCTCCCTTGTCTCCAAGGAGACTGATCAGTCTGTGGGCCTGTACTAGCCCATCCTCACTCACTTGCTTTCTGAGTCTCACTTTTTTTTTTCTGGTAATGATATTCATATGTTTGCTTCTTCTTGTTGCTGTTGATCTAAAAGTTGCCATTTGTATTTCTAGATATAAGGGGTTTGGTCTGCTCATCTTAGTCTCCATGACAGACCCACATACTGACTGCAATAGGAAGGGCAAGATCTGTTTGTGCAGTAGTGGTGCTGTCAAGGAATGAATTTCCAATAGTTGGAGGAGCTTCAGGACTTACTGACTTGACTTCTTCTTGGGCCGGCAGTTCCACAGGAGATGCCTTGTCACGCTTCTTCTTCTTCCTGGAGTAGGTGATAAGTTCAGTGTTTTGTTGGCTAGGAGACTCCATTTCTTAAGTCTATCACATTTTCAGTGGTGGAAATTAAACTCTTTCCCATGGGTGATTAATGGGTTGATTGATGTAAGTTCCCATGTGATTCATTTTTCTGAATATATATTCTTATGGACGGTTTGTTAGACTCCAAAGTTTATACATAAGTGCATTACAGGCTATAATCTCTGCACGGCGATTGAGCAATTTCTTGTCTTGCCCAGAGTTTAAATCTCAAATGGAATGTGCATCTATTGAACAGTTGCATGAGTCTGAACCTCTATCAATGTCAAATTTTGAAGGCCGGACTGATACTAACCCCAGACAAATTGATGTTGTCTTCAAAGATGCAACATGTGGATGGTCAAGCAGCTACGAGGAGGCACAAAATATAGTCTTGGACTGCATAAGTCTAGGCATGCCAAAGGGTTACCTTATTGCTGTAATTGGAGAGGTAACTGTCTTTGCTTAAAAGCTCAATGTTTCACAGTTTCTATATCTATAGCTTGTTTTGTATCAATTAATTTATAAAAGGTTTTTATACAAATCTCAGTTGGAAGCAAGCTATAGATTTATGACTCTTGCATTTGGATTTGCACAATGCCAACGGTATGGAAAAAAAAAGATAAGAAAATGGTGTGCTGCAGTATTTAACATTAAAAGATGACCGTTGCTGTGATTTTTTTTTTTTAAGATTCCTTATGAATATTATACTGGTATGAGCCTTTTCTTTCTCAGATGAATAGGGATTGAGTTATACTGTTTTTTTGACATACAATTGAATTTTGTTTGCTCAAGGCTTTCAAGATGTGGTCATACCTTTTTAGTACAGAGCTTCAATTAGTGAAGTTGGACTGACAACTGACTTGTAAATCATTCTAGGAATTGTTTTTCAGGCATTAAGATGGACATATGGGGAGAGAAAGAACTGAAGTTATAGGAATAAAAATGGGAAGATGACACTTAGTTGGAAGGGTTTTCGGGTTAGGTACTTCACATGCACTATTGCACTTTCACTGTAGGTACTTCAGATTGCTTCTCCCTAAGACTCAACAAGGCCCTATAGGCACATGTGTTGAGGTCAGTTGGACAATAGTTTCATTAATTATCCAGATAATACCACGAAACACAATGGTCAAGCAAATTCCAATGGAAATAAGTTATGTAGTCAAAGTATAGTCCTATGAGATTGTCAAGAATTCAAAGGCAATCAAGATTGTACATTGAATATTAATGTATGAAAACAATAAACACACACAATAAATGATGCTTGTACAACCTGCATAGGCTATTGACAATAATGGGTGGTACTAGCTGGTCTTAGAGTCAATTTATGACAAATAAGAGTTGATTCTTATGAAACTTAGAGAGTTGATTCTTAAAAAACATAGGGAGATGATTTTTTTATGAATCTCATAGAGTAAATTCCTAAACTAGGAGTCAATTCTTAAAGACATTGGGAGTCTATTCTCGAAAAGACATAATTGGGAGTCAATTCTCTAAAAGATGTAATTGGGAGTTGATTCTCTAAATGATTGACTGAGAGTCAATTCTCTAAAAAACAAATTGGGGGTAGATTCTCTAAAACATAACTGGGAGTCAATTTAATAAACAAATGAGAGTTGATTTAATAAATCGAAGGGTTGATTTAATAAAGAGATGAGATCGATTTAATAAATAGAAGAGTCGATTTAATAAACAAAATAGTAGATTCTGATAACTAAGAGTTGATCCTTATAACTCTAAGAGTTGATTCTTAGATAACTCTAGAGTCGATTCTAACTTAGACATGATTAAGACTATGAGACTCGATTCTTTAAAACTGTGAGACTCAATTCCTTACTACTCGATTCTTTAAGACTATATATGAGACTTGATTATTTAGGACTCTAAGACTCGATTTTGAAGAGACTATGAGACTTGATTCTTGAAGACTATGATACTTGATTCTTTAAGACTCTAAGACTCAATTTTGAAGAGACTCTAAAACTTGATTCTTTAAGACTCTGAGACTTGGTTTTGATAAACTGTGAGACTCAATTCCGATGAACTCTAGGACTCAATTCTGGTTTACCAACATGAGACTTGTCTTATAACAGAGACTCGATTAGTTTGAGACTTGATTTATAATTGAGACTCGATTCTTATTGAGAGTTAATTATAAATTATCTTGGAAGGATAGAAACATGAAATTAAACCTACAAGAATGTTCTATTAAGATCAAACAAGAGATTGAACTGACTATTTGAATAGATTAGTCCTAACTTGCATAAAATAAAAACCTCAATTTTTAATCCTCAAATATATGCAATATACATGATATAAATTGGAAAAAAAACATGATATATATGATCTAGATATGAAACAAATCTACAAAAGGATTCAATCATGTTTAACCTAACAGAACACCCACACAACATAAAGATGATAGTTTATTAGCTTATTCAACCAACATCCTTATAATTAATTATTTAAACTTAATCCTCCAACATACATACAATCGATTGCTAAAGGTAATTGGAAAACTCAACATCAATAAATTGGTTATAAGGCTAAATAAATCAGCATACATATTAATCTATTCTTGTTTAAAACTTAACTAGAAATCAACATGCTCTACTTATATGGTGTTTTTTAAATCAATCTTGAGAGAATACCCATAGTGATGATTAAACTAAGTTGGCCCGAGAGAACATCTACCTTTCTAAAAGATTTAAGAAGAATAGAATAAAGAACGATGGAGAACTCTAAAGCCTCTGTGATCCTCTCCTCCAAGGATGACCATCCACGCCCAGCAACCTTGAGGAGCAACTAGGATCGACCATGAGAAGGTTAGGGGGTCTTATTTATAGATTCATAGCTCTCAAAGTCCAATTGAGACTCTAACGTGAGGAGAGAGAGAAAGTTACGATTTTCTGTAATTTCCTACTCAAATTGGAGCCTCTTTCTCCCAATTAATTTGGGTTATGATATAGAATGACCCTCCCTCGTTAGGCTATGGTTTTAAGAGTCCTAATTTGACTCTTATACATGTAGGATACCAATCCCATTCCAACTCAGATCAAGACTAATTTTAACTTCTGTTTTGATTAGGTGTTTGACAGGGATTCAAATCTCCTTTGTTGGGTTAGGTTTCAGCTTCATATTGCATTAGGTCTTAAGATTTAGCTCATTTGTTCCACCTTAATAATGGGTTTTTGGGCATTACAAAATTGAGGGTCATGTACCCATTTTAAGCTTTTTTTATGACCCATTTACGTTTCTGAAATTTTATGCTTCACTCTTTATTAATTTTTTATTCATTTATCTCTTTTTTTACTCTTTTAAAATTTTATTTATCTATAATTTAAAAATACAAATTGTTATAATGGGGGTCGTAGGGAAAACCCTTTGATATGAAAGTTAGCAAAGGGCAAGAACTCAAAGCAAAAAGATGAGAGAATTCAAGATCTTCTTCACTAATGTAAGTACAGAGAGAGTTCCTACCTTCAACAGAGAGATCCTCAGGGTTTATATAAGTGTTGGCTTCCCCTAACAGTTCTGTGAGGTTCGATAGACGATGAAATTAGATCATGAGACAAAACCTCTGGAGGAGTTTCTATTTAAGACTCTAAGATCCGTCACGATCGAGATTTATGAGTCATGATTACGAATAATCATTCAAGGTCGACTCTTCTCTCTATCTTAATCCTCCTACGTCCTTTTAGCTAGATAACTATCTTCTTGATGCAGTTTGCTAACTATATCATTAGGTAGATACCCTAGTTGACTTGGTCTCTCTCTAGTCGCCTTAGTAACCCGCATAATTGATCCACCTTTGTTACTGAGCTACATATGAAACTTCAAGTTTAAGGGCCATTGGGCCAATGACTTGTTCAGGATGAATGGGAGTTCTAGGTTGACTACTCTAATGGCGTGACCAAATGCTAAGCTTGCTTCTTATCTTACCTTAGCATGTTCTAAGGGTGTTGCTTGGGAATTATCTGTTTGCCTCGGATATCCCCTCTGGGACTCTTGTGGAGCTAAGGGATTCTTCCCCGTAGGTAGGAATATGGGGCCCAATTTCATTTCTTGGGCCGTAGTTATCATCTAAACTCTTGTTAGGAGGGCTGCAGTTTAATAATTAAGATTTCACTTCTTGAGTTAGGTTCAATATTTAAGCCTCATAATTTATGTTAGAGAGTCGAGATTTCTCCTCTTCACATATATAGCTCTATCAATTAGAAACATGCATGGCGAGAGGTGAAGGAAAGGGCTTTACTAGTTCGTGGTTAGGTTGGTTTTGCCGATGGCGCCATATGGAGTGCAATTATTCTATTTCCCTGCGTGTCAATTACAAATGTTTATCTATCTACCTTTCTACAGTATGTGTCCGACATGATGTTGAAGGATTATTTCTCTCATACTTTGCATTAACTTTATTTGCCGAGCTCACTTGGACAGTGAACTCAAAGAAGGTTATTTCTGCATGTAATTAAGAAGGCTATGTGCCTACTTACTTGGGCTCGCTCTATTTTTCTCATACTTCACATTAGCTTGATGGTTAAAACCGCTGAACTGAGGACTCCTTTCTATGTGTACACTACGCCCACATCTTTGCTCCACTCAAAGAAGTTTTTTTTTTTTTTTGCATTTAAGGAGATTTCTTCTTAAACCAAAGAGAGAGAGAGTAAAAAACCTTCCAAAAGGAGAGCTGAATTTGCTAATGCTGATCGGTAACTAATCTTTCCTTGCATGTATGAATCTAATGTCATTGCCAACAAAGAAAGAGACAAAATTTCTGCTACAACGTAATTTTGAAAACATTTAAAAGTAATGCTATGTTTTCGGGAGTATAGAATGATTTAGAATAGTCGTATTTTATTTTAATTGAGTCACTTGAGATATGTTTCCCAATGCATATTTAATATAATATATTTTTGTACATAAAAATAATATACATAAATAGTGATTCAATATATATAAATAATACAATAATAGACATAAAATAATATAACAATGTATATTATTAGTGTCTATTGTTATAGTATTTATGTATATTGAATCATTATTTAAATATGTGTTGAAAAGAACATCTAATTTAGACCAATCAAAATGAGGCACAGCTATTCTAAGTGCTTATAACATTTCTCAAAATTTAATCTCTACTCTGACACGACGTGACCTGTCTTTTTTATAGGCGGCAGCTGCACACGTGGAGCGACTCTGCCTACGTGTACTGTCTCCACGTCGTTGGGATGGCGTCTCCGTAAAAATAGCAAAATCTAAAGGCTATGAGGGTCTTTCCAACATGCCTATTTATCGAGGCCTCCCAAGCCACCTCGCCGCGGCCGTCAGCCACCGCCGGACCACCCCCTCCTCCACCATTCGGCCACCAAACAGGGCCGTCCTCGTTGTGTCCGGCGCGCCCCTCCACCCGACGTCGGCGTCGGAGGACGAGGAGGAGGAGATGGATCCGGTGCAAGAGCAGGAGGAGACACGACCGCGCCACACCGAGTATCCCTCGACGTCCACGAGCACCATGTCCCGCCGGAGGACGCGGAGATCCTCCGGCCGGATGTCGCTCCACCGCCGCTGCAGGATCCCCTCGCCGTCGGACTCGCTGGTTGCCACGATGTGGTCCTCCTGATCCGAACCTGCCCCCTTGCCCGCGGCGTCTTGATCTTGTTCGAACGTAGCGACACCGCGCAGCAGTAGTGCGTCGTCCACCGACCTGCACCGGGGCTTCTTTCCCCCGGCCTGGCGCTGCGGGCTTGGCGCCTTGACGCCGCCCTCGATGCGCCGCACCACTGCCTCGTCGCTCGTGTAGAGCCTTCGCTCGAGCGGGATGGCGCCTCCGGCAGCGGCGGCAGCAGGATGGAGCTTGGGGCCGGCGAGTGGCTCCCGGAGAGGGAGAAGCACGTCCTCTGGGTCGACCACTTGGCGGCAGATGGGGCAGGTGCAGTGGGCGGCAAGCCAGATGTCGACGCACCCGACGTGGAAGGCGTGCATGCACTTGGGGAGCACGCGGAGGAGCTCCGAAGCCGCGAAGCGGCGTAGGCAGACAGCGCACTCCGTCCCGCCGACCCGACGGCCTCGGAACGGGACCACAGGGAGCAACTCCACGACAGCCAGGTCCCCCGGCGTTCCGGCGCTTGTACCCCGGCGAAGCGGCCTCGCTGCCATACAGGTGCCCGCCCTCATGGACGAAGCGGCGACAGCTGTTCCACATGCAGATGCCGATAAGGAGGAAGAGGCAAAAGGCGCAGAAGGTGACGGTCACGATGATTGGGAAGCTGGTGTGGAAGAAGGCATCCGTCAGGGACTGGAGAGAGCGGGCGGGGGGAAAGCGGGGGATGGGGGGGCAGTGGCTGCGTCGTGGAGGAGACGGAAGTCGGCCGCATCTCCCACCAGCAGGGCCGGGGGTAGCGGGGAGGCCCGCCGGCCCAGGAGCTCGTACCAAGCCAGACCCATCGTTGCAGAGTCTCTGCTAGCTGCAGGGGTTTCGAATGGGAGCTTAGCGCGGGCTTCAGCTAGCAGACTCGAGTAGGCTACCGGCTTCCCTCCTCCGAGCAGGAAGAGCTGAGCGAGAGCACAATAGGAAGGAGAGGAGTGCAGCCATGGCAGAACAGAGTGAGAGGACGATCGAAGGGTTCGATGCAGATCAGATGTGGGGCTATGGTGGCGGATTGGGGAAGGGGAAGGTGGAAGGCCTTCTTCTCTGAGACCTTATTCCTTCTTCTTCTGGGTCTGCTCTCTCTCTCTCTCTTGCTCTCCCATGGCGTCCTCCTCCCTGCCTGCTGCTGCGGGCACGGCACTGCGGGGCGTCGACGGCATAGTGGCCAGGGTGACGCCACGGGGGGGACGACCGGGTTGTCCGAAGCAACGCATGGCTGGCGAGGGGTGGAGCCGTGGAGGAGGAGGAGCGCGCTCGGCTTCACGTGGAATGGTCTCCGCATCCGGCGGAGTTTGCCGCCCCCGTCCCAGAGGGACAGAGATCATCTGCTCCACTTCCCTGCCCCAAAAATTTTGAGTAATGCTAGGCTGCCGGAGGGGCCGCGCCCCTCCACACGCCCGACGCGTGGAGGGGGGCGGGCCCCAGTATTAATATTATTTTTTTATAATTTGTGTATATAAATGATGTATTTGTGTGCTAGTACACAGGAAAAAAAACAAAATCAGCATTTATGCTGGGGGCCCGCCCCCTCCACGCGGCGTGTGTGCAGGGGGCGCGGCTCCCCAGCTCAGCTTTGCTCCCGCACTGTCGGGAGCAAAACATTTCTCAAAAATTTTGAGAAATGCTAGGCTCCCGGCACTGTCGGGAGCCCAACCTCGCTGGAGGGGTCGCGCGCCCCCGCGCGCCCGACGTGTGAGGGCGCGGGTTCCCAACATTTAATGCTATTTTTTTTTTACAATTTGTGTACACAAATGATGTATTTGTGTGCATAAATACATCATTTGTGCACACAAATAGTGCACAAAACTAAAAAAAAAATAGCATTAAATACTGGGGGCTTGCGCCCTCCATGCGGCGCGCACAGGGGGGCGCGCGGCCCCTCCAGCGTGGCTATGCTCCCAGCACAACCGAGAGCATAGCATTTCTCAAAATTTTTAAAGGGTTTTCAATTTTAGGTCCATTTGTTTACCACTTATTTATTTTTAGTCCATTGATCAGAAAAATTAAGTTTAGCCTGTTCAGGTCCATTTAGTTGCTTAAGTTATTCTCTCAAGGTTCGCCGTATCGCGTGGATCGATCGTATCATTTTTCGTAGTACGTTACGTATCGTACTGTATCATATCATTAAAGACGATAGGAAAAGAGTTAGTTTGATTTTTTTTAGTTGTGTGAATTAATATATCTAATAAATTAACTAAAATTACTATAATTTGTATTATCTCTTAATTAGCTTATGTTTGAAATTTCATCTCAATTAGACATCTTAGATATATTTCGACACGACTTTGATTATGTGTACGGAACGACATCTTGTTCTAAAAATAAAGTCAAATTTAAGTCATCATAATTATGAAAAAAATATATTTATTTTAAAAACATAAATATCAGAAATTATTGATATATAGATATTGGGATTAAGTCTACCTAATAATTTTTTGATAATTTTATTTGACAAAAAATTAATTTAAAAAATTAAAATAAAATTATCATAATTTTATCATCTCTTAATTAATTTATGTTTGAAATTTAGTCTCAATTAGACATCATTAAGATCTCTTGGCCGGTATGGACTTTGATTTTATGTATATGACGGGATGACATTCGGTTTCAAAAATAAAATTAAATTTGAAGTCTTCATAATTATCAAAAATATACTGATTCTAAAAATATAAATATAAAAATTTATGATATATAGATATTGAGATTAAGTCAAACTAATAATTTTTGAGGTAATTTTTACTTGAAAATAAATAATATAAAAAGTTAAAATAAAAATATCATAATTTATATCACCATCCAATTATCTTGATTTCAAAATTTCAACTTAATTAGATATTATTTAGATATTAAATTAGAAGATCAATAAATTTAGATGAATTAAATTCTCTTTAACTACCCTCATTTTAACTGTCCAACCGACCGTACCTACGACTCGGAAGAGCGCAAGCACAGTGCGATATGGCCGTACTGCCACGGTACACGGCAGTACGGCCTACCGTGATTTCCCCATCCTCCCGTAGTTTGTGGAGGGTAGTAGGGGCACAAACATTTGCTTGTTTATGTAATCTACTTTGACACATGGTTAACCAGGGGTCTATTAACCCCCTTTTTTTTCCTACTCCATTTTGATTATTGGTTAGATAGATCTTTGGTTACTTTTTAATTTTTTGAGTCAACTTCTTACTTTGACTCTATTTATTTTTCATTAAAAAATTTTAAAATTTTTTGATTTTAAGAGATATATAATAAAATATTATTTATAATTTTTTAAAAAACTTTTAAAAAATTTTCCAAAAGAAAAAAAAAACTTACCACCCCCACCTCAAGGTTGGGGGGGAAGAGGGGGGCAGAGTTAACCCAGGTTCATGGGGGGTAAAAGGGGTTGCCCGCGGTTAGGCAACCCCCCCCCCCCCTTTGTACCCATGGGTAACCCTCGATCAAACCGGTAAACCCTATTTGGAAATCAAGTTATTTGAGTGGGTCTGTTTGTCTCTTTTGCCTATTCTGGAAATCAGGTTATTTGTATTGAGTCTATTTTGGAAATGACCTCCCAGGCCCCGGCCCCGGCCCCTTGAAGGCCAGCAATTATAGAATTCTGGAAATCAAGTTAATGGTTTGGAAATCACTAGGGTTGCAAATGATCAAATGCGCTCGACAAGTAGCTCGAAACTCGGCTCGATAAAAACTCGACTCGACTCGTTTACACTACAAAAAAAGCAAGATTAGCGACGGACAAATTCTGTCGCTGATCCGCCGCTAATCCGTCGCCAATAATATTTAGCGACAGATTACCGAGAAATTAGCGACGGAATGTTTCCGTCCCAAAAAAACTCGTCGCTAAATTAGCGATGAAAAGCGAATGTCGCTGATCAGCGCTGGAGTAGCGACGGATTTTTATTCCGTCGCTGATTTGCGTCGAATTATTTTCTCCACCAACACATCGCTAATTAGCGACGGATTTGTATAGCGACGGATTTGCGAAGGGAAAAGTGACCACGCAAATCCGTCGCGTCAACTAGCGACAGTTTTTTTTTTCTGACGCTAATCCGTCGCAAATTACATGATATTTTAGCGATGAATTATCTGTCGCTAATTAGTTGAAATTTTGAAATCAAGATAATTGGATGGTGATATAAATTATGATATTTTATTTTAACTTTTTATATTATTTATTTTCAAGTAAAAATTACCTCAAAAATTATTAGTTTGACTTAATCTCAATATCTATATATCAATAAATTTTTATATTTATATTTTTAGAATCAGTATATTTTTTTGATAATTATGAAGACTTCAAATTTAATTTTATTTTTGAAACCGAATGTCATCCCGTCAATATACATAAAATCAAAGTCATACCGGCCAAGAGATCTTAATGATGTCTAATTGAGACTAAATTTCAAACATAAATTAATTAAGAGATGATATAAATTATGATAATTTTATTTTAATTTTTTAAATTAATTTTTTGTCAAATAAAATTATCCAAAAATTATTAGGTAGACTTAATCCCAATATCTATATATCAATAATTTCTGATATTTATGTTTTTAAAATAAATATATTTTTTTCATAATTATGATGACTTTAAATTTGACTTTATTTTTAGAACAAGATGTCGTTCCGTACACATAATCAAAGTCGTGTCGAAATATATCTAAGATGTCTAATTGAGATGAAATTTCAAACATAAGCTAATTAAGAGATAATACAAATTATAGTAATTTTAGTTTAATTTATTAGATATTAATTAATTCACACAACTAAAAAAAATCAAACTAACTCTTTTCCTATCGTATCTTAATGATATGATACAGTACGATACGTAACGTACTACGAAAAATATGATACGATCGATCCACGCGATACGGCGAACCTTGAGAGAAATAACTTAAGCAACTAAATGGACCTGAACAGGCTAAACTTAATTTTTCTGATCAATGGACTTAAAAATAAATAAGTGGTAAACAAATGGACCTAAAATTGAAAACCCTTTAAAATTTTTGAGAAATGCTATGCTCTCGGTTGTGCTGGGAGCATAGCCACGCTGGAGGGGCCGCGCGCCCCCCTGTGCGCGCCGCATGGAGGGCGCAAGCCCCCAGTATTTAATGCTATTTTTTTTTTAGTTTTGTGCACTATTTGTGTGCACAAATGATGTATTTATGCACACAAATACATCATTTGTGTACACAAATTGTAAAAAAAAAATAGCATTAAATGTTGGGAACCCGCGCCCTCCACGCGGCGCGCGCAGGGGGGCGCGCGACCCCTCCAGCGAGGTTGGGCTCCCGACAGTGCCGGGAGCCTAGCATTTCTCAAAAATTTTTGAGAAATGTTTTGCTCCCGACAGTGCCGGGAGCAAAGCTGAGCTGGGGAGCCGCGCCCCCTGCACGCACGCCGCGTGGAGGGGGCGGGCCCCCAGCATTAAATGCTGATTTTGTTTTTTTTCCTGTGTACTAGCACACAAATACATCATTTATATACACAAATTATAAAAAAATAATATTTAATACTGGGGCCCGCCCCCCTCCACGCGTCGGGCGTGTGGAGGGGCGCGGCCCCTCCGGCAGCCTAGCATTACTCAAAATTTTTGGGGCAGGGAAGTGGAGCAGATGATCTCTGTCCCTCTGGGACGGGGGCGGCAAACTCCGCCGGATGCGGAGACCATTCCACGTGAAGCCGAGCGCGCTCCTCCTCCTCCACGGCTCCACCCCTCGCCAGCCATGCGTTGCTTCGGACAACCCGGTCGTCCCCCCCGTGGCGTCACCCTGGCCACTATGCCGTCGACGCCCCGCAGTGCCGTGCCCGCAGCAGCAGGCCAGGGAGGACGCCATGGGAGAGCAAGAGAGAGAGAGAGAGCAGACCCAGAAGAAGAAGGAATAAGGTCTCAGAGAAGAAGGCCTTCCACCTTCCCCTTCCCCAATCCGCCACCATAGCCCCACATCTGATCTGCATCGAACCCTTCGATCGTCCTCTCACTCTGTTCTGCCATGGCTGCACTCCTCTCCTTCCTATTGTGCTCTCGCTCAGCTTCTTCCTGCTCGGAGGAGGGAAGCCGGTAGCCTACTCGAGTCTGCTAGCTGAAGCCCGCGCTAAGCTCCCATTCGAAACCCCTGCAGCTAGCAGAGACTCTGCAACGATGGGTCTGGCTTGGTACGAGCTCCTGGGCCGGCGGGCCTCCCCGCTACCCCCGGCCCTGCTGGTGGGAGATGCGGCCGACTTCCGTCTCCTCCACGACGCAGCCACTGCCCCCCCATCCCCCGCTTTCCCCCCGCCCCGCTCTCTCCAGTCCCTGACGGATGCCTTCTTCCACACCAGCTTCCCAATCATCGTGACCGTCACCTTCTGCGCCTTTTGCCTCTTCCTCCTTATCGGCATCTGCATGTGGAACAGCTGTCGCCGCTTCGTCCATGAGGGCGGGCACCTGTATGGCAGCGAGGCCGCTTCGCCGGGGTACAAGCGCCGGAACGCCGGGGTCGACCTGGCTGTCGTGGAGTTGCTCCCTGTGGTCCCGTTCCGAGGCCGTCGGGTCGGCGGGACGGAGTGCGCTGTCTGCCTACGCCGCTTCGCGGCTTCGGAGCTCCTCCGCGTGCTCCCCAAGTGCATGCACGCCTTCCACGTCGGGTGCGTCGACATCTGGCTTGCCGCCCACTGCACCTGCCCCATCTGCCGCCAAGTGGTCGACCCAGAGGACGTGCTTCTCCCTCTCCGGGAGCCACTCGCCGGCCCCAAGCTCCATCCTGCTGCCGCCGCTGCCGGAGGCGCCATCCCGCTCGAGCGAAGGCTCTACACGAGCGACGAGGCAGTGGTGCGGCGCATCGAGGGCGGCGTCAAGGCGCCAAGCCCGCAGCGCCAGGCCGGGGGAAAGAAGCCCCGGTGCAGGTCGGTGGACGACGCACTACTGCTGCGCGGTGTCGCTACGTTCGAACAAGATCAAGACGCCGCGGGCAAGGGGGCAGGTTCGGATCAGGAGGACCACATCGTGGCAACCAGCGAGTCCGACGGCGAGGGGATCCTGCAGCGGCGGTGGAGCGACATCCGGCCGGAGGATCTCCGCGTCCTCCGGCGGGACATGGTGCTCGTGGACGTCGAGGGATACTCGGTGTGGCGCGGTCGTGTCTCCTCCTGCTCTTGCACCGGATCCATCTCCTCCTCCTCGTCCTCCGACGCCGACGTCGGGTGGAGGGGCGCGCCGGACACAACGAGGACGGCCCTGTTTGGTGGCCGAATGGTGGAGGAGGGGGTGGTCCGGCGGTGGCTGACGGCCGCGGCGAGGTGGCTTGGGAGGCCTCGATAAATAGGCATGTTGGAAAGACCCTCATAGCCTTTAGATTTTGCTATTTTTACGGAGACGCCATCCCAACGACGTGGAGACAGTACACGTAGGCAGAGTCGCTCCACGTGTGCAGCTGCCGCCTATAAAAAAGACAGGTCACGTCGTGTCAGAGTAGAGATTAAATTTTGAGAAATGTTATAAGCACTTAGAATAGCTGTGCCTCATTTTGATTGGTCTAAATTAGATGTTCTTTTCAACACATATTTAAATAATGATTCAATATACATAAATACTATAACAATAGACACTAATAATATACATTGTTATATTATTTTATGTCTATTATTGTATTATTTATATATATTGAATCACTATTTATGTATATTATTTTTATGTACAAAAATATATTATATTAAATATGCATTGGGAAACATATCTCAAGTGACTCAATTAAAATAAAATACGACTATTCTAAATCATTCTATACTCCCGAAAACATAGCATTACTTTTAAATGTTTTCAAAATTACGTTGTAGCAGAAATTTTGTCTCTTTCTTTGTTGGCAATGACATTAGATTCATACATGCAAGGAAAGATTAGTTACCGATCAGCATTAGCAAATTCAGCTCTCCTTTTGGAAGGTTTTTTACTCTCTCTCTCTTTGGTTTAAGAAGAAATCTCCTTAAATGCAAAAAAAAAAAAAAACTTCTTTGAGTGGAGCAAAGATGTGGGCGTAGTGTACACATAGAAAGGAGTCCTCAGTTCAGCGGGTTTTAACCATCAAGCTAATGTGAAGTATGAGAAAAATAGAGCGAGCCCAAGTAAGTAGGCACATAGCCTTCTTAATTACATGCAGAAATAACCTTCTTTGAGTTCACTGTCCAAGTGAGCTCGGCAAATAAAGTTAATGCAAAGTATGAGAGAAATAATCCTTCAACATCATGTCGGACACATACTGTAGAAAGGTAGATAGATAAACATTTGTAATTGACACGCAGGGAAATAGAATAATTGCACTCCATATGGCGCCATCGGCAAAACCAACCTAACCACGAACTAGTAAAGCCCTTTCCTTCACCTCTCGCCATGCATGTTTCTAATTGATAGAGCTATATATGTGAAGAGGAGAAATCTCGACTCTCTAACATAAATTATGAGGCTTAAATATTGAACCTAACTCAAGAAGTGAAATCTTAATTATTAAACTGCAGCCCTCCTAACAAGAGTTTAGATGATAACTACGGCCCAAGAAATGAAATTGGGCCCCATATTCCTACCTACGGGGAAGAATCCCTTAGCTCCACAAGAGTCCCAGAGGGGATATCCGAGGCAAACAGATAATTCCCAAGCAACACCCTTAGAACATGCTAAGGTAAGATAAGAAGCAAGCTTAGCATTTGGTCACGCCATTAGAGTAGTCAACCTAGAACTCCCATTCATCCTGAACAAGTCATTGGCCCAATGGCCCTTAAACTTGAAGTTTCATATGTAGCTCAGTAACAAAGGTGGATCAATTATGCGGGTTACTAAGGCGACTAGAGAGAGACCAAGTCAACTAGGGTATCTACCTAATGATATAGTTAGCAAACTGCATCAAGAAGATAGTTATCTAGCTAAAAGGACGTAGGAGGATTAAGATAGAGAGAAGAGTCGACCTTGAATGATTATTCGTAATCATGACTCATAAATCTCGATCGTGACGGATCTTAGAGTCTTAAATAGAAACTCCTCCAGAGGTTTTGTCTCATGATCTAATTTCATCGTCTATCGAACCTCACAGAACTGTTAGGGGAAGCCAACACTTATATAAACCCTGAGGATCTCTCTGCTGAAGGTAGGAACTCTCTCTGTACTTACATTAGTGAAGAAGATCTTGAATTCTCTCATCTTTTTGCTTTGAGTTCTTGCCCTTTGCTAACTTTCATATCAAAGGGTTTTCCCTACGACCCCCATTATAACAATTTGTATTTTTAAATTATAGATAAATAAAATTTTAAAAGAGTAAAAAAAGAGATAAATGAATAAAAAATTAATAAAGAGTGAAGCATAAAATTTCAGAAACGTAAATGGGTCATAAAAAAAGCTTAAAATGGGTACATGACCCTCAAATTTTGTAATGCCCAAAAACCCATTATTAAGGTGGAACAAATGAGCTAAATCTTAAGACCTAATGCAATATGAAGCTGAAACCTAACCCAACAAAGGAGATTTGAATCCCTGTCAAACACCTAATCAAAACAGAAGTTAAAATTAGTCTTGATCTGAGTTGGAATGGGATTGGTATCCTACATGTATAAGAGTCAAATTAGGACTCTTAAAACCATAGCCTAACGAGGGAGGGTCATTCTATATCATAACCCAAATTAAATTGGGAGAAAGAGGCTCCAATTTGAGTAGGAAATTACAGAAAATCGTAACTTTCTCTCTCTCCTCACGTTAGAGTCTCAATTGGACTTTGAGAGCTATGAATCTATAAATAAGACCCCCTAACCTTCTCATGGTCGATCCTAGTTGCTCCTCAAGGTTGCTGGGCGTGGGATGGTCATCCTTGGAGGAGAGGATCACAGAGGCTTTAGAGTTCTCCATCGTTCTTTATTCTATTCTTCTTAAATCTTTTAGAAAGGTAGATGTTCTCTCGGGCCAACTTAGTTTAATCATCACTATGGGTATTCTCTCAAGATTGATTTAAACTAAACACCATATAAGTAGAGCATGTTGATTTCTAGTTAAGTTTTAAACAAGAATAGATTAATATGTATGCTGATTTATTTAGCCTTATAACCAATTTATTGATGTTGAGTTTTCCAATTAACCTTTAGCAATCGATTGTATGTATGTTGGAGGATTAAGTTTAAATAATTAATTATAAGGATGTTGGTTGAATAAGCTAATAAACTATCATCTTTATGTTGTGTGGGTGTTCTGTTAGGTTAAACATGATTGAATCCTTTTGTAGATTTGTTTCATATCTAGATCATATATATCATGTTTTTTTTCCAATTTATATCATGTATATTGCATATATTTGAGGATTAAAAATTGAGGTTTTTATTTTATGCAAGTTAGGACTAATCTATTCAAATAGTCAGTTCAATCTCTTGTTTGATCTTAATAGAACATTCTTGTAGGTTTAATTTCATGTTTCTATCCTTCCAAGATAATTTATAAAATTAACTCTCAATAAGAATCGAGTCTCAATTATAAATCAAGTCTCAAACATAATCGAGTCTCTGTTATAAGACAAGTCTCATGTTGGTAAACCAGAATTGAGTCCTAGAGTTCATCGGAATTGAGTCTCACAGTTTATCAAAACCAAGTCTCAGAGTCTTAAAGAATCAAGTTTTAGAGTCTCTTCAAAATTGAGTCTTAGAGTCTTAAAGAATCAAGTATCATAGTCTTCAAGAATCAAGTCTCATAGTCTCTTCAAAATCGAGTCTTAGAGTCCTAAATAATCAAGTCTCATATATAGTCTTAAAGAATCGAGTAGTAAGGAATTGAGTCTCACAGTTTTAAAGAATCGAGTCTCATAGTCTTAATCATGTCTAAGTTAGAATCGACTCTAGAGTTATCTAAGAATCAACTCTTAGAGTTATAAGGATCAACTCTTAGTTATCAGAATCTACTATTTTGTTTATTAAATCGACTCTTCTATTTATTAAATCGATCTCATCTCTTTATTAAATCAACCCTTCGATTTATTAAATCAACTCTCATTTGTTTATTAAATTGACTCCCAGTTATGTTTTAGAGAATCTACCCCCAATTATGTCTTTTAGAGAATTGACTCTCAGTCAATCATTTAGAGAATCAACTCCCAATTACATCTTTTAGAGAATTGACTCCCAATTATGTCTTTTCGAGAATAGACTCCCAATGTCTTTAAGAATTGACTCCTAGTTTAGGAATTTACTCTATGAGATTCATAAAAAAATCATCTCCCTATGTTTTTTAAGAATCAACTCTCTAAGTTTCATAAGAATCAACTCTTATTTGTCATAAATTGACTCTAAGACCCTTAGCTAGTACCACCCATTATTGTCAATAGCCTATGCAGGTTGTACAAGCATCATTTATTGTGTGTGTTTATTGTTTTCATACATTAATATTCAATTGTACAATCTTGATTGCCTTTGAAATTCTTGACAATCTCATAGGACTATACTTTGACTACATAACTTATTTCCATTGGAATTTGCTTGACCATTGTGTTGCGTGGTATTATCTGGATAATTAATGAAACTATTGTCCAACTGACCTCAACACATGTGCCTATAAGGGCCTTGTTGAGTCTTAGGGAGAAGCAATCTGAAGTACCTACAGTGGAAGTGCAAATAGTGCAGTGTGAAATTGCACCGAAAGAGTGTTAGATTGCTCCATATGATTCATATTGTTTAGTGAATGTTAATGAGTGATTGTTCTACTTGGTCATATGGATAGTTATTTGAAAATTCAATTGATATTGCCAATCATGTTGCCCAAGACAGCACACCCAGAGGGGGGGGGAGGCTGAATGGGTGTCCTGGAAAATTTAAATCTTAAAACAATCTTGCAAACTAGATTTGTTAGTTATTAGTTAAAGCCACAGTAGTGAGAAGGATAAAGAAAAACAACCACACAAGGAATACATAGAAATTATCCTAGTTCGACACTGAGCCCCTTCTCAATCCTACGTCTAGTCCCTAAACAACCACTTGAGATTTGACTAACACTAGGGTATAGTACCCCCCAATTATAACACCAAATCTTAATTAGTCTTCCCTTCTACCCAAGGGGAACAAGGTCCACCTTAAGTATTCTCTTCACACCAAGAAGAGGAATACTAGCTTTTTTTGAAAAAAGGAAATAACCACTAGAGACCAAGTCTAAAGATGTTGAGCAGACTGGACACTTGATCTCGAAGAGGAACATGAGGCAATGAATCACAACTTAAGGTATACTCAGGTTCTTAGATTGCTCTCTCTCTCTCTCTCTCTCTCTCTCTCTCTCTCTCTCTCTCTCTCTCTCTCTCTCTCTCTCTCAAAGATTTACAAGAGTACTACAAGGGAGAGATTCTAGGACACTTGAGTGCTAAGAGCTTAGGAAGTTGTTGTTGCGCAGAAGTTCTTCACTTCCAAAAGTATTCTCTCATTCAAGTTTGATATCCTTTTATATAGAGTCGAACTTGTCCATTAATCCTCTTGTTTATATTGCATCCAACTTTTTATTGCCTCTTAACGTCCATCTTTTGTATCTAGCATATATCTATCACATTCTTTTCTCTAGACGTAACGTATACCTACATACGATCGTGAATACTTCTCTCTCTAGACTTTTCTAGAGAGAGAAGTTCTGTGTTTTTTTGGGGCTTGCCCCATCTTTAGCCTCCCCGTTGGGGAGGGGGCTAAGCCCCCTCCCCCTCCCTCTCGTCTTTGTCCCCGCCTCCGGCTGGCCTTCTCCTGCAAGTTGTGCCCCCCTCTGTCGGGGTCTTTTGGGTCTCCTACCTTAGTAGGAGGCAGCTTCCTCTCCGGCGCTGGTGTCCCTCCTCATCGGCTGCTCGGACAGATCGCGGCTTAGTAAGCTGGTCCCCCTCCGGCGAGATCTTTGGTTCTTCTTACCCCGGTGGTAAGAGGGTTTTGTTTCCCCCTGGGAAGAAGCTTGCCTTCTCTGTGAAGGCGTCCTGTTCCGGCACCGGTGGCCTCTCCACCGTCTGCCCAGAGGTCCATTTGCGGCGTTTGTTTAGCCTTTGTGTATTTCCCTTGTTTAATCATGTTTCTTCAAGTGTTTGCTTTCTGTGCGGCTGGGCGAGCTTCGGCGCGGCTGTTGCTCGTGTGCCATCCCAAGGCTCTTCCGATCTGCGGGCTCAAGTTTCATCTAATTTATTTTGGTTCGTCGGAGGCTACTCTCTTCCCCGTCGAGCTCATCCTCGGCTCAAGTGGAGGCCGAGGGCACGTCTTCCCCCGCCGTATTGTTGCCGGTGAAGACCGGCGTTTGCTATGCGGCGCCTTATGCGACGGTGGTTCCTGTAGTTTTTGGGCTTTTGCCCTCCTTTGGACCGATGGTCCCTTGTCTCATGGCCCTCTGTTTAAGCCATGCCCTGCTCCTGCTGTAGCCCTCTGCAGCTGTCTTGTTCCGGCCTTGCTTGGCCAGCTATTGTACCTCGTTTCGTGAAGCAATATGAAATCTATTTTAATGTCCAAAAAAAAAAAAAAACGTATACCTACATACATTTAATGTCCTAGATATAGAGAGAGAAGAGTATTGTGTGTCAGATCTTGACCCAAGTATCCACCTACTAGGTATGGCTTTTCATTCACCACCATATTCATGTACGAAGAGTAGGTAGACAGAAAGTTGACACATAGTATAACATGAAAATGTTATACTATGTTATAGCTGGCTCAATTCCAAGTATATAAAATATATGTATTGGAACTCTAACACACTTTATCAGAAAAATGGGCAAACTTTATAGTAATATATTTTAGGTGTGCACATGAATATTCAAACTTGATGCTTATGAGATATGACATGATGTCACTGGAAAGGAGTATTTTTCTGCTCATCCTTAAGGTTATTTTAACCGAGAGTTTCTTATCCCCTAGAGGTAGGGGTCTTCCTTTTCCCCCAACATTCCTCTTAGGCTGATAAAGACTCCATGGCATCTCACACAAGTTTTTTCCCCGTTGCCTCTCCCCTCTCCCTCCAATGAAGGTCTTCATCATCAACACCTCTGGTGCCACATATTTTCCTTTATCTTTCCTCATGACCAGAGGAGAGAGGGGATTGCCTGACACTAATTTTTATTGACTTTGTGGTATAGGAAGATCCTGTGGGAACTCAATCCCCCCCCTCCCCCCGAGGCTCCCTTGAGGAAAGGGGAAACTGGTGAGGCGTACCTGTAGTAAAAGAAGCTCAAGATTAAAAACTACTCACAATTAGCAAAGAATATGTTGACTCTTTTATCTCCATTTATGTGATTTTTGGTGATAAACAAAAACTACCTTATTATGTGATTAACATATTATTTTCATGATTTTGTCAACAGGAAATAGAGGCAAAATAATCACTCTAAGGATCATCAGTATAAGTACTTCAAAAACTCAATCTCAAGTACTTTATAATATTTTCTAAGTCCATATCGATTATAGAACAAGATTCATAACGATTGATGTTAAATTGTATATCGATTCCTGAACAAACTGTGTATCGATTCCTAAACAATTGTGCATCGATTCATGAACAAGAAATCTCTATCGATTGATATTTAAGTATTCCTCCTATTAGAACAAGAGTTTCTATCAATTGCTATTTGAAGTGTTACGTTGATTGCTGAACATCTTTAAAGTTCATCCTAATTACTTACCAATGGTTTAGTAGTCTTTCGATTGGTGAACAATGTTCTGATTGATGAACATCACCATATCAATTGGTGACCAAGTGGCGTGACTCGTACCAATTACTATTGTTTTTACACCGAACGGTGAACACTTGCCTCTCAACATATTGATTGGTGAATAAGTGGCTAGACTCATTCTAATTGGTGTTATAATTGTTCTGATTGGTGAACAACATACCGATTAGAATTATAAATATTTTGATTACTGACTAACAATGCTTATGTTGTATCGATTAGTGAATACTTAATCTATACTATTCTGATTAATGCTATTCACTTATCGATTATTGAATATGTATCACATTTCATATCGATTAGTGAACACTTGACTTATGTACTATTGATTAGTGACTAAATCGATTTCGATTAGTGAACAAACTATTTATTCATATCGATTACTAAAGTCTGACTTCAGTTATAATTCACTTATAATCATGACTGCATCGATTGTCTAGCGAAAATTCTTTAGCGCACAAATTTACTTTCAAATTTAATTTATGTGTTTCATGTAATATCTCCAACATGTCTGAAAGTCTCCAACATTAAATGCAACAAGTAATACTTTTCAGACCTAAGCTATATGTTCTTACCTTGTGCATGGTGCAGAAAGACATTTCTTTTCTGGCAGATAGAAAAGAAAACTACCTTGAACAGTAGGTTGTCAGCCGGAAATAGGGGTTTCTACATAAGAGGCATGGGTGTTGACTGATGTATGATCTCTCTTACCTAACACCACTCTCTGTGCATTAAATGTAGTAGGTATCTAGTTCTCTCTTGAAGTAATCGTTAGACACAAGCTAATGCCTTGGAAGCATGCATGAATCGAAGAAGAAGAAGACTCTAACAGACATCTCAACAGATATCTCCCCAAGAAGTATATAAAAGAAGAAGACCAAGCTTCACACAAACAAGAGAACAATGATAGACAACACAACTTTGAGAGAGCAAGCTAACCATCCTTCAACTCGTGTGAAGAAAAGAAAGCTAAGCATTAAAGTCATCATCTTCTAGCTTTCATCCTCTCTCTATCTCACTATGTTCCTATTGAACACTTCTTTCTGAGATAGACTTGTTGTTTGTCTAAGAGAGTGATCCCTTGTATACTTTGATCCTCTTAGGCGTCGTCTTAGATCAAGCCTCTTTATTGTTCATCTTGGGCTTGGTTTAGGGACTCTTAGATATCTCTTTGAGATCTAGGTTGTACCTCTTCGGTTGAAGATAAGGCTTACTGTGCAAGCGTTGTTTCCCCTTGTGTAGAAGGGAAGACCAGCGGTGTGCTGGGTGGTTTGTCCAATTGAGGGACTATAATACTTAGTGCTCCCCCTGTGTAGAAAGGAAGACCAGTTGAACTGGGTATTGTACGTCTCCTTAAGGGGGACTATACCCTTGGTTTAGTGAAATCTCTAGTGTTCTTGGTGACTAGACATAGGGCTGAGGGAAAACTCAGTGCCAAACCAGGATAAATCTGTGTATCTTGTGTGTATGATTGTTTGTGTATATTGTCGCTATTATCTAACACTAATAATTACGTTTAAGATTTATTTTTGAGTTGCAAACTAACACTAACCATCATGTTTTAGTGTTTGAGTTTTTAACTTTTAGAAATCTCATTTAAGCAACCCATTCAACCCCCCCCCCCCCCTCTTTTGGGCTTGCTAACTGGGCACATAATCTTCTACCAACAATAAGTTACCTCTATGTTTTCTATGTTTTTTAGGAGTGTCACCGTATGCCAATAGCTAGGTAATCCCAGTCAGCTCGTCCACAAAAGTGTGGCTCCTCATCAATACCTCAATCGATGCTTCCAACCCCTGGACGTTGGGGAACCGATCAAGAATGTGACGGCATGAGAACTTGGGCCTCGTAAGGGAAATGTTGGTTAGTGGCCCCCAAGGCGCAACAAACCCAGAAATAGTAGGATTTCCACCCATTGGGTATGGTACCTTGAGAAGTGAGTGTGAGAAAGCTAATGCCCTCTTGAGCCCTAAAGAAATAAAAGTCATCACCGACTGGTGGATACTTCCTCAATTCATAGAAAACTTGAAAGAGATGAAGACATGGGTTAACTTTGTTCATAGTGCAACAAACGATAAAGTTAAAGTTATATATGAAAGCATATGAGTAGGACTCCAACTGAATGAGGGCCAAACCATAATGCCACAAGAGTAGCAACATGAATGGGTGGAAAAGAAGGTGAAATCATGATTTCAAGGCGAATGCATAAAGGCAAAACGAGTTGAGCCAGATAATCGTGCTTAGCTCATCTGGATGGGGTAAGGAAATGTGATATTCCAGATGAATGTTGTAGCATAAAGAATGTTCGGATCATCTTACATTAGTTGTGGTGGCCAGTGTGTGGCCCATGTTGTGTGTAGCAGGTACTTACATAGGTTTCCGGGGCGTTGTGGGCCGGCTGGTTCGCCTAAAATGCAGGTTTGTTCTCTGTCCCTGAACGTGACAGAGGGGTGTGTCGCGTTCTCATCGCGACACCCAGGGACGTCGCGTTCAGGTTGCCGCTGTCTTGGCTCATCGTCTGCATGCGCGCCGCGTGTCGCGCACAGGGTGGGCGTGCTGACGTCGATAGGAGTATCGCGATGGGCATTCGCATCGCGACCTGGTCGCGACGTAGCAATACGTCGCGTTCTCAACCGCATTGCATTTTTAAGAAACCCTGGCAGAACAGAGCTTCCACAAGCTCTGCTCGGCCAGGGGAGGTTTTGCTCGTGGGTTTTTAGGCGATTCGAGCTCGTGGGTCTCGGTTGGGCGTGTTCTCGCCGCGAGGATCGCGTGTGGAGTGGGAGAAACGCCGGGTTATCGCCAGTTTTCGGGTTCTTCATCAAAGTAGGGAGATTCTACCCTTTTTCTTCCCAGAATCGCTGTGTGTATGCCATGTGATGTGTTTACAGCTTTAAGAACCGTAGATGGCATGTAGGACATCACAAAGAGCATGAAAAATGGATTAGAAACCATGTATGACAGAGTTTTTAGGGTTTTTTGGCGAAGGGGACCCGGATAGGGTTTTTCGCCTGTGAAGGCGACGGTCTCCCCTGTCGCGATCTGATCGCGATAGGACGATACGTCGCGTTCGCCCTCTTGGTTGCGACATGTCGGGGCATCACTATCTGAACGCGACCTGAGCCTCTGTCGCGATCACAGCCATGAGATACTTCTTGCATGTATCGGTATTTGTTTAACCGATGCATGGCATGGTTAACCGATGTGTGTGGAAATGGTTAGTGGTGCTTTGGCACCTGTTGTGCTCCTTGGGAGTGTGGTTCACGTGGTGAGCTACAGGCTCACGTGGTTATGTGTGACTGGTTTCAGTGACCCATATGTGTTCACGTGGTTTGCGTAGCGTGCATGAGTTTCCGTGTGCGTGGCAGGTAGTGTTGCGCCTTCCGTGGTTACCTCTTCAGTTGGGAGCCCCAGGTTCCGAGGTGAGCCAGGCACGTGGGAGTGCTCGGGGCTTGTCCCGATACAGTGGTACTGTCAGGGTGTTGTCATCTTCCTGGACACCCTCATTCTCGGGGAGAGTTGTCGTCCGACTGAGGGAAAGACGGCAGTGGGACAGTGACTTGTGAGAGTTTGTGTTTAGTCACTTGTAGCGCGCTCGTAGTTGGGGGATGGAAGCCAGTAGACGTACTGGACCCCAGCTAGTCCTCTTTCCAGTGCCTCACTTTAGGGAGCTTAGGCCGAAGTCCCTAAAGGTGACAGGCATGGGCCTGCGGGGTGTGACCTGCAGATGTGGTGGTTTGGTTGGTCTCCACAGTTCTTGTTTGGTTTAGTGGAGAGGCAGCTGGACCATTCGTCCGTGGCTGCGAGGCTGAGAGGTAGACCTGTGTTTTGTCCGGGTTGGTTGTTGGTGTCGCGAGCCAGGCTACGCGACCCGAGTTTGGCGTTTACCTACTTCAGCTCGTACACCTGTTTGAGTTTTCCATTTATTTATTTATTAACATTACTTTCGAGATTAGCAAGCGGTAAGTAAGTTACAACTTTAATATCTTGCTTAAATAATTCTATAAATTGTTATAGCGTAGCTTCCTGCTTGGTTACTTGAGTTGTGGTTTGCTCGGATTCTTTGGGGGAGTTTCCCTACTGAGCCAGTGACTAGCGAGCTCACCCCCCCTACTCCTTTCAGGTGAGGGAGAGCAGGAGGCTTCCCAACCGTCTTCTAGTTCCGAGCCACACCGTAGCGGAGCAGGGTTTGTACCACCTCCAGCAGTGTAATTTTCTCTCTTTGTGCACCTCGGGGTATGCCCCAGGTTCTTTTGTACAGGTTTATGATTTTAGTTGAGAAACTAGCTATGTAAATCCTATGTAAGTATTTGTGGAATAGAAAGTTTACTTCTGTTATGTGGTTTCCTTTATATTTCTACGGACATGTGTGAATGATATCCCTTGTGAAGCTTCGGCTCATTCGCGGGAGGCGGAGTCGTGTCAGGCTCGTTATCAGGTTAACGGGTTTGAACGATGTGGTCCGTCACAGTTGGTATCAGAGCATAGTCTGTATAAATGTTAAGGAACAGGAAATTTACATAGCCTATTCTTTACTTAAACCCACTGATGGTAGTTGACCCTGGGTTTTTGTGTTAATAATTATTGTGTGTTGTGGTGGATTGTTTGTGTAGTAATCAGAAATGGCAGATCGGAGAGATTGGGGAGGAGTGGTGATGATCCGGAGGATCCTACCCAGATGATGATTGAGCGGATATGGGAAGTCTTACAGAGATCCGTATGAGGATGGATCAGCCAGGACCCACACAGCCAGCGATACCAGTTGTTGAGGAGGCAGTGTCAGCAGCTCCAATTCTACCCCCAGTAGGAGTTGAGGTACCTTCTGTAGTACCCATGCACCCTGCAGTACCAGTGAGGCCAGCTACCGCAGAGGATCCCACAGCTCTTGTGGAGAGGTTGCTGAGGTTACTGCCCCCTACTTATTCAGGTGGCCCTAACCCAGATACTGCAGAGCATTGGATACATGAGATCGAGAGGGTATTTATGACTATGAGGTGTCCGCAGCAGGACAGAGTCATTCTTGCTATTTATCAGTTGATGGGATTTGCTCAGGAATGGTGGAGGCTCAAGTTACAGACTATTTTTGCAGGAAGGACAGAAGATGGAATTACTTGGCCAGAATTTTTGACGGTTTTCAATGACACGTTCTTTCCACTACAGATCCAGCAAGCAAAGAGAGAATAGTTTAGAACTTTACAGCAAGGGAGATTGTCTGTGTTGGAGTATCAGATGAGATTCATGGCATTGAGTAGATATGCCCCTTATGTTGTGACCGATCATGCAATAATGGTGGAGTATTTTATTAGGGGATTGAGGTCTGAGTTGTAGGATGCAGTAGCTCCATTGATGTGCAAGACAGTAGAGGAAGCGGCACAGCGGACAGCTGTGTTAGAAAGGACTTTGCAGAATAGGCAGAGTCAGTCTCAGGCGGGAGGTTCAGGTAGCTTCCGACTTCCCCAGCAGTCGCTGGGCATCAGCAAAGGAAAGGCACCCTCAGGAGCATCATCGTCTGGGATAGCAAAGTGGGGTAAGCAAATTAAGAAATTCTTCCAAGGAGGAGGACGTGGCAGAGGTAGGCAACAGGGTTTCCAGTAGGGTGGTTTTCAGCAGGGGCGTGGCTACAGGCCACCGGTTCCAGAGGAGTCCCAGCAGAGTACCGCAAGTCAACCCGCAACTTTTCGGGAGGTCATATGTTATGCTTGTGGTCAGCCAGGACATTATGCCAGGGATTGTCCGTCTCGAGGATATGGTTATGGTAGAGGGACTCAGCAGCAACAACATACATATCAGCCGTCAGCAGAGAGAGGCAGAGGAACCCCTTTTCAAAGAGGAGGCCGAGGTCGGGTGATGGCAATCACCAAGGCGCAGGCAGAAGCATCAAATCTCATTGAGGTATATTATACCGATCTTTGATTTCTCAGCTAGAATATTAATTGATCCGGGTGCTTCTCATTCATTTATTTCCGAAGATTTCTTGGATAGTCTGGCTCATCCCATAGAAGAAAGGCAATGTGAATTGGTGGTTGAGGTTCCTATCGGTGATTTTATGCTTACTTCATGTTATTTAGATGAGGTTCCAATTGTGATTCATGGGAATCAATTGTCGGCAAAGTTATATGCCTTGTCTTTGAAGGAATATGATTTGATTCTGGGTATGGATTGGTTAGAGGCTTATGGTGCTATGTGTAGACACCCGGATCTGACTAATAAGTTGAACCATATTTCTTGTCACCTTAGTAGGCTCCTAGTTGGTCACTCACCTTGAGCCCATCATCAGCCATGTTTGAGCCCATTAACAATTTAAATTGCCTTGAAATTCCACCCATTATCACTTTGAGAGAGTCCTTAAGCATCAATAACTCTTATCTTTTCATGTGGTTGGCTGATAATTCACATAAATCTCGATTTTATAGTCACGACGCATCGTAGCTCCGCGTCTCAGTGTCGCGTCAATGTAAGCCGCCGCGACAGCCCATGCACGTAGGCATACTGTCGCGACGCTCCGCCCTGTCGCGTCTCCATGTCGCGGCCCTACGATATGCCGCAACAGTAGCTGCGCATGCAAGCCTCCGCAACCACCTCCTATTTATCCTCCCATGGGTTTATCTTTATCCCTTGGGAATATCTCAACCCCTTGGGCGGGATTTGCGCCCTAGGGACTCTCCTTGAGGCTCCTAAGGACTCTCTCACACGAATTTTATTGGATTTATCTCTCACTTCAATTATTATCCACTTTAATGAGTTATCTCTCTCAAAATCTATATAAACAAGGCCTTCTCTTGATGGATAGAGAGCCCCATTTTTACCCTGAAGGGCTGCCAAAATCTACTTTGATCTGGACTTAGCCACACAGCTCCCCCATTTCCTCTCCTTCCCTCACAATCCACTCCACAAAAGCTTGCTATTCCTTCATCAACGGAGGGTGGAACGTGTGAACGGCGACTCCAGCATTTTCCCGGAGCCATTGCACATCATTTGGGATTGCATCCACGCCAGGGAGTCGCCATTATGGGGCTCATTCCTCTCCCTTCCCATTTTCCTCTATTTCTTCATGCATTTTATGTTATTCCTAGATAGGTTGCATCCTTTCTCATTCCCACATTTTTCACATACCCAAGGGGTTTAAAAACCACCCCCGGGTTCGTTCCCACCATGCTCTTCCCCTCCTTTCCGTTTTTGAATGGATATTACTCTTAACTCATTCTAATAGGGCTTTTGTTGTTTCTTCTTTATTTTGGCAGGCACCCAAACTATCTTCCACGAGGAGCTCTCATCCTCTGGCCGGCTGGAGGACGGGAAGAAGGTCACATCCATCATCTCCCGCAAAGAAGAGAACGCGACGGAGGTGGACGACGCGACAAGAGACGCGTCCATCATGGCGAACGCGTTATCAGGCTGCCCGCGTCAGTCATAACGACCGCGACATCAGGTATTCCTCCGTTCTCTTCCCCCCTTTCCTAGAGTAGTTAGCCCGCATTATTTCTCTTCACTTGGCAACTATCTAGGTGGCGATCACATCCTATTTTCCATGCTATCACATTTGATATTCATGTTTGTGTTGAGGGGGGCCACAATCCCCGTGATTACACCTTTTGGCGATCACGGTGGGACCTTCAGTGCTACCCTCGTAGATTGAGTTTGCCTGCTTGCCATGTTTCCTTCCTTGTTTGTCTTTTTAGGGCCCTGTTAGTCTTTTGTCCCTTTGTTTTCTGCGTTTTGGCTCTCTGCCAGTGTCGCGGCGTATCGCGGGGATGCGATGTGATCGCGTCGTCCGAGGCAGACGCGACACTAGGTCAGTATATTTCTTCTTCTATCTAACTTATCCTACCTCTATGAGTTCATGTGTGCATGTTCTATGCTACTCTGCCATGTATTTTCGTGTTTGTGAATGCTAGAGTCCTGCTAGGGTTCGGGTTTTCCTTTTCTTTCTTTTGTAAGTTTTCGGGTTCTGTCGCGGCGGGGCTTGAGGATGCTACCAGGTCGCGTCGTGGATGAGCGTCGCGTCTATAGGTACGATTTGTTTGTTATTGCTTTGATCCATGTGTCGGTTTCTGGGTGCTTCATGACCTCTGCTAGATTGATCTTGTGATTTCATGCTCATATCATATGCTAGGTTAGTCTGTATGCTTTGTATTTGTGACTGACTGCTGTTTTCGGGGCTCTGTTCATATCACGGCAGACCGCTCTGTTGCGATAGGGTCGCGGTGTATCCTGCCGCCGCGACTCTACCCGAGACCCTGTTGGTCACCCTGCTTGGTCATTGTTCACCCTTTCATACATCTTGGGCACTTAAGCCCATGCATACACTATCAATCCCATTGTTTAGGTTCTCCCCCTTGGTTGAGCGAGCCCTCTCACCTACGAGCACTCGTAGGTTGACTCGGGCCACCTTCCGAGGACCTCCGTAAGTCCTCGTGACCGTACGCACGTTGCGGTTCACCGGGCCGATTGTACCCGTTGCACCCCTAGTTCGAGCCATCTCCTCGTGTGAGTTGTGTGTCCCCCTTAGTATCACCAGAGTACTTGATTCATACCCATTAGGGTCTTCTTTAGCCGAGTGTATTTCAATTAATCAATCCATTAAAAGGCTAGTGATAACCCTAAAATCCTAACCATATCATGTTAACTTGGGGTTTTTGCTGAGAACTCCTTTATCGTCCCCTTTCTTGTGTGATTGTAACTGTTGTTGTACCCCTTATTTGTATCTTAGTGTATCCTTTTATTTCCCCATTTCTCATCCTCTCATGGCTCCTTTCCACTTCACCTATCCCCCAACCTCCTCCTCCTCATATAGACCCCTTGTCTCATGAGTCTATTCCAAATTCGGCCCAATCCAAGGCTCATCGGGCCGATGAGGGTGCCCATTCCTGATCTATTCCGTCGCCATCTTCTTCTAATGAGGCCGCTGAATTGGAGCGCCTCCTGCTTGAAATGGGCCCTGACTAGGCACGCGAATTGTTGGCCACCTTTGCTCTACGGCCTTCTTCCAAGATGGGCCCAACAGGCCCGCATTATCATGGTCATTCTAGATCCCCTCACGTTGTCACTCCCGGATCGGGCCACCCTTCCGTTCAGTCCACATCGTTGCAACCGGCCCATTATGCTCAATCTGGCCCGGACCTTGACTCTCGACTCCGCTCTCATTCCTAAGCTGGCCCTCTCTATCCATAAGCCACTTCGGCTCAGGACTTCCAATCCAAGTTCGAATCCATGAAGCGAGAGCTCAGCAACTTGCGGAGGCAGTTAAAGCCAAAACCTTCCTTTAAATATACTCTCCCTGACTTCCGTGGTCTCCAGATCCCTCCACCTTCTTAGCTCCCTGTTTATCGTAAATACAATGGAGCTGAAGACCCTTGCATCCATCTGAAAGAGTTCCTCTATGAGTCGGTGTCCTATCAACATGATCGCCTCTTATTGGCTTATCTTTTTAGGCGGTCATTAGATGGGTCCGCTCTGGAGTGGTTTTATTCCTTACCTCCCAATGAAGCCGAGGACTTTGAAGTTGTCAAGGTCAGATTCGTGCAGCAATATCAAGACCAGGCCAGGCCTGAGTATTCAATGACCGAGCTGGTGGCTGAGCAGATGAAGCCCGATGAAGATTTTGCAACCTATGCCGACCGGTGGCGTCAAATGTCCGCACATGTCAAGATGCACATCCCAGAAGAGGAGAAAATCAAGCTCATTATTGCTAATGCAACACCTATGTACCGCCACATCCTGGCTATGAACGACATCGCATCTATGCAACAATTATACAGTCGTGCTTGCTTTGTTAAAACCCAACTCACTGACTCCCCCGTACCATCCTTGTTTGAGGCCCAACAACCCAGTTGCACATTCCAAGAGCCCACTTATGAGGGAGTCCAAACCCAAGCCCAAGTTGATGTCATCCACCACCCTATGTCTACCCACTCCACTAATCATTATACACCTCCACAAGAACAACCCCCTCGCCCATGCCATCGCACTACACCATCCAATACTCATCCATCTCGACATCCACTTGGCCAAAAGCAAGCCCATTATCATCCGTTGCCAGAATCCTTCTCTGATGTCTTCATAGCCCTGATGTCCATCAACGCATTGCAACTCCCTCCAGAAAAGCCAAGCTAGGACATGACAGTGGATCGATCAGAATATTGCTTATATCATCGCCATCCGGGGCATACAGTCGCAAACTGCTACAAATTCCGAGATGTGATCTATAATCTAGAGCACAAGATAGATTGGGCAGAAATGCACAGGCTCATCCTACATTGTCAAGAAAAGAGAGCAGCACAAGACCAGGGGCAGCAGTCCTCCCGATCACAGGCAGCGGAACAGCCGCCCGAGCAACCAGCAGCACAACCAAGACAGTCAGCACAAGTATCAAGGAAGTCGTCATCTCCACCATTTCAAGGCCAAAGGCACTTATTTACTTATCCTCCAAGTGCACCATCCGCTCCGTCACAACCTCAACAACCCCCTTCACCAACCTTTACTCAGGCTAGCACCACCACACCTCCCCCCGACACCGCGCCACGACACGACGACAAGCTATCAACTCGATGTATTGTGTCGGTACATCGTCGGTCATCTCCACCAACGCCGCAACCCACTAATCCCTCATCTACTTTAAACCCTACATCCTTACCCATTGCCATTCTCTCTATGCCACCACCACCTATGCCTGAGCATACCACCATCACAACACCAAGGCTTGAGCAAGCTCCACTCACCTTTGAGCCCAAGCAAGAGTTTCCTACTCCCAAGAGTAAGGCTGCTTCAGCCTATGAGTTGGAGGAAGAGCTCTCTCCGCACGAGCCTATCCTTGCCATCATCCAATCACCTCACATCAAGCCCTCTACATCCGACGAACCCACCATAGCCACCATACATCCCATCACCACATCCCAATGGAGCGGGTGTGCATCACCAACAGCATGCCTTGAAATTACTTCCCCTATGCAAGACGGAATGAGTGAAGGTAGCCCAGTTCCGGTCATGTGTTTCGACCCTTACAACTACATCAGTCGCATGCCAGTCTGTGTCCCTATCTCAGGCACATTCGGGAAAGATGAGCATTCATCTCCTCAGAAGAGCACTGTCAAAAAGAGTTCCCAGGCCCTAGTACCAGCCAGGTCTAAAGCGGGGACGGTAGCCATTACGTTGCTTATTGGAAATGCTACCATTCATGCCATCATCATTCCTCGCTCAGTTATTTTGCATATGGCTGGTCAAGAGAAGGGGTTCTCTACAAACGTTGTGCTATCTCACGCGGCTGCTAAGGCCATCATGAATCAGCTGTCACTCAACGGGCAAGAAGTCACGCTGCCCGAAGCATCTAAAGCCCTCCTTGCCATGTTTCAACCTGACCAGGGGCACATTGCTATGTCACCAAGAACACTCAAGGTTTTTCCAAGAGCCCTTTGCAATTTGCCTCAGTCTGTCAGTCCATTGGTCGTGCTAGTGCCACCCATCACGCTCCCAGAAGCCTCACCTCTTCAATTGTCAAGGGATTTGGTCTTCATGCCAGATTGTCAGGCCAAGATGCCAAGTCTCAAGCTTATGGTGCCGCGCATCAAGTTCTCATGGGTCTGCACTATCTACCTGTCAGAGGAATCCTTCCTAATGAAGAGGCCAATTTATGGCATTCCCCCATGGGTATCTATAAAGGTTGAATATGCAAATGATAGCCAAGCGGCAAGTGCGCACACGGTAGTCGTGACAACCATAATTGATGAGAGAGCCGTGTGGCTGCAGAGGAGAGCGAGGCCATCTGCTACCTGGTCCCGCTACTTAAGAAGACATGTCAAGATGAAACCATCATATCTGTCTGTGAGAGCAAAGAAGTTGTGGTGTCACAAAAGAGATCTGCCAAGAAGCAAAGGAGGCTGAGATCAAGATTGCAAGTCTTCAAGAAAAATATCAATCTCCCTATCTTGTCATCTACTGACCTTGATCTTTCAATACTACTCATTTTGGTCAATCTGGTTCCCAGAGGAGGCGCCCGATCTCCCAATTCTGGACTAGTGCCTCATTATTCCCCTCCTACTCCTCTAGGGTCTTTGGACCCTCACTTATCTCTTCCTCCTGAGCCACCCGATCACCTTCGCGGTACCCGGTCTCTCTCTCCATATCCACTTGGGTCACCAAATTTTCTTCCTAGTGCTCAGGGTTCCCCTCTTCCTCTTCCACCAGAGCCTCCTAATTATAGGTCAGGTCCGCATTCTCCAGGGGCATCTGATTCCCCTCCTTCTACTTCCCCTTCTGATCCTCCAGATCCTCCACCCTCCATTCTACATTCCTTCCTCTAACCCCTCCTGATCTCGGGTCCGACCCGATTCCTCCCTCACTACCTATTCGGGGTCCCGACCCTTTCTCCCACTGTTCCCGAGGCTTTAGTCCTCACTAACATTCTTCTCCTCCTTTGTAAATCCTTCTTGTTTGAGGGTTCTTTTCCCTCATCTTCGTGTAGCGTCTTGTCTCCCTCTTGTTCGTCATTGAGTTGACCCAAATTCTTACGGACCCCTACTTTTCACAGTTTCCTGTAAATGAGCTAATTAAAATCAACCAAAATCAAAGTTCAAAGACTAATGCAGGTCGTTCTTTCAATAAAGGGGTCGCATTGCGCACCAGATAACCATGCAAATATTTCTTTAAACATCAAACATCAAAGAGAGTCATCTCAGTTCACGGCAAGAGTGGTCGAGTCGGTCTTAGGTTTATTGTGCTTCTACAGCACTCAAGCTAGAGATTACTCCGTGCCAGGGGTTCGACATTCCTTCCCCTATCATTGAAGGTCACTTTAAGCAAGGATCATCACACACTCACACGGAAACCTTGGTCAGTTCCTCTAGCAAACACCGTTGCTACTTAGGCCATACTTAGGAGATGCAAAAGTTATTCTCTTCCTTACTCGGTCGAAGTGCAGGGGCAAAAGGGCTATTTGGGCAAGGCAACCAACCTAAGTACATCTCGATGAGAGGAAATCTCAAATAGGGACGGTCAATCAAGCCTGCAAAAGAAACGGAAAAGAAAACAAAAAAAATGGAAAAAGAACAAATGAAAGAAAATGAGACTCATGGCAAAGAGTGGCAGTACAGTTCCTCGCAGGACGCCCTTGAGCCCGGTCGTACGCATGCCCCAAACAAGAAACATGCACAATAAAGTGACCAAAAGTTCCTCCTCAACAGATTGAATCTCTAAGAGGTGTGCTGTGGAAGGAAGCTAAGCTTAATTTGTCCTTTAAAACCTGCACTAGACTTATCCCCAAACTTTCTTCTCTTTCTCTCTATAAGGCTGGGTCGTCTCCCGGGTATGACCTTTGTAGTGGCACCGCAAGTTAGGGGCAATCATCTACAGGACGCCACAATTTTAATGCACATCCGATCTTTTGGTGGTCTTTAATGAAAGGGGAATGAATGGGGACCCCTTGCTAGTAGTTTGATCTTACTTTAGTGCTGTAGTAGCAAGGGTGAGTACCTTCCGTCTCATGTATCTTTTAGAAAGGGCTAACGTCGGCTTTAGGCGTTATTTCAAAAATCCCAAAAAAATCAAATATTGTCAAAATCCAATATTGCCAAAAATAAAAAATCAAATATTACAAAAAATTCAAAAAAAAAATCAAATATTGCCAAAAATCAAAAAAAAAACAAGTATTTCAAAAAATCCAAAAGAAAATATCAAATATTGCCAAAAAATTCCAAGAAAAATCAAATATTTCCAGAAAATCCAAAATTCAAATTTGCAAAAAATACAAAAAATCAGATAATTTCAAAACTCTAAAAAAATCAAATGTTTTCAAACTAAAAATAACAAAAAAATGAGCAGATCTAATCATACATGCTAAGTGTGCAGGTACATTGGCTCTCCAACATTACTCGCTCAAACCTCACAATTTCTTCATTGCTTTTGTCTGAGTCCTGCTCACATCATCCTTATGATATGTCTCTCTTCCTCAGTCTCACCCATGATTTGAATTTCAAAGCTCATTATCCCACCAAGTCCTTCCCAAGTTCCATACATATTCTCCTTCAAAGGCTCCATGAGAGGACTCTCTATGTGTGACTGGCGGTTCTTCAGTGCTTTGTTTCAATCATGTGGATGACTGAGTTGTTTATGCTTGTTGTTGTTAGCTTGTTTTGTGCTTTGTTTATTGCTTCATTCATAAAAAAAAAACAAAAAAAAATCACGAGTTCTGCACTCCACAGGTAAGTTCAGGTACATATCCCCATCCTTTCTCCCTGCATTACTATATGGTATTCTACCTATTATATTGTTTCAAGGACCGGCTGGTTTTCAATGTGTTCTAGGATTTGAGTTCCCCTTTACCAAAAACAGTGATAATCTAGGTGCACATTGTTAATCGTTGGATAGGCCGTTGAGTGGTTTAATTTCGGGAATGATGGATTCAGGCCTGCACTACGGTTGTGGGTAGTCTCTTGACCCGCTCTTATTCAGCTTAACAATATTATCCTTGATATATTTTCTATTTTCTCATTTTCTTTGCATTCGTTTTGATGATTTCTTTACTTTAGCCCAGCATGCATCATGTAGGACTTTGAGCTTTCCTGACTCATTCCTGACTTTTGATGAGCCCTTGTTGAGTGCCAAATCATCCTTCAAATTCCAAACAAGAAATTCAATTCCACTCCGAATCGGAAGGTTTGCCTCCGAGTGAGTTGTTCCTGTCAGTTTGACAAGAATTTCTCAATCTGGATTAATTATCCAAATTTTCCTTTTCCTTTGATCAGTTTTGGTTGCGAACCGCTCCCAGGACAGAGTCAGGAGTTACCTGCCTGGCACGCACATGTCCCTCCAAAATGAAACCTGCAGGCCAATCGGCTAGGGTACCTCTCAATCGAGGGGTTGATCGTCCTTTCTCCTTCTCGTCCAGACTTGTGCTTTTCTTTGCATTCTGCTCGAGCGGCTAACTCGGGGCTTTCACGAAGATTCCAATTGCTTGTTTGCTAGATCGGGTGTCTCTTTACCTTGGCTCCCACTTATCAGTCCACTCCGCATCACTTCCGCTCCGCCGTCACTTCGTGACACCTCCACTACACTTCCGCTTCATTTCCTTGTAAAGTGGAAGCTAAGGAGGGGCAATCTGTAGACACCCGGATCTGATTAATAAGTTGAACCATATTTCTTGTCACCTTAGTAGGCCCCTAGTTAGTCACTCACCTTGAGCCCATCATTAACCCTGTTTGAGCCCATTAACAATTTAAATTGCCTTGAAATCCCACCCATTATCACTTTGAGAGAGTCTTTAAGCATCAATAACTCTTATCTTTTCATGTGGTTGGCTGATAATTCACATAAATCTCAATTTTATAGTCGCGACGCATCGTAGCGCCGCGTCTCAGTGTCGCGTCGATGTAAGCCGTCGCGACAACCCATGCACGTAGGCATACTGTTGCGACACTCCGCCCTGTCACGTCTCCATGTCGCGGCCCTACGATACGCCGTGACAGTAGCTGCGCATGCAGGCCTCTGCAACCACCTCATATTTATCCTCCCATGAGTTTATCTTTATCCCTTGGGAATATCTCAACCCCTTGGGCGGGATTTGGGCCCTATGGACTCTCCTTGAGGCTCCTAAGGACTCTCTCACACGATTTTTATTGGGATTTATCTCTCACTTCAATTATTATCCACTTTAATGAGTTATTCTCTCTCAAAAATCTATATAAACAAGGCCTTCTCTTGATGGACAGAGAGCCCCATTTTTACCCCGAAGGGCTGCTAAAATCTACTCTGATATGGACTTAGCCACGTAGCTCCCCCATTTCCTCTCCTTCCCTAACAATCCACTCCACAAAAGCTTGCTATTCCTTCATCAACGGAGGGTGGAACGTGTGAACGGCGACTCCAACATTTTCCCGAAGCCATTGCACATCATTTGGGACTGCATCCACGCCAGGGAGTCGCCATCATTGGGCTCATTCCTCTCCCTTCCCATTTTCCTCTATTTCTTCATGCATTTTATGTTATTCCTAGATAGGTTGCATCCTTTCCCATTCCCACATTTTTCACATACCCAAGGGGTTTAAAAACCACCCCCAGGTTCGTTCCCACCATGCTCTTCCCCTCCTTTCCGTTTTGTGAATGGATATTACTCTAACTCATTCTAATAGGGCTTTTGTTGTTTCTTCTTATTTGGCAGGCACCCAAACTATCTTCCACGAGGAGCTCTCATCCTCTGGCGGCTGGAGGACAGGAAGAAGGTCCCATCCATCATCTCCCGCAAAGAAGAGAACGCGACAGAAGTGGACGACGCGACAAGAGACGCGTCCATCATGGCGGACGCGTTATCAGGATGCCCGCGTCAGTCATAACGACCGCGACATCAGGTATTCCTCCGTTCTCTTCCCCCCTTTCCTAGAGTAGTTAGCCCGCGTTATTTCTCTTCACTTGGCAACATCTAGGTGGCGATCACATCCTATTTTCCATGTTATCAACATTTGATATCATGTTTGGTGAGGGGGGCCACAATCCCCGTGATTACCTATGGTAGACTGTAGAAAGAAAGGGTCAGGTTTTGTAGACCTGATGGAAAAAACTTGAATTCAAGGTATGCCCTTCTATTCTCCTAAGTTTATCATTTCTGCGCTTAGGGCTAGAAGGTTAATTATGCAGGAGTGTAGGTGTAGCGTATCTTGCTTCTGTGAGTATGGTTGAGTCTCATAAATCAATAGAGTCTGTGCCAGTGGTTAGAGAATTATAGATGTATTCCCAGAAGATTGCCGGGGCTAGCACCGCGCGCAGAGAAGTAGATTTCACTATTGAATAGAACCAGGCAGTATGCCAATCTCAAAGGCACCGTACAGGATGGCACCAGCTGAATTAAAAGAGTAAAGAAGAAGTACAGGAGTTATTAGAGAAAGGTTTCATTAGGCCAAGTCACTCACCATGGGGTGCACCAGTGTTATTTGTTAGAAAGAAGGATGGTAGTGAGGATGTGTATAGATTACCGCCAGTTGAATAAGGTTACTATCAAGAATAAGTATCCGCTCCCAGAATATATGATTTGTTGAATAGCTTCAGTCAGCAAAGGTGTCTCCAAGATTGATTTGAGGTCAGGATATCATCAGTTGAGAATTAAGGAAGAAGATATCGAAAAGTTAGCTTTCAGGACCAGGTATGAACATTATGAATGTAGTAATGCCATTTGGGTTGACAAATGAGCCAACAACATTTATGAACTTGATGAATAAGATATTTCATCCATATCTGGATCAGTTTATAGTAGTTTTCATCGATGATATCTTGATATATTCAGCATCTGAAGAGGAGCATGCAACCCATTTAAGAATCACCTTGCAAACATTGAGAGAACATCAGTTGTATGCTAAGTTCAGTAAGTGTGAATTCTGGCTGAAAGAAATACAGTTTTTGGGTCATGTGATTTCTGGTGAAGGAGTTGCTGTGGATCCAGCAAAAGCGGAACCAGTGTTGAAGTGGGCAGAGCCAAAAACAGTGTCAGAGATTAGAAGCTTTTTGGGTCTTGCAGGTTATTATAGAAGATTTATTCAAGATTTCTCTAAAATAGCAGCCCCAATGACCAAGTTAACCAGGAAGGGAGTTTCTTTGTGTGGTCTTCTGAGTGCAGGCGCAGCTTTGCTGAATTGAAAAGAGGCTTACTACAGCACCAATATTAGAAATTCCTTCAGGAAGTGGTGTGGTTTGTAATATATACAGATGCATCCAGAAGAGGATTAGGGGCAGTATTAATGCAGCATGGAAAAGTGGTTGCTTATGCTTCCAGGCAATTAAAGAAACATGAAGAGAATTACCCGACTCATGATTTGGAGCTGGTAGCGGTAGGTTTGCTTGAAGATCTGGCAGTATTATTTATATGGAGAAAAAGTGAAATATTCACAGATCATAAGAGCTTGAAATATATATTCTCACAGAAAGATTTGAATTAAGGCAACGCAGATGGATGGAATATTTGAAAGATTATGACTTCAGTTTGGGATATCATCCGGGTAAAGTAAATGTTGTGTGGCAGATGCATTGAGCAGAAAAGCTGTATGAATCAACTTATGATCAGAGAATGGAAATTATATGAAGAGATAGCAGATAATTCCTTATATGTGCCAAATAGTCAGCAGAGAGCAGTGTTGGCAAATAGTGCAGTTGAATCTTCTCTTTTCAGACAGATAGTTGAAGCCCAGAAAGCAGATGAGAAACTTGGCAGATATTTAAGAATGGAGGAGGTAACTTTGGCCATGATAATGTAGTCAGATTAAAGGCCGAGTGTATGTTCCAGCTGATGCAGGAATTAGACAGAAAGTGTTAGAGGAGGCCCACAAGTCAAGATATACTATTCATCCAGGCAGGCAGTACTAAAATGTATCAGGGAATGAAGGGTCTTTTCTGGTGTCCAAACATGAAAAGAGAAATTACAGAATTTATAGCAAGATGTGTCGTCTGTCAGCAAGTAAAAGCAGAACATCAACGACCAGGAGGTTTGTTGCAACCTTTGCCCATACCACAATGAAATGGTATGATGATATAGCTATGGATTTATAGTAGGTTTGCCCAGCTCAGCAGGTCACAATGGCATTGGGTTTTTGTTGATAGACTGACTAAAGTTTGCAGACTGTTACCGGTTAAATGTCATGGTCAGTGGACAGGTTAGCCAAATTATAGTGGAAAGAATAATACCATTGTATGGAATTCCAGTTACTATTGTTTCAGATCGAGATCCAAGATTCACCTCAGGTTTTTGGAGAAGTTTGCAGAGAATAATTGACACTGAGTTAAGATATAGTTCAGCATATCATCCGCAAACAGATGGACAGACAGAAAGGACCATCCAGACAATAGAAGATATGTTGAGGGCCTGTTGCTTGGTTTGGGGAGGAATATGGGAATGCCATTTGAGTATGGTTGAATTCACATATAATAACAATTATCAATCAAGTATTGGAATAGCACCCTATGAATCATTATATGGCAGACCATGCAGGACACCATTGAATTGGCATGAGGTAGGAGAGAGGCAAGTCTGGGTCCAGAGTTAATCAGGCAATGTGCAGAAACAGTTATGGTTATTAAAGAAAAACTTCAGAGCACAGAGTTCGACAGAAGAGTTATGTTGATAACAGACGCAGCCATTGCAGTTGAGGTGGGAAATTATATATTTTGAAGGTTTCTCCTACTAAAGGTGTATTTAGATTCATCAAGCGAAGCAAGTGAGCCCCAGATATGTGGGTCCATCCAGATAATAGAAATATTGGGCGAGACGGCTTACAGGTTAGATCTGCCAGCAGACTTCGCAGATGTTCATAATGTGTTCCATGTTTCAATGCTTAGAAAGTACATTAAAGATCCATCCCAAGTAATCAGTACCAGAGAAGTGAATTAAAGCCAGACATGACTATGCCAGAATATCCAGTACAGATCACAGGCCACAGAACTCAAAAGCTCAAGAATAAGAATATTGATTTAGTAAAAGTCAGATGGGAAAATAGGCAACGTGCGTGAAGATATTGGGAACTAGCAGAGGAAATTATGAAGATGTATCCATACTTGTTTGAATAAGCTTTTAATTCTTTTAGGTGATAGTACCCTGTTTGTTTTAATTGAAAAATTTTTGTTGTCGGATTCCATTTTAAATTTCGAGGATGAAATTTCTTTTAGGTGATAGTAATGTAGCATATCGACTGTTCGGATTGTCTTACATTAGTTGTGGTGGCCAGTGTGTAGCCCATGTTGTGTGTAGCAGGTGCTTACACAGGTTCCCGGGGCGTTGTGGGCCGGCTGGTTGGCCTAAAACGCAGGTTTGTTCTCTGTCCCTGAACGCGATAGAGGGGTGTGTCGCGTTCTCATCGCGACACCCGGGGACGTCGCGTTCAGGTTGCCGCTGTCTTGGCTCGTCGTCTGCATGCGCGCTGCGTGTCGCACATAGGGCGGGCGTGCTGACGTCGATAGGAGGATCGCGACAGGCATTCGCGTCGCGACCTGGTCGCGACGTAGCGATACGTCGCATTCTCAACCGCATTGTGTTTTTAAGAAACCCTGGTAGAACAGAGCTTCCACAAGCTCTGCTTGGCCAGGGGAGGTTTTGCTCATGGGTTTTTGGGCGATTCGAGCTCGTGGGTCTCGGTTGGGCGTGTTCTCGCCGCGAGGATCGCATGTGGAGCGGGAGAAACGCCGGGTTATCGCCAGTTTTCGTGTTCTTCATCAAAGTAGGGAGATTCTACCCTTTTTCTTCGTGGAATCGCTGTGTGTATGCCATGTGATGTGTTTACAGCTTTAAGAACCGTAGATGGCATGCTAGGACATCACAAAGAGCATGGAAATAGGATTAGAAACCATGTATGGCAGGGTTTTTAGGGTTTTTTGGCGAAGGGGACCCGGATAGGGTTTTTTTCGCCTGCGAAGGCGACGGTCTCCCTTGTCGCGATCTGATCGCGACAGGCGATACGTCGCGCGTCGCCCTCTTGGTGCGACATGTCGGGGCGTCGATATGAACGCGACCTGAGCCTCTGTCGCGATCACAGCCATGAGATACTTCTTGCATGTAATGTTAATGCATGTATGTATTTGTTTACCGATGCATGGCATGGTTAACCGATGTGTGTGGAAATGGTTAGTGGTGCTTTGGCACCTGTGTGCTCCTTGGGAGTGCGGTTCACATGGTGAGTTGCAGGCTCACGTGGTTATGTGTGACTGGTTTCAGTGACCCGTATGTGTTCATGTGGTTTGCGTAGCGTGCACGAGTTTTCATGTGCATGGCAGGTAGTGTTGCACCTTCCGTGGTTACCTCTTCAGTTGGGAGCCCCTGGTTCCGAGGTGAGCTAGGCACGTGGGAGTGCTAGAGGCTTGTCCCGGTACAGTGGTACTGTCAGGGTCTTGTCGTCTTCCTGAACACCCTCACTCTCGAGGAGAGTTGCCGTCCGACTGAGGGAAAGACGGCAGTGGGATAGTGACTTGTGAGAGTTTGTGTTTAGTCACTTGTAGCGCGATCATAGTTGGGGGGACGGAGGCCAGTAGATGTACTGGACCCCAGCTAGTCCTCTTTCCAGTGCCTCACTTTAGGGAGCTTAGGCCGGAGTCCCTAAAGGTGACAGGCATGGGCCTGCGGGGTGTGACTTGCAGGTGTGGTGGTTGGTGGTCTCCACAGTCTTGTTTGGTTTAGTGGAGCGGCAGTGGACCTTTCGTCCGTGGCTGCGATGCTGAGAGGTAGACCTGTGTTTGTCCGGGTTGGTTGCTGGTGTCGCGAGCTAGGCTACGCGACCCGAGTTTGGCGTTTACCTACTTTAGCTCGTACACCTGTTTGGGGTTTCCGTTTATTATTTATTAACATTACTTTCGAGATCAGCAAGCGGTAAGTAAGTTTACAGCTTTAATATCTTGCTTAAATAATTCTATAAATTGTTATAGCGTAGCTTCCTGCTTAGTTACTTGAGTTATAGTTTGCTCGATTTCTTTGGGGGAGTTTCCCTACTTAGCCTGTAATGACCCGACCTCTCGGACGCCAGGGGCCCAAAATTCGCGTCGCCACCCACGGATCCGAAGATCCGGAAGGTTATAAGAATTAGTCTAGTGAGATATGTACATAATTCGAATAACTATAACAATCTGTACAATATACAAAAGTTTGTACAACGCGTCCCAAGAAAAGCACAGTTACAAAAAGAAAGGTGCAGTCCTTAAGGGGCATACCCCGAGAACTTGTAAAACACAGCTCTCAGCTCACTCGGCTACAAGAGCTCACAACACTCGCTCTCACTGCTGCTGACAACAACACGGCGCCACAGCCGCCTGCGCAACCCGTTCGACACCGAGCTCCCGCGACGACGAGCCCCTAGCTGAAGGAAGTAGGGGGGTGAGCCTCGCGAACAAGGCCCAATAGGGATTACCAGTCCCTCACCAGCCAAAACAGCAGGAACTCCGAAAATAAGAAACTACACTAGAAAGCTGTAAAGCGAGCAACACCTACAGCAGAGTACTACTAAGCAGCGGAAGAGAACATCGCAACGCCAAGACCACCAACCGAGGTCGGGCAACACACACGACTCCCGCAGAAACCAACGGAGTAGGGCACAAAACGGAAGCAGTGCTCAGCACACCTGCCGAGACCACGGAACAACCAAGTGAGAACGACGTCTCACCGCAAGCATGGCCACCTCAGACCTCTACAAGGTCGAGGGCCCACAAGCAGAACCACCCCGAACCGTGGACACGCCACCAGGTCGGGGAGCCACACACGCCGGTGCCATCACGGGCTGGCACCTAAGAACAGGACCACGGAACCGAGAGAACACCGAAGCGGGAACTACCAGAAGCACGGGTCTGCCCAAGGCCAGACCAACGACGCCCACGGAAACTAGGCACAGCCGGGCTATAACCGCCGTGCAAGCTCGGGCAACGAGGAACACTTGGAAACGTCGTGAGGAAAATGCCGTCACAACAACAGCAACCAAGCCACCGCCGCTAGCAGCCAAGAGGGGGACCCGCAGTCCACATGCTCTGCTCGCTAGCCTAGCTCCTGCCTCCGCCCCCGCGCAAGGGCGAGACAGAGCCGCCACAGAACACACAACACACGCAACACCGCAGCCTGGCCAAGCTGCGGCCTCACGCCTGAAACCACTACGTGGCTCCGGAACCAACGTAGAGAGAGGCAGTGAGACAAGGGACTGTCTGGTCTGTGCCAGGAATGCACTCCGAACCCCTCGGCGTCCCAGACCCAGACAAGAGAGCTCTATAAACGACTCAACGCCGCTGTCCAACCTCGTTTCCTCCTCAGCTCCAGAGTCCGCTCACGTGGGCTGCCAACTCGAGCACACTCGTAGCCCGGATACCTCCCTCAACAAGCTCCCGAGGATGGGGGTCCCAGGAAACGAAGACAACCTCTGAACGGGACAAGCCCTCAAGTGCCAAGCACCGGGCGAACAGGTGGGGCAGCACAACAAGAACCACGCCGAACCACTGGCTTGTAGCACACGACAAGCCCAGCAAGCGAGAGGCACGCACGGACCCTCAAAAGGGTCGTCGGCCAAGCAAACACGCACGAGTGAGCCAAAACCTCAGAGCACTACCAAAAGTATAGAAAGCCCGTCACTCTGCTAACAATCGATTGACCGCCAGTCACTCGATTGTTAGACAGACGCGACCCTCCTGGCACCACTGCCAGGACACGGCCACGAATGTGTCACCTTCGGCCACTGAACGCAGGGAAGCAAACAGCTGCGTTCCCTACCAGAAGGTCTTAAGGGCAAGGCCTGCCCTGGGGCACACATCGACACACAAACTGGGCCACGGAAACACCCGAGGCACTCACAGGCACTGTCGCGCCCCCACAGGCTGTCGCGATATCGTCGCGACGGGGAAGGGCGCCGCGACACGAACCCTGATGCGACTGGGCAGCGAGTCGCGACAGTCAGCCTGTCGCGACGGGAAACTAGGTCACGACAGCGATCCTTATCGCAACCGCCAAGTGCGTCGCGATAAGGTCGCGCCCGACCGAGGCGACGCCTCAACTGATGTCGAGACGCATCGCGCCGTCGCGACACCATCAGGGAGGCAGACCACGGGATGCTCCATCCCGAGCCGCCCAAAACCACACAAGCATGCACACACGGGGAGGGGAGCATGGTGAAAGCTATAAAGCTAATTACAAAACCTCGAGGACTCCCAATCCACCCGGATTGGGAAGGGCACAAGAAATCCCTACCTCAAACGAAGAACCGAACCCCGTAGGGCCCTTCTCGTAGGAATGAACACCTCCTCCTCGCTCCACGCACGCTCCACGACGCCGGGACACCACACACAGCCCTCCTCCTCGCCTAAAACACACAAAGGGGAGAAGAGGGGAGGAAAAGGTCGCCGGAGGGAGAGGGAGAAGGGAAGAAGAGAGAGGGGAAAGGGGTAGCCGGCCTGCGCCTTAGGCCCCCGGCACCCAGAACGCGACGGCCCGCCCCGTCACGTTACGAACCTTAACACGACGGGTCAACGGACCGCGACCAAAACGCGCCCCCCACGGGCGCCGCGACAACGCGACAAGCCGTACTGACACACCTGCCACCCTGACAGGCGTCAGACGATCGGACAGCGCAACACGACAAAACGTTGGCGCGACCCGTTGACCGAGCGCGACAAGAACGCGACGGACAACCCGGGCACGACAAGAACGCGACGCACAGACTCGCCGCGACACGGATGACTGTCGCGTCGGGCACCCACGACGCGACACGAGTCATCCAAGACACCGGAAGGAACGCCAGGAAGCCGGGTCTTACAGAGCCAGTGACTAGTGAGGCTCACCCCCCTACTCCTTTCAGGTGAGGGAGAGCAGGAGGCTTCCCAACCGTCTTCTAGTTCCAGGCCGCACCGTAGCGGAGCAGGGTCTGCGCCACCTCCAGCAGTGTAATTTTCTCTCTTTGTGCACCTAGGGGTATGCCCCAGGTTATGTTGTACAGGTTTATGGTTTTAGTTGAGAAACTGGCTATGCAAATCCCATGTAAATATTTGTGGAATAGAAAGTTTACTTCTGTTCTGTGGTTTCCTTTATATTTCTACGGACATGTGCGAATGATATCCCTTGCGAAGCTTCGGCTCATTCACGGGAGGCGAAGTCGTGTCAGGCTCGTTATCAGGTTAACTGGTTTGAACGATGTGGTCCGTCACAAATGCGGTAAAGATGGAGAAAGTCCTCGACCTGAGCTATGGTTATGTCACTGAAATAGGAGAGGACAGTCGAGCCCTTGGCCCTCTGCTCCATCTCCCTATTAGAAGAAGTTTCTTGATTAACCATGAAAACAAGGGAAGAAGGCAAACTTAAAGATGCTGAATGCGAAGAGAGCGACACTGATGATCCCCAAGAAATGAACAGGGATTTAGAATATCTATACAGAAAGAGGCCAAGAAAATGAAGACAAAGTGTGGAAAATAGAGAGGTTACACTCAATGGCCCTAACAACGGAACTTATCACTACAAGGGGCTAAGGGATTTGTTCAAAATACTCCCGCCTCCTTCATAATCAAAGAGCATGTACCACTATCACGGAACTTTCACACAATTAAGGTGCATGATGCATGCTCATTGCATCGAACACTTCGGGGAACCCAAAATGGTAGTGTCCACATGAAAAAAGAAGTTGTAGACGCCTCTGGGGAGAAAGGTGTCATATGGCATCCCAAATCCTAGTCCCATTAAGCAACACCATGAATGCCACGAAGAGATGCACCCCCGCAGAATGAGCCATCGCATGGCAACTAAACTAAGAACATCGAATCCTTATGTCTACCCAAAAGAGTCTACTTACCAAGCCAACTTCTTTGGCTCGGGAGTAGAGGGGACAAGTGGAGAGAGAAAATCTTAGCCCTCTTACCCAAATCGTAAGGTCCAAATGCTAAATCTAGTCCAATAGGTGAAAGTATAATTACTAAACCGTGACCCACCTAATGAGAGCCCAAATGAAAATCACGGCCCAAGAAGTGCAATCGGGCCACATATTGTTACCCACAAGAAAGGACTCCCTAGCTCCACAAGCGCCCCTAAGGGGATATCCAAGGCAAGTGGACATCTCCCAAGGCAATGCTCTTGGAATGTGCTAAGGTAGGAAGTAAGCTCGACATTTGGTCACACCATTAGATCCGTTAGCCTTGAAATCTCATTCAACCAGAGCAAGCCCTTGGCCTGGCAACCCTTAGCCTTAAAGCTCCATAGCTCAGTAAGAAAGGTGGACCAATCTTGTAGGTTATTAAAGTGACCAGGGAGAGATTAAGTGAGCCAGGACACCTACCTAATGATATGCTTAGTAAGCCCCATCAAGACAATAATTACCTAAAAGGACATGACAGGATTAAGATAGAGATAAAAGTTTGTGTATGATTATTCGTAATTATAACTCATAAATCTCATAATGGATCTAGAGTCCGGGATGGTAACTCCTTCGACAGTTATATCTCATGATCTGATCTTATTGCCAACCCAATCTTACATAACCTTTGGTTGAAGTTGACACCCATATAAATCCTAGAGATCCCTCCGTCGAAGGTAGGAACTCTATGTGTAATCACATTGGTGAAGAATAATCTTGAATTTTATCGTCCTCTTGCCTTTAGTGACTTTGATATAAATTTTTTTTTTCTAAGACCTCCATCCTAAGACCGCTGATTCTTTGTTCTTTCTACAGATTTCAATTTAGAGAGAGGAGTGCTTGCAGTTCTTCAGTCTCAAGATCATCCGACAATGTGTAATATGATTCGAGATCAACTCTCTTCGATATATGTCTTGCAACTACCCACGACAGCTACATGCACAGTCGGACAGCATGTTCACCCCGACAAGGATGGCTGAGGCAATGGCCAAATCGACATCTCCTCCTGCCTGTACATGTCCTCGATCCACCTAGGTACATATATAATATATCCATGTATTTTGCCAGCTCCAGCGTGTTATTGCCTCAGTGGGATGCGTCTCATCTGATGGTGGACTTGCTCAGCTTTCGCAGGTTGAGAAGATGAAGAATCACCTCATGTATCCTAAATAGCTGTGGCTCCAGCTACTTAAGCATTCAGCTAAGTTTAAATTAATGAATCGTTCCTTACCTTGGATCCGTGGCGCAATGGTAGCGCGTCTGACTCCAGATCAGAAGGTTGCGTGTTCGATTCACGTCGGGTTCAAAACCCGGAAACATTCGGATCATCTTTTTCCCTTCCCTTTTTAGGGAATTTTCCCCTTCCATCCAAAAGGCCCAACACCTTCGATGGGCCCATTTCTCAGAACTGGATTCCCAATGTGGGCCTTCCGGTTTTCTCCCACTCCTCCAAGAAAGAGCTCCACTTGGTCTCTATTTCTCGCTACAAAAGCTCTTCTGTTCTTACTCATGTATCAGTGTTCCAAGCCCCCCCTCCTCCTTGTTTCTGGTGGGTTTCCATTATTATGTCCCTCGCAGCTTCTACTCACAAGTTACTACCTTCTGTTAGGTTCTTATCTTCAAGAACAATTTTTTTTTCGTTTGGATATAGCTCTGCTAGTTTCCAGCTGAAGCTGTAAACAGTGCCATAAAAGTTTGCAAGATCGTCAATAAAGTTGGTACCTTCTCAACCTGTCTAACAATTATGTCCCATATAAATGCTGTCATTAAACTGGCACATTCACATCTAAGTTGAAGAGGAAAAAAATGCGGTATATTCACAGCTAAGTTCGAGAAAAAAAGGGTGGTAGATTCATATTTAAGTTCATAAAGGGTGGGGGCTGGGGAAGAAGATGGTAGATTAATAATAACACTAGAATATGACCATCAAAAGTGGAAAAAAAAAACTCCTTTTCCAGCTCATCGAAAATGGTCGACGTGTCGACTCTGGAAGCCACATAACTTGATTAATCGCATAATTTTACATAACTATATCCACATCTGAAAATAATTACTTGTAGAAAAGGTGTTTGTTCTCTTTTGTTTTGTTTTTTTTTCAAGTCTCTTGTTTCCGTCCTGGTGATTTGCCCAGCCCAAACCGCGAATAGTAGTAAAGAGCAGAACAAGGCGTCGATCACGCTGTCCCTTCGTCCATGGGGGCCCACCAACCGTGATGGGCGGCCACCGTCCTCCGACCCTTTCCTCGGCTGGCGGTCCTAGGATGTGCCAGCCATCAAATGTGTCTAAAGTTTGGTACATCTTTATGTACTAGATGTTTATAAATATAAAATATCTTATATTTGTATTGAAAATTTTCATATTACAAGTATATGCCTTCGTTGTGCACATGATTGGCATTGTCTGGATCGGATTGGTGCAGCACGAGCATATCGTACTATGTTAGGGATTGAATAGTGTCATATTTATTTATTTTTTTAAAACTACGTCCAAAGAGATTTGAGATTATCAGTGTGGTACAATAAAATATCTCTATACCATATAACATCAGCACAAATCTAACATGGTCGTATCTATGGTTGGTCATGCCGTTGTGGATGATCGAGTCGAATCATGTCAGAGACTCCTCACACTCGATACGATATGCATGATATATTATTTTAATATTATTATTTATTAAATATTTTTCATCTAATTATTATTAATATTATTTAAAAATAAATCATCCCGATCGAAACATATAATTGCAATACATTTTAATTTGACTCTGTGTTAATGAAAATCAAACGTATCCGATTTACGCAACACGACCAAACTTAATTAATTAGATCATGATACATCTAACTATAGTCATACATGACTTTGCCCCTGGTTTAAGTCTATTTGCACTTTAAATTTAAGACAAATTGGCCTCATCTACTGAACTTTAAGGTACCTTATTCATCGACACAATTGTTTATTACTAGTATAATTGTTACTTTTATCATAAAAGAAGATATATATATATATATATATATATATATATATATATATATATGAGGTTAAGACGATCGAAGAAAGAACAGATAGGATTATAGGAAGGATATCGCGTATCCGGAGACAAGAACATTTGCGTGCATGCATGCATGCATGATTGTAGTAGTCCAGCAACCTGCTCTTTCTCACCAACTAGCCAATAAAACAAGGCGAAATGCTATATATTTCACTTTTTAAGTCTTTCTGCCATTTTTTAAGTCATGGAAATAAAAGAATTGTGTAAAAAACGAATGAGTTCTAGTGATAGATCCAAGTTACTAATTATCCAATTCGACGATCGCATGAAACAACAAAAGCAAGTATGGATTTTATCTGAGATTGGGCTCTGTAAGACATGCTGCCAAGTTTAGATGAAGGAGAAAACCTAATAAAGTAATATTTTGCTCCACATCCAATGTACGCTTGGAGAGTAAAATTAGTGGCAAATATAATTTTATAACATTAATTCACATAAAAAGTGATAAGACTCATGACATAAAATTTATTTATTTATTTACAAAAATATACCTAGTCTTGTGTGTTAGCTTAATGTACTCGTCATCTCATCATTTGTTGTAATATGGTGCATTTCAAAATAATTGTTGTATAAGTAAATCTTTGTCATATTTAACATCGAGATAGATTGAAAATAGAGTAAAAATATTTTCAAAATTTTAAAATATTTTTAATTTATTCTCCATCTATATCTCAATACCAAATGATCTCTTACATACTTATTTGTGAAAATACCACTCTGTTTGGACCACATGTTAATGTACATATAACTTGCCCGTATAAACATAAGTGCTATCTAAGGACATGTCTTCTCCACTTAATTTTATTAACATATGAAAGTTATTTTAATAACCATGTAAACGACAGTGGCATTTTTGTAACTGTAAATGCAAGGCGTATGTTAGGATGACAATGGTTCGAACTTGGATCGGATTTGGGCTGGCCCGGATCCAGTCCGGTCTCTAACTGACCAGCCTGAGCCCGACCCAATCTGAGAGCGAGGCCCAGTTCTTAAAAATCAGGCCCGATTTGAGATGATTAGGTAAGGCCCGACCAAGGCTCGGCCCAGGCTTAGCCGAGTCCGATTTTATCTTTTAAAGATATTTCTATTATTATTTATTTATTTTTTACAATAAAATTAGTGTTCATTAAATCAAAACAGATTAAAATAAATATTTGATCAATCTAGATAAACTCATTTCTAGTTGTTATAAATATGAAATAAATATTAAGTCATTAAACATAGCTCCACAACATAATTTTCAATACAAAATTTTATAATATTAGAATTACAACTCCGCACTGCTAGCCTTTTAGAAAAAAAATATTAGACCGTGTGAGCCAAGCCTGGGCCTAACCCAATGTTACTTCGAGCCTGGTCGGGCCGAGTTCAAAATTCAAAAGAGGTAAAAAAATCTGATCCAAACCCGTGTAGAATCAGACCGGGCCACCTGGCCTTCGGATCGACCAAGCCTAGTTGACACCCCTAGCAAAGCATAAGATGGTTATTTTTGAACTCAAATTTCTAACATTTTCCCACATCCATTATCCAATGTGTTAACCAATAGGAAGGCGTCACATCGGATGGGCACATTGCGCCACGGCACAGTAGATATCTTTCGTTTACCTTCCGCACCCGTCATGCTTAGTTTCCCGTTAGTGACGGGCACGCCCAGGTAATGCCATTATTCCCTCGCTCCCACGCGCCTCTCTCTCTCTCTCTCTATTCTGTCTATTGTTTTGCCTTTTCCGCCACCTTTTCTTCTCCACCCTCCCGTCCTTACCAGAGGTCGGGGGGGGGGTGGAGGGTTGAAACCAGCCAATTCTCTAGGGTTTTCTTCCCCCCACCGTGGCCGCATTGCCCAAGCGGCCGGCATCAAACGAGGTAGATGCCTACGGTGAAGCTTCCCCGGCCTTTTTTCCCGTCAAAGTTTGTAGTTTTCCTGTCAATTCTGTGCTGGGCAGTATTTATATTTGTATATGGTTTGCTGGGGGGTCGTGCGTCCGACTCCAGGAGAAGAAACTGGGAATCTGGTCGTGGCGTGTTGTTCTCTGGAGCTACCGGTGGATCGTTCAGTTTTTGCTGTTTTCTCGATTGTTTTCTTTTTCCTTCTCTGTTTAGTCGTCTGGGCATTTGGTGTCGGGGTGGCGAGTTCACGATGAAGCAGTCGAGTTCTGGGCGCAAGGTAGGCGGGCTGGTTCACGAGTTTCTTCTTTGGATTGCCGTCTTTTTCTCATTTGCTTTTTCGACTCCGGGGTGTTGCATAGGGTTCATCTGCTGTTGTCGTACTGGAATCTTGTTCTTCTCTCGAAGATTTTGTAAGTATTCTCATTGAACACATCTAGTTTTGTAACTGTGACTTGGGAATCGGTTGTTATCCTTCTGAACTGCCCATGCTCTATCACCCTTTTGAAATGCTTCCTTGGTTTTGTGTCTGCTACGCTTCCTACTCCTAACATCACAAGGAGATATAGGATTCTTGGATGTCCTCACATCTTAACTTGGCACACCCAGTAAGCGATCTTGCAATTTCACGTCTTTGTGAAGTCTGTGTCCTTCGATTTATGAAGAAAGTCGTTTGCTTTCTATTAATCTGTGGCATTTATATCCATTTTTTTTTAGAGGAATGGCAATCTTCGCTTTGCTGTCATTTGAGTCTTGCATGCGACTTCTGTACCTGTTGGTTGTTATTCTGCATTGTTTTTGTTTGCTTGCTTCGATGCGGCTGAACGTGTGGAAGGTGTTGGCATTTCTTTTATTCTTCTGTAAGTAAACATACAAATGGTTTTTTTGTTCTTATATATGACAGTGACCTAGTGAAATTTGTACTTGCAGAAAATTTTTCCTCCCTTTCTCAAGTCGAAATCAACAGAGAAGACTTCTTTGAAATCCAAGACCAGCATGGCCGTTTCTATGAAGGATTTGGATTTTGCATTTCAGGGGGCTGGGCAAAAGGCGTATCCTTTTCTCAAAAGAATTGCTCTTGTTCATATGAATTTTTCTTTCTTCTGCAGCTTTGATCAAAGAACCCAATACAATTGTAGAATAACGTTAATAGGCCTGAGCACTTGGTTAAGCCTTTGAAACTAGAGCGTACAAATGCTAGAACGTCCAATTTCCTTCTTCATTTAATTTATCTGCATGTTTCTTTTCCTGTCATGTATGAACGTATCGTACCTCTTGACTAATAATAGTGGAATTGAAATATGGCGTATAAAAAATTTTCGTCCTGTGTCTGTTCCATGCACTGCATATGGGAAGTTCTTTACAGGAGATGCTTACATTATATTGAAGGTATGCTGGTATTTTATAATTTATGCATTCAAAGCGGATTTAATTCTCCATGAGATGATCGTGGGTTTATGTTTCTCATGTCACATTTTGAAGTTGATATAATTTGTAGATACTTCCGATAATCTTTTCCCCTGTAGACAACTGCCTTGAAGAGTGGTGCTTTTCGCCATGACATCCATTATTGGCTTGGTAAAGATGCAAGTCAGGTGAACTTTTCAGTCTTTGAATTCATTCTTCATAGATCAGTTGCCTATGTCATATACTAAATCTTTTGGATAAACAGGATGAAGCAGGTACTGCAGCTGTGAAGACTGTGGAATTGGATGCTGCACTTGGAGGTCGTGCAGTTCAATATCGCGAGGTGCAGGGGCATGAGACTGCAAAATTTTTGTCATATTTTAAACCATGTATTATACCCCAGGAAGGTGGAGTGTCGTCTGGGTTCAAGCACACTGAAATCAATCAACAAGAACATGAGACACGCTTGTATGTCTGCAAAGGAAAACATGTGGTCCATGTAAAACAGGCAAGTTCTTTTTAGTTAAATGGCTATCATTTAAACTTTCTTAGTGTTCCAAGATTTATTTGACTTAATTATACATATAATTTCATCCATCAGGTTCCTTTTGCTCGAGCATCACTTAATCATGATGACATATTCATTCTGGATACAAGGTCTAAGCTTTTTCAATTTAATGGGTCGAATTCATCTATTCAAGAGAGAGCTAAAGCTCTTGAAGTCGTACAGTACATTAAAGATATGTATCATGGTGGAAAATGTGATGTAGCTGCTGTTGGTAAGTTTGTTTTATGGATGTGTTGATGACTGACTTTGTAACTGGTCATGATATTGTTTGACCTTTTTCTTCTTCTTTTCCCTATAAGAGGATGGAAAGTTGATGGCTGATGCTGATGCGGGGGAGTTCTGGAACTTTTTTGGTGGTTTTGCTCCTCTTCCTAGAAAAGCAGCTTCTGAAGGTGACAAAGCTTCAGAATCTTCTGCAAAACTGCATTGGTAATACTATACTCCCATGATCTTGTCCTCATGTAAAACATCCCTGATCCTGCTCAGAATCATCACTATCTTTCTCATTGAAGTTTTGATTAGGGAAATACATGTAATTATGTTCTTTGCCTAATGTGGTGTGTTTTTTTCTTAGCATTAAGAAAGGACAATCAGTGATTGTCCGAGCAGAATCCCTGACGAAGAGTTTGTTGGACACAAACAAATGTTACTTGTTAGATTGTGGAACGGAAGTGTTTGTATGGTTAGGCAGAAGTACCTCTCTCGAGGAGAGAAAAAATGCAAGTGCTGCTGCAGAGGTCAAAGCCACTATTCTTGGGATCTGAACCATTGTTTTGTCTAATTAGATTTCTTACACTCAGTTCCTGAGCAAAAGGACTGATATGCTTGTTCCACCTGTGCAGGAACTCATCCGTGGTCCCGACCAGATGGAAAGTCACATTATACGTGTTATTGAGGGATTTGAAACTGTTACATTCAGATCCAAGTTTGACTCATGGTCTCAGACAAATGACGTATCTGTATCTGCAGAGGGTAGGGGCAAGGTTGCTGGTTAGTAGATTTCTTGCTTTCAGAATTCATTCTGGAATTCTTCTTCTCTCCTCATAGTCTACTTCAGGAACTTGTATGCATATTTTCTGTTTTTCCATACTTTTTCTTGTTCTACAACCAGTTGGAAATGTTGTTTACTGCTGAGAAATTTCTTATTTTTGCTACTGAAGCTCTTTTGAAATGTCAAGGACTTAATGTCAAGGGCCTAACAAAAGCTGCTTCTGTGAAAGAAGAGCCTCAACCCTATATTGATTGCACTGGTGTTCTAAAGGTGCTCATTCTAGATGCCTTTGCCTCTGCATATTTATCAAAAGTCCTTAACTGCATTATGTGGGTTTTTATAATGTCTGGATTCTATGTAATGCTTGTTCTTTTCATGCCTGAGGGATCCCACCAATGAAACAGAACAAAATTTCTCATGTTAGTTCCCTGATTCATTGCACAGGTTTGGCGTGTGAATGGCAGGGAAAAGATCTTTATTTCATCTTCAGATCAGTCAAAGTTCTACAGTGGGGATTGCTATATTTTTCAGTATACATATCCTGGAGAAGATAAAGATGTATATCTTGTTGGGACTTGGTTTGGAAGGAAGAGTGTTGAGGTAAGGAACTCATTCATTCTGTATTTGGTCCCTTTTCTGATGCGGGACAACTACCCAAACTGCACAAATCTAACCAACAGGTGATCAGCCACAAGGAAGCAGCAAGCTCATTCAAATGCACATGTTCCACAAGTAGTTTCAAAGCGTGATTTACATGCTAAAACAGAAAACTACAGCACACGAGTGTCGTCCCTCGCAGCAGAAATAGCGTCGGATCGGTAGTAGTTAAGAACACCACACGGCTAAGGCATCTAGCACACAACTCCTGTTCTCAAATTTGACGCTAACAGGACAATATGGAGACTCACATCACACAGTCCAACAGAGATATTATAGCAGGCTAGTATTCCTACCTTTCATGCACGATGACAAATGGCTGCGCTCCCGTCGATGCCGGCCACACTTGAGCAGGGATTCCCAAGTGGCGCGGACGAGGTGACGAGAGGCCTGTTGTCCGAGGCAGAGTCTCCACGATCCCAGGAGGGCCGGCTACGGCACTGGGGATGTCGCGCAACTCTGCCGTGTCTTCGGGTACCCAGCGTGCCACTGGTGACCACGGGACAGGTCCTCGGGGCCCTTGCAGCTGAACGAAACGCGACCTCTTGGCGAAGCCGAGCGCGGCGCGGAGACGCGGGTCCGGTGCCGACATGGAAGGAAGAATCGCCGGGATCGAGCCAGAATCGCTCGATCCCGGATCGGATCGACCCCCAAGGGTCGATTCCCCCTTGAAGAACCCCAAAACCCCACATTTCCGGCTGGATCGACCCAACTCAGTAGGATCTGAGTTGGATCGCTCGAGTCGAACCGGGATCGAGCGATCCTGGCTCGATTCAGTCGATCCGGCCGGGTTCAGTTCAAATTTGAACTTAAGGCGCCGGATCGACCCTTATCGGGTCGAATCGATCGATCCGGCGTCGATCCGACCCGATAAGGGTCGATCCCGATCGATCCGAGGTCGATCCCCTTATTTCTGCCCCTTCCCACCCGAGGACACCAAAAGATGCAGGTTTTGGTGTCCTAGGAAGGAAGGAAGGTGCTCCCCCTCCCCCCCCAGCTCGGGCTGCCTCCTCCACCGCCGCCGCCGGCCTCCTCCACCGCCGCCGGCGTCCTCCCCAGCCGGCCTCCTCCTCCTCCTCTTCTTCTTCTTGTTCTTCTTCTTCTTCTTCCTCTTCTCCTTCCTCTTCTACTTTTTCTTCTAAACCCTATCTTCTCTTTCAAGTTTGAAAGAGGTTAGAAGGAGCACATCCAAGGGAGATTTCTTGAGTAGATCTCAAGAGATCTTACTCAAGCAAGGAAGAAGTTGTTCTTCTTAAGGTATATTTCATTTTTTAATTTCGAAATTCAGTTATAAATTCTGAAAAAAATGAAAACACATGTACACATGTTTAATCTTCTTATATCTTCTTATTCTTCCCTTACATTTTGTCAATTAGACAAAATCTCCAAATTTCACCCTAATTGGCTAATTAGGGTTTGATATTTGGGGCTTATGTTGTATTAGCACAATTAGAGATCAATTAAGTGTTCCAATCACTTAATTGACTTAATCATGCCTTTCTATGATAATGGAACTATTTCATTTCGGGAAATTAGAGAAAATCTCTAAATTTCACCCTAATTAGGGTTAATATTAGATGTAATTATGTTTATAATTGTATACTTACACATGAATGTGTTTGTATTCTTAATTTGTTATAGGATTAGCAAGTATGGCTGATGAGGGACACGAGGAAGAGCAACCACAAGTAGACATTGGATGGAAACACGGTGTCCTTATTGATGCTGCCTCTAAGAGAGTGCGGTGTAACCACTGTGGTAAGGAAATGAATGGAGGTGTATACCGCCTAAAACAACACATTGCAGGCATTGGAACAAATGTACTAAAATGCAAGCATTGTCCACGGGAGTTAGTGAATGAGATGAAAGACTACATGGCTGGAAGACAACAACAAAGAGGCATACGTATTCAACATCAACAAGAACTGCATGAAGAGATTTCTGGGAAGGGAAAAAGTAAGGCTGCAATGAAAGGAAGACAAATTCCTGTTGATGTTGAGGACTCAGATGATACAGATTATGAGGATCTCTCACCTAATGAGAGAGAATGGCGAGAAGGACTACGGCAGAGTCGGCGTGCTGCCATGTTGGAAAGTGACATGCGGAGGTTCCATAGTACAAGAGAAGGATCATCATCAGGGGCTAGTGTCACACGACCACCGGCACCACCTATCAGGAGAGGTGGTTCAATGAGGGGAACGGGACCAACTAGTGGGGTTGACACAATTTTGGGAAGGAAATCTTCATCAAAACAGCCTGGCATAAAGCATGCAATGAAAGGGGTAAAGGCCACAGCTGCTTCCGCTAAACATGCAGTTAAAAACATTGTAAAATGGTTTTTGCATGCAGGGGTCCCAGCCCATACAGCATCTAGTCCTTATTTCCAAACGATGATAGATTCAGTTGGTGAGGCAGGCCCAGGTTTGAAAGCTCCTACACCAAAGGAGATTTATGGCAAATATCTTGAAGAGGAATTGACTGAGATAAAGGATTGGGTGGCGTCATTCAAAGATATATGGATGGCAAGAGGTTGTACTCTTATGTGTGATGGATGGACGGGAACAACAAGAAGGTCCATGATTAACTTTCTTGTATATTGCAGTGAGGGTACAGTGTTCATGAAATCTATAGATGCAAGTGGGCAAATAAAAAATGCAGATTACTTGTTTAGGCTCATGGATGAGATGATTGATGAAATTGGCGAGGAACATGTAGTCCAAGTTGTCACTGATAATGAAGCTAGTTACAAGGCAGCTGGAAGAAAATTGATGGCAAAACGACATCATCTTTATTGGGTCCCTTGTGCAGCCCACTCCTTAGACTTGATGATGGAGGATATTGGCAAAGACAAACATGTGCATGACTTGGTGTCCAAGTCGCAAATGATTACTACTTTTATTTATGGACACAATAGAATCTTACATATGATGAGAGAGTGCACAGATGGACATGACATAATTCGTCCTGGCCCAACAAGATTTGCCTCACAATTTATTGCATTGGAGAGTCTGCATCAGTTTAGACATGAGTTGGGCACTCTCATACACAGTTCCGAGTACTTGGCACATGTGGCTACATTGAGAGAGGAATCCAGAGATGTGGCACATGAGATTTCTTGCTTGGTCAGTGACCATCGTTTTTGGGAGAAAATCCACTATTATTTGAAGCTAATAGAGCCTCTAGTACAGGTGCTGAGGATGGTTGATGGAGAGGACAAGAATGACATGGGTTACTTATATGAGGCTATGGATAAAGCCAAGGAAAGGTTGAGAGAGAAGCATCCGCAAGCATATAAAAAATGGTGGAAGATTATTGATGCAAGATGGGAGTCAACACTCCACCATGATTTACATGCAGCAGGTAAATGTATTATATCTTATTGTGCATATTTCTTATTAGCATGAGTTGAATTTCTAACTTACTACACATGTTTTGTACATATAGGGTATTTCTTTAACCCTAGGCATCAATATAGTGATTCCCCTCACAATGATGGTGAGGTGCTCCAGGGGACAATCAATGTCATCGGGAGATTATCTAGGAGCATGGACGAAAGAATAGATGCTATGATAGAGGTACGGCCAAGTTAAAAACTTCATTCCATTTTCATGTATTCAATATACTTTTGGAGTTACACTTAGCAACTGTATTATACTGTAGATGGACAGATTTAAACTGAAGTTGGACATCTACAGAGATTATGATGTTAAAGAAGCAGTGACCAGAATGGGTCCGGGTAAGAACCTTCAGACTTAAGCTCATGCTTACTTCATAACAAAATGACAAATCACTTGTATTATGTGCTAATTCATTGTATGTTTTTTTTTTATAGGTGAGTGGTGGGTTATGTTAGACTACAAGACTGGTCAAAGAAGTCCACTTGCAAGGATTGCTATTAGAGTACTCAGTCAGACCACTTCATCTAGCCAGTGTGAGAGAAATTGGAGCACTTTCTCACTTATTCACACAAAAGTGAGGAACAGGTTGAGTGCAACTAGGCTAGAGAAGTTGGTCTATTGCCACTACAATATGAGGTTGAAGCTGAAATGCATTAAAGATAGACAAAAGAAGAGCGAGGCAAGGCTAATGACTTTTGCAGGTAGTCATTGGGAGCAACGTTTTGCAGAGAGGGAAGCATTATCATCTCAAATTGATGTTGATGAGTTATTTGATGAGGAACACCCACTAAATGCATGGGTGGAAACAAGACAGGAAAGGGATGTTCCAGAATTTGACCCTCGTGATTGCTCATGGGCGGAAGGAGAATTGGATGGAGTAGAGGCTGGAGATCCAGAGCTTAGGGTAAGTGAGGACCACCTCTCACCCTCGGTCCTCTCTTCTCTTTGCCACGACACTCAGCTATCTTGCCAGAGACATCTAGAGTGCCTCCCACTCAGCCTGCATTAAGAAGAGCTGCAACACAAAAAGAGAAGAGTTCAAAAGCCTTAGAGTTAGAAAAAATAACATATGCCAGGCAAAAAAAGAGGAAAGTGCAGCAACCAATTCGTAGTGATGACACCACACAAGATCCAAATGATGATGATGATGATGATGATGATGATGGGGCTGCCACTGGGGCCACAGGAGCTGGCCAGGGATATGCAGGAGCAGGATATACTGGGGCCACAGGTGTAGGGCTTACTGAAAGTTATGTACCAGAAACAGAACATCAGGGAGGCGGAGGAGAAGGACAAGGGCATGGACAAGGGGGATATGAAGGACAACAACATCATGCAGCCTATGAGTGGCCACCTTGGGAGCCAAACTATAGTTCAGGGTCTACTCATATACCTGCATTTCAGCCTCCCATTTTACCGTACTCAGATATTAGTAGCTCACCTTATGGAGTACAAGGAGGATGGGGACCTTGGCCTTCACAAGAACAAGAGCCTAGTGGCCCTAGTGAAGCAACAAGTACATACAAACCGCTTGGTATATGGTGTCCAGCTCCATCACAATCTGGAGAAAGCTCAAGTCAACAATTTACACCAAGAGGGATTCAAATGGGTATGCATGATTTAGCAAATTCCCTCTTTGGTCATAGCTACCAAAACCCAAATGATGGTGGCTCATCTATGTCTGGAAGTGGATGGAAAGATTATTAGTCTTCTATCAAATGTAAGTTACATGTACAATGTCTTAAATTTCATGTTTTATGTACTATGAATGCATGTATAATTGATTTTTGATGCAAATCTTAGTTCTTTCAGGAGTTCAGATTTTTTCTGTTTTTTCCTGAATTTTCCTGAATTTTCCTGATTTTTCCTGAATTTTCCTGCATTTTTTCCAAAAAAATAAACATTTTATAGTCTGGCCGATCCAGGATCGGCCAGACTTCCCTGGGATCCAGAGGATCTTCGATCCGATCCGATCCAGGATCGGATCGACCAGGGTCGATCCCGATCCCGATCCCGATCCTGCCTTCCATGGGTGCCGAGGCCGGTGCGGGGGTTTCGGTGCGATGGCGATGACGTGGAGGCCCTACACTCGTGGTGCGGAGCCCACGAAGACTGCTGCGAGGGGGCTCGAGGGCGGAGGTTGACCGGCGCAGAGGCTTTTGGACGCGGAAGCTCGGGAGGTCCGCGCTGCAGTGGAGGCCGGCGCCGGGGTCCGGTTGCGGAGGCGGGGGGGCCTGCAGAGGAGGCCTTGGCGCGACGGTGCGGGGTCCACCGGGGGTGGTGGTGGCGGGATTCCAGAAATGGGGAGTGCGCGAACGGGGGGACTGGGGGTGAGAGAGAGTGCAGGGAAGGGGAGGATCAAGTTCTCTGATACCAGATGATGCGGGACAAGCCCGCGGGAGAGGGAGAGAGATGGGACAGAGGGGAGTTGGGGAGGGTTTTAGCCGGCTGCTGGGAAGGGGAATAGGGAAACGGGAAGGGGAAGAAGGGTGTCGTGCAGGGGAGGTGTTGGACGGGGAGAGGAGAGAGGGATAAGGAGGTCGGGAGCAGGGGAAATGGGGGTTTAGGAAGGAAGAAGCGCAGGAGGGTCTCGGGGAAGAAGGTAGACGAAGACGGAGAGGGGTTTTAGGAAGGGACACAACAAGCACACAGTTGGGGGCGGCGCCTCTCCCAAGAAAACATCAAATCAGATTCTTCTATTCCCAAATCTGAGCATGGTTGGCATTTTTCCAAGCAATATGAGACCTCTCAAAAAGTCCATGCTTAAGGATAACATCAGCCAATTTGAATTTGCCTTTCGAACCAGTTGGAAAAGCTTTTTCCTCTCATCGTAAAGGTACCAGTCTTCTCCATCCCACGGTTTATATCTGTGAACTCTGCAACCATTCCATCCACCATCCTTCCTCATCTCTGGCAGCAAGCCAGAAGCATGTTTCTCCACAATCTTCAGATATATGAGGGGCATTCTTCGCATCATAGTACCTGAGAAGTACATAATTTGTAGGCCGGGAAGTAGGTGGGATAACGTTGAGAGCATTCTGGGCTTGCAGGCCCCTCAAATCAATGCTGGTTGAGATGAAGTAGGCCTTGACGGGGAAAACCGGCTCTGCTTCTCCTGTTGGACCTCAAGGACGTGATCGTTGTAGCTATCATCCTCGGAGCAGGTACCCACCTGCGGCTGCTCCCTCCACTCGAGCTCCTGGCCCGAGGACATAGAACAGTAGGTCCGAAAAACCAGTAAGGAGACTACTCTCAACTCGTAGGGCAATGACGGAACCCCTCGAATACCTGTCCCATTCTTCCGGGGCCTGAAAAGAGCGGCGACGGAGACGGAGACGGGACGGGCGCCGCCTCTTCGGAGGGGAGCAGCGACCTCGGGGACGAAGGCGGTGTGGAACGGGGGAGGAGGGGAAGAGTCCGAGGGAAGAGAGTCCGGAGCGATCGCCGACGGCTACCAAATGTGGTTCTGAGGGAGGGGGCGGGGTTCGCCGCGGGGGGGGAAGAAGGGAGATGAATGGGAAGTGATGTAGTACGAAGACCAGGGAGGAGGAAGAGAGGGAGGGAGAGCAGGGATCGCACCGGGGCGGAGAGAAACCAGATGAAAGGGGGAGGGGGGGGGAGAACAGCACGCAGACGAAGGGGGAAGGGGGAAGGGGACGGGACGACAGGGAGAGAGAGAGGAAGGGTTAGAGAGAGAGAGAGAACCACACAGAGCCAACTGCGATTTCTTCCATTCTATTCCATCCCTTCCAAAAGAGCATTTACAGGTATATATATAGGACAAGCCCACAAAAACCCTACTGTGCACCTTTCCCACGGGACCAAAATGTCCTCAGAACAAAACATAAAAGACAGCCATGTCCCACCTACACAAATAACCTCAAAAATTCCCCAAAATACATCTGAAAATAAGAGAACTCTCATGGGCCTCAAATGGGCCTCACAACACCTCACATAAATGACACTAAAAATAGCACTCCTCATCTCCAAGCCATAATGACGGGATCGCTGCTGACGAGGGTCGCCGACGCCGGTAGACTCGAGCCGGGTCGAAGCGGGTCCGAGCCTCAGACTCTTCATGATGTGCGTAGCTTTCATGGTTTGGCCACCTTCTACCGCCGATTCATACGCGGGTTCAGCACCGTCACAGCTCCCATCACAGACTGCATTCGGAAGGGAGCATTTGTCTGGACTAAGGCCGTAGCTTTGGCCTTTTGTGATCTCAAGGAGAGGATGACTCAGGCACCTGTACTTCGATTACCTGATTTTTCCAAGGCGTTTGAGGTCTCCTGTGATGCCTCAGGTGTCGGCATTGGTGGAGTATTGAGCTAGGAGGGCCATCCCATCGCCTACTTCAGCGAGAAATTGAATGATGCGAGGCTGAAGTATTCCACCTATGATAAGGAGTTTTATGCGGTAGTTCAGGCGTTAAGGTATTGGAGGCATTATTTACTACCGCAGGAGTTTGTCCTCTACTCCGACCATGAGGCCCTCCGTTTCCTCCACACTCAGAAAAAGCTCAACCCTCGACACAGTCGATGGGTAGAATATCTTCAAGCATACACTTTTGTCCTCAAGCATCGAGCAGGCGTGGAGAACCGTGTGGCAGACGCGCTGAGCTGACGTTCTACTTTATTATCGACTGTCCACACGGAGGTTACTGGATTTGAGCGCCTTCGAGACGAGTATGCCCCTTGCCCCGATTTTGGATCGATACACTCCGCGCTCCAGTCCGGGCCCTCTCGGGAGTATCTCGACTACCTCCTGCAAGGGGGGTACCTTTTTCGAGAGGATAGGCTGTGTGTTCCGCGGACCTCTGTCCGCGAGTTTCTTGTTTGGGAGGTGCATGCTGGGGGTCTTGCCGGCCACTTTGGCCGAAACAAGACTATTGAGTTAGTGGAGTATCATTTCTTCTGGCCCAGCCTGAAGCGCGACGTAGCTCTCATCGTAGCTCAGTGCCGCATTTGCGCTCTGGCTAAGCAACGAAAGTAAAATACCGGGCTGTATACTCCCCTCCCCGTGCCCGATCGTCCGTGGCAGGACATTAGCATGGACTTTATTCTGGGATTGCCACGCACGGTTCGTCGGCACGACTCGATTATGGTGGTGGTCGACCGATTCTCCAAAATGGCCCATTTTGTCCCTGTTCCAAGACTTCGGATGCGTCGAAGGTAGCACGCCTCTTTCTAGATGAGATTGTTCGCTTGCATGGGCTACCTAAGACCATTGTCTCGGATCGGGACGTGCGATTCACGAGCTATTTTTGGAAGATATTATGGCACCTCTTGGGCACCAAGCTCCAGTTCTCCACTGCTTATCACCCCTAGACCGATGGGCAAACAGAGGTAGTTAATAGGAGTCTGGGTGATCTTTTGCGTTGTTTAGTAGGAGAGCATGAGCGAGGTTGGGACTTGGTCTTGTCGTCAGCGGAGTTTGCATATAATAATTCAGTCAATAGGTCTACCGGCTTGATTCCCTTCGAGATAGTTACTGGCTATAGACCTAGGCGGCCTTTAGATCTTGTCCTTATGCCCATCCAGGCCCGAGTCTCGGAGTCAGCCGAGTCGTTAGCTGCCCACATTAGGGGTCTGCATGAAAGTGTCCGTCGCCACATTGAAGCAAGCAATGAAAAATATAAAATTTCAACAAATGCACATCGCCGTCCGCAAGAATTTCACGAGGGTGATTACGTGATGATTAGGGTCAGACCTGAGCGGCTGCCCTCTGGGGCCGTGAGAAAACTACAAGCTCAGGGAGCAGGTCCTTTCAAGGTATTGAAACGCGTCGGATCCAATGCGTACGTTGTAGATTTACCACCCGACTACGACATCCATTCCACATTTAATGTCTCGGATTTGGTAGCTTATCAGGACCCGACAGCGATTCCTAGTGAGCCGTTCGAGCCTCCTCCCTTCTTTGTGAGTGACCCCACCCACGAGTGCCCACCAGTAGCCTCCATTCCAGCACGACATGAGCAGATCGACCAGAAACTAGATGAGCAGATTATCACCACACGGGGTGGAACCTTTCAGCGCTACTTGGTTCGTTGGAGGGGTAGACCCTCTATTGAGGAGCGGTACCAGAGCGGCCAGGACCCGTACTCGACTGGGTCGAGTTCCTCCCAGGCGGGGAGGATTGGTGAGGACACCAGAGCGCGGACCCGCTTCGACCCGGCTCGAGTCTACCAGCGTCGGCGACCCTCGTCAGTAGCGATCCCGTCATTATGGCTTGGAGATGAGGAGTGCTATTTTTAGTGTCATTTATGTGAGGTGTTGTGAGGCCCATTTGAGGCCCATGAGAGTTCTCTTATTTTCAAATGTATTTTGGGGAATTTTTGAGGTTATTTGTGTAGGTGGGACATGGCTGTCTTTTATGTTTTGTTCTGAGGACATTTTGGTCCCGTGGGAAAGGTGCATAGTAGGGTTTCTGTGGGCTTGTCCTATATATATACCTGTAAATGCTCTTTTGGAAGGGATGGAATAGAATGGAAGAAATCGCAGTTGGCTCTGTGTGGTTTTTTTTTTTTTTTTTTAAAGAATATCCGACAGGGTAGTAGGAGAGTGCTCACCCCTTTAGAGAAGGGATAAGTTAATCACTCTACCACCACACACCCATCAGAAAATTTTAACACACCCATGACAAAAGATGGTCAGGGCCTAATAGAAGGGAACCCCATCTTATCAAGGCGATAGGGCCCCTGGTTGTTGGTTTCGGCCGAAACGAAACCGGCCGAAACTACTGTAGCATTTCCGAAACTGAAAAAAATAATATTTTAATCTGTTTCGTCCGAAACCAGACCGAAACCGTCCGAAACCAACCGAAACCAGCCGAAACTGACCGAAACCGACTGACACTCTTCTTTGAGGCCACCCGAGACTGGCCGAAATCGGCCGAAACGAAACCGAAACGGTTTCGGTTTCGGGCCTGGGCGATCCCGAAACCGAAACCGAAACTCCCATCCTTGATAGGGCCCCTTTACAGTAGGAGGAAGATCAGCCCAAAATGACCAGACACAACAAGAACAAGCAATAGTACAACCATGACCAACAAGACTATCAGCCACCTGGTTAGCTTCATGGTAGATATGCCTGAAAGATACATGAAGATTCTGACAACGGTGAAAAATATCCTGAGTAGCAATGGAAAGACGCCAAGGGATGGAGTATTGACCCTTCATGATTTGCACCAGCACTAGGGAATCACTCTTAATTAGAAATTCGGAGAAGCCCTTTTCATAACACAAAATAATTCCATTCCGAAGAGCAAGCGCCTCAGCTTCAAGACTGGAATGAACACCATGATATCTAGCAGCAAAAGCAAATATCATGTCGCCCATCTCATTCCTGAGAATTCCTCCACCAGCAGCAGTACTAGATGTTGATTTGTAAGCACCATCAACATTAAGTTTCAGTCTTCTAGGAGGAGGCAGATACCACCTGACAATCTTAGGAGCTAAGGGCGCAGACACCTGGAGAGTGATACCCCATTGCTGGAGGAAACTCCTGTGAGGGGCGGACAGATCAAAGATATGGAGCTGAGAGGTTTTTTGAGAATCAGAAACATGCACGCACCATGACTCTGTGTAAAATCTGACGGGCCACCATAGGCTGAGCATCAAATCTGGCTTTGTTACGGCTGCACCAAATCTCCCATATGGCTGAAAGAAACATGTGTCTGGCCAGCCGCCCCCAAGAAGTGGAACAATGCAAACCATAAATATATTGAAAGATACCATGAGCAACATTATTAACTGAAGCATTGCAGAAGTTTAGGAAAGAAAACAGGCATGACCAGACTTCATTTGCCACTTCCCCATGGAAAAATAGGTGAACACCAGTTTCACAGTGGGGGCCCCGACAGCAAGAACACCTAGAACATAACGGGATACCACAGCTGGCTATAACGTCATCAGTAGGTATACAATCTCGAACCATTCTCTAGATAAAAATCGACCACTTAATGGGAACGTGGGGACTCCAAATTTTAGACCAGCCATACCTTAGGGCCCCTTGAAGAAGTTTGCGGACAGAATTAGTGGAGAATTGACCATTGGTGGTGGGACACCAAATCCATCTATCCAGACCATCATTACAAGCGAAAATGTGACCAAGAAGGGAAGGCGGGCAGAACTGATGAGCAATATGAATATGATGGTGAGTAGGATCAGCTAACACCTGATTAATAGACCAACATTTGTCAGCCAGATCAGACCAAACATGGTCAGAGAGGAAACGCCTAAGGGGAACCGCTCCAGCCCAAACATCCAACCAAAAAGTAGCCTGAGAATCCAGACCTTTCACCACGACCCTATGATTGGGTGCAACCAGACGGGATGCATGTTGCCACAATTTTCTATCCGCAGCAGACAACAAATGAAAGGAGGCAGTGGAATGATGAGAGTGATACAAGTGTTTGGCCTGAAAGAAATTACCCCAAAGAGAAGTGCCAGAAATCGCCCTCCAAAGCATTTTAGTCTTCAAAGCAAGTTGCATTTGGGAGAGGTTGAGAACCCCAAGACCGCCACTATCTTTGGGTTGGGAGATGATGTCCCAGGAGACCCAGTGTTTTTTGGGCGAACCATCATAAGAACCCCAGAAAAAGTTTGCCAGCAATCTGTGAAAAGTATTTATGACAGTAGTAGGGATAGCCTGAGAAGACATCGTATAGATGGGCAAAGCAGATAGAACATGCCTAATAAGAACCAGGTGCCCACCAGAAGAGAGGAACCCCGACTTCCAGGTTTGCAGTTTAGCAGCAGTTTTGGCAAGAATATGAGAGAAATAAGAAGGCCTTCTCCTACCAGCAAAGAGCGAAACTCCCAGATACTTGATTGGCAGCTTGGCCTGAACAAAACCCGTAATATCAGCAATAGAACGGCTGAGAGAACCAGGAGCTTTGTCCGACACGATGAAAGAGCTCTTGGCTACATTAATAAGTTGACCCGATGACCCCTCATACGCCCTGAGAAACTTCATAAGCCGCCTGATGTGTGTGACAGAACCATTGGAGAATATTAAAGTGTCATCAGAGAACAGTAAGTGAGAAACCAGAGGACATCTCTGTAACGTTTGGAAAGCTCCACCATTACTGCGGTAAAACAAAGAGGTGAGCCCCCTACTTAGAACTTCCTCCGCAATGATAAACAAGGCTGGAGCAAGAGGATCGCCCTGGCGGAGGCCTCTCGTAGACTTGAAGTAACCATGTATTTCACCATTTAATAAAACAGAGAACCAGCAATTTGAGAGAAGGGGCTCAATAAGCGAAATAAAACTGAGAGAGAAGCCAAACTTGCGAAGCACAACATACAAGAAGTCCCACTCCAGCCGATCATAAGCCTTAGCCATGTCCAACTTAAAAACAACATTACCACCTCTACACCGTTTATGCAGATGCTGAACCATCTCCCCAGCCAGAGCCACATTCTCATAAATATTCCTACCTTTAACAAAAGCACCCTGCTGCTCAGAAATCAGAATAGGTAGAACCTGAGATAGCCTGTCATTGATAATACGGGATATAACTTTATAGAGGAAATTGCAAAGGCTGATAGGCCTGAAATCAGCACAAGATCTAGGGGAATCAACCTTGGGGATCAAAGCAATAAGAGAGGATGTAAGACCTCTAGGTAGCGCATGACCACAAAAGTAACTTTGAACTGCAGCCACAATATCAATCTGAATAAAGTCCCAGCATTTTTGAAAAAAATAGCCTGTGAATCCATCAGGCCCAGGGGCACTATCAGGAGACATAGTCATTACAACACCTTTAATTTCCTCAGCATTAGGAAGCACACAAAGAGCATGGTTTTTCACATCATCCACCAAACCCGGAATATCCTCCAACAAATGCTGGTCAACATGATGAGGGCCAGAAGTAAAAGCAACAGAAAAATGAGACACAAAAAGATTTACCATCTCCTCTTTATCAGTCACAAGCATACCAGTTTCATTGTGGATCTGATTTATGGCCGAACGCCTTCTTCGAGAAGCGGCGCAAGCATAAAAAAACTTTGTGTTTCCATCGCCCTCCTTCAGCCACTTTAGTCTTGATTTTTGACGCCAGAACATTTCCTCTTGGGCATGGACACGAGCAAGATCATCCCTAGCAGCATAGAGCTGAGTACTATTCTCAGGAGTTGAATCATTATCAAATATAGTTTGAGCAATAGAATGCGCCTCTTCAGCCAGCATGACATTATCTTGGACATTCTTAAAAACATTTTTGTTCCAGTGTCTATAGAAGAACTTCATATGTTTCAGCTTCATCATCATATTTAAAAGAGGAAAAGAGGAACATGGAGCTGCCTCCCATGCGACTTTAGAGTCCCGTAAAAATTGTTCATGAGAGACCCACATTTGCTGGAAACAGAATCTTGAGGGGACAACAGGACCAATAGATATCGGGGAAATAAGCAAAGGGCTATGATCGCTACAAGCACGAGACAAATGTTGCACCTTGAGAGCAGGACAAGTGAGCAGCCATTCACCATTGATCATAACCCTGTCCAGTCTAGCCCAAATGCCATTAGCTTGTTGACCATTGTACCAGGTGAAGTTGCTCCCTGAAAACCCCACATCCTCTAAGCCAGCAGCAGAAACACAAGCCTGAAAGTCAGCACTGGATCTCTCAAAAGCGCGACGACCCCCCCTTTTTCGGATGGATCCAAGATGCTGTTGAAATCCCCACCAACAAGTCAAGGCTTATCACAAGAGACAGAAAAATCCACCAAGTTCTCCCATAACTCTCTACGCTCGGTCAACAGACAACTGGCATGAACAATTGTAACAAAGAAATCCGGGTAAGAAGAAGAGCTGATGCGCACAGTAATAAACTGATTAGAGCTGGAAACCATGTGGACACTAACATCCTGTGTCCAGAACAGCCAAATACGGCCCCTATCATTAGAGTTTGATAAACAGGAATGCATACGAAGTTTAAATCTGTGCCTCTCAATTTTATCAGTGCTAAGCTTAGGTTCAATGATTGCAACAAAATTCAGCTGGAATTTCCTGATAAGATACTTTAACCTATTGATAGACTGAGTATTACCATTCCCCCTGATATTCCAAATAAGACTCATCATTAAGAAATCATTGAGGAGTGTTGACAGAGGCGTTCCTGCGCAGAGAAGATCTGGTTTTGACACCATCAGACTTCTTGGCCTCAGCATTCTCCGGCCCAACAAAGTTTGAGTGGATAGTAGTAAAATCCGCTTCCGTAGATAAGGGTCCAGAACCAGGTAGGGATATGACATGGAAGACAGGTGCACATTTTTCCGATTCAATAAGAGACTGATCATGAACAGGATCTGAGACACTAGTAGATGCTATGCCATTAGTGCTGATCCCATTAACCACATCACACTCAGGACCTCCGCCCTCACTTGAGTGAACTGCAATATCATTAGTAGCATGCTCATTATGGCCAGGAACATACGAATCAACCACAGTTACCACACCATTACCATTTTCAGGTTGCACAGGACGAGAATCATTAACAACATGCGGCACATCAGATGTCATGTTACAACCAAGAGTAGTAGCACCAAGAGTAAGAGGAGTAGCATCCTTATCCCAAGGACCAGATTCAACTATCAAATTGGAATTACCACGATGATCGTCTCCCTTATCAGAAGCAACTTGGCGCCAAACTTTTTTCCCAGGTGGAGGAGCGACCTGCTGAATAACATGACTACCCGGAGGCTCGAGGCTTGCATTGGGGTTTGCTTTTTTACAATTTGTGAGAATATGACCAAGACGCTTACACGATTGGCAAAAGGAAGGAGGATTCGGATATGTCACCTGTTGCCACATACCACTCGCACCAATACCAATCCAGACACGGTCAGGGAGCTTTTTTGATATATCTAATTGAACACAGACCCTGGTAGCATGCGCACGAGACAAACTGATAGTATCTCTATCGACCTGCAAAACCTGTCCAACAGTGCCAGCGATGGATCGAAGCATGGACTCATTATAGAAATTAGCTGGTAGCCCCGGCATATCCAGCCAAACTGGGACCAGGGGTGAGTCCTCCTCAGGGGAGAAGTTCATCGACCATTGAAAAAACCTGAATAATCTGCCCTTCACAAACAGGGTGTCTTTCAACAGGACCTGAAGATAATCGCTCTTATCTTGAAATCGAACAAGGAGATGACGTCCATCCATAGCACTAATGATGAAGTCTTTCACAAAGTTGAATCGTTGAGAGAAGTGCATACGAATGTCCTGGAAGGAAGGTCTACCGAGCGGAGTACGAGCGATAATAGCAAAGTTGAAAGGCGCACAAGATATCCGTACCTCTTCGAGAGAAAAGAAGACCGCAGGTTCTCCAGAGTCAGTGCTAGCAGGCGCATGGATCTTCAAGGGAAGCGTCGGGGGCTTGACAGATTCCATAAGAATCTGAGCGAAGGACTTTTGTGGGGGAACACCATCACGTCCCCATGCAGATGCTGGGGAGGCTCCATCGGCATTGATGGCGTGCATGCATGGAGTGGACGTCGCGCAGCCATCGTGACCATGAGGACGATTACCTTCCGGAGAGCGTTGTAAGGCGGGGAACTGAGGAGGCCCAGGGGGAGGAGACCGGGGTCCCCCCACGGCAGCGGCCATGAAGCCACGCCCAGCGCCACCAGAGAGGGCCGGCGCGCCGGCGGCGGTGGTGCAACCCTAGCAGAGCGGTGGAATACCAATGGCCGGGGACGTAATTTCTCCGCAGAATTGATATAGCTCTGTGTGGTTCTCTCTCTCTCTCTCTAACCCTTCCTTTCTCTCTCTCTGTCGTCCCGTCCCCTTCCCCCTTCCCCCTTCGTCTGCGTGCTGTTCTCCCCCCCCCCCCTCCCCCTTTCATCCGGTTTCTCTCCGCCCCGATGCGATCCCTGCTCTCCCTCCCTCTCTTCCTCCTCCCTGGTCTTCGTACCGCATCACTTCCCATTCATCTCCCTTCTTCCCCCCCGCGGTGAACCCCGCCCCCTCCCTCAGAACACCATTCAGTAGCCGTCGGCGATCGCTCCGGACTCTCTTCCCTCGGACTCTTCCCCTCCTCCCCGGTTCCACACCGCCTTCGTCCCCGACGTCGCTGCTCCCCTCCGAAGAGGCGGCGCCCGTCCCGTCTCCGTCTCCGTCGCCGCTCTTTTCAGGCCCCGGAAGAATGGGACAAGTATTCGAGGGGTTCCATCACCCCCCTACGAGTTGAGAGTAGTCTCCTTACTGGTTTTCCGGACCTACTGTTCTATGTCCTCGGGCCAGGAGCTCGAGTGGAGGGAGCAGCCGCAGGTGGGTACCTGCTTCGAGGATGATAGCTACAACGATCACGTCCTTGAGGTCCAACAGGAGAAGCAGAGCCGGTTTTCCCCGTCAAGGCCTACTTCATCTCAACCAGCATTGATTTGAGGGGCCTGCAAGCCCAGAATGCTCTCAATGTTATCCCACCTACTTCCCGGCCTATAAATTATGTACTTCTCAGGTACTATGATGCGAAGAATGCCCCTCATATATCTGAAGATTGTGGAGAAACATGCTTCTGGCTTGCTGCCAGAGATGAGGAAGGATGGTGGATGGAATGGTTGCAGAGTTCACAGATACAAACCGTGGGATGGAGAAGACTGGTACCTTTACGATGAAGAGGAAAAAGCTTTTCCAACTGGTTCGAAAGGCAAATTCAAATTTGGCTGATGTTATCTTTAAGCGTGGACTTTTTGAGAGGTCTCATATTGCTTGGAAAAATGCCAACCATGCTCAGATTTGGGAATAGAAGAATCTGATTTGATGTTTTCTTGGGAGAGGCGCCGCCCCCAACTGTGTGCTTGTTGTGTCCCTTCCTAAAACCCCTCCCCGTCTTCGTCTACCTTCTTCCCCGAGACCCTCCTGCGCTTCTTCCTTTCTAAACCCCCATTTCCCCTGCTCCCGACCTCCTTATCCCTCTCTCCTCTCCCCGTCCAACACCTCCCCTGCGCGACACCCTTCTTCCCCTTCCCGTTTCCCTGTTCCCCTTCCCAGCAGCCAGCTAAAACCCTCCCCAACTCCCCTCTGTCCCGTCTCTCTCCCTCTCCCGCGGGCTTGTCCCACATCATTTTCAGCCTTCTAAGAAAAGCCCTTTTACTTGTCACATGGTATGCAAGTTGAAACAATGTGTTATGTATGATGAGCAAAAATGATGCTTGGTTTATCATCCATCATCTCCTGAAGGGAGAAAATAAAGCTATTTTGGTGAAGAAGATCTTGAGGTTCTCTATGGAGAAATTACTTTTCAATTCTCTCCATAGATTCCCCACATTTGTGTACCGGTATACTTGCATGGATGTGCCTGGTTTTCTGTGTGTTCACTTGTGTGGGTACAGCCTCATTTATGTAGAAATATTCCAAGCATCATGTTGACTATCCATTACAACAAGTTAGAGTAGGGTCTTTGATGGCATTTTGTATCCATGAGAGGGCTATATGTGCAAATGCAATTCTAAGAAGGATTTTCACAGAATTAATCTTCTAAGAGAGATATACATGCAAAAAACCCTTTTAAGTATGTACACACTTCTATCATGTAGATTCAGGGCAGCTTGCCCAAAAAACCATATTAAAAGTTAAAGATGAGGCTTGCCCAACATTTTTAGTACTAGATGGTATCTTGTAAGGTTTTGAGTCCTTTTAATACATGAACATTCTATAAAATATTTTAGTCATGCACTTACTTGGGTAATAAACTTACCTTAAAGGAACAAAAGATGACAAGGAAAGATTGCAGAACATCCACTAGTATTTTATGCATGCATTGGCTAGTATTTATTTATTTTCTTCTTGTTAGTAAGAAAATGTAGGATTACGTGGAATCTGAGTCCAGCAGCGCACCTGAATAGCAAGTGTCATCATGGACTCATATGAAACATAGGAAAGTTTTAGAGGCAATGCACAATGACACAATGCGTATATCTGTGTGTACTTAGATAGCCAAATGTCCATCAAATTATAGAACTATAAACCTTAACCATATAATTTCAAGAATTACTGGAGTAATTATCATGAAAAATCCTGAATTAGAGCATTGGCTTTCATGTCTCTGCATCATCATGTCCTGAGTATCTAACATGGATCCACTATATAAATAGAGTACCCCACTAATCATATCTTAGTATATACAATATGCGCCCACATCCTTGTTACATTTCTTCTGTGGCGACAGTTTGTATGTGTTCTAGGTAGGTACATTAGTATTCTACTACTGCTGTGTGATTGATCACAGGAAGAAAGGACAGAAGCTATGTCTTTGGCAAGCAAGATGGTGGAATCTTTGAAATCTCAGGCTGTTCATGTAAGTTATTTGGATATGTGCCCATAGCCTTGCTCACACTCTTCAATTTATGTGACAATACCTTCCTGGCTGCATGTGCAGGCTCAAATATATGAAGGGAGGGAACCCATTCAGTTCTTTTCTATATTTCAGAACTTTATTGTACTTAGGGTATGTTTTGTTTATATTTCAGAATCCACAAGTTGGCCTCTACTTTTTAGAAATTAATATATTAATTTTCTCTGCCATTGTCATATAAAAAACTTTACAGGGGGGTGTGAGCTCTGGGTACAAAAGTTACATAGCAGAGAATGGCATGGCTGACGAGACATATTCTGAAGATGGTATTGCCCTATTCCGTGTGCAAGGTTCTGGACCATATAATATGCAAGCAGTTCAAGTTGAGCCAGTATGTAGTTTATTAATTTGCAGTTCCACTAAACTTTTACTATCATTTTTGTTAAGCATTATGTAATCAATGTGGAAACAAATGCATATGGATGTTTTAAATGGTGAGTGCTGTTATTTTTTTCCAATCTTTGTTAATCCAGAAACTGATATTGGTAGTCAATTTCTTTGAAGTCGATTCTACTTTTATCCTTTTTTGACATCTATCTTTACACTGATTTGCTTTGATCAGGTGGCTTCATCTTTGAATTCCTCTTGCTGTTATATATTACATAATGGCAACACTGTTTTTACATGGTCTGGAAGCCTTACAACAACCAAAGACCTGGAACTGGTTGAGAGGCAACTAGATTTGATAAAGGTATCACATCTACCTTATGGGACAAATTCAACATCTGTCTGATAAGCAACCTATTCTGGATAATTTGTTTTATATGGTCAACGTCATGACCTTACCTGTATGTGATTATGCTGAAGACTAATTGTTACATTCAAGAAACTCACAATTGTCAAAGGGACAAAATTTCAAATTGTTAATATCCCAATCTTTGTACAAAGCATTCTTAATCCCAAGGAATCTGGAAATTGCATCACATAAACTTTCTTCATCTGAAAATAATTAGGTATGCTTTGGAATGGTATCAATTACTATCCGGAATGGAGCATAGATGCTATATAAAGTAGATCAATTGTGTTCTTTTAATACAGCATTTATGATATCATCAAATCAAGTCAGAAATTCTCTGAAGGGGTCATGAAAAGTTATATGAGATTATTTGTTGAATATCAGTAACTGCTTATAAGTAGGGGAGATAATGGAGTGGGGGCAGTTTATATTTGCGTACCTTCTGGGAAATGTTGCTCAATTTACCTTTTCTAGACTGACGATTTCATTTTTTCTGAAGAATGCTGTCTAATTAGGATAAATGAGTAAATGTACACAAGCAAAACTATCTATCTATTTCAATGACGATTAAAGGTATTCTACAAAATTCAAGGTCCAAAGTCTCTATGTGAAAATATATAAATCTCAAGGTCAGTTTCATTCAGAGCAAACTTGAAGAGCACTCCTATATGTGCTTAGAAATTGATAAAAAAAATATGCCGCATAAGGCAAGAAAATAAGGCGGGCTCGAGCGGGGTGCTGCGCGGGTGGGCGGCCTGGCGCAAGGGCGCGGGGTCGCAGGGCGAACTTTGCGCGGATGGGAACAGAAACAGATGGCTGGCCAGGACTCGGCTCCGTAGAAGAAGTCGACGACCGCTCTGATACCAAACTGATGCGGGACAGAGGCGTGGGGGAAGAAGAAACCAGAAAACAGGGAGGGGGTGAGGCGTGGAGGAGGAGGAAGGAGAAGGGGTTGGGCTTCCACCCCGGGGATTCCACCCCGCAGTAACACACATGGAAGGCAAAATCGCCAGGATCGACCCAGAATCGGTCGATCCTAGATCGGATCGAGGGCTATGGATCCGATTATGGGGGGGAAGTCCTTGAATCGGCAAACTTCCAGCTGGATCGGCCAGAATCGAGTTGGATCGACTGGATCAACCAAGGATTGACCGATTCCAGACTGATCCAGGCCGATCCAGACTAATCCAGGTCGATTCCCTCAGGCTACCTTCAGGATCCTCTTCAGGCAGGGTTGTTAGGATCCCCTTATTTCTTATTTACCTGTTAGTATTTGTAGTTTCATTTACTTAAGATATTACATGTAAATAAGGAAGTACCCCCCATTTGAATCTAATAAAAATATCAAAAAAATCATATCTCTTACCAATAAAAAGTCAACTCTCCCATCGAAGAAGAAAATCGCGATTTTGGTGATTTTAGCGAAATACTAACTTTCTAATCTCTCGTAATTTAGCTTATCTAAAAATTTGATAATTCAAATAAACCACATGGAACACTAAAAATTCAAAGTCCGGTAAAAAAAGTCAAACGTGCATGTGACTTCTCCAATGGAGCCACTCTCCTACTACAGCACTTAGTTGTTGAGACCTCTCAGGATTTGGTCAAACTTAAGTTATCATCATCCAAACCTCTCAGAATTTGGTCAAATTGAGCTACCATCACCCAACTCATGACACTCATGAGTTTGGGTGAAGATAGCTTAGTTTGACCAAATCCTAAGATGTCTCAAGTAGACTTAGTGTTGTCAGTAGGAAAGCGGCTTCTTGGAGAAGTCATATGCACGTTTGATTTTTTTTTGTTGGACTTTAGATTTTTAGTATTTTATTAGACTTATTTGAATTATAAAATTTTAAATATGTCAAATTGTGAGAGATTAGAAAGTTGCTACTTTGATAAAATCACAAAAATTGCGATTTTCTTCTTGATGGGAGAGTTGACTTTTTATTAGTAAGAGATGTGATTTTTTTGATATTTTTATTGGATTCAAATGGGAGATATTTCCTTATTTACATGTAATATCTTAAATAAATGAAACTACAAATTTTAACATTTACTTAAATGGTATTCAGGTCAATAATACACTAAGTCTTTAATATTTTATACTTTTCTGGTATTATTATAGTAGTAATAATACACAAAATCTTATGTTTCATATATTATGAATGCATGTATGATTGGTTTTTTATGCAAATATTAGTTCTTTCAATTTATCAGATTTTCTCTCATTTTTGCTGTTTTTTCCTGATTTTTTTCCCAAAAAAAACCATTTTATAAACTGGCCGATCCAGGATCGGCCAGACTTCCCTTGGATCCATGAGATCTTGCGATCCGATCCGATCCAGGATCGGATTGAGCCTGGTCGATCCCGATTCCGATCCTGCCTTCCATGGTAACACAAAGACCCAAAGGCTGCGCTAACGCTGTCTTCAAATCTTCATTAATTCCTAAAAACATGTTATTACACATTACTTATAGTGAGGGAACCCTAATGGTCCTCACTAATACACCCAAAGACTGAAATACCCTCAAGCCTAAAAAATAGGTCCAAATTCGGACCAAAAAATACACAGAAAATAAAAAGAGCTCTAATGGGCCTCATATGGGCCTTATTACATCAACTAAATGCTCAAACTCATAAAAGAAACATGCTAGTGGCCCGACGGCAAGTCGCCAAGCCAAATGGATGCCGTCGTCGCCTCCGCCTACGGTAAACTTGGACCCTGTCGGCCCGGTCCAGTGCTCGGGTGTCCCCACCAGAGTGCAAATGAGCTGAGAGCCTAGCGGATGATGTGCTTACTTGTACTGCTTCTGAATTGATGAATTTTTTAATTAGTTTTTGTATTTGTAAGTATTTACATTGTAGAGGTATATTTGTCTGCATACTAGAATCTAGGTGTCTCAGCAAATGTAACTAGAGTTTTTGTACTGCAAAGCACAACTTGCTTCTGTATATTTGTCTGCATACCAGAATCTAGATGTCTCAGCAAATGTAAATAGAGTTTTTGTACTGCAAAGCACAACTTCTGTTTTCATGTTATCATTGTTGTCATAACTCATGAAATACTGTAGCCTTTTGTGCACCTTAAACTACATGGCAAATAAGAAGATATCCACACGTTGAAAGTATCTGTACATTTTTTCTTTTTATGTTGGGTCTTTTGTCTCATCATTAGATTGAGTTGCAGGTAGCTGTGTTTCATTTGGCACAATTTGTTTAACTTTTATATTGTTCTTCATTTCATGGTTCAGACGTTTCTCCTTCAACAATAAAAGGGATCATAGGTCATCGCATTCTGCCTGATAATCTTAACTCTTAAGAACCGCCTATTAGCCTGTTATGGTGGTGCCATTTAAATGTTGGTGTGGTGGTTGATGCATTTTGGTTGCTGCTACATGTGTGATTTTTATTTGGAAATGCTTGCAGCCTAATTTGCAGTCCAAACCACAAAAGGAAGGCAGTGAATCTGAACAGTTTTGGTCTTTGCTTGGAGGGAAATCTGAGTACCGCAGCCAGAAGATTGTTAAGGATGCAGAAAGTGACCCTCACTTATTCTCCTGTAATTTTTCAAAAGGTGTTAGCAGAATACACACCTTGTGTTATTTGTTTTTCTCCTCATCTACACACCTTGTGTTCTTCGTTTTGGTTCATCTACACTCCTTGTGTTTGTTTTTCTTCATCTGTCAAGCTTTCAGTGTATCTAACATTTTGCTTTGGTATCTTGTGACACCTCTCTCTATCATTGAACTAATGGCAGGAAATCTTAAGGTTAGTACCATGAAATTTTATCTACCTGCCATTTTCATTTAAATGATTTTTGAGTGAATTCTATCCATTTCTATTGATTTTTGGTTAACACATTTCCACTATTCTAGGTGACAGAGATATTCAATTTCAGCCAGGATGACCTCATGACTGAAGACATATTTATTCTGGATTGCCATTCAAGTCTCTTTGTTTGGGTGGGACAGCAGTTGGATTCCAAGATAAAAATGCAGGCTTTGAACATAGGAAAGGTATTCCATAATCCATATTTGCCTGCTGAAGTATTGACATTCAAAATATGAATCTATCTTCTCAAAGAACGTTTTCTATTGCCAATAGAAATACGTTGAACAAGATTTTCTGTTGGAGAAGCTATCTCATGAAACTCCAATCTTCATTATTATGGAAGGCAATGAACCAGCTTTCTTCACATGCTTTTTCACATGGGATTCTGCAAAATCAGCAGTAAGAACCTGCATGATCAAAATTCTTTCTTGCACATGCTTTGGGTCTATTTTGAAATCATGCTCTAATTCTTTTTTGATGGTTTTCTATAATCATTATACAAACAAATAGTAGCATTCCGAAATTTTATCAGTTGTTCTTTATATGAAGTTACATATCTGGGGTATCTAGACTGTAGAAATAATGGAGTTTGCACTGCCTGCTTCATCAGTGTGAACTTTCAGTTGTTACTCTTGCAGGAACATGGTAATATTATATTATGAGTATATGATAAGTATCAGATGATTGGCATTTTTTTTATCCAGATGCAGGGGAACTCATTTCAGAGGAAGCTTTCAATTGTAAAAGATGGCTTTACTCCAACCTTAGATGTAAGCTAATGTCTTAAACTGTTTTTTTTTTCCCGTCAGACAAGTTTAGTATATATTCACCCATTACCTACTCAAATTTGCAGATGTAAGGGAAAGTTTTTGAGAGTTGATATATCTGTTGAATCTCCTACATCTGTTTGCATTTTCTTTCCTTCGCCCATTTTTCTGGTCTTTCAGAAGTGGACAAAGAGTTTTAGGAGTATGGACTTCGTTCCTTCTTTGGGTGATCTTCTTCTTCATGAGCTGGCATCACACTGCAAATCAAAATTACTTGCTCTTAGTTCTTGGTACCTGCAAAGAAATTACTATTGTGCAGCATTTTCTTCCACTTAGATGTGGATGTCTTTGTTGTGATTTTAGTGAGTGGATGACAATTCAAGATTGTGTGACAATTACAAGTTAATGACCATGATTGAAGATTTTAAGGAAGTACAATTTCCCTTCCATAAGGCAACTTTTTCTTACTGAACTTTTTTTTACTATAGCTTACTAGCAAAAGGCAAAGCCAGTGATATTGCAGGAGGTATGATTGGGTAGTTCACCTCCTAGGGTAATTGGTAGTTGTTGCTTATGGAGACTGAATTTGATATTTAAATGAGTTCATGATGAATGGATCTACCTGGTTAGTTTGTCATGGAGCATAAAAATAAGATGCAGAACACTGTTTTTTTTCTTTTTTGCATGGCACCCAAGGACATTCCTTTGCCGGGCAAAGGTTCATGGGTATTTGCTTTGTGATACTAGTTGTTGTTGGCTACCTGTCCATGGGTTTTCTTTGTTATGTTGTCACACTTCTTGAATTTTTATGTTATGTGAAATGGCTTTAGATATGCTAAGTAGCCCGATTTTTGCTTTGGAGCAGTGATAACAATTGGGTACATACCACTGCACAATGTATCAGATTCCCTGTCTGCATCGATCATGTATTAGAAAGCATTTTCAATCAGGGGCTGAATAAGGCTTTTGCCATCTAGGAGAATCTGCAACTTAGTCTTAAAAAGGGTGAAACTTATGGGCACCAGATAAGCCGATCCATTATTTACATGGAGTCGCCTACTGCTGTTGTTCTTACATGGAAGGAAATTTTGGTGGCCAAACTGAATTCCAAGAGGGTTTCTTTTTCCTACTTTTTGGTTTCTAATCAACTCATCATGAATGTGATTGTGTAGAGTCACATACTTAGCATATCTTTTTGTTCAGCTGTTTGCGTTCCTTTAGGGAATTAGATCTGAAACTGAAAATTCTACCATGCAGTTGGCACTGTTGGTAGTTATAACTCATGCATTGTAATATTTTAGTATAATTAGATGTCTACTAAATGATGGTCAGGTGTACTTTTCTGCATCTGCCCATTTCATTACCTGAAACTTTCTAAAACTTCTGTGTGCTACTTCTCGACCAGAACCCCAAGAGGCGAACTCCAACATCATATGTTGGAAGGTCTACTGTGCCTGACAAATCCCAACGGTCTAGAAGCATGTCCTTCAGTCCTGAAAGAGTGCGAGCAAGAGGCAGGTCCCCAGCATTCAGTGCATTGGCTGCCAACTTTGAGAATCCAGATCTGCGGAACCTTTCAACCCCTCCTCCAGTTGCTAGGAAAGTATATCCAAAATCAGTTACACCAGATTCTGCAAAACTGGCTCCCAGATCCACTGCAATTGCAGCACTTTCTGCTTCATTTGGACTGGCAAGAGAGAACATTGTGCCACGACCATTGAAAGGTATATGCTTGTATCATCTATTGGAGATACCTGCTGATGCTAACAGCTTAGCCTAATTTATCTTCGGATGTAGTTTTACCAGAGGCCAACAAACCAAAACTAGAAACAAATGGCATAGGAAACAACTTGGCAGGCAGTAGAATTGAAACACTTACCATTCATGAAGACGTGAAAGAAGGTGAGGGCGAAGATGAGGTAGGGCTTTTGATATACCCATATGAACGCCTAAAAACTACATCGACGGATCCTGTGACTGAGATAGATGTGACAAAGAGAGAGGTGCAGTGTTGGATTTTGACTCAAATAAGGATACATGAGTACTAAATTTGTTGTCAGTTCACATTCTGAGATTTCTTACATGTTATTGCAGACTTATATATCTTCAGGAGAATTTAAGGAGAAATTTGGCATGACAAAGGAAGCTTTCTTCAAGTTACCCAAATGGAGGCAGAATAAACTCAAAATGGCACTTCAGTTGTTCTGACTCTTCCAAAGAGTTCAATGCTTTTTAATCCCAAGAACTACTCAAGTGCTGGAAGAATCATCCTTTGCATATCTGTATGTGTGGCTGCCCATTTCCATTTTTGATGAGTTTCATCTCAACATTTTCGATCTAGTTTTGATGTTACTTTCTTGCAGATGGGTTATGAAGATTAGCTCTGAAGGGGACAGCATCATGAGCGGCTCTTCAGCTGTTTCTGCTACAAAACGGACCTTATCATTAACCATCATTACATTTTTTTTTTCTTCTCATTTTTCCTCCTCGTGCATTTCAGATACCCTGCTTTCTCTTGTTAGTTAGTTATCATTCTTTCTCATCGCACGTCGGTGTGAGATTGCATTTTTGTTTTCTCTTTTTCCTAATTTTACAATTCTTCCTACAAAGTCAGGAGGACATGCAATGTTTTGAAGCATGTTATGTGAAGATGGCAGTGGATGGTATAAAAATGTAAAGAAACCAAACAAACTGTTGTTCTGATGAGGACTGGATGTATATTTCATGTTTGTACACCTTTTGAATCCAGAAGATCTTGTTTAATCTAATGACTCATCACATACAATTTATCCTTAGTCAGGAGCTTCTGACAAAATGCAGCTTCTGTTTTTTTTATTTGGAGAGTATAATTGCTGGAAGAAATGAACTTCCCTGGAGCATCTTTATCCTTACATTTTTCCAATTTGTACATATTGGATGATAAGAAGGAAAAAAAAAAGCTTTATCAGAAAGTTTTATTCTTTCTATTGTTGTCCTGCCAATCTGGGATATCATTCTCTACTAGATAACTACCCGTGCGATGCACGGAAAGTTTTTAAATTTAAATATATATTAGTTTATATATATATATATTAGTAAGATTTAAAAAATTATAAAGTGATATAAAATTATTAAGGATAGTCATTTCTTAGTGGTATAAAACTGCAAGTAATTGTCTTACCATTAGTATTTTTAGACTTGTTTTGGAAGATTTAGTAAGATTTTAAAAATTATAATGGGTAGTCATTTTTTAGTGGTATAAAACTGTAATTTTGTTAAAAAAATTGTGCAAGATTGAACATGTCGAGTTTAAAAAGTTTCTTCACAACTTTAGGTGAGAGACTTGCCTTATTAAAATAGGTGCATTAAAGAAGTGAGATAGGAGATGTATTTGTGAATTTTGACGGAATAATTTTGTCTTGGTGTTGCCACGTGGCAGCCCCAAAATTGAGAATTATAATATTAGTATAGATTGTATGGATTCATCTAAAGGTGTCACTGTAATGTATCTCTCCCAAAACCCCTTCTTCTCTCCAAGATCACAGTGTCTCTCTCTCTTCTTCCCATCAGATCTGTCCTTTTCCAGGTTAATACACTAATATTATTTGGTCTCTTTGTTTTCCGAATAATTTATGCAAGGATAATTTATTCTTGTACAAGTTAATCATGAATTTAAACAATTTCATTTTGACACTTTTTTTCCCTTTCCCCCTTTACCTCGAGTTACCCATTTTTATCATGAATTTAATTATCCACCTCTTGATTAGTGAGAAAGTTATCACATTTTATATATAAATAAAAGTCTCAATTGAGTCAAATCGGCCTCGAATATCCGACTTAATTTTACACAAATTTGGATCAAATAACCTATTTTAAATTTTAAGCGCAACCCGGTTCAAAGTAAGATTAAGACGAACTCAAATTTGACTCAGCCCAATCCGATGGCTCAATAATTATTTTTTTTAAATAAGTGATATGGCAAAAATTTTAAAATTTTAAATTAAAAATTATGCTGTGAAATTATGTTTAATAACTTAATATTTATCTTATATTTGTAACAATAAAAAATAAATTTATATCAATGAACATCAATTTGATTATAAAATTTTTAAAAATAATAAAAATATCTTTAAAAAAATCAAATCAAACTGAGCCAAATCTTACCTAATCATTCCAAATCGACTAAACTCGGACCAACCCAAACCCATTACCACCTCTATCTATAAATTAACTAGGACAAATTAATTAAAATTTTCTATCAAATATTTGATTTATTTTTTAATTACTAATAAAATTATAACACATTATATTGAATGTTATCCCTTGTTACAATATAAGTTAAATTTTATTACAATAAAAATCTCCATATTACAATCAGATACTCTTAATTAATTTATCTAAATAAATAATTTATCTAAATAATTAAGATAAACTAACTTTTTAAACTATGAATTTATCCCCTTTTACCCCCATTATCACCCCCGCCAAAGTAGCAATTGAGCCAGATCTGAGTACTCCGGGAAGACGAACAATTAGCCAAGATAAATGCTGTAGATCAGATAATTGTAGTCTGATTTAAGCAGTGGATATGGCAATGCCGTGGATCACAATACCAAGCAGCCAACAAAACATAAAAAAACCTAAAAAGCTCAAAGAGGAAAACATAGCATGAGGACGTCAATTTGAGTGTGAAGAAGGCTCAGAAGGATCCATTGGTTAAGTTTTGCAATCAGAGAGAAAGAGACATCCCTCTCTCTATCAGAAAATAGGTAGTTCCAAACATCACTGCCTTCAACATTCATCACCAAAACCCATTTTAATATCATAATTAGAAGGATCGCAGTTAGGAAAAAGAAAGAACTTTTAACGGAGGCGGCTGTGGCTGCATCGAATTTGGAGGGCGTCATGATGGAAGGAACACTCTCCAATCGTGAGAGCAGCAGGTTACCTGTTGGCTCTGTGCAAAAGGTAGCCTGTCACCGTTTGGAACAACACAAGCCCCCGTTGTCTGAACCAGAGCCATTAAGAACAGAGCATACAGGAGTAAGTTGGCAACCCGTTCAAACAGAAACCCCTCACAAATATTAAAAAAAAAACAAAAGAAAGGCCCATAAGAGGAGGAAGGGGGGAATCCTGGGGATGTTGCCGGATTTTATGGCTGGAAACCACACGAACACCGTCAAGATGCGATCTTTGGCGATGGGTTCAAAGCCATCTTCCTCGGGCGATTAGCTCTGGGCTCCATGCGGCAGACGGGCCGCCATTGATTGGATTCAGAGATCCGGCGCCTGCTGTTGACTCTGTTGAGGAGCCTTCTCATCGAAACCGTGCAGAAACAGAAAGATTAAAACCAGATAAATCGAAGCCGGCGGGGGGAGAGACAGAAACGTCTAATCTAACGACGAAGCAAAACGTGCATCAGAAAACCAGAGAGACCAAATGACGCGCATTGTTTACAGCACGAGGCACATCCTATTCTCCCCCGGGCAAGAAGGATTAATCCAGAACGAAAGAGAGAAGAACGCCTCCCTCTGGAGAATGCTTGGTTATCTTAGCACGGACGGAAAGGAGGAACCTGCCAGAAAACTAGAGCGATTCGAGCGTGAGAGAGGAGAGAGGGAGGCGGAGATTAGGGCTTTGCATTCCGGAGCCGGTGGAGGGGGGGGGGGGGGGGGAGGGATACGTCTAGGGTTTCCGGCTACCTTTATAGTCGACGGGGAGAGATCACCTCTGGACACGTGTCAAGATCGCGCTTGTTTACTTCTGTTGGGCCTTAGATAATTATGGTGTATGGGCTGTCGGCCGTGTCATGGGCCGACGAGCGCATATTGTAGTTGTGGGCTTATTGGGTTTCAATGGGTGGAAAGCTAGACGGGACGTCTTCATTGGTCTAGACTCAATCCTAACTATTGATGACTGATGAGCGAGATTGTTTGGATGGCAGCGGGGCTCTTTTCTTTACGAGAATGGGTATTGTTCGACCAAGTAATAAATATTTCTCCTTCTAATCTAATATAAACATTTATTGTGAGATTGATTTTACAATAAAAGTGATGTGAATTGTAAGAAGATAATTTTATTAGTTAGGAAAGAGAGAGAGAAACATCTACATTTGACCAATATGATTGCTTAATGATAACTAAATTAATTGTAATAAAATGCCTTCTTATTTTGATGTTAGAGTCGTTAGTTATCTAGAGCATATGAAATGAACAGACTACGACCCTCTTCGATTTGCAAATTCTTACATCCCATTTGACTATTATTTTTGTATTGCACATCTAATTTACGGATAATAGAGAAGAATTGTATATATAAGGGTAGATTTAAAATTGGGTAAATTAATTATAAGTCTTTAAAAGATATTTGACTTATTTTTTAGTCCTTACCAGAAATATAAGTCATTAAAATTAGTGTTATCTCTTGTTATAATATATGTTAAATCATGTTATAGTCAGAGTTCGCCCGTGCCACCCGTACCGCGGCGGCATGGGCGAACCGCACGGTCGGGTCACCCCAAGGGGTGACCCGAGTGTGCCGCGGCGGCACGCCGCGGCACACAGCGGACCGATACGATCTGGTCCGCTAACTTTAGTTTTTTATTTTGTTTTCGTACTTTTTTCGTATTCGGTGTGTTTAAGTGATCTAAATGATGTCTAATTGAAATAAAAATTTAAACATAAACTAATTAAGAGATGATCTAAATTATAATAATTTTATTATAATTTTTAAATTATTTTTTTGTCAAGTAAAAATTATTCTAAAAAAGCAATAAATTAACTTAATCTCAACATCTAAGGGATCTAATGGTGTCTAATTGAGATAAAATTTCAAATATAATCTAATTAATAGAGAAGAATTGTATATATAAGGGTAGATTTAAAATTGGGTAAGTCCTTAAAAGATATTTGACTTATTTTCTAGTCTTTAACAGAAATATAACTTATTATAATAAGTGTTATCTTATGTTATAATATATATTAAATCATGTTATAGTAAAAAAAATTAATTATTTTTTTCTTTAAAATTTGACATTAAATTACATGAATTTGTGGTAAATGACAGCACACTTTTTAGTGTAACCCTATAAAATATGGCACATTCTCTTTGAGATTATAAAGAGTAATGATGGCAAAGCGCTAGCATCGATCTTTGATTGCAATCATTACTCCCAAAGGGTTCATGAATCATGACCAGTCAAAGGCTGCTAAATATCGGACATCAAAAGTGAACATGATAGAAAGAGTGGAGTCAAGCCATCATATACGAACAAGTACATGATGCATCTTCTCAATTACCTTTGGACTTTGGAAGGGTCAATGTGTGTGTGTGTGTGTGTGGGTGGAGATGTTGGCCACAACCCAAGGGGGAAACGCCGAAAGGAAGATGCTTTATAAGTTGGATTGGAGCATAGAGGTGACTCCTCATGGTGGTGGGGGCGCACCGTAGTGCTTCACTGCTTGGAGATGGATCTCATGTGATCTTTACTTGATCTTTACATTAAAAAAATAAGAGTGAAATAGGAAAAATTACCCCTCAAATCGTGTGTGTTCTATTTCACCTTTTGGTGTACCATACCAGTGCCATACGTCCGCGCTATACCTATACTGTTTGTGAGAATCTGATTTTTAGGGCGCATAATGACATATTTATTGTTCCTTTCTTTTTTTTATGATATAAAAATAATTTTTTTGGCTAAATCATATCGGTACAATACGCTGGATACTATACCATACTATAGATAAAAACAGTTTTACAGTTGCGTGAACCTTGTTCCATTCTAAATCTCTATGTTTTTCTTATTTTCATATATATATATATCCATTACGTTATTTTTCATTTGATTATCTTAGTTTGGCATAGATCAAAGTTAAAAAAAAAGATAAATCCACCATTGTTTAATCTTTTATGTTATTGAAATAATAATATGTATGCCCTTGAAACTTTTATATTATCTTATAAACCCTTCTAAAGTCCCATATTCTACATATTCGACAGAATAGTGTGTCAACTTTGATGATCGTATCCTCAAGGGCATAGGCGAAGTAATTTACTTAAATATGAGGGTATCTACAAAAATATGAAAATGCACAGACATAGAAGATTATAGTGTAACACATGTAATTACACCCCCCCCCCCCCCCCACACCCCAACCCAAAATATGAAGAATGCACAGGCATAGAATAGAATACTCAAGATTATAGTGTAATACCCCCCCCCCCTCCCCCCAACCCCAACAACAAACAAACAAACAAAAGAGGAAATTGTTCTATTTATTACCCTCGAGTCTATTTAAAAAACTAGTGTGATTTTATGTGATGAGAGATTTAATCTATGGACCTATAGGAGAGTGCCTTTCAACATTAATGACAAGAGGCATAAACAATTTATTTTTCCATGACGAGATTTCTACACCTAAAATAGTTATCCATCTAGGATAAAAATTTTGTGATTCTCTCGGCAAAAATCTTTTTTTTCTAAAAAAAGAATACTTGAGATTGCTAAGAATACCTTGACCAAAGGAAGAGCTGAGTAGTCAGATAGAATATGTATATGATCTAGATGGGTATAATGATCTCCAAATCCCAACCAAAAAAAAAAGTCCTGTGATAATTACCAGAAGAGAGTCTCTGATGTCAAATGAAGACATTAATTTCACAAAACAAAAAAGGTACACATTAGAATATCCTAGATAAGTTGCAATATATGTGATTATAAAACTTATGATGCAAACATTCCTTGTAGCCTTCACTAAAACAGCCTAGCTAGATCCCACTAAAGTCTAGAGCTGCTACATCTAACCTTCTTCCTCATCCCTTAATTTTCTCACACTCTGATCGCATTAAAGTCATCACATCCCACCAAACAACAGGCACACATTAGAATGTCCTAGATAGAAGAGGTAGTATGGTAAGAGTTCAAGATGCAACATTAATATATAGTTTCCTTATACCCTTCACTAGAAACAACCTAGCTAGGTAGGAGAATCTAGATAGAAATATGGTAAAAGTACTTATGATTCAAGCCTTTCTTTTAACCTTCACTAAAACAGCCTAGACCCCTCTTAAAGTTTGGAGGATCTAGATATCACCCTCTCCTCTTCTCCCTTTTGTTTCACTCTATAAGGTCCTACTAAAATCAGGACATCTCACCAAACAATTAATCAGTAGGCACAGATTAGAATATCAAGGAGTAAGAGTAGTAACAAGGTAAAGTTCAAGGTTCAACATTCATAATCTCCTTACACCCTTCAATAGAAACAGCCCAAGTAGGAGAATCTAGATACCACCCTCTTAAGCTCTCTCTTCTCTTTTTATCTCACCCAAGTGTGGTGCCCATATATGGTTGCCATAACATGATATATATCTTTAGATCTCGAATTCAAGATGTGTCTTTATTTTGGTTCAATTTAAACCAACCGAAGACTTAACATGCCAAACAAAAAAAAATGTGGTACCCATGTATAGTTGCCATGGCATGACATGCCCGGCCCCCTAGCACAAGCTGGGAAGGGGCAATAAAGGTGACATACGCACTTTCCACTTGAGTTTGTGCTATGCCACATGAGCCCTCCCCATGGCATTTGGTTTGAGTGCACATCCCCATCGATCAGACAACGATGGATCTTGATAGCAACCGTATATGGTGGGATGGTGACGCCCCCACTTGGCAAGTGGGCAATTTTGCAAACATCCATACATATCTAGCCATGGGCATGCACAAGTTATTGCCCATGTTAGAGTAACCTAGAAAAAAAGAAGAAGAGTCCATCCATTACTTAAGTGGTCAACGTTTGTCGCCAAATTGGGACACACAACACGCACATAGAGAGAGAGTGGTATAACCATGAAGCTTCATGCATTTCATCAAACAGGGTATGGAACATAACCATTAACGAAACCCTAGCCAAAGACCAATTCCCTATATACAAGAATATTCCTTTCCCACACAAAATTGCCATGATTGTACCTAAAGAAAGTGATAATTTCAGATCCAAAGGACTCAACCGTAAGATGACCCACCATGCTTCTTCTTTTAAGTAAAACATTAGGACATAAAAGGAACCAAATCCCCATTGTCAACAAATTAAAGGGACTAAATGGCCGACCTCTCATAAAAAGAAGGGATTTGTTGTATTGCTTGACCACAGACCCATCTGTGGATGGAAACTTAACACTCGTCTAAAGCATTTGATTCTCTAGGATTGGTGTCACTGGGTAGTGGGTAAAGATATTTATGTCCTACTATCTAACATTGATCCCAGTGTCCACCCAAAAAAAAAAAAGACAAAAAAATGTAATCGATGGAGACTGGTCAAGCCAATCCTCTACATATAATATTCTCTTTTTCAACAAATTAAGTATCGTCGTATAATTTCTTGTGTGTGAAAGCAGTGCCAAAGATTAACTTACTTTTATTCAAAATAATGGTAGATATTTCATTAATTTCTATCTATAAAATCCTACCTTTATGTAGTATTTATTATAAATGCTCCTTACAATATTTATACCCACTACAAGAAAAATAAGATTTGTCAACGACTTTATATCAGCGGCTAGATAAATTGTTGATATATAAAATATATGTTAACGGTTAATTGAGGCCGTTGACATACGATCAACATATGTCAACGACTGTATGAAGCTGTTGACATAAGTAACAAACGTCAACGGCCTCTGATAACCGTTGACATAAGCGCAACATATGTCGGCGGTCTTAGACGAACGGTGACAAAAACTTAACATATGTCAATGACTTCTAATATCCGTTAACATAAGAGACATATGTCAACGGATATTAGTAGCCGTTGACATATGTTGATGAAAAAATGGCGGGATATTTCTCGTCAAGTTTTTAATATTTATCAACGGCTCTTAATAGCCGTTGACATATACTTCAAAAAAAATCTAAAAACCCTTCGTCCCCCTCCTTTCTCTCTCCCACCATGCCGTGCCGCCTCTCTGCTCTCTCTCTCCCCCCCCCCCCCCCCCCCTCTCGCTCGTCTTAATGGTGAAGGTCCCTCTCTGAGCCAGCAGTAGGCGATCCGCCGGCGCCGAAAATGGCGTTGTGGCGCCTTTGTCCTGGCCGCACTGAGGCCTGTTCTCATGGCTTTCATTTTCTTGTTCTGTGGTGGCGCAAAGATATCGTACTGGATGCACACGGGGGAGAGGCAGGTGAACGCGCTACAGAGGCGCTACCTGGAGACCGTGCTGCGCCAGAACGTCGGCTTCTTCGACACCGACGTCCGCACCGGCGACGTTGTCTTCAGCGTCTCTACCAACACCCTCCTCATCCAGGACGAAGGTACAAGAGGCCTCCAACATGTCCATCGCCACCAAGAGGCCTACCCGGCAAGCGGCGCCACCTCCCCCTATCCCTTCCATCCCCGTCGCCCTGTGTAATGCGCTCGAGGCGATCATCGACAACTTCATCGACCCCGCTGCCCACCGGCCCTCCGTGGACCCCCGCCACATCCTTGTCGACAACTTCGCCCCCGTCGGCAAGCTCCCCCTGACTCCTTGCCCTATAGTCGGAGGTCGTATCCCCCGCGCCCTCACTGGCGGTGCCTACCTCCGCAACGGTCCCAATTCCCAGCACCTTCCCTGGGGCCCCCACCACCTCTTCGACGGCGATGGCATGCTCCATGCCCTCCTCCTTTCCCCGTCCTCATTCGACGACGATGGCGTCGCCCCTGCCACCTTTTGCAGCTGGTACGTCCATACGTACAAGTACCTCCTCGAGCACGACGCCGGCACTCCCGTCATGCCCAACGTCTTCGCCGGTTTCCATGGGATCGGGGGGCTAGCTCGTCTTCTCCAGGAACCTCTACTCCGACGGCTCAGGAAGACGGGGACGGAGCCGGTGATGGCAAGGCACAGCCACGCTCCCCAGTGCTGCTCCACTTCCACGGCAGGGCATTCTGCATAACCCACCCCAACTGGTACATGTTCTGCATACCACTTTTACACCTGGCTGGCACGGGAGATGGGCTCTCCCGTTGTCTCCATCTACACTCGCCCGACCCCCAAGCACCGACTCCCTGCCGCCATCGATGATTGCTTCGTCGGCCTCCTCCGGCTCCCCTCCCTCGCCCGCTCCGAGCCCGCTACGGACGGCCGCGATCACCACTGTGACGGGCATCTCCCTGATTATTTTTTTTTCCAAAATATAACTTTTTCAGCAGCTATAGCAGTCCCTGACATATATTTGATATGTCATTAAAAAAAACTGTAGACATAAGAGACATATGTCAACGGCTTACATCCATTGACATATCAAATTTATGTAAGCGGTTCATAGCCATTTACATATATATTATATGTCAACGTTTTTGAGCAGCCGTTGATAAATATAAGTCAATGACCCATTTGTCGACGAATTTATCAACGGCTCTAAATCCGTTGACATAAAGTTATGTCAACGGCTCTTCTACTTTTGTCAACGAACTTTAGCCGCTGACATATATCCTTTTCTTTGTAATGACCCTTGCCAACATCATCTTTCTAAATTACGCTATGATAATTCCGCACATTGTAGAGATAGAAAAAATTATACTTTTTTATTTACTTTTAAAAAGGATAACATAGCTTTTCTTTGTTAACCATCGTTACAGGATAATTAGGCAAGATTAATGTGTGTGTGTGGGTGGGTGGGTGGGGCGGGGGGGGGGTGATTACTGATTAGCTCAAGATTGCTGCCCATCATGGAATGCTTTGGATTCGGTTCCGGTGTCAGTGTTGGTAGGTCAATATAGGTGCCGGCCGTAATGGTCCCCATTGGATTTAGAAAACATTGGTGGCTGTGTGGGTCATCAGAGTAGTTAAATTGCAAAAGTTGGAAGCTTATCTAGTTCATCTAGATGTTAGATAATTGTTCTTATAACTAAGATAAATAAAATATTCACAGACTAATATTTGTTGAACACCTACCTGACCCGATGAATACAGCACTGTATATAGTTAGTCTATCTGAATGTGTCATTAATATATATATTAGACATTCAGATAAGAAAAATGAAGTAATATATATCAGGTATCTTATTTGTACTGATCACCATCGTACTTAGGCTGGATTTAGAGGTGGGGGATTTATCTGGTTTAGATATAATTGTTAGGGAATGTAAAACCAATGTTTGATTGTAATTTTGGGGAAAAAATGTTATGAATTAGGTTTGAACTTAGATCTCTCTCATATTTCGTTAATATAAGCACCACTGTGGTGGCCAAATCTGGTCACCTAGGCCCATGATGGCTCGTTACGGCCCATTCACGTCCCGTCAACCAACGTGGCACCGTCATCGAAGGGCACGCCCTCTCCAGGATGGCTCGAAGACCTCCATTGTGTGACTCCCGTGATCGGAAGCTGTCAGGTTCCGCTGCGGCATACCTTCGAGCAGATCACCCGCCTTCCCTTACCGAACAACTATGAACGGCTTCCGAACAAGAACAGTGACTCCGCTCCATGAAACTACCCTCGATGTTACCGAACAGCATGTTCGAGCCCCCACGTGGGTCACCTGCTCGGAAAGCATTCCCAAAGGGTTCCGAGCAGGTTCTCTGACTCGCAGAACGGTTGTAACCGCCCCAGGCCACGTTCTCCACCATCAAGGGGCGTGAACTGCCTGGCAGCCTAACGGACACCAGAGTCATAACTCCTCCCGTTATGCGCGTGCGTCAAGGCGCCTCTTCAGGCACGATCCGCCGAACGTTACGCACGTTGGCCTCGACACCGACGCCTATAAAGGCACAGGTACAGTACCATGCAACGGTACGTTCTCTTCCTCACGCGAACACATTCTCGCATTCCGAAACCCCCTGCCTCACAAGCTCTCCACTGACTTAGGCATCGGAGGGTTTCCCCGGTCTTCACCGGGCCTCCTGATCCTATTCTGGTTTTGCAGGTCTTCGTCCTCACCAGCAATCGTCTTCCCTCTCTCATTCCAGTGGAGGCCCGTTTGGCTCAGGTCCAAACAGGATCACACCACCACATTTGGCGCCGTCTGTGGGAATCGACGCTGCCATGGCTCGAGGACGATCTTCATACCAGAACATAGGAAGCAGGGCGACGAGGTCTCGCCAGTCACGAGGGGACTCCCGTCGCCGATCCCCTCCTGGTGATGACGCCGTCGCCACTGCCGGTGCAAACCACGACATCCCGGCACCGCCGGCTGTTGCGCCTGCAACTGCCCTCGAAGTAGCGGAGCTTCGAGGACAAATGCAGCAGTTGACGGGCGTCTGCCTCGCCCTACAGGCCCAGTTGGCAGGGGCAGCGGCCCCAGTGGTTTCCCTGCCGCGTGAGCGACAGGCGGAATCGTCACATCGACGCTCCCGCGTCCCCCCAGCGCCGCAGGAGCAGCAGGCGGACTCACCACGCCGGTCCCTCCGGGCTCCATCAGAAGAGCGGGCACCAGAGCGCCGCGGGCGCTCGCCCCGGCGTTCTATCGTCTCACCCCGTCCGCCACGATCGGTCGTGGGAGGCAACTCCCACGCCTCTGGACGTGGGGGCCCCGCCAACTCCGAGCAGGAGCTCGCCAGGCGTCTCCGGCGTGTGGTCGACCTCGAACGCCGCATGGACGCGATGGTTCAGCGTGCGGAGGGCAAGGCTCCAGCGGAGGACGACTTGGACTTCCGCTCTCCTTTCAGTAGGGAGATTCTGGAGGCCCTGGTCTCCTCCAAGCTCCCTCTTCCCACCATCGCGCCCTACGACGGCACGACTGACCCGGCCGACCACATCCACGGCTTCGAATCGCATATGGTGTTCCACGGAGCATCAGATGCGGCCAAGTGCAGGGCTTTCCCTGCAACCCTTAAGGAGACCGCCAGGGCTTGGTTTGAAACCCTCCCTGCGGGCTCTATCACCTCCTTCCGCCAATTGAAGAAGTCCTTTCGGGACAACTTCCTTGGTGGAAGGTCCCAGCCGCGGACGGCGGCTTCTCTCCTGACCGTGCGCCAGAAGAAAGGCGAGGCACTCTGGGACTTCGTCAAGAGGTTCCGAACAGAGGCGCTTCGCATCTCGCGCCTGGACGTCCCCCTAGCCACCAGTGCTCTCATCCAGGGCACTCGTGACGGCTTTCTACAAAGGACTCTCGGCGTCCAGCAACCCGCCACCCTCGCCGAACTACTCTCCATCGCGCAGCGCCACGCGGCCTGCGAGGAGAGCCTGGCGGCGAGCAGGGCCGAACAGGGGGAGCAGTCGGAAAAAAAGCGACCTTCCGACAACGGTTCCGACCGTGATCGGAAGAAGGGACGACGCAATGGCGATTCTCCGCGTCGTCCGCGCCCCTTCACCAACTACACCCCCCTCACTGTGGCTCCCGAACAAATCCTGGCAGAGATCAGGGATGAAGCTTTTGTTCGGTGGCCCCAGAGAATGCGCTCCGACCCCCGGAAGCGCGATCAAAATAGGTACTGTCGCTTTCATCGCGACCACGGCCACGACACCTCCGAGTGCCGCCAGCTTAAGGACGAAATCGAAGACCTTATCAAGCGCGGCTACCTTGGACGGTTCGTGCGCCGGAACGAAGGGCGCCGGAACGAAGAGCGCCCCCGACGCCAAGACCGCACTCCCGAGCAGCCGATCAACAACGAGCCCAATGGGCAGGAGATCAACGTGATCGCGGGAGGCTTCGGCGCAGGTGGAGAAAGCACTCGAAGCCGACGCGATTACGCAAGGCGAGTGCATGTCGTAGACAGGCCTCCGACTGTTCGGCCGGCCCCATATCCTGCCAGTCCCGCACGTGCACAGCCCGAGGAGGCTATAACCTTCTCGGACGAAGATCTTGTAGGGGTTACGACTCCGCACACTGATGCGCTGGTCGTTTCGGCCACCATCAACCACTGTAACGTGCGCCGAATTCTGGTAGATAATGGAAGCGCCCCCGATGTCTTGGCTTACGACTGTTTTGTCCTCATGGGTCTGCGAACCGATCAACTCACCCCTGTAAACTCGCCACTTTTCGGCTTTTCGGGAGTTTCGGTTCAGCCCATGGGAAGGATTCGCCTTCCGATTACCTTGGGAACGGCTCCGAAAGCTGTGACCAAAATTGTTGACTTTTTGGTCATCAACAACATGCCTGGATACAATGCTATTCTTGGCAGAGGTCTGATCGGGCGAATCAAAGCAGTGCCTTCATCACTCCACCAGAAAATGAAGTTTCCAACTCCGAACGGAGTTGGTGAAGTGCTCGGGTGTCAGCGTGAGTCTCGCCGTTGCTATGTCCTCTCTCTAAGAGACAAGCAACCACTCGCTGATCCAGCTCTTCGACCTCCGATCAGCCTTCAACCAGCCGGGGGACGCCTGCCGAAGACTTAATCCCCATTCAAGTGGACGACGACTCCGAACACGTCTTGTACATTGGCGCCCTGTTGACAGAGGCCGAGCAGCAACGCTACATAGCTTTCCTGCTGGCCAATTTGGACGTGTTCGCTTGGTCTGATGACGAGCTTCCAGGCATTCCCCCGGAAGTCATGGTGCATCGCCTTCGGTTGGATCCACGAATCCCGCCAGTGCAGCAAAGAAGGCGACCCGTGAACCGAGAACGGCAGACCGTGATTCAGGATCACGTGACCAAAAGCCGAACTGTTGGGCTCCTCCGAGAAGCCCAATATCCAAGATGGATCTCCAATGTGGTCCTCGTACGCAAGGCCAATGGCAAATGGCGTGTGTGCGTAGATTATAAAGATCTTAATAAGGCAACGCCCAAGGATAACTTCCCATTGCCGCGCATTGATCAGCTGGTGGACGCTACTTCCGGGCATGAGCTCCTCAGCTTTTTGGATGCCTACTCTGGTTACCACCAGATCAGCATGCATCCCCCGGATCAAGACGCCACTACGTTCGTCACAGACCTAGGCTTATACTGCTTCACCAGGATGCCTTTTGGTCTAAAGAATGCAGGCGCGACTTACCAGCGGCTGGTCAACAAGATTTTCGAGCAGCAGATCGGGCGAAACATGGAGGTTTACGTCGACGACATGTTGGTCAAGACTCTTCCGAGCGCTGATCACATTTCTGACCTCCAGGAAACTTTCGCAACTCTGCGAAGGTATAATATGAAGCTCAATCCGGCCAAATGCGCGTTTGGTGTTCGGTCGGGTAAGTTCCTCGGGTTCCTCGTATCAAACAGGGGAATAGAGGCGAACCCGGAAAAAATCCAAGCCGTACTTGAGATGTCCAGTCCGAAGACAGTGCGCGACGTCCAGCGTCTGACAGGACGTCTTGCCGCGCTAAACAGGTTCATGTCCCGAGCAGCAGAAAGAAGTTTTAACTTCTTCAAGTTGCTCCGAGGCCCTAAAAACGCCTCGAAGCAAGGGGGGCAAGTACTGTGGACTGACGAATGCGAAGCTGCCTTCACTGAGCTGAAGACATATTTGGCAGCCCCTCCTGTTCTCTCAAAGCCTGTGCTCGGAGAACCCTTGTTCGTGTACCTCTCGGTCACTGAACACTCCATCAGCGCGGTTTTGATCAGAGAAGTAGGAGCGACACAACATCCTGTTTACTACATCAGCAGGGTCCTCCAAGAAGCTGAAAGGAGGTACCCCAGGGCAGAAAAACTCGCCCTTGCTCTCGTCACAGCTGCTCGGAAGCTTAGGCCCTATTTCCAGGCCCATTCCATTACAATCCTGACCGATCAACCGTTGAAATCCATCCTTTAGCGGCCGGAGGCTTCCGGCAGGTTGGTCAAGTGGGCGATAGAGCTTGGTGAGTTTGACATCAGCTTCCGGCCGAGGACGGCGACTAAATCACAGGCGCTTGCGGACTTTGTGGCGGAATGTACCCTCCCGGCCGAGCAGGATCCGCCGTTGGCAGACGAGCCCCCATGGGAGCTCTATGTTGACGGATCCTCTTGTGTGACCGAAAGCGGGGCAGGTTTGGTCCTCACCTCCCCAGAGGGGTTAGAGTTCCAATACGCCCTCCGTTTTCGCTTTCCAGCCTCCAACAACGTCGCCGAGTACGAAGCTTTGCTGTCCGGTATCCGCATGGCTAGGCACCTCGGGGCCGTTCGGCTCAGAGTCTTTAGTGACTCCCAGCTGGTTGCCAGCCAGGTGAGCGGACAGTTCGGATCAAGGGAACCCCACATGGCTCAATACCTCCAACAGGTCAAGAGCCAGACAGAGGGCCCTTTTAAAGGACAAAACCCCAAGCATGGGGACAATACCTCTTGGGAGGCACACTTAAATCACGTCTCTTCCACTACAAGAAAAAGCGGAAATAGCGACCGACAGGTTCGGTCGCTATTCGGTCTTTGTTCGGTCGCTGTACTGATCGGCGACCGACTAACCACCGAAGTGAGACCGATAAATCGGTCGTTATATACCGGTCGCTATACAGCGACCGATTGATATCGGTCGCAAAATCTGTCTCTGATAGCGACCGAAATATATCGGTCGCAAAGTTCGTCGCAAATAGAGACCGCCCTTTTCGGTCGCAGATTGGTCGCCCACAGCGACCGATAGTTGGTCGCTGTTACGGTCGCTAACAGCGACCGATATTTATGGTCGCTAAGGCGGTCGCTAAGTTAGAGACCGAATTAGCGACCAAATATTGTCCGTCGCTATCGATGAAGCGACCAATTTTAGCGACCGATCAGCGTCGGAATTCTATCGGTCGCTATTCGGTCGCTAATTTGACAATATTTTTTTTTTAGAAATTTACATAAACAACAATAAATCACCTGATAAATAACAATATCACCTGATAAATAATAATACCACAAAACCACAATAAATCAACTACACAAATCACAATCTCCACAAAGTTCAAATTCATCACATAAAATACAAACACACAAACTAATCATACATCCATAACAAACCTCAAATTCATCACATAAAATACAAACACACAAACATCATACATCCATAATAAAATGACAACATGCACATAACTAAAATGAAATCACAAATCCTCCGCATATGTGTCATCCTCGTCCTGGTCGTCGTCTCGTCCAACATCTCGCGACGGATAATCCTGCATATTATTTAAAAAAATTAAAATTAAATACTTAATAAAGAAATCAATTATTCTTGAAAATTAAAAGCAAGATATTTTTCATTTAACTGAAATTGACGAATGATAGTTTTAAACGTTTTGCTCAAATCAGTAGTCCAATTTGAACTCCGTCAGTTTTTACGTGTTACTTTCACCCCCCATATCGTGTTTAAACAATCGATAGATTGATTGGACATTTCTTTTCAATTTCGGACTCTCAAACTCAAGTTCATAGATTTGAAACTAAAGTAGTTAAGAAAATGCAAAATTGTTTGTCCATGCCATATCGGGAGTCCAATTTGGACTCCGTCAGTTTCTACAAGTCATTCTCACCTTTCCGGTCGTGTTGGAGTCATTGACAAATTAATCGGACCTATTTTTATATTTCTGACCCCCTTAAACCCGATTAAATTAGTTCTTCTTAAGAAATGTAAATTTGTGTATGAAGTTCAAATTTGGAGTCCAATTTGAACTCTGTCAATTTCTACGGGTTACTTTCACCTCCCATGTCGTGTTGGAACAATCGATAGATTGATTTGACCTCTATTTTCAATTTCGGACCCTCAAACCCAAGTTCATAGATTTGAAACTAAAGTAGTTAAGAAAATACAAAATTGTTTGCCCAAGCCATATCGGGAGTCCAATTTGAACTCCGTCAGTTTCTACAAGTCACTCTCACCTTCCCGATCGTGTTGGAGTCATTGACAAATTAATCGGATCTATTTTTTTATTTTTGACCCTATTAAACCCGATTAAATTAGTTCTTCTTAAGAAATGTAAATTTGAGCATGAAGTTCAAATTTGGAGTCCAATTTGAACTCTGTCAGTTTCTACGGGTTACTTTCACCTCCATGTCGTGTTGGAACAATCGATGGATTGATTAGACTTTTCTTTTCAATTTTGGACCCTCAAACCCAAGTTCATAGAGTTAAGAAAGTGATATTTTTCCCTCCTCAATCTAAATTCTTATATTTTGTAAGATGATATTTAGAGTTAACAAATAGAAAATCAATAAAATAAAATACTTACCGGAGGCTGCTGTGCAGGAGGTGCAGGAGGTGCTCTATTACCAGGAATTCCCAATTCTACGAGCATCTGGGCGACGGTCTGAGAGACGATGGTTGAGATATTCTGAGAGACGGTCTGAGAGACGATGGTTGAGATATTCTGAGAGACGGTCTCGTTGACGATCGCCCTAAACATATCCGGAGTCATGGTCGGGCCGGCACTGGAAGAAACACCTGGGGCTGCTGGTGTGGTAAATGGAGAGGTCGCATGTGAGACCGAACTCGAGCATGATGATATCACTTTGGTCGTGCCCAAGCTATGTCCAAAACCATAGACATGGCCTTTCTTGGGTGTCCCAGATGCTGCAACCCAAATGTCAGGATCCAACTCTGGACGCTGACTGTCATCCCCGTACCTCTCATCCATTCCTCTACTATATGACTCCTGCAAAAAATAAAACAAATAAAACAAAATTATTATACAGTTTAACCACAATAAATGAAAACTATTAGTGTATACACTTACCGCTACCTCCCGAGCTTTCTCACTAATGTAATCATTTGTCCCTTTCTTCTTATGAGTTTCATCAAAAAGCTCTTGAAATTGAGGTGGCCGCTTGAGCTGTACTTCCTGTTATTCAAATAAATCACAGTTTATTATTAGATTAAAAAAATTCACAAATATAGAAGTATACTTACCAATCTCGCTTTATGCGTTGCAAAGGAGACAGAGCCACTCGTGTGTACATTCGCTTCAGGATGCGCTGCTCTGTTTTGCTTTGCTTTGCTTGAATTTTCACTCCATTTCTCTGCTCCCCAAATGTCGCACAGCTCCGTCCAATACTCCTTTCTCATCCACACAGGCCCATGCTCCTTCCATTCGTTCTTATCTGTACTTGCACATGCTCTTTCTGCAGTTTTTCGGACATTGTACATAAGATGTTTGAAATTTGCTCTTGCAGTACTTGTCCATGCAGATCTAGCACGTAACTCATGTGAATGCTCTGTGAATCGATGATTCTTCTACATATTAACAAAAAAAATTATATGTTACATAACAATAAGTGTGTTCAAATAAGAATTGAAAATGACTTAATATGATAAAATAAGATACATACCAAGAACATAGAGAACAATAAATCCTGAACATCCATCGGAAAATCAGAAAAGCGATGGATGGGGCCTGGAATATGTGCTTGAATTGTCTTTGTAATAAATTGTGATGCTTGGGCTGGCTCTATTTTATTCCTGAAATTGAGAATATTAATACCACAATGACGAATAGATAACAAAAATAATGCATTACATACCCTTCATTTATCCACACTGCCCGCATCGTCTCATTATAACTGCCCTCCCCCTGGTGTTGAACACATTATCAAAGACATTCTTCTCAACATGCATGACGTCGAGGTTATGTCGTATAAGAAGAGTTGACCAATAAGGCAATTCCCAGAAGATACTTTTTTTGACCCAGTTGTGATCCTTCCCAAATCCAGGGAGATGTCTTGTGCTGCTCGACAATTGTGTTATATCTGTAAGTTCTGTACCCTTGCTGCTAAATGTGGACCAGACAACCGTTCAAAATCAGCTTCTTCCAATTCAATTTTGTTCTTTAAGAATGCATCTTTTTGCCTTCTAAACGGATGGTCCCTTGGTAGAAATTGTCGATGACAATCAAACCAGCATGACTTGCCACCATGCTTAAGTACAAATGATTTGGAACTATCCATACAGTAAGGACATGCTAGTTTTCCATGGGTACTCCAGCCAGATAACATTCCATATGCAGGAAAGTCATTTATTGTCCACATCAATGCAGCCTTCATAGTGAAATTTTGCTTTCTGGATGCATCATAAGTAGTAACCCCATCGGTCCATAACAATTTCAACTCATCAATCAACGGCCTGAGATATATGTCTAGTTTTTTTCCAGGATTTTTTGGACCAGGGATCAATAATGATAGAAATAAATGCTCTCGTTTCATGCACATATTTGGCGGAAGATTGTATGGTGTCACAAAAACTGGCCAGCAAGAGTAGGAAGTCACTGAACCTCCAAATGGATTGAATCCATCAGTACATAAACCCAGTCTTACATTACGCGACTCTTTTGAGAAAGTAGGGTGAGCACAGTTAAAGTGACTCCAAGCTTCGGCATCTGCAGGATGAGTGATTACATTATGTTGTCGACGTACTCTTTCCGCATGCCATCTCATATGTTGAGCTATCTTTGATGACATATACATTCTCTGCAATCTCGGTGCAATAGGAAAATACCGCAATGACATATATGGTATATCTTTTTGCTTTGAATTGTCCCCTTTCTTAGGCTTGAATCTATCATGACCACATATGGAACATGATACCTTACTTTTATCCTCATTATAATATAGCATGCAATGATTAGGACATGCATCTATTTTCTCATATCCAAGCCCTAAGTCAGTGACCATCTTCTTTGCACGATAAAAATTTTCAGGTAACTTCTCATCTTGTGGCAACATACTTTTGATAATCAGTAACAAACGATCAAAACAAATCTCACTGATGTGAAATTCAGATTTCAAGTTCAATAATTGTGACACCGCAGACAGTCGAGAGTGATTTTGACATCCATTCCACAATGGCTCATCAGCATCTTTGAGTAGCTGATAAAATCTTTCAGCTGTCTTGTTTGGCGGTTCTTCATCGTGTACATGCTCCTCATGAACATTGAATCCTGGACCAGCAGCATCTATGACCATATCAACATATGAACTTCCAACATTGGCAGGCTCGGCAGGCTGGAAGGACCACAATGTTTCACCATGACATATCCAGTTTGCATAATCTTTAACAAACCCCTTTCTGTATAAATGACGTTGTACATCCCATGTTGTCAGCCACTTCAAATTCTTACAGACTGCACAAGGACATCGGATACGACCCTCACAATCTACAGCTTCAATAGGATTTCTCAAAGCAAACTGAATGAATCTCTCAACTCCATTTTTAAATTCCGTAGACACCACCTGATCAACTACTCTACGGTACATCCATGAACGATCTTCCGACATTTTCCCTGTGCGAATGAAATGTAAACACACAAAACTTTAACATGTCTAACAAAATAAAAAGTCCAACCCTTTCCTCACATCGTCCATCTCTGCCATTTTAAATAGGAATGAAATATCATTTAGATTTTCACTTTTTAACCCATCTGTGAAGGTTTGATCGCACGATTAATTACTATATGTGTTGTGTTATTTGCTAAAAATTTCGGCAGCATCTCCCCACACCTCTCCGATATACCACAAAATATTTATTGATTAAGAAATTTTCTTAAACACTTACTAATAAGTGGTTAAGAAAATAATCAAAATCAATAAAGGTATATCAGAGAGGAGTGAGAAGACGCAACCAAAATTTTTAACAAACAACACAAACACATATAGTAATTAACCACCTAAGTGCGATCAAACATTCACAGACTGTCCAAACGGGACAATTCAAGACTTTGAGTCAGATATACACGTTCTCATCATTCAAAATGAGACGTGCACATCAATCCCAAAGTCTTGAACGGGTAGGTTGATTGACACGGGCTTAACACGCTCTCCTAAGATGCGTGCAATGTTAGGTTGCACCCACGCATCTCAGCTCACATACAACACCCAACTAATTAATTATTGACAAGATAATAACACATTCTTAAAACATAGCAGTAACATGTGAAATTGGCAATACATATACACAATGAAAACATGAATTTTATTTTAACATCCAACACATTCATAAGAGCAGAAATCAAATATAGCAGGATACTATTTAGCTTAAAGACAACACTCTCATTAGCTATACAGAAATTAAATATGGTAGGACTATTGTTGAGTAGAAGAATGGAGTAGACGACAACACTCTAACTAGCTAGCTAGCTCTTTCTCTACCTAATCTCATAGACTATATATGTTCAGTGATGGTAGATGAAAGTTTGAATAGATCAGTTCTCTTTGGACAAACTTCCTATCTTTTTTCCTTTCTTTCTTTTCGAAAGGTGGGGGAGTTCTAGAAATAGAGGAGAGTGTTCCAGTCCATAGGAAAGTTTAAGGTGCCAAGTTTTAAGATTAATAACTCTTTTTACAGTTTTAATGGTGAGAAAAATATTTGTTAACTTAACTATGATAGAATAAACTACATATTATAAAATTAGTCTTTAACCCTCGAGAAACAGAGAGAGATTGCGGGTAGAATATAGAGAGAGGGATTATAACTTAAATTTTACTACATATTGTATAAAAATCTATTTTTTCCCAACTTGTGCACATCAGATTTTTTTTTCATTAGATTGAGTCGTCTAACTTAAAGGAGACGGACCCCACAACATGATAATGTGTTGTGGTGGTCGCCTCTATGTTCTTGGGGTGGATAGAGGGCGCATAAGAGGGAGCGGACAACAAGTTGTTCCCATGTATAAATTCCCCACCGCATGCAACTCTCTAATGACACAAGTAGAGCAGAGTCAAATGATTCTGTGCTGAGTAATACTTGCGAGTATAATAGGAGTGAGGTGGATTACTTTCCTCCGCTTTTTGTTTATTTGAATTATCCCTTTCGAATGATTGGGCATGCCACTGAGGATAATGATATTGATAGTGTCACAGAAATCTAATTTAAGTACGATGGCGGTGATCGGTGACAGTGGTAGGCAATGGGTATATGCGGACTGCAGCAGAGCTGATTCATGATAGCCTACATGGACAGTATATCAATTGTCTATATATGACCGGGTGGCTTTGGACCAATAAAGAGTGAGATGAAGTAATTCACCTTATACTTGATAAGCTCAATAACTCCATTAACTGGTAAATGGAAGATCGGTAATGACAGCTACATTTTTCCCCTTTCCCATTATGAAATGTTAGTAATTAGCGGATGGGTAAATTTTGATTTCAGGCAGAATTAAACATTAACAAGGTATGTAAACACTAATCTCTTGAAGTTCATCTGCCTCTAACACAATATTCTCCTGAAATGCAACCTCAACTGGACTGGACCTCGCACTCCACATACTCATGCAAGCATGCTCAGCATCTAGATAATTGTGGCTCACAAGCTATCTTCATTCTTGCGAAATCACTCCAATGTTCAGTCACCTCTGATGTGGGCGTAAAGGGGTTACCTACTTGAGAAGCCAGCATCATGACTGCGGAGTCTGTGAGAAATTCCACTGGTAGATTATAGACTCTTACCTACATTTCTGCAATCTGGAGTTTATAGTCCGTAGGGATGCAAATGGGCCTCCCCGTCATCATTGTAGATCCATGGCGTTGTGCGACAAATCTTGTCGACATCCTCCAACATGCTAAATCGAACCAGAAATCTATTATCAGAATACTTAGGAAATCTCCATGCCCCTTTGGGGTTCCACAAATCCGGCATCCGATCCTTAAACCCAGCTGGTCGCACCTCCCTGCTGTCAGTGAGGACCTTAACAATGAGGCTAAGCTTCCAAGGATCATTGCCGTCAGCGTCACTGGTATCCAGTTCTCCTGACTACTACTTGCGGACAACAGTTAACAAGAAAGCCACAGGACTAAAAAGGGCCACAGACGAGGAAACTAAAAGGAGAGTGGGGACAGAAAAGAGGCATTGGGACTCAAGAAAGTAAGGGAAATAAGCAATGTTCAGATCATGTGAACGACAATTAACTGTAATAACGGGCAGGTGAGAGGGGGCGGCAGGTGAGCTGGGGCCGGGAGAGGGGCGGCAGGTGAGCTGGGCAGTGGGAGGGGGTAGCGAGGGAGCTGGGCAGGGGGGGGGGGGGCAGTGGTGGCTGGGTGGGGGGTTGGTGCCGGGGAGGGGGGGGGGGAGAGAGAGAGAGAGAGAGAGAGAGAAGAGAGAGACGGCGGCTTACTGCGACGAGGACGGCGAGCAGGCGACGGCGAGCGGGCGCAGCGGCGACGACGAGCAAGCGACGGCGAGCGGGCGCGGCGAGCGGGCGCAACGGCGACGACGAGCAAGCGACGGCGAGCGGGCGCGGCGTCGACGACGAGTAGGCGACGGTGAGTGGGTGACGCGTCGACGGCGAGCAGGCGTGGACGACGGTGATGGCAGCAGACGTGGCGACGTCCACGTCGGCGAGCAGCAGGTGGCGAGAGGGGGAAAAACGGGAGGAGGGGAAAAATTGGGTCGCGACGAAGGGGGGGGAGAGGGGAAATTTTTGGTCGCAACAAAGAGGGGGAGGGGGAAAGGTTGGTTGGGAAAAAGGTAGGGCATCAGCGACCGATGTACGACCGATCTAAATTCGGTCTCAAAATGAGTCTCAATTGTGCGACCGATCACTTTGGTCGCTATTCGGTCGCACATAGGGACGGATTAGCGACCGATAATATCAGTCGCAATTTCGGTCGCTATTTGCGCTTTTTCTTGTAGTGTTCATTGAGGATACCTCTTGTTCGAACATGAGACGCCACAACTTCTCTGCTCCTCCTAGAGGATACCTCCGCGATGTCGCTGGCAGCACCGTGCTCGGCACCTCCAACATTGGAAGCACCGGTGGGCTCCCTATCTCTTGCGCAGGTAGAGCCCCCGGCCTCTCCACCGGCAGGACTTTCGGATCCTTCGCTCACAAAAATGAGCCCCAGCTCGGTCGCCATCTTCTGTGCGACCTCGGGGCGAGTAGTGGAAGCCACCCGTGGCACCCCCTCATCGGCCGATTGTACGGCCCTACTCTTTTTGCGCAGCAGCAACTGCGCCCCTTCCTCTTCCTCTTCGGTCCCCTCCTCGTCATGTGGAGGAGTAGCCTGGACCGCCTTCTGCTTCTTCCGAGCACCGAGTTGTTCCGCTTCCTCCGCGCTCTCGTCACCAGAACGGGCCCTTCTTCGCAGAAGGCCGGCTCGCTCGGTCGTCCTCCTCCGAGGAGTCCGAGCTCCGGCCGGTATCACCTCTCTAGTGGCCTTCTTCTTCAAACGAATCTTTCCAGGCCCCTTCTCAGGAGCCTGCGCCTTGTTCGGGCGCCCTTCGGCAGTTGATGGAGCAACAAATGCCGTTGTCACCGCGGCACCAACCCTCACCGCGGAAGGAACCCGAACAACAGCGGCGATGTCGTCACCTTCATACACCCTGTGCGCTTGCACAGGGATCTGTTCGGCGAACTCATCATTCGCCTCTTCATCTCTTCCTGCCTCCAGCTCTGCAGCCGCTACGCACAAAGAAGATAGGAAGAAGAAGGTTAGTATGAGGTCACCAAACCTAAGAGTAAACCACTGAGAGACAGTATACTTACTCCATGGTTTGCTGAGCCCATACTTAACGAGCATGAACTCGGTCACATACCCTTCTCCATTCCGAACACCTGCTCGGAGAAGTGCATCTGATGCCCTCGCCTCATCCTGATAAGCTTCGGAAAGCTATCCTTCTGTGCCGGGCGAATGACTGTGGGGAACCCCCACTCGGCACCACACCGGTGGCGCACGAAAAACAGCCTATCCATCCAACTCTTGTTGTTGGAATACTTGTTGGACAGGCTGATGTGCATCCGGTCTGTTCGGTGCTTGGCGTAGTAGATGTCCGCTCCTGATGCCTGCGAAGCTGACAGCTTGAAGTGTGCTCGGAAGATGTCCGTCGAACCCCGGATCTCCTTCAACTTGCAGACAACACCGAAGATACAGATGTATCTCCAGGTGTTGGGCGTCAGCTGTATTGGCGAAACGCCCCAAGTGTTAAGAAGCGCCTTCGCCACCTCCGGCAACGGCAGCCGGAAGCCTGCCTCCAGATGGTCCACGGATAGGAGCAGGCAACCTGGTTTATTCACCAGGATCGTGTCGCTTTCCCTGGCGTCGACGATCTCGTACTCGTCCCCAATCCGGAAGCGCTCACGGAGACCACTGAAGTGGCGGTATTGTGGTCCGCTCGGCGCTGTGACAGTCACCCCGCTAGCTCCGGCAGCGGCTTTCCCCTTGCTCGCCATTGTCGGAAGGACTGCAGAAAGCGGCGACGGCGCGAGAGGACGAAGCAGAAGACAGGGAGAGGAGAAGGCAAGGAAGCACGAAGATCTCAAAGATGGAGGGTTTCTGGGAGGCGTAGCTCCCGCCCTCGTCTCGTCCCCTCCTTATAAGGAAAGAGGAGGGAACGAAATTCGAGGCGGGCCCTAAAATGCCGCTCCTTCCGATTTTTGAAAACGCCCCTTCAGGTACAGCATTGGCGACCGTCCGAGCGTAGCGGCGGCACCTCAGGTATGGCGCGGCTTTGCACCCATCATGATGGGTTAGCCGTTTGACAGGACCCTAAGCGGCGGCATCCCGCAACGGGCCATCGCATTAATGCGGAAGCGATGCCCTCGAAGCCCTCGTTTCACCGAGCCATTCGAGGGCGTGGGGGGCAAGTGTGGTGGCCAAATCTGGTCACCTAGGCCCATGATGGCTCGTTACGGCCCATTCACGTCCCGTCAACCAACGTGGCACCGTCATCGAAGGGCACGCCCTCTCCAGGATGGCTCGAAGACCTCCATTGTGTGACTCCCGTGATCGGAAGCTGTCAGGTTCCGCTGCGGCATACCTCCGAGCAGATCACCCGCCTTCCCTTACCGAACAACTATGACGGCTTCCGAACAAGAACAGTGACTCCGCTCCATGAAACTACCCTCGATGTTACCGAACAACATGTTCGAGCCCCCACGTGGGTCACCTGCTCGGAAAGCATTCCCAAAAGGTTCCGAGCAGGTTCTCTGACTCGCAGAACGGTTGTAACCGCCCCAGGCCACGTTCTCCACCATCAAGGGGCGTGAACTGCTTGGCAGCCTAACGGACACCAGAGTCATAACTCCTCCCGTTATGCGCGTGCGTCAAGGCGCCTCTTCAGGCACGATCCGCCGAACGTTACGCACGTTGGCCTCGACACCGACGCCTATAAAGGCACAGGTACAGTACCATGCAACGGTACGTTCTCTTCCTCACGCGAACACATTCTCGCATTCCGAAACCCCCTGCCTCACAAGCTCTCCACTGACTTAGGCATCGGAGGGTTTCCCCGGTCTTCACCGGGCCTCCTGATCCTATTCTGGTTTTGCAGGTCTTCGTCCTCACCAGCAATCGTCTTCCCTCTCTCATTCCAGTGGAGGCCCGTTTGGCTCAGGTCCAAACAGGATCACACCACCACAACCACTATTATATTTTTCCTTGTTAAAAGTCTTAAAAAATTTGTACCCACCACATCAACATCTTGTTACATGCATATTAACAATATTTTAAAGTGTTTGCGTCACCAGTGAGCTATGTATGTAAACACACGTCGTAATGGAGGCTTCCTCGGATCCTTTTGTGGGTCCTCTATACGTCAAATGTCAGGCCATGAAGACCATGATTGTTCCCGACAGAAGAATTGTACCTACTGCCTTAATTTAATTAAACATATGTATTGCATGCTGAATTGACAAGTATGTTCTGGTTAATAATTTTAAAAGCAAAATTATACAATTTAATTATGAAGTTGGTCTCTAACCCACCAAGATTGACATAAATCAAAGCCTATAAAGAGATTTTTGAGGTCGATTTTGACGATTAAGTTAGAAGACGATTTGAGAAAGGAAGTAAAAATAATTGAGAGAGAGAGAGAGATTTGGGTAATATGATCAGCTCTTATACTATGATGACAAGAATCTCTTCTACCTTTTTACCTATACCTATAGCTCTATTTTTATAGAGAAGAGAGATGAGTTTGATGCTCTTGATATAAGACTATCTCTCAGATCTCTTTTTAGGTAATCTCTATTCAGAGATTCGTGGGAGGAGTTGCGATGATTGTCTTCACCCGTGCGTTGATTTCACATGACTAACTTTTCAATCTAGATGGCATCTACGATCTTTGGCTAGTCATTAGGATTTTCAAATCGGATGGTGTTGGTTCTTGATTTTGACTTGGATGCGACCTACTTCTTGAGTCGACTTGGACCGCCTCATTGTATTGGACCTAGTAATTTCTATCCATAAAATTATATCTTTATGTGATATTTACTATAAATGCCCCTAACAATATTTATATCCTTGCCAATAGCATCTGTCTAAATTACGCTATGATAATTTCGTACATTGTAGAGATAGAAAATTAGACATTTTTATTTACTTTTAAAAAGGATCACATAGCTTTTCTTTGTTAACCAATATTGTTAGAAGATAACTAGTCAAGATTAATGTGTGTGTGGGAGGGGGTTAGCTCAAGATTGCTGCCCATCATTGAATGCTAGGTGTCAGTGTTGGTAGGTCAATCTAGGTGTGGATAATGGTCCCCATTGGATTTAGAAAATATTGATGGATCTGTGGATCATTAGAGTAGTTACATTGCAAAATTTGGAAGCGTATAACTAGTAGTCCATCTAGATGTTAGATAATTGTTCTTACTAAGATAAATAAAAGAATATTCACATAGTAATATTTGTTGAACATCTACCTGACCTGATGAATAAACTACATAAAATTAGTATATCTGAATGTGACATTGAGATAAGAAAATTGAAGTCAAATATCAGGTATCTTACTTGTACTCACCAGAACTTAGGTTCGATTTAGAGGTGGGGGATTTATCTGGTTCAGATATAATTGTTACGGAATGTAAACCCAATGTTTGGTAGTTTTGGGGGAAAATTGTTATGAATTAGGTTTGAACTCAGTTCTCTCTCATATTTCGTTAAATATAAGTACCACTATTATATCTTTCCTTGTAAAAAGTTTTAAAAATTCGTACCGCCATATCAGCACAACAGCTTTGTTACTTGTATATAAACAATATTTTAAGGCGTTTTGCGTCACCAGTGAGCAATGTATGTAACGCAGTAACGGAGGCTTCCTCGGATCCTTTACGGTCCTCTACATCAAATGTCAGGACATTGGGACAGGGTTTGGGGGGGGGGGGGGGGGGTGATCCTCTTTTGGTAGTTTGATGCTGAATTGACAAGTATATTCTTGTTAATTATTTTAAAACCAAACCATGCACCTTATTGATGAAGTTGGTCCTAAACTTATGAAAACAGAATCAACACTGAATGCCTGAGGTTGAGAATTCATGTTGCTAAGGGAAGTAGCTAGGGAAACAAAGATGCAGTCAGCACCGATGTGTTGGCCCGCAGATGATATGGTAGTAAGCTTTCTAGAAGGAGAGTGAATAGAATAGCTACAGAAATACTGAAGCTAAAATACAAAAATCACAACTTGAAAACTTCGGTTAGTGAATGTAGTTGTATGCGGAGATAGAGTAGCAGTGCGGAAGTAAATTTAAACAATCATACAAGAACACAGAAATTATATCCTGGTTCGGTACTTCTCAAGTGGAAGACCTACTTCCAGTTCCCAAGTAAATCTTGGGATGTCACTAACCAGGGTACAATCTCCCTAAGGATATACAAACCCCCAACTCTCCGCTAGTCCTCTTCCTTTCCGAGTAGGAAGGAAACTCACTTCTATTACAGGTCAAGAAGTCACCCTCCTGGAACAAACCCTAGTGCGGTTCTGCTAGACTTAAATCCCCAGCTAGGTTCTGCTGACACCAACCCCAGCTAGGTTCTTCCCTTCACCCAAGAGAAACACTGTATACAGTCCCACGGCTGGACAGAAACCACCAACACCCCGCTGGCCTTCTCTTCAAACAGGAAGAGGAACATTGTATACAGTTCTACAGCTGAACCCAAGTATTTCTTAGAAAAGAAAGAACATACTGAGAGCTATACAAGATGGACACTAAGGAACTCAAACTCTCAGCCACAGGCTCTCCCCCAGCTTTACAATGTTGTACATAGAGAATGATGAGAGAAAAGAAGCTTAAATGCTTCAAGACCTCAGATGGCTGCGTGCACACTTCTTCTTAGGCTCGAGCTCTTTCTCTATTGCTTTGAGTGTGTATGGTGTTGAGGCTTCTCACTAGATATACACTCTTTCAGAAATTTTTAGGAAGGCTCATGTCTTGTTTTTCAGCCTTGCTTCATCTTTTTATGGAGCAGTTTGAACAGATCTGTTGAAGAGATCTATTGGAACTCTTCTAGCCGTTGCTCATCGTCTTCTTCATCTACTCTTCTTCTTCTTCTGTCTAACAAACATTTGGTGTAGAGGGAAATCTAGATATCTATAGGCACAGAAGATAGAGTTAGACTAAAAAGGTCTTCTGACAAAAGGACCATACCTTGCCTTACTTCCATATTTTCTGCTGACATCCAGACATGTTAGGTACGCCCCTTTTTGTCTAGCAGGAAGGAAGGAGTCCTTATTTTCTATTGACAACATCTCACCTACCTTGAAGGATAGACAGTAAAAATATCTTCAGTCAGATAGATAAATAATAAGATAATATGTGAAGTACATATGAATTTTTTAGTTTCCACCACAAACATTTCGAAACATTTGAAATATAGAGGTAGTCGATGTTCTTGTTCTTCACTGTGACCTGGTTCAACTGCCTGTAATCCATGCACAACTGCAAATTGCCATCCTTCTTCCTCACAAACAACATTGGCACTCCCCACGATGAATGGCTCGGACGAATGAAACCCTGCTCAAGCAACTCAAGCAACTGGCGCTTTAACTCGCGCAACTCAGCCAGAGCCATCCAATATGGTGCCCTAGACAGAGGCATCATCCCTGGCAAAAGCTCAATGGAGAAGTCTACCTCCCGCTTAGGTGGTAACCCAAGTAGGTCCTCCGAAAAAATGTCAGAAAACTCACATACAATAGGTACATTAGAAATTGACAACTCGCTAGACTCAGACGTACAAACAGAAGCAAGGTATGCTACACAACCATCACAGACCAAACATCGAGCTCTACAAAAAGAAATAAAAGGTCGACAGGTAGACCGGATACCTTAAAAGGAAAGAATAGGCGCTCTAGGTTTCTTAAATCGCACGGTCTTCTGCTAACAATCCACCATAGCTGAGTGAGCCTCTAACCAGTCCATGCCAAGGATGACGTCAAAGTCACGAAGCTGCAATGCATAGAACCTAGCCGGTAACTGGTGTCCCTGAACCTCAACTGTGACACCCTCAAGGCAACCAAAAGAATGCATGTAATCACCGAACAAAAGATCAATCATCACGTCACACTTCCTCTCAAGGGTGTGACAACTCAGCGACTCGTAAAACTCCTCGAAAGCAAAGCAAAGAGAAGCACCGGAATCAACCAGAACATGAGCAGCTCTACCAAGGATAGGCAAAGTACCTACGACCAGGTTCGACACCTCGGCCTCCTCCCTGGTAAGAGCCATCATGCGAGCACGACCACGCCCATGCTGTGGCGCCTGCTGGGACTGCTATTGCTGCAGCGACTACTGGTGTTATGGAAACTACTGCTGCTGCTGGTATGGCAGAAACTGCTGAGGCGGTTGGTATTGCTGGAACTACTGAGGCTGCTGCTGGTACCGCCCCTGCTGCTGCTATGGAGGGTACTGGTACTGCGGCAACTACACAGGCTGCTGCGGCTGTTGAACTTTCCCCATCGGGCACTCCCTCCTGTAGTGGCCTGGTAAATCGCAAGTGTAACAGGTCACCTCCTGCTTGCCCTGCTCGGTTCCCTGCTGGACTGATTGCTCGGCAAACCTCGACTGGCGCTTCTACTGCCGGATCCGCCCACCCCCGCGAGTGATCATTTACCTAAACCTCGAGCGTAGGCCAGAGCTGCCCAAACCCAAAGAAGAGGAAGAAGTTGCACTACCACAACTACTAGTGGGATGCTGGTACGGGGTGGTCCTAGAGGAAGCTCCTCCCTGCTGCTGCTGTTGTTGTTGGGGCTGCCAGGCCTCTCTCTCCAAGGTGGTGGCCTTAGCCACTGCCACTCCCAAAGTGGCACACATGTGAGCGGTCACACCCCACTACAAATCTGGCCTCAGTCAAGCAATGGACCTCTCTGCACAAGCTTGCTCACTGCTGGCCACATGGGGAACATGCCTCAATAATTGGACAAACTTCTGATGATACTACGCAACTGTCATGTCCCCCTGTGTCAGCTCATGAAACTGATATCGTCTCTCACGTCGAGCATAGTCTAGGAAATACTCACCGTGGAAGACCTCCAAGAACCGCTGCCAAGAAATCTGATCCAATCGCTGCCCTGGGATGTGTGTCTGCCTCTGAACTCTCCACCACTCATGGGCTGGTCCCCTGAGCTGATATACTGCTAACCTCACATGATCCTCCTCGGCGCACTCCATGATCTCGAATGTACGCTCCAACTCATGAGTCCAACTCTCAGCCCTATCTGGGTCATAGTCATTGAATAATGTCGGTGGTCAGAGATGCAAAAACCTCTCCAAGAGGGCGGTCCTATCCTCAGTCACTGTCGTCCTCACCCTACTGACTCGGGTACTCCTAGTACCCGACGCCTATTGTACAATTGGATGCGCTATCGGTGGATCTTCCTGCTACTCTGGAACCTTTGGGGGAGGTACTGACGGCTGCCCTCCCACTGCTGCCTGCCCAGGCTGCCATGTCCCCTAGAGCATGGCCCTGAAAAACTGCTCAGCCATGGGGAACAAAGCCTCGTACTGTGGTGGTGGGGGATGGTACCACTACTGCTGCTGCTCACCCTGTGTTGCTGCTGCTGCGGGCTCCTAAGGTTGTGCTACCGACTCCTCCACTCACACATCCTTCTGAACCTGACCTGGTGCTGGCATATCTGACTTAGCCTGCTGCTCCATCAGCTCTCTAGTCTGTCTGCGCCTACGCAGAGCCATATCCTGCACGGCACACAACCAACAAGGTTAATGAAACTAACTTGGGTGACTAGCAGTGTACTTGTACTTTCGTTGGGACTTTCTGGTTGCAGTTTAAATCCACTACAAGTCCTATTAGACTCTCGCTCTGATACCAACTGTAACGACCATGAGAACCCGACTCTTGGCCCAAGTCGAGGACCCAATTTTCGCGGTCGTCGCCCATGGATCCGAGGACCTAAAAGGGCTATAAGGAAAGTCTAACAGAATATGTAAAGGAAATAAACGTCAACTACTGAACTAGGAGCATATACGTGGAAGCAGAAAAGAGAAGAGCGAGACCACTACGTAATGCTCTAGGTGCAGTCTCAACATGCAACGAGTACAAGTAAGAAAGGAGAAGAACAAGGCCCTTAGGGCATACCCCGAGGGTGAAGTACAACTAAAGAAAAGGGGAGTCCCACTGCTAGCTATGGGGACGACGACGACTGCCCCGTCTACTCTGCCCGACGCACACCCTATTGCTGCTGGGAAGTCTCACCTGTAAAAAGGAGGTATGACCTTCATAATAGAAGCTCAGTAGGGACTACAAATCTCCTACTGGCTCTAACAGGCAGGAAAGAATATATATAATTAAAGTAAATGACAGTAGTTATAAATTCTAACCTACCCAGGAAAGTGCGGAAGCGAAACTACTAACTAGCAATGGTACGGAAGGGACAACGTGGTCAGAAACTCCGTACGGCTTGCACATCATGACCACCACATGGCTGGTAACACAGACAGGGGGAACCCTTCCTGGACAAGTGACACTAGCTACAGAAACCACTACCACCACCACAAGAAAATGTGGTATTACCGATGGATGTTTCCGACGGATACATTTCTGTCGGAATTACCGACAGATATTCCGACAGAAAATTTCGGTCAGAAAATCCATCGGAACTTATGACGAAAATATGTCCGTCGGTACTGAAATATTACCACCCACCCTCTCTCCTCTCTCTCTCCTCTCGCCGCTGCGATTTCCGTCGGAATATCCGTCGGTAAAAGGCCTTTTTCCCTCTCCCACCATCCCCACGAAACCACTCTCTCTCTCTCTCTCTCTCTCTCTCTCTCTCTCTCTCTCTCTCTCTCTCTCTCTCTCTCTCTCTCACCGATGCACCCCTCGCCACTTGTCATCGCTCCCCTCGCCGCTCGCCGCCTGCCGCGCCACCGTCGGCCGCTCCGACCGTCGCCGCTGTCGTCGTGCTCCGCCACCGGTGCCGCCATACCGCCGGTATGTGCATCCCCCCCCTCCCCCTCTCTTCCCCACCCCCACCACCTCCCTTCGGCGACTGGCGACCCAACCCCCCCTCCCCTGTCGCCCCCCTCCCCCTCCCTTCTCCAACCAACGACCCTCCCTCCCCTAACCGGCGACCCCCCCCCCTGTCGGCCCCCGCTCCCTCTCCCGTTCCAGCACCCCCCCTGTCGCCCCCCCTCCCCCTCTATTCCTCACCTCTGCCACCCCCTCCCTGTCGTCCCCTCCTCCCCCTCCCGTCCCACCCCCCTCCCCTGTCGCACCCTCCTCCCCCCACCCGGCCCTCCTCCCCTCCTGGCAGCCCCCCTCCCCCTCCCAACCCCCCACTCGCCCCCCCAACCCCCCACCCAGCCCCCCTTTGGGCGATCCCCCTCCCCCTCCCAACCCACCCACCCGGCCCCCCAACCCCCCACCCGGCCTCCTTTGGGCGATCCCCTTCCCCCTCCTGTCAACCCCCCTCCCCCTCCCAAGTATAGGTTTGATAAATATATTTTAGATTTCATAATGCTAAATATACTTATAAATACTGATTCATAATATCATATTTATCTAATTACTGATTTTCAATAACATATTCATACATGTTAGATTACAAATTTCAAATATCATATTCATACCTGTTAAATTACATTCATACTTATCAGAACATATTCATATTTATCATATTTATGATTCCAATTTACATATTCATACTTAATAGATTGCTTATTTCAAATAACATATTCATACTATATTCATATTCAGATTACTGATGTCATAACTCATAAGCATTTCATATTTAGATTCTAATATTGAATTCAAAGTTTTTAGTATATCATATTCGATCTCATATTTGGCTTGACCAACGGCACATATCAAATATGATTCCAACAAATCGAATCATATTCTAAATTAGATATTTAGGCCTCAAATCATATTCTCATATGCAAATTCATATATTTAGGTCAAATACCTTATTAATCATACCAAAACAAATTATTTAAGCATATGTTAGGCATGTATCCAACCACAACATAAGGGGTTAAAACACACACACACCTTAGCACTTAGATGATAGTGCCTCGATCTTACTCGATTGGCCAAGAATGGGAGTCATTTACCCCACTATCCACCAGACTATCCCAAGTGGAGTCTAGCTTCTGGATTTTGAAAACAAAAAGTCCGTCGTCCTCAAACTAAATGACCTCTCATAGTGGACAATAGCTACAAGTTTAGTCCACACCCTCCTTAGATGACACTATCCATATGTTCATTTTATAAATCATAGTTTAATTGAATCTTACTTAACAACGATTATCTTTCCTATAATCAAATAAGAACCATCTTCATCTTATTTTCATTTTAATCGTAAACCATTTATAAACTAAATGATTCAAATAATTAACTTAACTTATATCTTCAAATTCAAATACATAATATTATCATAGTTATCATATAACTTACGATTTAAATGTGACATAATATAATTCTAATATGCATATACAGAAGTACGATTTCACATAACAAAATAGAATTAAACAACATAATACCAACTAATATGCTTTTAGTTCATTATATGTCTACCTCTGGGTGAACTCTCAAATTAGATCCAAACGCCCTAAAGCTTGCTAACTTAAGTTCCTATTTCTCCCTTGAGTCTTGTTTTATAACCCCACATGCCCTGATGCTAATGGCCAATTATTGGGACAACTATTAGTTATACTAGTAGTATTTCATAACAGAATCGAGTCTCAAATCTGGTCTGCAATATACAAATTGAGTCTCAAATATTCAAATATTAAATTGACTCCCTAAACATAGGAGAATCGACTCCTAGAAACATGGGAGAATCAACTCGCAAAACATAAAAGAATCCATTCCTAGAAATATGGGAGAATTGACTCCTAGAAACATCAGAGAACCGACTCTCAAAATACAAAAGAATCGATTCCTAAAAACATGAGAGGATTGATTCAAAAACATAGGAGAACCGACTCTAAAAAACACTCGGCCTCCCTCCCCCTCCTGTCAGCGGGCTCCCCCTCCCAACCCCCCACCCGGCCCCCCTTTGGGCGATCCCCCCCCCCTCCTGTCAGCCCCCCTCCCCAACCGGCAGAGAAAGGCCCATGATGCAAAAGAGTATATATATATATATATATATATCGGATCTCATGTGACTAACCTTCAGGTTCAGTCAGGCACTGGGCCATCCTGCCCTTGTAGGCTGGGCCTCGAGGTTGGGATGGTTCCCGGAGAGCCGCTCGGCGTGTTAGCACGTCTGTCTGTTTGGGGCCATCTCACTTTTGTGCGTGGATGCCAATGCAAACTCTAATGAGGTTACATCTCAATTTATGAATAAAAAAATGAGTACAAAATCTTTCTTGTAGCTATTAGATCCTTAATTCGAACTTATTTCAATATAACACTATTATATGGATTGTTTTTAATTGCTTACTTTCAGTTTAGTGATTAGTATTGTATTTCTTACTTTAATGCAATTCATGTACATGTATGTGTGAATTTAGTTTATTATTGCACTTGTTCACATGTATAATTTTGTTTTCATATTCCTTTCATATTTATATGGGTTTTAAATTTGATCTATGTATGTATAGCAATTTATCACTGCACACACCTCACGAGAGCGTGTTAAGCCCGTGTCAATGAACCTTCCTGTTCAAGACTTTGGGATTGATGTGCACGAGTCTTATTTTCAATGATGAGAATGTGTATATCTAACTCAAAGTCTTGAATTGTCCCATTTTGGACAGTCTGTGAATGTTTGATCGCAGTTAGGTGGTCATTTACTATGTGTTTGTATTATTTGTTGAAAATTTCGAGTGCTTCTACTCACTCCTCTCTGATATACCTTTATTGATTTAGAATATTTTCTTAACCACTTATTAGTAAGTGTTTAAGAAAATATCTTAATCAATAAATATTTTGGTATATCGGAGAGGTGTGAGGAGATGCTGCCGAAATTTTCAGTAAATAATACAAACACAGAGTAAATGGTCATCTGAGTGCGATCAAATATTCACAGATGGGTAAAAAGTGATAATCAAAATAATATATCCTATCTATTCATTTTGACTTACTCGAACGATGTGAGGGTGTGTTGGATTTTAACTCGTGACATGACATTTAATCTGTGTAGGAAAAATGTCTTATGAATTTTAACTCGTGACATGACATTTAATCTGTGTAGGAAAAATGTCTTATGAGAATCGGTCATAGATGTGCCGTGGAATAGTGAATGGAGTTGTGATAGAGGATTTTAAAGAAGGAGTTGACAGTTTCATTAAGTTTGCATTGAGTAATTCATCAGTAGCAGTTGATCCGATGGGTAACATCCGATGTCCGTGTTCGGCTTGTAAGAACAGAAAGTGGATATCGACATGAGATGTGCAGCATCATTTGTATACGAGAGGATTTGTTGCCCATTATGAGTTATGGTCGTCTCATGGTGAGTTGAATATTCAGTCGTTTGCACCAGCTAACTTTGCCTCCACAAGTACGTACGTAGACATGGTTGTCTATGCTGCTGGTCCGGAGTTCAATATTTATGAAGATCAAACAAATGGAGAAGTGTCAAATGACTTTCCAGCGTACGACATGTTATCTGGCTGGAGCACACATGGGAGGTTGGCATGTCCTTATTGCATGGAGGATTCTAAATCATTCGTGTTGAAATCTAGGGGAAATCATGTTGGTTCGATTGCCATCATCGGTTTCTACCGAGTGACCATCCTTTTCGAAAGCAAAAGGATTCTTTTATGAAAAATACAATTGTGATGGAGGAGGTAGATATGGAATGGGTGTCTGGTGGAAACATGGCGAGGCGGGTCCAGAACTTACCGACTGTATCACAACTGGCTGGTAGTACCCGACAAATCCCCGGCTTTGGGAAGGATCACAATTAGGTGAAGCAAAACATCTTTTGGGAATTGCCTTATTGGTCAACACTTTTGATACGACATAACCTAGACGTCATGCATATAGAGAAGAATGTTTTTGATAATGTGTTTAACACAGTTATGGAGGTCAAAGGCAAAATGAAGGATAACATTAAGGAATAAATGGATTTGAAAGTACTTTGCAGACGTCCAGAACTAGAGCTGCAGCATGTTAGTGGAAAAGTGGTGCAACCTAAAGCTTCATATGTGCTTGGGGCCAGACAGATTAAGTGTTGCAATGGTTGAAGCAATTGAGATTTTCGAATGGATATGTCTCGAATATTGCCCATTGTGTAAATGTCAACGAGGGGAAAATATACGGAATGAAGAGTCATGACTATCATGTTTTCATGCAAAGACTGATGCCAATTGCTTTTCGTGAGTTGTTGCCGAAGCAAATATGGGGAGCAATGACTGAGCTGAGTCAATTCTTCAGGATTTTATTTGCATCAGAATTCAGACTTCATGACTTGCAACATATAGAGCAAAATAAATGATGACAGTCTGCAAATTAGAGAAGATATTTCCTCCAGCATTCTTTGATTCAATGGAGCACTTGATCATCCATTTTCCATATGAGGCTAGTGTTGGGCGGCATGCTGCGAGGTAGGTGCACGTGCCAGCGTCTCACCCTGGGGTGACCTGAGAATGAGGGTGTGGCGGAGGCCGGGTTGGCCAAGTCATGCCTAGGTTCGGGTGTGGACCTGCCTGCGGGTGTTGCTGAGTTGTCCAGTAGGGGGACTATACCCTGTGGTGGGTTATAAGGAAGGATGGTATCCTTACACAACAACTCGAGTTTTGGCGTAACGACAATGCCTGAGATCCTATATACCTGGTATCAGAGTAGGTCGCGGGTTCGATTCCCAGGGGTGCCACTGGGGGGGAGATTGTTGGGCGGCATGCTGCAAGGCAGGTGCGCATGCCAGCGTCTCACCCTAGGGCGACCTGAGAATGAGGGTGTGGCGGAGGCCGGGTTGGCCAAGTCATGCCTAGGTCCGGATGTGGACCTGCCTGCGGGTGTTGCTGAGTTGTCCAGCAGGGGGACTGTACCCTGTGGTGGGTTATAAGGAAGGATGGTATCCTTACACAACAACTCGAGTTTTGGCGTAACGGCAATGCCTGAGATCCTATATACCAAGAGAGGGGGTCGGTTGACAGACTGACCTTCAAAGGTCTGTCCTCATGTAATTTTAATGTATTTTTGTGATTAACAAAATTAAACTAGTTTTTATAAATAATATCTAATGAATATTTCATAAGTCTTAAAGTACAGGAAAAATACCAAGGTCAATCAAGCCAATAAAGGTATGCATTACTTCTCTGAAGCTTTAATCATTTCAACATGATATTTTTCTAAGTTCATATCGATTTCTGTTGAAATTCATAACGATTTCCTTATAAGACCGAAAAGTCATGTTGTATCAATCAAGTCGATGTCATAAAGACTCTATAAGTTATCGCAACGATTTCTTTAGAAAGCGCAAATGACTTGCCTGTCATAACGACTCTATAAGTTATCGCAACGATTTCTTTAGAACTCGCAACGACTAGCTTGTTGTAACGATTTCATAAGTTACCGTAACGACTTCTTTAGAACTTGCAACGACTTGCTTGTTGTAACGATTTCATAAGTTACCGTAACGACTTCTTTAGAACTCACAACAACTTGCTTGTTGTAACGATTTCATAAGTTACCGTAACGACTTCTTTAGAACTCGGAATGACTTGCTCGTTCACAACGATTGCTTTGCGCAACGATTTCTTTAGAGTTCATAACGACTTGATAAGTGTTTATAACGATTTGCTCTCTATAATGACTTGTTAGCATTCATAACGACTTGATAAGTGTTCATAACGATTTGCTCTCTATAATGACTTGTTAGCATTCATAACGACTTGATAATGTTCATAACGATTTGCTCTCCATAATGACATGTTAGTATTCATAACGACTTGATAAGTGTTTATAACGATTTGCTCTCTATAATGACTTGTTAGCATTCATAACGACTTGATAAGTGTTTATAACGATTTGCTCTCTATAATGACTTGTTAGCATTCATAACGACTTGATAAGTGTTCATAACGATTTGCTCTCTATAATGATTGTTAGCATTCATAACGACTTGATAAGTGTTCATAACGATTTGCTCTCTATAATGACTTGTTAGCATTCATAACGACTTGATAAGTGTTCATAACGATTTGCTCTCTATAATGACTTGTTAGTATTCATAACGATTTCATAAGTCATATAGACATCAACTTTACAGCTTATATCAACTTGATTTTTATCTCATCTCTTGAAGCATTGACTAGTCAAAGTCACGCATATATCTATCTGTCACTCCTGCATTTATGAGTTCTGAACGTATCTCTGCATGCATGCAGACAATATCGTCCAATATTGTGCTTACTCTGTATACATCCTTTAAAATAAGCTATTTGGGATTGCTACTCTAGCGAATACTCACATCAACGTATACTGACAACAAGAGACAGTTTGAGTTGTCTACTGTCTAGCATTTAATGTGTGCAGGGTCCTGAAGACTTTCTATCATACAACGTTGGACCTAGACGTCAGAAGACCCTATCTCTTTGCGTACTCAAATGGATAAAAGATAGTTGAAGTTTCCAAATGTCAAACAGTCTAACGACTACTCAAGAGAGAGTCACAACGGTTACTTCAACGGACATATTTTAAAAGAAGAATAAATACAAGAGAAGTGAAGAAAAGAAGAATTATTCAAGCATTCAAATTCTTCGGCAAGAAGTCCAGAGCCAAGAACTTCATTCCTCTTAGCTTTTTGCTCTTTGCTCTCCACTAGTTTGTGAAAATCTTGAGAGAGCCTCTGTAGTTCTGAGAGTGTGCTTAGCTTAAATTTCTTCCTCTCAGTTCTAGTTGCTTCAGATCCTTGCTTGTCAAAAGCTTGATCTAGGGGCTTGAATTACATTCATTCTCTTGGTGTTGCTCCCTTCGGTTGTGAAAGAAGACCTGGTGGTATCCAGGGTGTTGTTCCCTTCGGTTGTGAAGGAATCCTGGTGGTATCCAGGGTGTTGTTCTCTTCGGTTGTGAAGGAAGACCTGGCGTGGTATCCATGGTGGTGTTATTTCCCTTCGGGTGTGAAGGAAGACCAGCTGAGCTGGGTGTTGTAGTGTCCTTAGGGGGACTGTACCCTAGTAGTAGAATCCAAAGTTGTTGCTCAGGGACTGGATGTAGGACTCCTAAGGAAAGGAGGTCCGAACGAGGATAATTCTTGTGTTGTGTGATTGTTTTCCTTGTGTGATTCTCTTACGAACTAACTGCTACTAATCTCTATCGAAGAACGTTGTTGTGTGAATGTTTTTGATTTACAGGTATTAATAGATTAATTTTAAAAGACCCATTCACCCCCCCTCTGGGCTCGTCAACTGGGCAACAAGTGGTATCAGAGCGAGTCTCTTCGACAAAGAAAGGATCCAATGATCTGAAGAGTAAAGATCCATGGCAGCCCAAGGTAACTTTGAAGGTCAGTCTGTCAACCGACCCCCTCTCTTCGATGGTGAAGATTATCCTTACTGGAAGACTAGAATGGAATACTTTCTACAAGGCCACGACTATCAAATTTGGTCCATAGTAGAAGAAGGTGATTTGTTAGTCACAAATGAGAAAGCTCAATGGACAGATGATGACAGAAAGAAGATCTCCTTGAATTTCAAAGCAAAGAGCATCTTATGCTGTGCTCTAAGTAAGAAGGAGTTCAACAGAGTCTCAGCCTGTAAATCCTTAATGGAAATGTGGGAAAAGCTCAGGATTACTTATGAAAGCACATACAAAGTAAAGGAAACAAGAATCGACATTCTTTTCACTCAATATGAAAGATTTCAGATGCAGTCAGGTGAGTCCATAACTCAAATGTTCAGCCGGTTCACTGACATCACAAATGGACTAGCTAGTCTGAGGAAAACCTATGAGATGGGAGACATGGTGAGGAAGATACTTAGATCCTTACCGTCCTCATGGACTCCAAAGGTCACAGCAATAGAAGAAGCTAATGACCTGAAGAGAATGTCTGTAGAAAAGCTCATTGGGTCCCTCATGGCCCATGAGATCAACATGGAAAGGCTAGGAGAGTCCTCTAGCAGAAAGAAGCACTCCAACGCCTTAAAAGCTGAAAAAGATTCACCAGATGCAAGTTCAGCTGAAAGTGAAAGTGATGCAGACAACGAGAATGAGGAAGCAATGCTGTCTAGAAAATTGCAGCGAATTTTGGCTAAGAAGAAGAAATTCCAATCTGGTAGAAGGCACTTCAAAAGGAACAAGGACTTCAAGAAGCCAGATGGAAAAGAAATGAAGAAAGGAGAACCCATCTGTTATGAATGTAAGAAGCCAGGACACATTAAAGCTGAGTGTCCAAAATTTAAGAAGCCGGAGTTCAGGAAGAAAGACAGCTCCAAGAAGTTCAGAAAGTACAAAAAGAAAGCGATGGCAGCAGCATGGGAAAACAGTAGCGACTCAGACAATGAGTCAAGCTCCTACAGCGATGAAGAAGAAGCCAACTTGGCTTCATGGCTAATACTGAAGAAAAGGTAACCTCTGACTCCTCTTTTGATTCATGCAATGGTTCAGATTCCGATGGTTTAGAAGAGGCTTTCAACGAACTATATGAAAAATATAAAGAAGTAACCAAACTATTGAAAGCAAGCAAGAAAACATAGTTTGTATAGAAAATACAAACTCAGATCTAAAATCAGAAAATGATCAATTAGAAAGTCAAATAACTGAACTTAAAAGAAGAAATGAACTGTTATGTGAAGACTTAAAAGCTAAGAATGAAAATAATTAAACTTGAAAAATAGGAAAATGTAGATGAACTAAGAACTGAAATTAAAACACTAACAGAAGAAAATATACAGTTATCTAGCACATTAGAAAAATTCACCAATGGTAAAAACTCCCTCATATTAAAAGGTGCTAGAAGATCAGGTAAAAAGAAAAATGGATTAGGATATACACCCCAGATAATGAGGAAACCATGGTTTATCCTAAAACATATCCAACACTAAAATTTGTACCTGAACAAGATATAGCATACAAAGCTGATTTCAAATATATAGAAAAAGTAACCAAATTATCCTGCTGTAGTCACTGCAACAAGTTAGGACATATCATAACGACATGCCCAACAAGACATAAGAAACGGATAATAAAAAGGAAAATAAATGACACTAACCCATCAGGACCCAAAAGAATTTGGGTACCTAAAATTTGATATTTTTATTTCAGATTATCCCTCGAGCATCCAAATGGTATTTGGATAGTGGATGCTCAAGACACATGTCAGGAAACCAGAAGTTATTCTCTCATCTCCAAGCTGAAGAAGGAACAGTCACTTATGGAGATAATGGGAAAGGAACAGTGATAGGCAGTGGCTCTGTGAATAACAAAGGAAAAACAGTCATAGAAGATGTGTTATTAGTCAAGGGATTGAAGCACAACCTTATTAGCATCAGCCAGCTGTGTGACAGAGGCCATCAGATTAAGTTTCAAGAGTCAAAGTGCAGTATTCTGAAGGATGGAGCAGTCATCTTTGAAGCTAATAGAGAAAAGAATTTGTATGTGCTCTATCTTGAGGAACTCAAGGAACAAGACGTCTGTCTAGCAGCAAACAAGGATAAATCTACTGAATTATGGCACAGATGACTAGGTCATTGCAGCATAGATGGCATGAGAAAATTGCTGAAGAAGAATCTTGTGGAAGGTCTACCTAAGGTCAGTGCAAAAATGGATGGTGTCTGTAGACCTTGTGTTAAGGGAAAGCACACCAAGAGCTCCTTCAAGTCAAAGACGGTGGTGACCACCTCAAAACCCTTAGAGCTCCTTCATATGGATCTATTTGGGCCAATGAGGACTACCAGTTTTGGAGGAAAGAACTTTAGATTTGTCATAGTTGATGACTACTCAAGATTCACATGGGTATCATTCCTAGAGCATAAAGATGACACTTTCGAAAATTTTGTCAGTTTCAGCAAGAAAGTCCAGAAAAATCAGAAGTTTAGCATTGTGTCTATCCGATCAGATCATGGTGGTGAATTTCAGAATGAAAAGTTTGCTAGATTCTGTGATGATCAGGGAATTGAGCATAATTTCTCAGCACCAAGAACACCACAGCAAAACGGTATCGCTGAAAGAAAGAATAGAACCCTATTGGATATGGCAAGAACTATGCTCTCAGAATATGATCTGCCAAGATACTTCTGGGCTGAAGCAGTCAACACAGCAAGCTACATTATCAACCGAGTAATGATCAGCCAATCCTGAAGAAGACTGCATATGAACTGTTCAAAAAAGAAGCCAAAGATCAGCCACTTCAGGACTTTTGGATGTCCTTGTTTCATCCACAACAATGGAAAAAGAGACATTGGTAAGTTGGATGCCAAATCAGATGAAGGCATCTTCATGGGGTACACCTCCAAACCCAAAGGCTATAGAGTATTTAACAAACGTACTTTATTAATTGAACAGTCTGTACACATTATCTTTGATAAAACTAACCCTTCCTTGAGAAAGGAAGTAGATAGTGATAATGAGGAAACAGATGAACTGTCCAAGAAACTAAAAGACTCATCAATTGAGGACAAGGATGATCCACCTCTGGAAGACCTGTAACAAGAAGAACTTACTCATGAAAATCTTCCAAAGGAATGGAGACACAGGAAAGATCACCCACTCGAAAATATTATTGGTGATCCATCTGTAGGGGTAAGAACAAGAGGTAATGTAATTCCCTATGATTACCTAGCATTTGTTTCTCAAATAGAGCTGAGGACAGTCAATGAAGCTCTTTGTGATGAATCTTGGATATTAGCCATGCAAGATGAATTAAATCAATTCAAGAGAAACCAAGTATGGTCACTTGTTCCTAGACCATCAGACCATCCAGTCATTGGCACCAAATGGGTGTTCAGAAATAAACTGGATGAAACTGGTGCAATCTTAAGAAACAAGGCCAGACTGGTAGCTCAAGGCTATTCTCAAGAGGAAGGTATAGATTTCGATGAAACTTATGCACCTGTAGCTAGACTTGAGGCCATTAGAATATTACTTGCATATGCATCTGCTTTGAGTTTAACATTATTTCAAATGGATGTTAAATCCACATTCTTGAATGGTTTTATTAAGGAGGAAGTCTATGTAGAACAACCTCCAGGTTTTAATGATATTGATTTTCCGGATCACGTTTTCAAATTACACAAAGCATTATATGGTTTAAAGCAAGCACCTAAAGCCTAGTATGAAAGGCTTAGTTCTTTTCTTTTAAACCATGGTTTCTGTAGAGGTCAAGTAGATAACACTCTTTTCATAAAGTCAAAGGTCAAACACATTCTACTAGTCCAAATTTATGTAGATGATATTACTTTTGGTTCTACTGATGAATCCATTTGCAAGTACTTTGAAAAGTTGATGCAGGGAGAATTTGAAATGAGCATGATGGGAGAACTAAATTATTTCCTTGGATTACAAATCAAACAAGGAAAGGAAGGAACTCACATCTGTCAAGCAAAGTACACAAAAGAACTCTTAAAGAAATTTGGATTCGAAAATACCAAGCCACTGTCAACACCAATGAGTACATCAACAAGAATGGACAGTGATAAAGATGGTAAGAAAGTAGATCAAAAGATCTACAGAGGTATGATAGGTTCACTTCTTTATTTAACAGCTAGTAGACCTGATATTTTATTTAGTGTATGCATGTGTGCTAGGTATCAGGCCGATCCTAGAGAATCACATTTAATTTCTGTGAAAAGAATATTTAGATATTTAGCAAGAACTCATGACTTAGGTCTGTGGTATCCAAAATGTTGTGAAATTAACTTAGTAGGTTATTCTGATGCTGACTATGCTGGATGCAAATTAGATAGAAAAAGCACCAGTGGTTGTTGTCAATTTCTTACAGGATGTTTGATATCTTGGTCTTCAAAGAAACAAAATTCAGTGGCATTATCTACAGCTGAAGCTGAATACGTAGCTGTGAAGTTGTTGTACACAACTCTTATGGATAAAGCAACAACTTGAAGATTTTGGATTAAACATCAAATCCATCCCACTGTTGTGTGACAACACCAGTGCCATTAATCTCACCAAAATCCAGTTCAACATTCAAGGACCAAGCATATTGAGGTTAGATATCATTTTATTCGTGATCATGTAGCAAATGGTAATATTGAAATATCTTTTATTGATACAAATGGTCAGTTAGCAGACATTTTCACAAAAGCCTTACCCGAGGAGAGATTCACATCTCTTAGAAGGGAATTAGGCATGTGCAAAGATCTTGTTTACAACTGGCACATTAAATTTCATAATTAAGTAATTTTTCCCTCCATGGCTTTAAGCAAAAGAAATTCAAATTATCCTTTATAACTACTCTCTCATTGAAGTCGGTTTGAATAGTCAAACTCTTTTGTCTTCTTCTGCCGCCTTTTGGCGCCTCACTTTCCACAACGCATTAATTTATTCATAAAATCAATGACAGATCGATTCGTATCTCATCGTCTACCTTTTCCCCTTTTCATCCTGTCGCATGAGCCGATGCCCTAGCAACTCATATCTCAACCCTCTGCAAATTTGAATCTTCCTCCTCCTTTCTGCAAAATTTCTTAAGTATTCCTTCTCTTCTCCTTCCGTTTCAATCCTCCAGAGACTTTCCCACCTGAATCCATGGCCGCACCAGTCATCGCCGGCAGTTTGGGTGGCTACAGTGCCGAGTTTCTCACTCCTGAGCAGTAGGAGAGGTTTACCTTTGTGAAGACGAAGCTCTGTGGCAATAAAGAAGTCGATGTTTCTAATCTGAGGAAAAATGGAATGAGCAGCGTGGCAGACTTGATCAATCAGATGCAGTGGACGGGAGTTACCACCTTTTCGGAGGTTAGTTATCCGGACCTGGTAAAAGCATTCTTCGTTTGTATGAGAACAGAGGAAGATAGGTCCCTAGTTTCTTCAGTAAAGGGAACCCTGATTAGAATAGACCCTGAGTTGCTGAAGATGTTGTTTGATGTGAAGACTTCCGGGTTTAGTGGGGTTCACACTGTGGACGCTCAAGTGAAAGGTTTGGGAATTATAGGGTCGGGCTTCAAGCTAAGGGATGGCAAGCTGGATATAAATCAACTAATTGCTTTCAACCGCCTCCTTCATTTTATTGTATGTCAAATCTTAGTTCCCAGAAGTGCAACATTTTCATCTTGCACAAAGGCCGACTCTGACATGATGTACTGGGCCATTCAAAATAAGGAGATAAATATGGCCGCAGTAATGATGGAAAAAATGAAATTTGCCAGAGATCAGATTTGGGACACCAAGAGCAAGTTAAATGTATCCCTGCCCTATGCCCACCTACTTACCAAGATCTTCAAACACTTTGGTGTTGATCTTTCTGGGGCAGTTGTAGAGAAAATGGGCCAAGCAATCAGATCCAGGAACCTGAAGAAGAGTGGCTTCTCTGTGGAAAATGGTGTCTGGTTCAAGGCTTCAGTTGCTAAAGGTGAAGCCATCATTGACGACGCCTCAGTTGTTCATCAGGAAATGGGATCAGAGGCTATGATTCCAGAATTGCCAGTGGAGTCAGTTTCAGTTCCATCAGTTGTAGCAGTAGAATCATCAGGCCCCTCTATAGCAAAAGTTCAGCCTGAAATTGCATTAGAAGAAGAAAGAGTATCAGCAGCAGCTTCAGAATTTCCAGAAAATTAGCTCTAAATTTTGCAGAAAGGAGAATTGAGGATATTCTCCCAGAGGATATTGTTCAAGTTGAGGACCCACTACCCTCAACTATTGTTGCATCTATTCTCTCAGATATTATTGATTCAATTCCTTCCACCACTAGTGCTCCAGAAAATAGTGGCAGAGTTGCTGAAGAGGCAGTGGCATCAGGCCACATTGATGTGCTAATGGAAGATATTCCAGTAGAGCTAGAGCACCTAGCTGTTCAGGGTGACTCTGTGATGGCGGATGCTCCCATTTAGGGGGAGCAGGTATCAAATGAAAAAGATGCTCCTATTGAGGGGGAGCTATCAAAAGAAGGTTCAACAGAAGCTCCTGTTGTTGATGATCAGGAGGAAAGGCATAAAGATTCTCCAAATTTGGATGACAGAGAAGGGGAGACTGCAAGCTCTTCGAGCTCAGATGATGATCAACCTCCTCCATAAAAAGAAGGCGAGAAGAAAGGAAAATAAGTTGCCTCTGAAGTTCCTCTCCTGGCTGATTCACCTTTTGAGAGGCAGATCAAACAGAAAATTGTTATAAATTTAAAGCCTGTGATTGAGAGGCTTGATGCTCAAGGCACAATCCTGTGCTCTCTCCAATCAGATGTTAGTTCAATCTTCATGAGCCAAGCTTCAACTTCAAAGGATATCTCCAACATAAGAAATGCCATGAAGTGGTTTAACCAGGAAATGGGGTCTATGAAAAGTTTGCTGGGAGAAATTCTCAAAGTGGTTGGAGCTCAAGTTTCTCCTCCTCCACCTCCTGCAGCCCAGGTTCCACAGTCAGGGCCATCAGCTCAAGAAGCAGGGCCAACAGGGCCAGAAGCAGCAGCAGCACCAACAGAGGCTACAGTGAATGTTGAAGGGCCATCTGGGCCGGATGATCAGGTTAAAGAGCCTCCAGGGCCAGCTGAGCAAGGGTCAGGGCCATCAGGGCCATTGGAGAGTGAGTCTGTGCAGAAAGAGGCAGAAGAATCCTTGGCACCCAAGCCCCCAACTCCCTCTTCTCCCTCTCACACACCTATCCCTCCAACTCCACCCTCAGCTCCTACAGCTCCTCCTGCTCCTCAAACATTCAAGAAGCCTCAATTTAGACCAATTTCCTCTCCAGCACCATTTCAGTCCACCTCATCTCCTGCCTCCTCTACTTCAATTCCTTCTCCTTCTCCTATCCTTGAGGCCCCTCCAGTATCCTTAGCTGGAGCCTCCTCCTCCTCCTCTGGTCCCTCCATTGGACCAGTTGATGACCTCCCAACTACTTCCCACTCTTTTCTTCATCCTACACCTCCACCCTCTTTCATCACTATCATACCTGAAAGAGCCCAACTTAACTCTCCCTTTATGGAAAAGATAAAGGATGAGTTTGAGGAAGGCATTATCAGGTCTGTGCTGAAGGTTGGGGAGCACATTCATAGGGCAGACCCTTCTAGTCCTGCCCCCAAGAAGAGGAAACTCACTTCTACTTCCTCCCTTTCCTCTGAACCCAAATACCCACCTTTGTGGTTTTCTCTCATAATGGACAACAAACATAACCCACTGTATAGGGAATACATTTCCAAAGTTGTTCTTGCCACCATCATTAACCTTCCTTTTCAAAATCTTTCAGATTATTTGAACACCATTCTACCTTATACTTCTCTTTCAAAATCTGAAAAGTCCAAAATCTTCTCTCTTGCCCACTCCAAAACTGAAGATCAATGGGGCAAAGGTCACAAGGATCTCCTAAAGAAATTCATTCTTGCCAAATCTGCCAGATTTCCTCCAAGGGACCACTCCCTGACCTTGTCTGAGTGGTTCAGGATGTATCACCAAGAACTTTGGGCACCCTTCATTCAAAAGGAAATCAAGATGGTCAGACACTATGTGTTGTTCAACAACTACAGATATGTCCATCGACTTCCTAAAGTCCAGCTCAGCCAATTCAGAAAGGCTATTTCAGCTCTATCTCCGGATATCTCTCAAACTTCAGATGTTCAGGTTGATTTTGCTACCCTCCAAGTACCTGAAGAGATAGCTCTTCCTCAAATTTATTTTCTAGTTATGGAGTCATCAGTAGGATCCATCATCTTTGAACGTTTTACCAGAGTAATGGGCAGAATTAAAGTACAGAAAGGCTGTCTGGTTGCTTTTCCTAGATTCCTATTTAGGGAATATCACCAAGGGCATGTAATTGCTGAAGTTCTAGCCCCCATTCTGTCTGAATGTGAAAGGCTGACATCCTCAGAATGGTCCAAGTTCTACCCCTTGTCAGCTCAGCAGTTGTTTGAAATCAATGAAGCTCAGGCCAGGGAAGGCAAACCTGCCATTTCTCCAGCTACTTTCCTTGATATGAACTCCATTCATCTTGTTGATGACCCCTTCAAAGTCTGGGAGGAAAGATACAAAGTGTATGTGGCTTTGCACAAGGCTCTCAGAGACAACCACAATCACTATCCTATGACCATGGACCAATTCCTCACCTGTGCCAGCTTTGGGACTCGTCGTTTCCTCAAGATGAGCATGGACAAGAATGCATATACTGATCTTCTCTATCAGCACCTAGATCTTCATCTCAAAAGGATGGCTTCCTCCATGGGACCATCCTACTCTTTGTCTTTTGGAGTTTTTAAAACTCATTTTGAAGAGCAGGAAGCACAGGCATGGGAAACCATTTCCCATTTTGCCTCTCTTTTGTCTCCTACCTTCTATTTACCTGTACCACCTCAAAGTTAATGAAAATTCCCTTGGTCATCTGCCTCTATCTTTTCTCTTCTTTCTTTGTCTCAAATTGTCTTTTTGCTCAATGACAAAAAGAGGGAGAAAATTAGCATGTCTGAAATACATTCCATTAATTTTTAAAGAAGAAAATTAGCTTGTCTGAAATACATTTCAATAATTTTTAAAGAAGAAAATTAGCATGTCTTATCTTCAGATTGATTTCAGACATTTTTTCATTCATGCTTATTGTTCAGTTTTGTCATCACCAAAAAGGGGGAGATTGATGATCAGTCTGTCCCCATGTAATTTTAATGTATTTTGGTGATTAACAAAACTAAACTAGTTTTTATAAATAATATCTAATGAATATTTCATAAGTCTTAAAGTACAGGAAAAATACCAAGGTCAATCAAGTAAAGGTATGCATTACTTCTCTGAAGGTTTAATCTTTTCAACATGATATTTTTCTAAGTTCATATCGATTTCTGTTGAAATACATAACGATTTCCTTATAAGACCGAAAAGTCATGTTGTTTCAATCAAGTCGATGTCATAACGACTCTATAAGTTATCGCAACGATTTCTTTAGAAAGCGCAAACGACTTGCCTGTCATAACAACTCTATAAGTTATCGCAACGATTTCTTTAGAACTCGCAACGACTTGCTTGTTGTAACGATTTCATAAGTTACCGTAACGACTTCTTTAGAACTCACAACGACTTGCTTGTTGTAACGATTTCATAAGTTACCGTAACGACTTCTTTAGAACTCGCAACGACTTGCTTGTTGTAACAATTTCATAAGTTACCGTAACGACTTCTTTAGAACTCGCAACGACTTGCTTGTTGTAACGATTTTATAAGTTACCGTAACGATTTCTTTAGAACTCGCAATGACTTGCTCGTTCACAACGATTTGCTTTGCGCAACGATTTCTTTAGAGTTCATAACGACTTGATAAGTGTTTATAACGATTTGCTCTCTATAATGACTTGTTAGCATTCATAACGACTTGATAAGTGTTCATAACGATTTGCTCTCTATAATGACTTGTTAGCATTCATAACGACTTGATAAGTGTTCATAACGATTTGCTCTCCATAATGACTTGTTAGTATTCATAACGACTTGATAAGTGTTTATAACGATTTGCTCTCTATAATGACTTGTTAGCATTCATAATGACTTGATAAGTGTTTATAACGATTTGCTCTCTATAATGACTTGTTAGCATTCATAACGACTTGATAAGTGTTCATAACGATTTTCTCTCTATAATGACTTGTTAGCATTCATAACGACTTGATAAGTGTTCATAACGATTTGCTATCTATAATGATTTGTTAGCATTCATAACGACTTGATAAGTGTTCATAACGATTTGCTCTCTATAATGACTTGTTAGCATTCATAACGACTTGATAAGTGTTCATAACGATTTGCTCTCTATAATGACTTGTTAGTATTCATAACGATTTCATAAGTCATATAGACATCAACTTTACAGCTTATATCAACTTGATTTTTATCTCATCTCTTGAAGCATTGACTAGTCAAAGTCACGCATATATCTATCTGTCACTCCTGCATTTATGAGTTCTGAACGTATCTCTGCTTGCATGTAGACAATATCGTCCAATATTGTGCTTACTCTGTATACATCCTTTAAAACAAGCTATTTGGGATTGCTACTCTAGTGAATACTCACATCAACGTATACTGACAACAAGAGACAGTTTGAGTTGTCTACTGTCTAGCATTTAATGTGTGCAGGGTCCTGAAGACTTTCTATCATACACCGTTGGACCTAGACGTCAGAAGACCCTATCTCTTTGCGTACTCAAATGGATAAAAGATAGTTGAAGTTTCCAAATGTCAAATAGTCTAACGACTACTCAAGAGAGAGTCACAACGGTTACTTCAACGGACATATTTCAAAAGAAGAATAAATACAAGAGAAGTGAAGAAAAGAAGAATTATTCAATTATTCAAGTATTCAAGCATTCAAATTCTTTGGCAAGAAGTCCAGAGCCAAGAACTTCATTCCTCTTAGCTTTTTGCTCTTTGCTCTCCACTGGTTTGTGAAAATCTTGAGAGAGCCTGTGTAGTTCTGAGAGTGTGCTTACCTTAAATTTCTTCCTCTCAGTTCTAGTTGCTTCAGATCCTTGCTTGTCAAAAGCTTGATCTAGGGGCTTGAATTTCATTCATTCTCTTGGTGTTGTTCCCTTCGGTTGTGAAGGAAGACCTGGTGGTATCCAGGGTGTTGTTCCCTTCGGTTGTAAAGGAAGACCTGGTGGGGTATCCAGGGTGGTGTTATTTCCCTTCGGGTGTGAAGGAAGACCAGCTGAGCTGGGTGTTGTAGCGTCCTTAGGGGGACTGTACCCTAGTAGTGGAATCCTGAGTTGTTGCTCAAGGACTGGACGTAGGACTCCTAAGGAAAGGAGGTCTGAACCAGGATAATTCTTGTGTTGTGTGATTGTTTTCCTTGTGTGATTCTCTTACGAACTAACTGCTACTAATCTCTATCGAAGAACGTTGTTGTGTGAATGTTTTTGATTTACAGGTATTAATAGATTAATTTTAAAAGACCCATTCACCCCCCCTCTGGGCTCGTCAACTGGGCAACAGCTAGGGTCGGAGGACCAGTACAATTTCGATGGATGTATCCGTTTGAGAGGTATATTCCTATGTCTCAATTTATTCACATTACGACGATCTTTTATATTTCATATGTATTCATTTGAATTATTGTCGTAGGTGCATGCACGATCTTAAGATGAAAGTCCACAACAAAGCACAAGTTGAGGGCTCCATTACCCAGGCGTACCTTATTGAAGAGATATCGAACTTTTGTTCGATGTACTTTGACACGAAAATACGAACCCGACGCACTCAACCTCCACGTAATGATGATGGTGGAGATTCTAATGTGTCTGACTGACTCTATGTATTCAAGTGTTCCAGATGAGCGTTCGGATATTCTTCTACTTGCGCACTCGAAGACAGAGAGTTGGTAGCTGCGGAGATCTACATATTCATGAATTGCACATAACTAGACCCCTACATTGAGTAAGCTCTCAACACTGATGATGTACATCATTTGCGAGCAATACTGCAGAACTTAGAGGTTGTGTGACATTTACATTGCAGAGAGTTTGACTCGGTCATACTGCAACAGAATCCACGTCTGACTGACGTGCAGGTTGAAAAGGAACGGGAGAAGTATTTTCCTACTTGGTTAAGATCTCGAGTAAGTGTCTAAATATTTTGAAGCAGAAGTGTTATGCTCTTATGCATACTTAGTTGTTGTAATTTGTCATTGTCTGTCCCTTTTTTTAATAATAGGTTGAACAAGGTTTGATTACTGATTCAAGAGTACAAGAGATCAGTTATGGGACCTCGAAGATTGTATGTGTCTATCCAGGCTACATTGTGAATGGATACCGATTTCACACGAGAGATTATGGACAGAATAAGTCTATGATGAACAGTGGTGTATGTGTGAAGGGAAGTGCCTACAATGAAAATGAAATAGACTATTATGGCATTCTCAAAGAAGTCATTGAACTGCAATTTTTGGGACAAGACAACAATGTATTTCTCTTCAAGTGTCATTGGTTTGATCCGACATCTATTCGTCATGACACAACATATGGGATTGTCGATGTCAAGCGTAAGTCCAAGTTGAGTACATATTAGTCTTTCATTCTGGCGGCACAAGCCCAACAAGTTTATTATTCAAATTATTTGTCCCTCAAATTGAGAGATTGGTGGGCTGCATGTAGAGTGAAATCAAGGCTATTCCCTGAGTATGAGCTTGCCTCGGCTGATGATGAGCTCGAAGGTGTTAATGACAATTTTTTTCCAATCAGATCGGAGTGACGCACGAGAGTTGGCGGCTTCTACGCAGTTCAGTGTTGATGATATAAATGAACCAATTTGCTTATATATGGATAACGAACAGGAAGAAGTTGACCCAAGTGCCCTTGAGGTGGAGTCTGATGAGGAGGAAGAGTCTCCTGATGATGAGGATGAATTCAAGGAGGATGATGAAGATGACGTTGAATTAAACATATCTTCAGCATCTGATGATGAATATAGATAATATTATAAAATTTTGTAAGAACTGAGTGTTGTTGCTAATTATAAGTTATTCAATAGCTACTTCAAATTTGAGTGCTGATGACATGTTATATCTTAATTTATCTCAATAGAGATATGGTACGTGGAGACGGAGTGGGAGGGTTTCCACCTCCGCAGGCCGAGGGTCCACCTCGTCGTCCACGCTAGGTATATGTATATGTAAACACAAAACTCTACATTGAGTAATGTTCATATTAATCAAATATTTTCTAACGTACATAAAATTTTGCAGAGACTGCCTCCCCGTCTACGCCGACGACAGGTATATGTATATGTAAACACAAAACTCTATATATTTTTGTTCACATTAATCAAATATTTTCTAACGTACATAAAATTTTGCAGGGACTGCCTCCCCGTCTACGTCGGCTACAGGTATATGTATACGTCATGACACAAAACTCTATATATTATTGTTCACATTAAATTCTTATTTTCTATTGTGTATATAATTTTGTAGGGACCGCCTCCCCGACCACGCCAGTAGCGCCACCTTTCCCTTCTTCCTCACCACTAGGTACATGTATGTTTCCATAGATTAGTACGTTTCTTGTCTTCCAATTTATACAACAATAGTGTACTTAATTATTTTCAACAGAGGTGGAGAGCTAGCGTTCAATAGCAGATGATGAGGGGCCTCAGCTACCTGGACGACAGCCATGTTGGATTTCGGGGTAAACTTGATCACTTCAAACTTACTATATTCGTTATTTATGTTATACAGTCCATGTACAAATTAATGTGCAATTGCAGGGGTAAGATAGATCCCGGTTCTGCTTCTTGCTATATTACGACGCTGGTCCACGCACACATTCCAGGACCAGTGGATGCATGGAGAGAGTTCCCGGTGCCCGTCCGGGATTTATTATATGACATGTTCATGGTATTATTAATTTTTACTGATTTGAAGTCATTTCTTCAATTACTATCTCTAATAGTCCTCAAAGTTGAGTAATTTTATTTCTAAACAGCGGAGGTATATGTTCATGAGACCCGTGGATCTCCCTCGAGCTCGAGCCGTCTGGGAGTCTACTGCCTAGACTAAATTAAGAAAGTCGATGTATGAGGCCCGGGACAAGGCAATAAAGACCACAGGCAGCCGGGATCCTACGGCTTGGCTGGATTACGGCCCTGTTTGGCTGAGGAGGGACTATTGGGAGTCTCTCTGTCATCGTTGGGCTACTGGACCATGGCAGGAGCGGTCACAGGCGGCAAAACACAACCGAGCAACTCATCCGGCGAAGAATGTGCATACTAGTGGGTCCGTATCTTATGCGACCCACAACCAAAAATTGGTAAGTGTAACGACCCAGAATCCGCATTACCAGTAACAACCAGTAACCCGAATTCTGACCCGCTAACCCACGAGACAAGCTCGGAAGGGTAGGAAGTGAACGTCCGAGGAGACTATATGTAAGAAGATACACACCATGTAAAGCTGTAAAATTCCACTATATGAACATAATATGTACAACTCAGAGTCTAAGCAAGGTACAGAGTACAGAAGTACAACAAAAAGTACTACTCACTGCAGCTAAGGAGCACCAACACCGGAGTGGCTAGACTCGCCTAGAACGGGAGTCGACGAAGACCCACCTGAAAGGGAGGGGAGTGAGTCTCAAGAAAAGAGACCCAGTAGGGAAAAGTAACCCCACCGGCAACAGAACTAAAGTGCGGAAAGTAAAAACTGAAAGTAAGTACACGTCGCACCACAACACAAAACTGTAAACCTCGCGGCTCAGTAACACACACTCACACACACACAGTAAGTAGGACTCAGCTAGGGTCTGTGGCTCGGCGTCCCGTCACCACAGAGGCTCTCAACCCCAGCCACGTGTGAACACTACAGACGCTCTCTCTCGCGTCTGGTCCACGACCGGTTTTTCCCCTACGCTTGACCCTAGCGGTAGAGAAGGGGCTCCACGGAGACCGGCTCAAAACCACCACAAGGAGTACGCACAGGACAGAGTCGTACTCGGCGTCCTGGCTCACTAGCGGAGGACAACCACACGCTAGTCATCTAGACGGAGTCGCACCCACGCCTAGGTAACACAACAGAAACGGGCACGCGGTAACGCAACGCGCGTACAACAGACGGAACACACTCAACGTCTGAAACTCCGTACAGTAAGTGAACACCTCATGTCACAACTAATTACTCATATGCACAGGTGGAGTCACACTCTAAGCCCAGCCCACATGTGTAAACAGGGCGGACATCACTCGTCAATCTCCTTGAAACACAAAACTCAAGTCTGCTGGGACATAGGAGACTAACGGCCATATCGATTGCCGCCAATATGAAGTAAACGACACTCATCATGTTGTTAACCCTAACTCAACGGCAATCGACCTTGTTGTTTATATCACCCTTGAAGATCTCAACGTCAACAGATGTGGACGTTAAGCTCTTCAGTCCCCTAAACCTAGAACAGCGGCAGGTCAGTTTAATTGGGCAGAACCACCCAACAGAACGCCTACTGATGGAGGGGAATACTTCCTCTCATCATTTTACACTACCAGAACTTCAGAAATAAGTGATCCAACCCTTGAATCACTCAAAACACCCAAAATCCCGGCATGGTATAACCCAACCCTAAACTACAATTTGCATACTAATTCACACAATTGAGCATGCTGGTTTGCTAAGGAGGGTTATAGGAGTTAAGTCCCTACCTCAGAATGCTTTAATAACCCCCAAACAGCCACTAATCGCGCCGGAACCCCCCGAAGACTCCGCGCGAATCGCACCAAATCCTCGCATTTCCTGCCCGATCAAGCACCGCCACGCGATCCAGAGCCTTCCCACGAGCTCCCATCAACCATCAGAAGCTGTGGAAATAGAGAAAGGCAAAGGTGGAGGGAAGGAGAGGAGAAGAGAAGAATGGGTTCTGCTCTCGGGCTGCCCTATTTCAACAGGTCCGACCAGTTGACGTCAACATCACTAGTCGCCTACTGAACCGCCAAATACTTGACGTCCACATCACTCGTCGTTGAGTTCAACAACAAACGTCCACTTCGCTGGACGCCAACTCCAAGTCAACGGCTAGCCCCCGGCCGTCAACCCCAAGTCAACGACAATAGTCTTGTCGTCAACCACACAGAACCTCTACAAGACCCAATAAGGATCCGCTAAACCCGAGACCTTACAGTAAGCATATTATTGTTCAATTATTTATTAAATTAATTATTATTGTAAAACTAACTAATTTTGTTGAATTGTAAGCATTACGAGCTCGAGCGTGCCCCTACTTTTCGCGAGTTATTTTATCAGACTCATAAGCGGAAGGGCACAGATGACTATGTCAGCGAGAGTGCTCGCACGATTGCTGTAAGTCAAAATATAAATTTTGAATTCAATTAAGATATTAAAATAATTTGATTTCAATAATTTAGTTTTAATTTGTTATGCAGGAGACCTATGACAGGACGATGGCGGATCGTTATACAGAGGGCACTCCCCAGCCATACTTGGATCCGGAGGTTTGGGTCGACGCAGCGGGAGGGCCGTGGAAGGGTCGAGTGTACGGCTTTGGGGACAACCTGGATACTACTCTAGTGTTGTCCTCATATGCGAGTTCGGTCGCTCCTCCAGCATACGCGAGTTCATCTGCTGCGCCGCCCGGCAGTGGTGTGGAGGAGATTAGAACCCTCATCCGGGAAGAGCTACGGACGCACTTTGGCGTTATGGTCGAGCAGTTGATCTCAGCCATGCAGGGAGTACGCCCCTCACAGCCAGCCCCTCAGGTCAGTATTACTATTAATTTCATATAGTTTGAATGAAATGAAACAACTAAAGAAGGTCAAAAGGAAAAAAAAAAGAAATCTAAATTAAGAAATCTATAAAGAAGGTCCCTTTATACAATCAACTTATGGTAGGATAAAAAAGCCACTTGAGCGCTCAAATTACTAAATAAAGATAATTGGATTCTCGAATTGGGTTGGGCGTTCAAACCACTAATATAAAGAAAACTCAAATGTAAAGGATCAGAACAAGCAACCCGGAGGTCCAAAATCACAAACAGGGATCCGATCGGCGTGTCGTTTGCTCCGACACGACCGGGTGGGTGAAAGTGACGTGTAGGAACTGACGGAATCCTAATTGGATTCCCGGATTGGGTTAGGCGTTCAAATCACTAATCTAAAGAAAACTCAAATGTAAAGGATCAGAACAAGCAACCTGGGAGTCCAAAATCACAAATAGAAATCTGATCGATGTGCCGTTCACTCCGACATCACCGGGTAGGTGAAAGTGACGTGTAGGAACTGACAGAATTCTAATTGGATTCCCGGATTGGGTTAGGCGTTCAAATCACTAATCTAAGGAAAACTCAAATGTAAAGGATCAGAACAATCAACCCGGGGGTCCAAAATCACAAATAGGGATCCGATCGGTGTGTCTTTCGCTTCGACACGACCGAGTGGGTGAAAGTGATGTGTAGGAACTGACGAAATCTTAATTGGATTCTCGGATTGGGTTAGGCGTTCAAATCACTAATATAAAGAAAATTCAAATGTAAAGGATCAGAACAAGCAACACGGGGGTCCAAAATCACAAATAGGAATCTGATCGACGTGCCGTTCACTCCGACACGACCGGGTGGGTGAAATTGATGTGTAGGAACTAACAGAATCCTAATTGGATTCCCGGATTGGGTTGGGCGTTCAAATCACTAATATAAAGAAAACTCAAATGTAAAGGATCAGAATAAGCAACCTGGGAGTCTAAAATCACAAATAGGGATCCGATTGGCATGCCGTTTACTCCGACACGACCGGGTGGGTGAAAGTGACGTGTAGGAACTGACGGAATCCTAATTGGATTCCCGGATTGTGTTGGGCGTTCAAATCACTAATATAAAGAAAACTCAAATGTAAAGGATCAGAACAAGCAACCCAGGGGTGCAAAATCACAAATAGGAATTTGATCGACGTGCCGTTCACTCCGACATGATTGAGTGGGTGAAAGTGACGTGTAGGAACTGACAGAATCCTAATTGGATTCCCGGATTGTGTTGGGCGTTCAAATCACTAATCTAAAGAAAACTCAAATGTAAAGGATCACAACACGAAACCCGGGGGTCCAAAATCACAAATAGAATTTGATCGACGTGTCGTTCGCTCCGACACGACCAGGTGGGTGAAACTGACATGTAAGAACTGACAGAATCCTAATTGGATTCCCAGATTGTGTTGGGCGTTCAAATCACTAATATAAAGAAAACTCAAATGTAAAGGATCACAACACGAAACCGGGGAGAGGGGGGGTCCAAAATCACAAATAGAGATCCGATCGGCGTGCCATTCGCTCCAACATGACCGGGTGGGTGAAAGTGACGTGTGGGAACTGACGGAATCCTAATTGGATTCTCGGTTTGGGTTCGGCGCTAAAATCACTAATCTAAAAAAAACTAAAGTATAAATGATCAAAAATAGTTTCTAATTAAACTTGAGAAATAATCACATATTTTAAATTTAATTTTTGAAAATAATATATGTATATTAATTTTTATTACTATTTCTCATATTAATTTTTTTAATATAGGATCCACCTCCGGCACCTGATGATCATGAGGCGGGGACAGCAGACGATCCAGCAGACCTATCTTGATTTTTAGTATTTATTATTGTGTATGATTTTATATTTGTTGTGTTTTATGATTTTATGTTGATTGTGAGTACTTGTTGTGAAATGTATGAATATTGTAGCAGGTTTGAAAAATCATTGTTATTTTTGTAATTTTAAAAAAATTTATAGTAATTTACGACGGAATTTTCGACGGATGTCGGACCGTCGGAAAATGTAGTTTACCAACGGAAATAAACCGTCGGCATTTCTGTCCAAAGTACCAACGAATTATTTTCCGACGGATTTTTCTGTCGAAATTTACCGACAGAAATTCCGACGGATTTTTCGACAGTTTTCGGTCGGCAAATACTGACTAAATTTCCGACAATATTCCGTCAGAAATTACGTCGGTAATTTCCGACCAGATATTTCCGACGGATCATTTCCGATGACCGTTCGACGGAAAGCTGTCGGAAGGCACTGTTTCCAACGGATTGCCGTCAGATTTCCGACGGATTGTGTCCGTCGGAAATGGCGCTTTTTCTTGTAGTGCACTAGTCAAGTGATCAGGAGCATCCATTGACGTCTTACCCTCGACCCAAGTCGAAACCTCCACATCTCGTCAGAGTAGAAGCAGGAACATAAGGTAACCATAATAGTAACTGTCGTAGTCTGGCCGGACTACTGTAACATCTTGGGTTCTGGTTGTCTTGCTGTTGGCCTTGAGATCACGACGGATCTGGTAGTCACGTTCTGAACGCGACGTGCTCTGTGCCGCCTTCTAGTTCTGAAGGCGACGGCCCTTGTGTCGTGTTCCCATTGCCTGTCGATTTGTGTGCCACGTGTCCGCAGCATAGGTGTGAAGGCGACATGCCAGCTGTCGCGTTCACCTGAGTCGCCTGCAAGTGTGACACGGTGGTCTGGAGGCTGTCAGTCTGGCAGGAGACCTGTCGGAACTTTTGAGAAGGCGACGATGTAGGCGTCGCGTTCTAGTTAAGGATGCGATAGGAATCCTGTCGCGACCTCAGTTCTGAGGGCTTAAGCCAGGCGACCCTCCTTTCTTCTCCTTATTTTCCTCTCTTCTTCCCTCCTCCTCTCCAAGGAGGGGAAGCTTCCCCCTGCTCTCTCCAGTGGCTTGGGCATGGTGGCGTCGTCGACGAGCTCGTGGTGGAGCGACGGAGCGTCGTGGAGCGAGGAGGAGCGGCCGAGGCTTCGTGAAGGCCCATTTGGGTTTGGTTCTTCGTTCTCTGTAGGGATCTCTTGCTCCCATACATGTTAGTGTAGATGGAGCTTAGTTTTGGGCAGTCCATTCCGTGCTCGTGAGCTCCCTTGTGGTTTCACACGGATGGACGCTTGCCGGTGGTGCTCCGTCTGCGTGTTTAAAGCTTCGTGCATGTTGTGTGTGGGCGAGGAGAGGTGGTAGGTTGCCCCTCGAGCCCTCTTTTACTTGCTTTCGTGGTATGCTCCCCTCCCCCTTTCGTTTGGAGGTAGTATTGTGGCTTGTGGGACCATGGTATGTCCCCAATGCTCGGTTCGGGCTTCTGTCTAGGGTTGCGACAGGTTAGTTGTCGTTACACCAGACAGAAGGTGATGTGCAACCTGTCGCATTCTGGTGGCGACAGGTTGGCCGTCGTGTTCCCCTCTGCTCTTCAGTCTTCGGGTTCCGATCGTGGAGTAGGATGGCTCGTGCCCAAGCTGATTAGAGGGAGGTCTCTCCAGCTTGGCACGAGGCCAGTCCTTCTGTGTGGGCCATGGACTTGTGGCCCTTTGGGGTGTGGGACTTGGGGTGGTTCTGCCCCAAGGGCCCTACCTTCAGATGAGGAATGCAACGGTTCGATACATTACGTTCTGAATCTGAAGGCGACACCCTATGTGTCGGTTTTTGTTTGCGACAGGATCCATGTCGCGTTATAACTTCAGGTAGCGACAGTGCCCTTATCGCCTTCTGGCTTGGTGTTTGTTGGTTGTGAGTCTGCTGACTTGCTTTGGGGTCCGGTCTTTTGATGCTGAACACGACGGTTTGACACGTCGCGTTTAGGTCAGAAGGCGGCACCCTGGTCGCCGCGACCTGTTGGCGACAGGTGGGCCGTCGCCTTCTTGCTCAGAAGGCGACGCACCTGTGGTCACATTCTGGTTGCTTGGTTTCTATTTTGTCTGGTGGTGTTCCGGGTTCTCAGGCCGTGCCGTGTGTGCCGGCGTTGGCCGACGGCCCTTCTGGGGGTTTTCGGAGGGGTACCGTGCGTGCCTGTGCCTGCTGGGCTTGTCTTGGTTACAAACTAGCTGTGCCGTTTCTGTGGTGGTTGCCCCGCCAGTTCTCTTTCGCCCAGTGCTCGGCACTTGAGGGCTTGTCTGCAAGACAGGTTGTTACCGTTACCTGGGACCCCCAGTCCTGCGCATCTGTTAGAAGGAGTTCTCCGGGCGGCGGGCGTGCTCAAGTCCCGGACTTGGAGCAAAAGGGGAAAACGGTGGGGGTAGCGGCGTAGAGTCGTTTGTAGAGCTCTCTTAGTTGGGTATGGTCTCCGAGGTTGTTGTGGAGCTCGTTCGGTGCGGACCAGCTAGTCCTTCTCACTGCCTCGCTCTACGTTGCCTCTAGAGCCGCGTAGGGAGGTCAGGCATGGGGCCGTAGCTCGGCCGGGCTGCGGTGGTTGTGTTGTTCTTTGCTGTGACTCGCTAGCCTCACTCTACCGGGGAGGTCGTAGGCAGGAGTCAGCGGCTGGTGAGCTAGAGGAGTGGACTGTGTGTCCTCTTCTTAGCTGCCTGTGGCGGTGGCGTGTGTGCTCTTATGTGACGGTGTTTCTCACGTTGTTTCCAAGAATTGTTTCTCGTCGCCCTAGCTTGCACGGGGGTTGTAGCCTAGCCGTGTCTAGTTCCGTGGGCTTGGTTAGTTTGGCCTCGTGGGCCGTGTTTAGTGGTTTCCGTTATATGGGTTCCCTCGGGGTGTCGAGTGTTAACACCCGACCGCTGTTTCTGTAACCCGTTCCTAGGTGCCGTTCGTAGTGGCACCGGTAGGTGTAGTTCTCTGACCTCATGGAGTGTCCGAGGTGCAAGGTGGTTTGCTTGTGGGCCCTCGACCTTGTGGAGGTCTGAGGTGGACGTGCTTGTGGTGAGATGTCGTTCTCACGTGGTTGCTTGGTGTCTCTTGGGGTGACACCTGGTTGTTCCTTCCCGACCTCGTGGAGGTCTGGGGTGTTTGGTGTTTGTGTCGTGAGACTCTGGTCTCACGTGGTTGCTCTGGTGTTCCGTGAGCTTCTTTGTCTCGACGGGTGTGTGCAGAGGGTTGCTTCCGCATGTGTTTGACTCCACTGGTTTTTGCAGGAGTTGTGTTTGGCCTGACCCGGGTTGTGGTCTAGGTATTTCTCTGTTTTCGCTGCTTGGTAGTACTCTGTGGTAGGAATTTCTCGCTTTACTACTTTGTAGAGTAGTTTTGTTTTTGCTGTTGTTGGAGTTCCTGCTGCTCTGACTGGTAAGGGACTGGTTATCCCTACTGAGCCTTGTTCACGAGGCTCACCCCCTACTCTTTCCAGGTAGGGACTCGCTGTCGCAGGAGTTCATTTCCGTACGGTCGTGGTGGTGGTTCGTAGCGTCGTGCGTTGCCAGCAGTGTGAGTTGTGAGCGTGAGCGCTTGTAGCGTGAGTTGAGAGTGGCTTTTTTGCAAGTCATTGGGGTATGCCTCTTAAGGACTGCACCTTTCTTTCTGTACCTGTACTTTTATTTGGGACTTGTTATACATAATTTCTTTATCAAATGTACAAACTTTCTTGTTATAGTTATTTGAATTCATTGCTTATCTCACTGGACTAAATTCTAACCCTTTCGGGTCTTCGGATCCGTGGGTGGCGGCAAGACCTTTGGGGTCCCTGGCGGGGGTCCGGGAGGTCGGGTCGTTACAACTACGGCCTCACGCCTAGCCTCTCTAGGTAGTTCCGGGGCCACAAAGTGCGAGGCAGTGAGAAGAAGGACTAGCTAGCCTGCACCGAGAAGAACTCCGAATGACGTCGGTGTCCCAGACCAACTACGAGAGCTCTGCAAACGACTCGACGCCACTGTCCTAACCACCGTTTTCCCCTCCGCTCTAGAGTCCGTGACTCGAGCACGACCATCGCCTAGAGCACTCCCTCAATGGGCGCACGGGGACGGGGGTCCCAGGTAAACGGTAACAACCTCTCAAGGAACAAGCCCTCAGGTGCCGAGCACTGAGCTAACTACTAGTATAGGACCGTACTAGAAACTAGTACTGGTGCCACGGGTACAAAAAGAACCAAGACCAGCAAAGACTCAATGAGAAACAGACTTCACATATACCTGTGTTTGTCATTGTCGCGATGCCCAGGGCTCTCGCGACACTGCCACGACACCAAGGCCCGTTGCGACAAGGTCGCGACACCCAAGGCAGTCACAATGCCCAGGGCTGTCGCGACACCATCGCGACTCTTAGATCGGTCGCGATCTCAGATAGAGGGGGGTCCCGAGACAGTCCTATCAAGGATCACCCCAACAACGCCACAAATCACACCATCCGGGGGAGGGGTGCATGGGAGACTCTAGGAAAGCGTGTAAACAAGGCAAACCACCCTCAAACCCCACAAATTATGCATTAAACAAGAAGTTCTATGCTCAAGAAAACCTCTTCAAGAACGAAGCATGGATCTCTCACCCTAAACCCCAAACGTGGCCATGAAACAAGGATCACAAGGGGGAGGGGAGCATGCTAGAATGAGAGGGAGCAGAGAAGTCTCTACCTCAAGGAGTAGAGCCAACCCGTTGGGGCCTTCTCGTAGGAATGGCTGCCACCTCCTTGCTCTAAGCACCACACAGACGTCACCTACACGAAGGAGACGTCACCACCTCGCCACGAACACCACAAAACTGCCGGAGGAGACAAGAAGGCTGGGAGGAGGAAGAAGGAAGAAGAAGAAGGGAAGAAGGAGAAGAGGGGGAAATGGGGCGCCTGCCTCGGTTTTGAAACAATGGCCCCAGAAACGCGACAGGTCGGGGTGGCGCGATAAGTGTCTTGTCGCGACGGCTCTAGAGGTCGCGACACCATGTCGCGACTGACCCCTAGGTCGCAACCCCGAAAGCAGTCAAACCAAAGACCGGTTAAACTAGAACTCAACGGCCTGCCAGGTCGTGTCAACGCTGTACATGCCTGACACCCGACAAGGTCATTTTGACAGAAAGGACAAGCGTCAAAACGGTCAGAACGAAGTCACGTCGCCTCTAGACGGCGCGACAAGAACTCGACGTCCACCGCCGTCGCCACTAGAATGCGACGGGCAAGAGTGCCGCGACAAGGACCATGTCGCGTCCCGCCCATTATCGCGACACCGCCGCGACCAGTAAGTCCGTCGCGACCCTGAGGACGGGGCCAAGGCCTAAGAGAGCCGGATCTTACACCTAGAGACATCATTGATAATAATCAAAGTCATCTACGAGTGTATGAAGAAATACGAGTGGTCGCGTTACCCCATCAAACGTCCTACCAACTTAAGTATCATTTGATCCTCCCATCAATGTAGGTATCTCTCCATCGAATTGTCTTTGTGAGTTAATGTCAAAGAACACCTATCTGAGGATCTCCTCCTCGTACAAAAATTAGAAGCCCTATGCCAATTATGATGAAAAAATCTCACATAAATGACAAGCCACAACTAGTGTTTTGCCTCTCCCAACCAAACTCTTTTTAGTAAATATTTAGTCTTCCTTCAAAACACATCCTGACGTTTTTTTTTTTTTGTATTGGCAAATACTCTATTTGTGGGGTGAGACAAGATTTTTAATGATCTTTAGCCACTACTGAACTATGCAACTAAAAAACAAAAAATACTCTCCATCAAATACATCGACCACTCCTAATCTAATAGATTGAACAGTCCTATATGAAAAGCCAAATTATAGTCCCTCATATATTCTCAATAAATAATATCATCTTTTACAATAAGCCTCAACTCTATTACAATATTAGACTCTTATTTCCATAAACCTTTGTCTTAAAAAAATAGAGTAGGTGTTGGTGTCGGGTTAACCAGGTCGTTATTTGGGTCACCTCGAAATGGCCGACTCGGTGCAAAAAATATTTAATATTATAGAAAGAAGAAATATTTATTATGTTTTTTTAATATACTTTTAGTGCACTTTAGTCATGGTTCGCCCGTGCCGCCCAAACCGCGGCGGCACGGGCGTACCGTACCGTGCCCGGGCGCCAGCGGCACCCGGGCACGGTCGGGTCACCCCAATGGGGTGACCAGGGTTAATTTTTTTTTTCATAATTTTTTTATATTAGGTATATTAAAATAATATAAATGGTGTTCAATTAAGATAAAATTTAAACATAGGTTAATTAAGAGATGATACAAATTATAGTAATTTTAGTTTAATTTTTTAATTAATTTTTTATCAAGTAAAAATTATCTAAAAAATTAGTAAATTGACTTAATCTCAACATTTAAGGGATCTAATGGTGTCTAATTGAAATGAAATTTTAAACATAAGTTAATTAATATGTGATACAAATTGTAATAATTTTAGTTTAATTTTTTAAATTAATTTTTTGTCAAGTAAAAACTGTCCCAAAAATCATTAGGTCAATCTAATCTCTACATCTATGCATCAATAACTCATGATATTTATATTTTTATAATCAATACATTTTTCTAGTAATTATGATGACTTCATATTTGACTTTATTTTCGAAATCAAATGCCGTCCCGTTGAAGTACGCGCACAGAGAGTTCGTCATACCGCGACAAACTCTGTCTGCACTTAAGTAGTCTAGTTAGTGTCTAATTGAGATAAAATTTCAAACATAAACTAATTAAGAGATGATACAAATTATAATAATTTTATTAATATCTAGGATTAATTAACATTAATAAATGATAGCCCAATACCATACTCAGAAGTACGCACTCCGACAAGGCGACATCAAAAAACTGTAACAAAAATAAATTTTGAGAACACCATAATTTTTAGAAAAATATGGTTATATCAGAAATGTAAATATCCGGAATTGTTGACGTACGGATTTCGATATTAAGCCGATGCAACTATTTTCCGGGTGATTTTTCACCCAGTGTAAAATAAAATTCAAAAATTAAACTAAAATCACCATAATTTGTAAAACTATTACATTAGTTTATAACTAAAATTTCAACACAAATGGACATTATTTGAATGGATTTACAAGGTACAGAATAAGTTTCAACACAACATGTCAATTTTCCACCGTATCTCAACAGTACGGTACGGTTCGATACGTACCGTACCACGGAGAATACGGTACGGTCGATCCGGTCGGTACGGCGAACCTTGACTTTAGTCTCCCTCATTTGACGATAAAAAGTTAAAAGTATATTAACAAGTGTAATTAAAAGTGTACCAAATATTTTTGATATGAAAAATTAGTTGATATTAGCGCATGAATATTATCTTCGTGTATGAAGGGACCTCCCAAATGGCTTTGTCTAATTTTTGTAGTTGCCATTTGCTTTTACACTTTAAATGCGGTAGCTGCCTTTTGTAGTGGGACCACGTCAGACCACCGCCCACCGGCACCCGCCAGCGGACCTTCCTATGAATCCACGTGTTTAATAGATTTCCACCATCCCATACCAGCCCCCCGTCAAAAGCAGCAGCATATGACCCGGAAATCGTCGCACCGGTGTCTCTCTCACAGAGGAGATGTTAAGATATTCGCACCGACCACTGCCACGTGGCGGTCAATCCTAATATCCGACGCCTCGGGATCCGATCGCCGCGTCGTGGGTTCGGACCCGGAAGTAAACAGACAGCACCGAAATCCGGGTGAGCGCGCACCTTCGCGTGTGTTTTGTTTACCTACGCGCACTTGACTAACTTGCTCGGACGATTAAATCATCGAAAAATCAAATGTAATTATTAATACTAAAATAATGATAAATTTTAAGCTGTAAAATAAAGTTTTGTTGACACTAACCAGAGATATGTGTTTATCTTCTATCGTGTCATGCCAACCAACTTGTTAGGTAGAACAACACAAACCAAACTTCCCGATAAAGATAATTGAATCCAAAAATTAAAATAAAATATCTTAATTTAAGTGATTTATTTGGTCGAACAAAATAAAAATTAGCTTCCCATACTGGAGTTTACCGAGCCACTGTCGACACAGTGTCCGGTGCAATCGCTTATGACTTATCCTTTCTTTGCTTTTTTACGCTGAAATATCCCTGTGAAGGTGAAAGTTCTGTGAAAACGAAGTCCTAAATTCATATTTATGTTTATATCAAAATTAATTATCTCATATATTATTATATGTTAATTAAAGAGTGTTGAAAAGGATAACATGAATATGTCCGATGTTTTAACAAAATTTTAGTATGACAAAGTTGGCGGAATGAAAAATCAAATCAAATCGTATTTCTTATGACAATATGATATTAGACATATCATATATTATCGATTCAACTTTACTTAAAAAAATAATTTAATCATAAAAAATGATAAAAAATAATATATGTATCAAATCGTACCTATACTACACGGATACAATATAAGAGAGTATTTTGGTAAATAGAAATATAGATAAGTTTTAACATCTTAGAGGAGTATTTATGTAAAGATTTTTCCTTTTTAGTCGGTCCCCCTCTCCGGTAATTAATGAGTGGTGACCAGATAAGGAGGGGAGAGCGCAAAGGGGGGAGCTAGAGACCAAAGGCGGGGGAGCCCGGGTGGGTTACGCCGCAGGCTCAGCGATAGGAACAGAACAGAGATCAGGATACGGCAGCCGGGCGCCTGACACGACCGGCGAGAAACGTGTCGAGATTTTGCGCCGGAGTTGGTGGAGCCGCGGAGTATTTTAACCACCCCCACCCCCCATTTCCTTCCCTTCCCAGTTTTCCCCCAACACTTCTCTCTCTCTCTCTCTCTCTCTCTCTCATCTCCAGTGGGTGCGTTGCAGGGTGCTGGAAGCGGCGACGCTGCGGCGGAGAGCGGCGAGACGTGTATGGGGTGGCGAAGGGAGGAAGTGGACATCTCCGGAAGACTGCCGGGGATCCGGTTCTTCGGGAGGAAGAAGATTAGGATCCGGGTGATGGCGTGGTGGGAGAAGGTCGCCTGCCCCGTGAAGCGTGCCTGGGTCTTCGTCGCCGCACGTGTCAAGGCCGGCCGCAGCCCCGGTGAGTACTCCCCCTCACCGCGCCAACCAGAGCATACATCACCGATACCAGTTCCTGCTTCTTATCTGTCTTCCGGCGGCGTCCCACCCTCCCCTGTTCTTTTCCCTTTGCCTTCGATCCCCTGGCAGCGATCGGCCGGAGGAATCGTGTTCTGAGGGCAACCATCGGTGTTGGGTATACCTGCGACTATACTGATTCCTCATCCTCTGCCTCCCCTCCTCCTCCAGTCCGTGGCCCTTCCTGTTTCCAAGTCCTTCTTGTTCGAGAAATTTCAGATTTTTATCGCCCCGCTTAGAGCAGAGCAGAGCAGAGCAGTTCTTGCCGCTTCCATGGCTTCTGCTCTGTTGCCGCAGGGCGCAGGGTTAGATGGGCAACTGGGCATATACCACTTTTATTCCATTTTATTAGTCTTATTATTTATTTTTATTTTTATGCTAGCAATTTTTTAATTTATTCCTACTTTTCTTTTTCGGCTTCTTTTTCTGCGGGTATCGCAGCCGCCCGTGCGTGCAGCTTTTCTTGTGTCGGTGACGGCCATGATGTGTGGGTCCACGGTGTGGACGGCCGTGATCTCCGTTTGTGGCTATGATCGCTCTAGGAATCTTTTGGTTTTTAATAATTAGAGAAATGGAACAAAGAGAGTCGACAGGTGGAGAATTATTCTCCCCGTAATTTTGATCATTACAAACACTTTTGTCCCCCCATGATGCGATTCCCTGCGCGTCGGGTCAGTGCCTAGCCAATGGGAAGCCGACACGTTTGCTCCAAAACGGCAGATGCCTGGGGTGCATACTGCACTGCGGGTGCAGAGTATCTAGTTCCGTTTGAAGGGCAGGCACGTCTTTTTCGGTGCTGATCTTTTTATATTCGCAGTTAAAAAAGAACATATTTTCTTAAAAAAAAAAGGACTGCCATGAAGAAGTAGCTTCATGGATTCCATTATTCTCCCTTTTTTATAGTTAAATGTGTGTTGTTTTTGCACATATGCCCATATTATGAAATGAATTCCATAATTGCCATGTCCACTTTTTATTTTCCTGTGTTATACTACTGTTCCTTTTTTTTTACCTTTTAAATCTTCACTGATCTTATTTTTCTCTAGGGCCTTTTTCTTTGAAGAGAAGTAGAGGTGGGGTGGGGGTGGGGGGGAATAGGAGTTTGGTGGTGTATCTCTTTTGTTCTTCATTTGAATTATGGTTGAATTAACCCAGGTACGTCCAAGGTAAGAAAATGTATGGAATGTTGCTATTTCCATGCAATTAAGTTATAACATAGCAAATGTGTTTGGCAGAAAGAGAAAATTTCCACAACTTCTTATAGCAAGCAAGAAGATTTTTGTTTTTTAATTGTGCTGTGTAAAGTCAGAATTGCTGGGTTGTCATATTTTTCGGCATGCATTAATTTAACTTGTCATAGTCACTTCAATTTAAATATCAGATTTTTTTAAAAAAAAGAAAAAATGGACTCAAGTTTGATACTTTCGAGCTCGATCATGGGGCTGTCGGCATAAGAGTGACTAACTGGAAATAATACCACTTTGAGCTATGCTAGGAAGTTGCCTGTCACCCTCAATTCCGCAGTTCAGATCTTGTGGTCAGATGCTCGATCCCAGAAGTACCAAACCCATGTTCAAATTTTTCTGGATCCTGTTTCTTTCCGGGCAGTCCAGGCAGGTGATGTTTACCAACACGCACAGCTGCTGCTAACTGTGCACACTAATGAAACCACGATGTGTTGTTCGGCGCTGGATGTGACCCTCCGAGGGAGGGAGGTAGAGGTAGCACCTCCTTGCATGACCCATTACCCACCATGCATCCTCTGCTCAACGGCAGGGACTCCATTAACGTGGAGGGTCCCCATCTGTACCTATCGAAGGACCACCCGGGACACAGAAGAAAATTAGCAAGAAGTGAGCCTCAGATGCTCGCCAGTCACCACCTTGCAATGACTAGGTTCATATATATGGGGGTGCCTTCCCCATCCCATATGGCCCGGAACCAACATAACCTTGTTCTTGTTTGATTCCCATGTCCTGTTATCAGACACCTTCACGCCCTCAACCTCATCAGGATGGGGTTTGGCAAAGGTATCATCAAATCACCACTTGCAGTTGCAGCATTGCTTTCAGGGTGTGTCGTATTCAGCTGGGGGCAGGCCCTCGTGAGGCCTGCTGGATTCCCACCTCCCAAATGACGACGGCCCGGTCTCTTTCTGCAGCTCGAGGATACTTGCTGCACGTCCAAGTGTGTTGCCGGGGTTGGGGGGGTGGTGTTCATACAGCACTCCCATTGGGAGCCACAGGATGGTGGTGGTCGGGTTTAGAGCCCACCACCGTCGCCCACATCTTTAGGACTAATAGAACCCCCAGTGTGTGAGGCTGCCGCACACAAACACACTGCTACTGTGTACTAATAGTCGTTGAACTAATATTATACGAGAAATACTTGTTATTCGTAAAACTTGTAATAAATATTACTCGACCTCCGACGTGATTAAAAGCTTTGCTAACTTTGTTACTATTTGTGGTATGGGCAGGGCCGGGAATCATGAAGCTTCACGACGACGTGCAGACCTGCGGGTACCAGGACGTGCAGGTGATGTGGGAGATGCTGAGGACGGAGATGGAGCTGTCGGCGCACGCCGCCAAGCGCCGGCGGCAGCTGTGGCGGGTTCTCATCTGGTCGGACGGCCGGGCTGCGGCGGTGGGCCAGCGGCAGCCGCACCCGTAGGGAGACTGCAGTCTGTGCACGAGAGAGGGGCCCTAGTAAGTCGCTCAGAGGTACCTCGAGAAGTGGCGTGTTCTGGGTTCTTCACACAGTGGACATCAAACCAATCAATAGAGAAAACGAAACAAAGGAAGAAGAAGAACAAAAAATGAGAAGAGGATGACACATTACGAAACTTGGACAATGCTAAGATGTATAGTCCTTTCATGTACAAATACAATCTATTTGGTCTCTAATTCCCTTCCTCTCTCTCCCCCATCTGTGGAGGAGGATGAAGAGGATACCATCTGTTTTTAAGTATTATCCTGTCCAAGGTCATGTCATAAGTGCCTTGAGAGTTTTTAATTTAAGAATGAGAAGCTTCAGATCAAGGGGGTTCTCCCTCTTTCTGAGTAATTTCTATCTCTTAACATTTAGTTTGGAGCAGACTTTGGTTGAAGTTAACTATGTCTACTCATGATGATACAAGTCGCATCAAACTAATTAGCTTCCAACTTCCTACTATGGAGCTTGTACTGATGATGCTAGGGTTATTAAGGGGCCCTACTTGATACAATAATTAATAGGGGTGGTGCCATCCTTGTGCAGGAATTAATCCCGTGCCTTCTCTTTACCAACTTAACCGGAGGTTTAACGGCTGTGCTCCCTCTAATTATCTTTGTATGCCTCACTTGTCACTACTCGAAAAGCTTTATGCTACCTCTGGGGTATGGTATCCAAATTGGAATAGATTCCACTTCGGTCATATTTGGTATCGAGCTAAATCATGGATAGAGTACAAAAAGTTTTAAAATTTTAAGAAATATTTTTAAAATTTTAGAGATATTCTCAATTTATTCTCTACTTATGTCAATATCAAACGACCCTATTAATATGTTTAAGTTTAATGACTCAACAAATAAACCACATATGGTATCAAAGTTGGATGAACCATATGTCAACTCAAGTTTGTAACCATGCGCCAAACTTCTTGTAAGTTATTGGTCCACCATTTTGAGTGCATAGAGAGAGAAACCCCTTCTCATCTTCCTATGTGCCCTACTTTGCCCACACCACCTCAGGGCCAATGCCATTCCATTCACTCATTTATATGTACGTACATACACATACAACTACAACACGTGATACACTTGAGCTGTGCCCCGCCCGCTTGGTCTTGTTTATGGAATAATTCACATTCGCAAGCCACATGTTTTCTTTGGGTAGCCATCAATGTTAGCATATATGTACGTAGTATCATTGGCGGATCCTGAAAATTAATCTAGTGGGGTCACTTGAATCTAGGGGGGTCACCCTTAAATTTAGTGGGGTCACCTTACATAATTTTACATAAAAATTTGACCTATACAAACAAAAAAAAAGAACCCTTTAAGACTCTCCTTCCAAGTCAGTGGGGTCACGTGACCCCACTGATTCTTTATGGGATCTGCCACTGCGTAGTATAGTGTTGTGTTCTTTACATGGAGCAAACCTTTGGCCGATGTGGTGGGGGGGGCTCGAACTCCATGGTGCTCGTGATTCACTGGTGACTTGTATAAAGTTTTAGACGCCGCACAAGTTGGGTATGGTGGGATTTCAATTGTTCTTCTGTCCGTAAGTCTCCACTATGTTTGAGATCAAAGGTAAATATTTGAATGAATTACAAACCCTAGCTAGTTATTGAAGTGTTTCTACTGATTCACGACTACAAAATCGGCTCTAATGGATCGGATCTTGATGTTAGTCGAAAAATAGGATGATTACTCTAACCAAAGTTCCAAAGAGAGTTAATTAAAAATTTACACCGGAGATGAGGGCAAGACTGAGGTGGAGGAGTAAGCTAGGAGAGATCCACAGGAAAGGGGCAATGTTATGTTCATGAAACAATGACACCGAATCAAAACCGAATAAAACACTCAAAATTGAATCAAATCAAATCAAATCGGAATAAATCACTTCAGTTCAATTTTATCTTATATTTGCCATATGAAATAATCTATATGACGGTCACATTAGGATCCGGTGTGAATCCAAATAGGGCCCACATTTCGTGGGGAGGAGGTCATCCTCTCCCCTCCCTTGTGAGGCTTAAAGCGTATGCCCATGGACAGTTAAATCGTTGGAACCAATTCTGTTCTCTCGACTAGGACACACAACTAATCTTACCTGACTCACAACTTTTGTGTCCTATGTTTCTCTCGATTAGGACACATAACTAATCGGACCTGACTCACAAATTTGTGTTCGTACGTTCTCTCTTCACATACCTCAGAATGCCAAGTCAAACGTGGCCATATTTTACCAAACATTTTGATGCCATGCTTGGTTTAGAATATATGAATTGGAGAGAACCTCCTAACACCAACACTAGGAACATTTGAGCTTCATTTATCCTTTTTGTAATATATTTCAATTGTATATGAATCAGGAGCAATTTTAGATGCAAATATTTGGATGTATCAAGGGCCATTTGGTTCACTGCTCATGAAAGTTAGAGGTGTGTGTAATTATATTATGTAATATTTTAAAAGGGTATACATACAAAATAAATTTGCCTGTGGTATAAGTATGGAATGGCGTCTGGCAGGCACAGGCAGATGGGCAGCAGAGAACAGCCCGAAAGCCGCCAAATTTTGACCAGCACCGCTGGAGGCTGGAGCCCCGCATCTGCGGCCGCCCACGGGAAGGCCGATGTGTGGGTGCCCTGCCCTCAGAAATATATTGGGAAAAATATATGCGTATTTTTTTTTATAATATATCATATTCTTTTATATATTTTCAAAATTTTGTAATATTACCTTCTATATTTTTAAAATATAAAACCATCAAATAAAGTTAATCGTTAGAATTTTAGGAATATTCTGTTATCATCTAATGGAGTTGTTAAAAAAATTATTATCTTTAGTTAAAAGTGAGCCAAAGTAAAATGAAGAGAGAGAGAAAGAAACGATTGCTAATTTAATTATTTTTATCATGTCTTGACGGAGAATATCAGAATGCATAGATACATATATCATTCAATCATATCATTCAGAGCAACACTAAATTTTAAGAGACAATATTAAGATTAATAGTCAACTCATAAATTGATGTCAAACTAACTAACACATCAAGTCTATCAGGTCCAATGTAGGCTCATCAATGCCTACTACATTTAACTTGGTGCAAATAAAGACTATACTATGATTCTAACATATCTAAGATAACTTGGTCACACTTCCCTATTCCCGTTAGTGTCCATGTCTTCATTAGAATCTTCTAAAAAGAATATAAGTAGGGTAGGGTGAGTATAAAATTTAGTAGAATTTATATTCTTTGTCCAGATATGTTTTAAGTAATTAACAGTATAATAGACTAAAATACACTAATAACAAAGTAATGATAAAAATCAAAACTTATAAACAATAGCAAAATGATCAGAGAATATGAACAAGTAGTAATCTATCAGATAAAGGAGAGACAATCTCAAGAATTCAAGTGCAAGTAGAAGAGTAATATGTAGCAACTATAGTCATAAGAGATTTTCAAGCACTTTTAAAAAAAATGAAGACTGTATACTTGAATAATGCATGGAACAATGAACACACACGAAAAATATTAATGCATGTACAACCTACATAGGCTACTGGCAGTATTGGATTGAATTGGTTAAGGGTCTAACGATCATTTTATAAATAGGTGAGAGTTGATTTATGGAATATATGAGAGTCAATTTAATAAATAAAAGAGCCAAGAGATTGAATAGGATAATTTATTAAACAAAAGAATTGATTTATTAATCAGAAGAGTCGATTATTTTAAACTCATGGAGTCTATTCTTTCAAATCACAGAGAGTCAATTCTTTTAAAACTTAAGGAAGTTGATTCTTAAATAGGGAGTTGATTCATGTAAAAGTCAGGGAGGTGATTCTTTCAAATCTCAAGCAATTGATTCTTTTACACAAGGAGTCGAGTCTTTCAAAACTTAAGGAGTACTTGATTCTTTCAAAACTCTTGAGACTTGATTCTCTTAACATCTAAGACTTGATTCCCATAATATATGAGACTCGGTTCTCTTAACACTTGAGACTCCGTTCTCTTAACATATGAGACTCGGTGCTCTTAACATCTGAGACTCGACTCTCAAAACAACTAAGAGACGATCCTCTTAACCCACTGAGACTCGATTCTCTCAGCATTTGAGACTCAATTTACAACTGAGACTCGATTCTATGACTTGGATAAGACTCAATTTTAGAATTCTTCTGAGACTTGATTCTATGACTCAATTAAGACTCGATTTTTGTCTTCTTCTGATACTCGATTCCATGATCAATTAAGATTCAATCTATTAACAAATTGAGACTTGATTATCTAATAATCTGGAAATCAATTTGTTTACAATCTAGGACTCGATTTACTACTAAACTGGGACTCAATTCATTACATAACTAGAACTCGATTTACTAATAAACTGGGACTCAATTCATTAATGAACTTCATCAGAAACCAGTGTGCATATGACACAACGTATTTCAATTTGTTCACATCATTAAATAATTTTAACTAATATCTTAAACAGAAACCTCAACATGCATGCCACTATTTATTATAGTTGAATCACAGCATACATATCAACTGATTTTGATGAAAATCATAACTAGAAATCAACATGCATGTCACTGTTTATTATAAATTAAACATAACATGACATTAACAAAAAAAAAAAAAATCTTAACTAGACACTAGCATGCTCTTACTTATCATGGTACTTTAGTTAGTTAGGTTTAATCCGAGGGATCACCTACATTTTTATGGTTCTAGAATAATAATGTGAAGACCAATGAAGAACAACGAAGGTCCTAGGTTTTCTTACATTCCTTTCCTTCCAGCAGCCCTTACCCACATCTAGGAACTTCTTAACGGCAACTAGGGTAGGCCAAGAAGGATTCAAGATCTATTTAAAGGGTCAAAGCTTTAAGATTCCTAACAGGAATCAAACTCCAAGGGTTGTGATTCCTTGTAGGTTTCCTGTCCAAATTAGAGCTTCCCATCCCTAATTAGATTAGGACTTTGATGGAAACACACTTCCTAATTGGGTTAGGATCTCTAGAGTCTTAATTTGACTATTGCCTTATGTGTCGAATACCCAATTCAATTCTAACTCGAATTGCGACTAATTTCTTTTTTTAATTCTTGTTTTGATTAAGAGTGTGACAAAAATTCGTATCTCCTTGGGCTTGGTTTAGACATCTTTTAAACCTATTTTGATTAGGTTTATGATGAAAATCCGTACCCTCTTTGTTGGTTTAGGTTTCAAGTTCATACTACCGCCCATTAGGCTTAGGATTTAGCTCATTTGACCCATTTTAATATTGGGTAATTAGATATTATGAATTTTAAAGGTCATATACCCATTTTAGGCCTTTCTTTGGCCCATTTTCATTCTGAAATTTTCTATCTAACTCTTTATTAATCTCTTTATTTGTTTATCTATTTTATTCTTTTAAATTTTATTTATCTGTGATTTAAAAATCTAGGTTGTTACACCCTCTCCCACTTAAAAAGAATTTGGTCCTCCAAATTCACATAATTTGTTAACTAGATCTATGAGGAAATTTAATAGTTACTAACTTGAGGATAATTCTGATTCTTATTTTTAATTTTTCATTTGCTAATAAATAATACATGCATGGTCTAATGAATCCATCCTTCTTCCTAAGGTATGAATGTATGTATAACTTCAAGGTTAAAGAAGGGTAGAATATATGGGTACCTTGCATCATGCCTCCTTCCATAGTTGATTCTAATTCTTTCAGTACGTGTAGTCTGTTATGTTGCTTTGGGTCATCTTGTAGTTTATCCTTCGGAACTTGATCTTTTATTAGGATATTAGCTGAGATCTTGTGGGCTTTACTTCTACAATGCAAACATTTTCTTAGGACTCTTTAACATTCCTTAGACTAGTGGTAGGGCTGTAAATGGAGCAAATACTCCGGATATGAGTTTTATGTATCCACTCGGAATAGTTAATTAGATAATTTGTATGTATTCTGAATAAAGTTCAGATATGAAGTAGGTAGATAATTTCTAGATTCAGAGCAAACACAAATTTTATTTGCCTTGGAAACATGATCCTTATAAGAGACATTTAAGTGATCTAAAAATCATAAAAATCTATAAAATTTCTAAAAAAAGTATAATGTCAACAATAATCTCCAAACATACAAATAGAATAGAGTGAAAGTTGAACGACTATTTAATTTCAATTAAGAAACCATTAACATTTCCAATATATAAGCATTCATAAATAGATCTTAAACGGAGCGGAGTGGATCTTAAACATAGCGGACCAACTGATTCCACATCTGCTTCATTTATGATCTAGATATTATCCATATCTGATATCCACTCCATCAGATACTTTTTAAATAGATAATATCTATCTAACTAGATAAGAATTCGAAGCGGTTCCAAATTTTATCCGGATCTATTTACATCCCTAACCAGTGGTTGTGCAAATTACAATACTTGCATTTATCTACAAGATCACAAACAGTTTACTTGCTATCCTCTTTTGGCTTCTTCTCTATCTGAAATCCTTTATCACCATTAGATCTTTTCTTCCCATTGGATGGTTTACAGTTTCTGAGGCTAACATCTTGTTCTTTCTTAGCAATCCTTTCTCTAATCCTCTCAACCACTTCCATGGCATCCTCTAATAGTTGGGCCTTGTTAATTATGTCATCGTAAGTTTGAATACCATAGGTGCTAGTTGGGTGATGGGGGTCTCAATCCATTAAAATATCTTTGGCCTTCATTTTTTTGATACTCACTAGGTGGTTAGCATAACAAGCCAATTTATAGAGCGGGGTGTTGTATTACACTATAGTCAGGTTTCTTTATTTTACGACAACAAATTCCACTACTTCTTGTGTTTTAACTAGAGCAACTTGCGAAGATAAAGGTGAGCCCAAGAAGAGGTTCTTAAACAAAATCCACTGATGCCCAATTAAGTCAGTCCAAGCTTTATTCGAGAATGATAAGGTGGAAAAGGTAAGAGAGAGAGAGAGAGAGAGAGAGAGAGAGAGAGAGAGAGAGAGAGAGAGAGAGAGAGAGAGAGAGAGAGAGAGAGAGAGAGAGAGAGAGAGAGAGAGAGAGAGAGAGAGAGATGACATGTGTAACCCCCTATCTTGCTTATCTACGCATGCCACTGTTGGTGTCCCTTTTGAAGTTGTTGTAGTTGGTTGGTTTGGGGGGGGGGGGGGAGAGATTCTCCTTGTCAATATGAGACTATATCTCTTCATTTTCATTGTCTTCTTCCCCCTTTGTAGTAGCGGCGGCCTTCTAGATCCTCTCTTAGGCCTAGACTATCATGACCCCCCCTCCCCACTTCGAAGTTGGGAACTGCGTTCATAGATCCTAGTTCTAGAGTCTTCTACTCGAGTGGACATGTGTGGGGTGCTATAGCTTATGATTATTGAGTTGCATCATCTTGAGGCATGCATGCACGCACCTGGGTGGCCATTGGGCATCATAGACAGTGATCGTTGAAGCTTAGGTATAGAAGTTTGAGTGATGGCTAAAAGCACCCAAGTACCATTTACTCATTTTCTAGAGCTTGGAGCTTGGGAGAGGTCAGGAGAGATTGGGAAGGTGGCGTAGTGTGTCTCATTCACAAGGGGCATATATAGCTATTGGTATATAAGTGTCAATTGAAGTGCTAGTTCGAAAAATGTCGAGTAGTAGGTCTCCAAAGGATTCGAGGGAGAGTGTGCTGTCCAGGGCCTGAGGTTGGGGGCTATTAGCAACACAGTTGAGTCACAAGTGTTGTGGATTTCTTCTCAAACATTTAGTGGGAGGGAGAGGTTAGAGCGATGGATGAGGGGATGATGCAGAATGTTGCAGGGGTCTCTGCAGACAATGAAAATGAGATGGGGGCTATAAGAGAAGCATGATCGTTCCGAGTATCAGTAGCAGAGGTGGGGAGAGAAGAAGAGGAGGGGAAGGAAGAGGAGGTTGGCTCATTGTGTGGTGTAGATGGTGGCATAGTCAACATCAAGCATCATTGAGGAGGAGTTGGTGGTGATCTGAGAGGAGTTTAGGTTCTTAGACAAGTTTGAGCTCATGGTAACCCATGAGAGGGATTGTGTGAATAGTAGTTGACTTGGCCACTTGTTTATTTATGAGGAGATCGTGTTGGTTGGCATTCGGTTGCCTATTGTACCTTTTGTTGCCGCACTAATATAGTACTTTCATATAGTGCCTGCCCAATTCATCTTGAACACATGGCAGTTGATTTTTTCCTTTTTAGTAATGTGCGATAGGTTTGGGTTAGGAATGCATTTAATTAGTTTTTTTTTATGTACTTTAAAGTATGTAGCTCGACACATAAGGAGTGGTTCTATGTTGTCACTAGGATGTGTCGAGCACTAATAAAGGGTTACTAATCTTGGTTCACTCGTGTAAGAGTTAATTGTTCTACGTGAGAGGTATGAGTACTTGTTTCCCTTCCTTATGTGTTGGGAAGATAGTGTATCTAGAAGTCACTGACCACATTTGTTTGTGAGAGCTGTGGCTATTTTGACCTAGGATGGCTTGTGTTAGTCGAACGATCGACTCAAGTCCTTTTGAGCAAAGAAAATTGGGAGCAAGCCCTCATATGCCCTCATCGGCCATAGGGTAAGATCAGCCCCTCCCCTTTCCATTTCTTTGCATAGTTTTTGCTCTTATGTCCATCTAATGGCTAGCTCATCTTTACCAAAGATATGGTTGACATGGCATCGATCCACCAGACTGTTGAGGCCAACAAGAAGAAAGGGCCTAGGTCAGTGTTGAGGTAGTGGGGCTTTCGCGAAAGAAGGGCAAGAAGGCAAAGGTTTAATGATACCGCCAACTTCTGCAGATGTAATGGAGATGGAGCTAACACCAACGAAGGCGTTTGGTAGGTCGGGGCGCCAGAGCAAGGGGCTATCCAAGAAGGCTCCTATGATGGAAGCTAAAGGGTCAAGGCCCCTCTTGTGGCCCCGAAAATGGAAAATTACTGAGAACGAATGTCTGGAGGATACAAGTCCTTCCTTGGAACCGTAAGGAGCTAGAGGCTACATTGACCTCAAGATGATCTTCTCCATGATGGAGGGGGCTTGCATCATGGCTTTGTACCACCTGGTCTCCAAGCGCTTCAACAATCTCATGGAGGTGGAGGTGAAGGCCAAAGGTAGACAACACACATTAACCACTGAGGTGGCACAATTGAAGGTTGCCCACTAGAAGCTCCAAGAGAACAAGACACATGAGGAGGCAAGGGCGACGTTAGAGTTCCCCCAGAAGCTGGAGTCGGCACACTACAATAAAATGTGGGATTAGTGATAGAATTTTGTGATAGAATTTTTCCTTTGCAAATCGACGACAGATTTACGACGAAAAATATTTCATCGGTGATCAGTTAGAAATTTTACGGCGAACATTTTTTGTCATTGATCTGCCACCAATCAACGAAGGAAATTTTCGTTGCCAATCTCTCTCTAATCAGCTATGAAATTGTATAGCAGATACATTCTATCACAGATCTGTCACTAATCAGTGAAAGATTAGAGACATACGATAAATATTTTCGTCGTGAATCGACAACGAAAAATTTTGTGGCTAATCCATTATTACTCATTTATATTATTGAACAATTGGATTTATAGTAGTTTAGTTATATTATAGATATGATTATTTATAATATATTACATATTTATTATAAAAATAAATATGCAAATATAAATTTATAAGTAACATTTTTAGTTTAATGAATATATATATATTATATTTATTTAGTGAATATACATGTAATAAGCTTTATTTTTAAGAATATTATATTTTAATTTTTAATTATTTAATTAATAATATATTTCATATTATGATTATTTAATATTTATATAAAAATATAAAATTATAAGTAACATTTTTAGTTTAATGAATATCTATGTATATTATATTTGTTTAGTGAATATACATGTAATAAGCTTTATTTTTAAGATATTATAATTTAATTATTAAATTATTAATATATTTGATAATATGATATATTATATTATGATTATTTATTATAAAGTTCATCGATTGGATTTTAGATTAAGGGCGAATCCAGTGGTCGGATTTTAGGTCGGGATGAAATCTAACTATTGAACTCTGATTGACAGTAGGTTCAATGGTCAGATCCTGATCAGATATAGATCGGGAGTGAATCGAATAGTCATATCTTGATCAAATTGAATCCAACAATTATAATTTAGATCCATAGCAAATCTAATGTGCAAATCTTAACCAGATTGTTATAGATGGATAGCAAACTCAACTGATCAGATGTATATATATCGAGATCAAATCCAACAGTGAGATTTTAGTTTGAGATGAAATTCAATACTCAGATTCTTAATGATAGTAGATTCAACAGTCGAATCTTGATCAGATGTAAATCAGGAGCAAATTCAACTGTTAAATCTTCATCAAACTTAAATCCAATAGTCCGGAGTTAGATCTGGAGCAAATCTAATGTGTAGATCTTAATCATATTATTTTAGGTTGACAATAAACCCAACTAATCAGAGGTACATATATGGATTGAGAACAAATCCAACAGTTGAATTTTAGATCTACATGAAATGCAATAGTTAGATGTATACATATAGATCGAGAAGTCATTAGTATATTTTTCTGGGGGAGAGATACTAAAATATTGCTATGTAGGATTGCTGTGTGCATGCATGCTTGTGTGAATATATTCAAATCCATAAAAAGATGAATAGTCTGAAATTCAAAAAGAGATTGAATATTTATCTTTTGTTGAGAAAATGTACATACATTTTCTCATCATTAAAAAGAGAGAGATTGAAGTACTCTATAGATTTTGATGATAACAAAACACTATATATGAGTAGATGAGCTTTGGTCATGTATAAATTGATGGTTTGACTATCATGTTTTTGATCCTTATGGGTTTGATATCATTATTGATATTGAGGGCTTCATGAGTTTATTTAGGTGTGTGGAAGATGTTGAACCACTCCTATATTTTACCCTTATATTTAGGTGATAACAAAATTTATGATTAATTAATTAATATTAAAAATATTTAATATCATGTTTTTCTTAATAAATATAAATTTATGTGATTAATTAAATATTAAATATATTTAATACCATGTTTTTCTAATAATAAATTAAATATCATGTTTTTTCAATAAATATAAATTTATGAAATTATTGCCGTGTGATTTGCACTAAAAAGATAAATCGATGTCCATTCAATATACATCGATTTCAGTTTACAAAGTGCCATAACGATTCACTCTCATAAGGATTCGTTCTCATAAGGATTCGCTCTCATAACGATTCGCTCTCATAAGGATTCGCTCTCATAACGATTCGATAAGTGACTCTCATATCGATTCGCGTTCATAACGATTCGCTCTCATAACAATTCGATAAGTGACTCTCATATTGATTCACTTTCAGAACGATTCGCTCTCATAACGATTCGATAAGTGACTCTCATATCGATTCGCTCTCATAACGATTCGATAAGTGACTCTCATATCGATTCGCTCTCATAACGATTCGCTCTCATAAAGATTCTCTCTCATAAGGATTCGATAAGTGACTCTCATAAGGATTCGCTCTCATAAGGATTCTCTCTCATAAGGATTCTCTCTCATAAGGATTCTCTCTCATAAGGATTCTCTCTCATAAGGATTTGCTTCTCACATGGATTTTATAAGTGAAACATGGATTCGCTTGTAAAACATGGATTTCAACATGGATTTCACTTAAACATAGATTTCCTTTATATTCCAAAATATTTTTTGGCATCTAGTGAAAAAGTCAAATATTCTTGATTTGCGTAATCCTTTATCTTTCTGACATGAGATCTTTTTGCTTATCTCTCTAGATCTCTTATTTCCTGCCAACAAAAAGGGGATTACTTACTACTTCTGGGTGACAACAGGAAACATAAAGGTATGCGCCTTTTTGATAGAAACACTCTTTTATCTAAACACTTTTTTCTATGCTTGTAGACCTCGTAGACCACAAATTATCAGAAGAAAGAGAAGATGAGCAACGACTAGAACTCCAACGATTTATTCAAAGCTACTCATATAAAAGATGAAGCATGGCTGAAGAACAACAAGAGCTTTCCTAAAGATTTTTTTTAAGGAGTGTACATCCTGTGAAGAACCTCAACTCCACATACACTCAAAGGAAAAGAGAGAAAGAGCCCGAGCCCAAGAAGAAGTGTTCAAGCATCTGAAGCCCTCAAGCTTCAAGCTCCTTCTCCTCTCTTCACTCTCTCTGTGTGCATCTCTGTAATCTGGGGAGAGTCTTTTTGCTGAGAGTTCTTTTAGTTGGTTTTCATTTGTTCCAACTCTCAGCTTTGTTCTTTCTTTTCTAAGAAAAACTTCTGTCCAGCTGTAGGACTGTATACAGTGTAGAACCTAGCTAGGGGTTTGTGTCTAGCAGAACCACACTGGGGTTTGTACCAGGAGGTTGGCTTCTTTATCTGTAAGAGAAGTGGGCTGCCTTCTTGCCCGGGAAAGAGAAGAAGACCAGCTGGGGTGTTGGGTGTTGTATTGTCCTTGAGGGGGACTGTACCCTTGGTTAGTAAAATCCCAAGAGGTTGCTTGGGGACTGGACGTAGGATTTCCATGTGGGAAGGGCCGAACCAGGATAAATCCCTTGTGTTATTTGTGTGATTGTTTATTTGCTTTCGCACTGCTACTCTTTATCATACTAAACCAACCAAACTTTCAAGTGATAATTTTCTGTGTTTAAGTTTCTGTTTCAGATTTCAGAAAACCTATTCACCCCCCTCTAGGTTAGTTTGCTGCCGTACCAAAAGGGCTAACAGAAGATAGGTTTAAATAGGCTAAGCATGTATGGTTCAATGGCACTTCATATGGTAAGCAAAGGCTAAAGGCAAAGTGAAGAACAAAGTTGAAACTGATAGGTAACAGAGTTATGGTCAACAAACCCAAACAGAAGCGGTCGACTGAATTTCCTAGGAGAGGAAAATCTTCAGAAGACTAAGCAGCGATCGATCGTACTAGTCAACTGATTTTCACAAGAGTGTTAAGGCTGATCCAAGTGACCTGATCGGTTGATCGACCAGATTGAACCAGTTCAAAGTGACAGGCTTTTCATTTTTAGATTTGATTCACATGGAAACACTCCAAATCTTCTGGGACTTTTATGCTACTCTATATACATGGCTATTGCATTATGAGGCATATCTCCCAAGCCTCCACAAGGTCATTCTTAAGCCTTAGAAGATCAAAGAGGGAGTTTTACAAGCCCTAGGAGTGCTACAACAATTGAATGAGTTCTAGAGCATTCAAATGGAGTTCGTGGCATCTTGAAGAGTTTCTGATCACCAGGAGGACATGAGAACATGATTTCTAAATTGTAGAGTTCATCTGGACGAGTTCTACATCGACTTGCTCTTCACTAGTTGTTCGTCAAGCAGAGATTTCATAAAAGACGAGGACTTTGACAAGGGGGAAACTTTACATATTAGTTTGACTCATTGTCTTCTTGTCTTGATTTGGTTTTTCAATCTCAATGATAGTGTGTGCATGTGTCAGATTATGGCATACACGTGTGTGCTGGGTGGTGCAGTGTGTGCATTGTCATGAGTAGAGTCCGAGAAGTCTCTACATGGTGTGGTATGTAGACTATGTGTGTGTATGGTTTGGGTTGGTGTTGTCCCCGAGAAAATAATCATGTGTGGGGGGTTTTATAGCTTGTACCCGTAAATCAAGTTAGTGGGCCTCAGTGCGGTGAGGAAGGGATGTAGGCGTGCACGTTGTGTTGCTGAACCGCTTAACAATCCTATGCATTCTATGTGGTTTGCTTGCTATATCCTACCACCCTTCTGCGTACGTATAGGATTGTGACGGCCCTCATTATACCGGTACGGTTATACCAACCCACGTCGGTATAGCGAGAGTCCCCACAGTGGGACATTTACCCAAATGATACAAACAGCTGAGATACACGCGAATATACTACAGAGTAGCGGAAGTAAAAGACAACTGTCTTCATTTATTCATCATCCACCTTTAACATACATGAAATTCACAATTAACATTAAAAGCTAAAAGTTCACATAATTTAAATTGCTGAAATTTAAATACATAATGTCCACACTTATACATCCTTTTCATGATAACTCTAATACAATGTTCAAATTACATACTATGAAATACACAAGTCACAAAGAAACTCCAAAGACTAATCTCCGCGCTCGGAGTCCGTCTCCACTGTCTCCTCCAACGGTGCCACGTCACCAACTACACCTGTACGCCGAAGCAAGGAGTGAGTCCAAAGACTCAGCAAGCAACACTACTCATAACATGCACGTATATGTCATAGCGGTTTCTACATGCACATTCAAAATTTTCAACACATGGCATGCTAGTCATTTGAAAGTTTCATCCTATCATGAAAGTTTTACAAATTTATACATGGATCATGCTTTCAGAATTCTAAGAATAAAACTTACCTATCACATGCTCTCTCTTCAATTTACTCATGAAATTTTGCCTTTAAAGAACCAAGACATGAGAGCTACCAGCATGAACATTATGCTTGTATGAAAGGAGAACACGACTAGCATGGATCTTACATGTTTTTAAACACATACATAGACATTTTCACATGCTTTAAGTTGCTGATTTCACATGGTTTAATGGCTGTAAACCAATACATGAGAGCTACAATGTTGCTTAAAACATATCATGTGAACAACCAATCATGCTATTTTGTACCCGTGCTCATCCATTATCCCTAACATGAATTCTAGACATTTTTGCACATATAAACATGATGATAACAACATGAATTTACTGATTTCACATGGTTTCAGATTTGTCTCACATGGATTTCAATATCATACCCTCACATTTAGAATTTCACATTTTCTTTACACAAGTTTCCTCCTTCACATGGTTGCACTTTGCACATACACATTTCACATTGTTCACTTACACATTTACACATGAACACACACACATTACACATTACACATTACACATTTTAGGTGCCGTGACACATAGTCCAAACCACCAAAGAAGGACATATACACATTACATTACACATAGACGCCATCTAGGCATTCCAATGGCGACTCTTGGACTGCGCAGACCGGGAGAACAAGTCTCCACCCTAACCAGTGGTACTTGTCCACCTCCAGGATTTCCCCCTAATGCCCTTAGGGTCACTTACACATTGAACTTTCTCAGGGGGACTTTTCCCTGATACAGTTCCACTGCCCTCTACGGAAGCAGTGTCACATTGGCACAGTTACACATTTACACACGGTTTTACACATATCACTTTTCATCTCATTCACTTTCTCACTCACATGCATATCTCTATTTTTCCTGACATGGCATTACAGATTTCAGGAGTTTAACACACAGTAAATTCACCAATCAGGTTGGGTTTAACAATATCTAACCACCTTACGATAACATACATAGATTCTTACATTTCACATGGAAAAATACCTAACCCCTTATGTACTGGTCCAATTGACTTGAAATTTTAACCACATGCTAATTTCGGGTTCAAGATCATACATTCAATTTTTCAGATTTTTCTGAGCTAAATAGAATTTACAGAAAATCAAATACCTAATTCGCATGCCATTCACAATTTAAGTTGACATGGAGTTTAACACATCATGCAATTTTGCCACTTACTGTTTGAATAGAGACTACTGTTATATGCATGACCTAAGAATATACAACTATCCTAAATCATACAACCACAGATTGATCACCACAAACCCTTTTTTTTTTTTACATGTCTTTTTATTTACCGAGCCGAATTTATTAACAATTTATACAAGCATGGACAATTCATCAAAACTGAGTACATGTATACTGATCCACTAATCTTCATGATCTAATAAAATTGAGGCATTCAGGCTAATCTTAATCATAAAGCATAAATTGGCAAGATTATCAACAAGTCATGCTTACAAATTCATGGGATACAATTTTCTATCATCCACCACCACACATCACACTCATCCACACACCACATTTAGCAGTATACATAGTGTATAGGGTTACCATATATCCTCATCACGGAAACCATACCAAAAATAATTGCATAGGAAGGGCAAAACAGATCACTGTTCTGTCCAGAGGAACTTGGCGGCAGTCTCTGGCCGCTGACTCAGGGTCAGCGGCATGGTCAATGGACGCCAAGCATAATCTCAGCGTCCAGTGACCTTGCCGTCAATGTAGGTCTGTGCATAAACACAGACCCGAGCTCTCAAGTTTGGGTGAATGTGAGGGTCTAGGACTCGAGGGAAAATCCATAAAAATTGTAGAATCGACCTAGACACATACGGGGACATTATGGTTAGGTCACTTGCCTTTTAGAAATTGCTCCAATGGATCAAAGTGCTCGGAGAAGCCCTCCTTGGGCAGTCCCAAGAAGGTGCAGAACGTCCTCCTAGATCTTCTTCCTCCGGGCTCCTGGATGATCTCCACAGCAAGGGGATGTCGGGGAAGTCTCCTCCTTTACTCCAGCTATCCTCTTGTCGTGGAAGATGGCCGGATCTAGCTCCAGGAAGTCGGATCTTTGGGTGCAAAGAGTGGGTTTTCTCACAGCTCAGAAACTAGGGTTTTTCTCCTGGTTTCTCTCTTGCAAAGGTGAAGAGAGGGGTGGGAGAAGGCAGATCCGGGTTCAGACATATGGGGAGGCCTCTCTCCCACTCACAGGGTGACAAGACAGCTCTCAGAGCCGTTGGGGATAGCTCCCCAATGTAGACACGCCAATTTTACCTAAATTGGACAAAATCTCGAGTTGCACTGTAACACCTCAAAAGTGATTGTCTTAAATTAACATTTTAAGTAATTTTCCTGTCCTCCTACCTTTTTAGGGCTTTATAGGACTTTTTAGAGAAACAAGAAAATATCACAAAAAATCTGGGAAAGACTCTGGGCACTGTTTTAAATCGCGTCCAACACAGCCGACGCCTTTTGTGAGCCATTAACGCGGCGGTTGCGACCGACGCGATTTTGGTACCGCCTTCATAGGACAGCGCATAACCGACTCTTAAATGGCGTCCACCCCATCCGCCGCGATTAAAAGTCAAACCATCACATCTGTGTCAGAGCACCCACGTTCTGACACATGGTAGGGGGGGCATGTCGCAGCAAGAAATCGCGTCGTCTGGACTCGACGCGAATCTTAGCCGCCTGACACACCATGCTTCTATTAGATGACAGGACAGTGTCAGAGTTGCAAATCGCGACCAGCTGGACCGCCGCGATTTACAGACCACCAGCTGGCAGTTAATCGCGACGCTCTAGGTGGACGCGTTTTTAAACCTGAACCGGGCCATGCCTGTCAAATCAATTTGACCTGCTGAAACGCGGCGACTAGAGCCGACGCGATTCTTAAATATCATCGCGCGCCGTAATCATCATGTTTTGGTAGACTGATGGGACATTAAGGGGTTGCGAATCGTGGCGAGTAAGGCCGATGCATTTAAGCTCTTTGAAGGCGGCGGCTGTTCTGGACGCGATTTAAAACAGGGTTAAAACTTCGCGCAGAAGCCCATTCCCGGGGACTTGGCCATTTTGGTGTTTTGAAAGAAGGGTTTAGAGAGAGAGAGAGTGAGGGTTTTAGAGAGAGAGAGAGAGAGTTCTTAGAGAGAGAGAGAGAGAGAGAGAGGGAGAGGGCCTTCGTCTCCTCGACGGCGGAGCCCTGCACGTACGATGTCTCCGCGTACAGACCTGCGTCTCCATCGTCTGGAAGATCCCGTGGCGCTATACTCCGGATCGTCGGGCGATCCACCGTTACGATCCATCCACGTGGAGACGCCATCGTCTCGACCATCTAGAAGCGGCCCTCGCCTCACCCCTCTCTTTCCCCCCTTTTAGGGTTCCTTTTTAGATAGTACACGCACACACATGCATGTCTTTTCTTGCCCACCTAGGGGTTTTGTATTTTAGTTCTCGGAAGGTGCGTTCGCACCCCCTTCTGATGTCTTTTCTGCACCCGTTCGTTATTTCTGTTTACTACACCGCCGTTTAACCCGTTCGTTCGTCCTCTTGTTGTCTTTTGTACCAGGTACCGAGCTAAATCTCCTTCGCCGGCCGGCCGGTGGAAGGAGGAGGAAAGAGCCCACGTACATCTTCCCGTTACGCGATCTACGGGTGAAAGGTACACGTCAACCTCCTTTCCCACCCGTCCCTACTTTTGGTACTTTTTTAGGAAAAGTACCTGGCGATCACTCTTTATTGCTTTATTGTCTTTTAATCGCCCGAAGGGCCACTGTCTGTTTCCTCGCCTGTTTTTCACGTGTATCCGTACACGTCACCTAAGCGAGAGGCCGTTCTTCGTCCCCTCTAAAAAGGGAGCGGAAAATAGCGTCTACACCCAATGGCTGAGCTTTCTTGTTTCCGAAATTTCTGGCCCTGCTGCGCATGCAGGCCAGAGAAATAGGCGTCCATATCGTTAGACGCCAGGATTAGTGTTGGCGTCCATGGGTGGACGCTGACACCACCTCAACGGCTAGGGGTTGACGCCAATCTGGCCTTCGGCCAGAACTATAAAATATGCAGAAAACCATGCATACCATGCATATATACATGCAATATGTATAAGGTAGTGTATCCATACTATCACCATTCAATACATGCATTATTTACATATAGTATAAACACATGCACACGTAATTGTACTAATTAATACGTACGTAAATACGTATATACATACACAAGCACAAGTATGCACACACAAATATAATTAATGCGACGGAAATTCGAGGGCCTTACAAGGATAGCGAGTTTTGCCTAATTGTTCTAAATTTTCTATTGTTCATATTTATATGGTCCAAAAATTTGGTTTGATAAGCAATTAGTTTTTTCAATTGGGTAGTAGCAATTCACCCCTCCCCTCTTGCACCGCCAATTGGCCGTACTAAACTCAACACATCTAGGATGATTAAATATAGAGAGCTGGTTGGACTTGACAAACTCCCCCACATCATTATTACATGGAGGTCAAAGACATCGAGCTTGTATCTTTGTTTCAAAGTGCATCTATAACAACCAATCAACTAACTACCCCAACAATCATGCTAATTAGTAGACTTCTCAGGAAGGTCACCCATCCTAGAATTTCTTCCAATTGAGCACGCTAAACTTTGAAGTTCTTTTTATGTTCAAGCTTCGAAAATGACTAGTTTGAGTTCTTAGTAGTTTACTAATTTAGTCTATTTAACATATTTTTATATGGAGTGTTTCAATCTACCCTTCTTATATAAGTAACGTCATCGTCGCTAAGCACATATAGCACACAATCAAATCCCCAAACAAACAGGACTCTAAACGTGGGCTTTCAGATGGTCAAGAGTTGACTCATGCTATATAGCACTTTACGCCATTAAAACCCCAAGAGGTGTCTCCCATAGCATAACACCTTGCCTTTCGTGGCACTTAGCTCTCACACTTCCGATTGGATAAGCTCTGGTACCATTTATAACTTGTAAATCGTCGTGACCACATTATATTTGATGATTTTCATTACATAAAGTCTGAGTTTTGATGCACATAAAAATCTTGAAAAATTGAATCAACTCAATCAATGCTCTCCATATAGGCTTCGACAACATGTCACATAATGTAATGGGTAGTAACCATCACAAGAACAGATGGCACTCATGAACTTTCATTCCATATATTTTTTCCCTCACTAACGCTCACACAATGAGCAAAGTTTGACACTTTGCTATCTAGAAATCTCAATTGTTTCAACCACATGCACATTTTCTAATATATCCATCTCCAAGCACGTAAATTGGTTTATGTTTAACTGATTTTCTATTTATGTCAAGAAGTTCCAGCTCTGGATATTTACAAAGCATTTTCAAGTCCAAATGAGCATTGTCATTATTATTTATTTTATTTTTTGTGTCTATAATGATGTTAAACACATTATCAATGATATTCTTCTCAATGTGTACAACATCAAGATTATGTTGTATAAGAAGAGTTGATACATAAGGCAATTCTTGGAAGATACTATTTCTTCACCCTATTGTAATTTTTTCCAAATCCAGAGAGTTGGCATGTGCTACCCGACAGTTGTGCTATATCTGATAAGTTTTGTACTTGTGTCACCATATGCTGCTCAGACAATCATGCTAAATCAACTTCATTCATTTCTATTTTGTTCTTGAGGAATCCATCTTTTTACCTTCGAAAAGACTGGTCCCTTGGTAGAAATTGTCAATGACAATCAAACCAGTATGACTTCCTACCATGTTTAAGTACAAGTGATTTGATACCATCCTTACAATAAGGACATGCCAACTTCCCATGTGTGCTCCAGCCAGATAGCGTTCCATATGTAAAAAAATCACTTATCGTCCACATCAGTTTAGCCCTTATGGTGAAATTTTGCTTTCTAGATGCATTATAAATATCAACTCCATTACTCCATAACAATTTCAACACATCAATCAATCGTATGAAATATGTCTTCCAAATCTATTGTTGTTGGGCGTAGAACTCCTGACCTCCGGGTGCACGTTGGAGTGCCCAACCAACTGGGTCACTCCTTATCTGCGAATATTGTCAAGGGTTTAACCCCTACGATTGTAATAGGCTAGTACTTAATAAATATTTTTTGAAAAAAATGGTATGAAATATGTCTTAATTTTGTTTCAAGTTTTTTGGACTAGGAATCACAAAGGATAAAAATAGATTCTCTCATTTTTGCACATACTCGATTGAAAGTTGTATGGTGCCACCAACACTGGCCAACTAGAGTAAGAAGTCACTGAATCTCCAAATGGATTGAAGCTATTAGTGCATAAACTCAACCTAATATTATGTGACTCCCTTGAGTAAGTAGGATGAACACAGTTGAAGTGGGTGTCCAAGCTTCATCATCTATAGGATGACTGATTATATCCTCATCACGTCATACTTTTTCTACATACCATCTCATATGTCGAGCTATCTTTGACATATACATCCACTACAGTTTGCATACATCCACTACAGTTTGCATGTAAGAGGAAAATAATGTAATAACCTGTAAGGTATGTCTTTTTACTTTGAATTCTCCCCTCTCTTAGGTATGAATCTATCATGATGACAAATAGAATATAATATCTTATCAACATCCTCTTTGTAATATAGCATGCATTGATTAAGACATACATTTATTTTTACATATCCAAACCTAGCTCATTGACCATCTTCTTTGTACGATACAAATTTTTAGACAACTTCTCATATCAAGACAACATACTCTTGATAAGAAGGAAGATATAGTCAAAACAACTCTCACTGATGTGAAATTTAGATTTCAAGTTTAACAACTATGAGATCGCAAACGAATGTGATTTTGGCAACCATCTCACAATGGCTCATTAGCATCCCTAAGTAACTGATAATTTCTTTTAACTATCTTGTTCATTGCTTCTTCAATGTATACAGGTTCCTCGTGAACATTAAATCTGGAACCAACAATATCTACAACCATATCTATGTACGTAGTTGTGCCTCCCACATTAGCAGGCTCGTATGACCATAGATCTTTACCATGATATGTCCAATTCATATAACCTTCAACAAACCCTTTCTTGTACAAATGACATTGCACCTCCCATGGTGAAATACACTTCAAGTTTTTACAAATTTATATATAAGGGCATCAGATGCGACCCTCACTATATATTGCTGCACTTAGATTCTTTAATTCAAATTGAATGAACATCTCAACTCCATCTTTAAACTCCACATCACCCTGTCAACTACTTTACGATATATTCATAAACGATCTACAAACATTTTTCCTACGTCCACTAAATGTTAACACACAAATAACCTTAAAATTCTTACTCAAGAAATTAAACAAGACCCTTTCTCACATCGTTCAACATAGCCAATTTAATTAGGAAGGTAGTATTATTTAAATTATCACTTTTTAACTCATCCTTGAAGGTTTGATCGCATGATCAATTACTATATATGTTGTATAATTTACTAAAAATTTCGTCTACATCTCCCCATACTTCTTTGGTATACTAAAAATATTTATTGATTAAGAAATTTTAAAACACTTAGTAATAAATAGTTAAGAAAATATTCAAATTAATAAAAGTATGCTAGAAAGGAGTGAGTAGACGCAATTGAATTTTCAACAAATAATATAAACATATATAATAAATGACCACCTAAGTGCAATAATCAAACATTCACAGACTGTCCAAATAGAACAATTCTAGACTTTGAATTAAATATATACATTCTTATCACAAAAATGAGAATAGACACACCAATCTTAAAGTTTTGAATGAGAAGGTTCATTGACAAGGACTTAACATGCTCTCATGGGGTACATGTAATGTTAGGTTGCATCCACGCACCTCAACTCACATGAAAAATACCATAAATAATTAAATAACATCAAATTAAAAAAACATATTATTGATGTGCATACATACATCGAATTGAACAACATCCAATTTAAAGAACATTCGAAGAAAGAAAGAACTTCAAACTTAATTCACATCTAATGAGAACATCTAATTTATATACATAACTCAATTTAAAGAACATCAAACTCAAAAAAATATCTAAATAAAGAACTATAACTTAATAACATCAAATTAAAACACATACACAAACTACAAATTGATGCTAGACAAAATGCAGATAATCCTTTCAACAAATATTTTTTTCTATTCTTTTTCTGTTATTTTCTACCTGCTACCCTCTTGCTTTTATTTTCTATTCCTTTCAACAAATAAATGCTTAGCCATAACTGGAGGGTACCATGGCCCTTTATAGCGGGATTAAGCAGCCTATGATCAGGATATTTCTAGGCGATAAAAGGCTACATGGCATTACCACCTGGCAAGGTTAGGCTAACATGTTACAGGACCAACATCCACGGGTGTTTAAATGCATGTGGGCCCATCTTGGTGCACACCTCGATCGGGGTGTGTCAAAGGGGTCTAGGAGGCAGAAGAGGTATCAACTCACTCCTCCACCCGGCACACCCACATTAGATATGTCGGGTCTCATCACACATCAAAATGTGCGGTGAGACATTTCCAATGTATGTAGATCTAGTCTATAAGTCCTTTAGGAACTTGGTCGAGGTAGGCAAGTCCCGAGCTCCTTTTAGTTTAGGGTGCCCAACTCGAGAAGAGTATCGTCTGAGCTCACACAGCTCCCTCTAGTTTAGGGTGCCCAGCTTTTCACACCGTTTGGAAACCCCCTATGGGGATTGTATTTTTTGGAAATCCCAAATCTCTTTAAAATTTCCCTTACACCAACTTTTAAAGCCCAAAATCCAAGACACCATCATTACACTTTTTCTCTCTATCTCTCTCCTCTCTCTCAAAATCTAATTTTACACAATCTAAAAGCTATTTTACTTGTTTGATAACTAGAGAGAGAAAAAATAGATTTTCAATCATTAAATGATTGAAATCTACACTTCAAAAGCTCTCTCAAACGGTAAGAATTTCAAACATCAAGAGAAAAACAAAACACAAGTTATTCATGCAAACTTTAGTTAAAATTCATGCATCTTACTAATGAGCATTTCATGAATCTGAAAGAAAACATGATAAGACTATTTTGAATTTTATTCTTAATCGTCATGAATGTGATATAGGCTAACTATTAACAACAAAGGAGCATGATCTTAATCTAAAAATGAAGAAATCCACCAAAATCTATCAACTCATCAAGCTTTAATCTTCCTAGAGCTGCTCCTCTACCTCCTTCAGCTTCCTCAGTAGTAATTGAAGATCCCACAGCACTAGAACAAAAAAGTTGTCAGATCAGCCTCCTCTGGTCATAAGATGTACAGAAATTCACCATTTCTTTATAGGACTCTATGAAATATCACCTTTCTCTATCCTTCTTTTCATCCATTCTCCCTAGCTTGAGTTGGATCAGAAGAATGTGATGGAATAGTGATATAATTCACTCTTTTAGTTTTAGGTCCCACTTGCACAACCATGTCTCCACTTCTCACCACTTGTCCTCAGACCTTGATTAGACCTTTCTAACGGTGGTCCAACTTTTAAACATGGCCTAACCCCTCATTACTACGTAATTAAACCCCAAATAGCTTGATGTATTCTCATAATGACACTTGTCAGATTTTGAGAACTTGAGTTTGAATGGACTGTTATTCATAACAGTTAGTTTTGGCCAACTTAATGGATTAATTAGGAAGAGTGTATAACATAAAGGCTTTTAGATAACTTAATTACCTTTCTAATGTTTAGAGTTTCACTTCAATTTGATGTGTCCAATATATATATATATATATATATATATATATATATATATATCTAAAGATCACTATTGTTTATGATCTTTTGACATGGGCCTGAGATCTTGATGGGTTCACTTCAATAGGCTGAACTAAATAGTTTGCCTACTCTTTTAAAGGCCTGGAACTGTTGTGCTTCAAAAAATGTTTAATTTCTCTAGAGAAAGTTATGCTATTTTCAATTTGACAAACCACTAATAATATTTTTCATAATTTTTAGTTATTTTTTTGATATGTATAATCTCAATATACAACATTAAGTTATATATATATATTGATATGTATAATCTCACTGTATCACTGTATAAAAATACATAATTGCCATATATATAAAATATATATGCTCCCCATACCATCCATGAAGGATCAATGGAGGTCAAAACATTTAACCACGGCCAACCATGCTCATCATCAAATATAAATTATCACATAATGCAGCAAACTTAGGGAGGCAATTAAGGGATAATGGCCAATGGCTTCCTCCCAGACATGGGTGAGGTGAGATCCCAGGCTTATATCTCTCAATATAGGCACTATAAAATCATCATAAATTCACTAAAAATCCCACACCGATCTAGTACCAACATAACTAAAATTCATCAACATGCATTGAGCGAATTCTTCACACTAGTCGAATCATTGGCACTGTGTCATTGCCTATTGGAAAATAATCTGACCCGGGAATAATCCACAATGCCGGCCGGCCAGATCTCGCCAGGGCTCGGGCCCAAATTTACAACTCTCGAACAAGGTCCTATATATACACATAAAATTTCATAGTATCTCAAGGATGAGCATAAACATGGAGACATGCGTTTGCACAGGGAAGAACAGTGTAAAAATATGCTTCATCTTGAACGAATTGATAAGGCATTAAATTGACAGGATTTAAACAAGTTATTAACCTGAAAATCAAAGACCTTCAGGCCTAGAATACATCCATATAACATGCATAAAAAATTCTCATCAGGCTTGGCCGATCGATTAGCACACTATTCATAGATCAAAGCCCTAGAATATTGCCAAAATAAACATTCACCATAGGCATTGAGCATTGGAATAAGGAAGAGGGCTCAAAGCATAAAACACAGAAGGGTTTGGAGCTCCTCCAATCTGACGCTATTGGAGTGGGTATAGTCTCACATCGATTATATCAACTGTGTGTAAGTGCTTATGACCACTACAAGAAAGACAACATTTGTCAACGAACTTATGTCAGTGGCTTCGAAAGCCGCTGACAAAAGATTTTTATGTCAGCAGAAACACATACCCGTTGACATAAGTTAGATATTTGTCTACGGCTTAATAAGTCGTTGACAAAAATCTGTTTCATCAACGGCTTAAGTACCCGTTGACAAATCCGCTGACAAAAAAGAGTTACGTCAACGACTACTGTATACCGTCTACATAACCTTTTTATGTCAACGGCTTTTTTAGCCGCTAACATAAATCTAAAATTAAATTCAAAATTTCATTCATTTTAGATTATACCAAATTCATATTTATAATTTATATTTAAATATATTTTTATTAATATATTTATTCTATTTGATATTTTCATATTTATTATTAATACATAAAATGAATATTGATAAAGTAAAATTAAAGATAATATGTGTAATATATATATATATATATTTAAATTCATATTTTATTATGTAATATATATATATTCATATTTTATTATGTAATATTTAATTTAAAGTAATGTCAGTGGCGTTTAGCCGCTGACATATATTCCCTATTTTAACCCACTGCGCCCCCAACCCTGGCATTTTTACCCCACTGCGCCCCCAACCCGACTTCTCCCCCTGCACGCGGCGGCGCCCTAGCTCGTGACTCCGGCGACGATCTCCCCACCCACGCCGCCTCCGCCGGCGGCGGCCTCCGCTCGTGCTCCAGCCGCCCCCATGCCGGCCGCCTCCTCCTTCGGCGAGGTCGATCCAGTCCTCCGCGCCGGCCGCCTCCTCCTCCGGCGAGGTCGATCTAGTCCTCCGCGCCGGCCTCCTCCTCCTCCAGCAAGGTCGATCCAGTTCCCTCCGCGCCGACCGTCTCCTCCTCCGGCTAGCTCCAACCGTATCTCTCTCTCTCTCTCTCTCTCTCTCTCTCTCTTTCTCTCTCCTCTGACACCCCCTCCCTCTTCGAATGGCTTGTGAATCCCCTCCCTTGAGGCCCCTGCAGTAACGTCGCTCCCTCACCCTCAATCCGCCCAATTCTGGCATGCCGAAGGGGAAGGCTTCGGCCTCGGCGATGCTCATCCCCTCCCTTGAGGCCCCTGCTCAGAATCCCGAAATGGGCCTTCGCTTCTACGCTTCTGGCTGTAGACGCCAGCCTCGTCTCCTTCATCATAGCCTATGTTCCGTGTAGGTTCCGATCTCCTCTGTACGTCTATCTTTTGTTTTGGATGCCCTTTGATTGATGGTGTTGCTCTGTGATTTCAGCATTCCGTAGACACAAAGATAGATTAGGATGCATATATGTCCCAGGCAATAGAGAATGTTGCACCATCAACGACCAGTTTCATTCGCTGGCCTCTTTTTAGTGTTGTGCATCGATTATTCATAGTTCATATAAATGAACAATACTTGGAATTGCACTGGCGTTTAATTGGTTCTTTTTTCTGGGTGTTGAGAAATGAGAACAGGTAGATGGCTTCATCGAAGGAGAGAGAAATGCAGTATCTTCACTACTTAGAGAAATTTTGGTTTTCACATAAATATGTAGCTATCCACTTGCTTTGGTTTATAATTGATAACAGATTAACAGCATCACGTGGAACATAAACTAAGAACTCAGGATAGAATGTCAAGAAAGGATTCATACAAAAAATGTTAAAAAGTGTGATAAGGTTATCCTTATGAAGATTATGAACAGTATAAGATGTGGATCCATCATCCATGCCGTCTTCATCAGCAGCAATCATCTATGTTTTATCAAAATCAATATCTAACACCTGTATTAGTTTCTGTCTGATCAGTGCAGCCAACTGATATGAAATATTAAAAAGAAACTTACTGGTTCACATCTCATTAACATCAACCCTATCCTATCATCTCCATGGTTTGGCAATAAGTGCAGGAAATATTCTTCATTGGGCTCCTCCATAGACGCCTATTGAATTTTTAAATTCTTCACATCACAGCTGTTCAAGTTGCCTGCTTCTTCACATCACAACTTTAAATTCTCTATTGTTTCAGTTAATCTTAGGTGGACAACAAGCCAATCTGATATTGTATCATTTTGTTCAGTTATTAATAAAATGTCTTTTGTTTATTATTTTACTATGTTGGTATTATAATAAAATCTATGAACATGTGCAATAGTGAGTAGACTATGATGTGTGATCATACTAATGAGACTACTCACTTAATAAACACATATTCTAAATGTTCATATTCGGTGGATACCTGAGAAGGACATCAGATATCCGGTTAGAATAGTATTGTTTACTCCCGCTCATATGATGAGGATGACTGATCTCATAGTCATGTGTGTGGAGACACTAAGGAGAAACAATAGGTGCTCTTTAGAGAAAGAGTTCACTGAACTGATCCAATAGAATCACTGGATGGTATTGTACCTAACTGTCAACCAGAAAGATTCGATTGTCACAGTTGTGTAGATGGTCTTTAGACCTGAGACACCAAAGACACCTTGTTAGTGGACTTCTGTGTTTTGAGTTTGGCCTAAGAATCACTATCCAAGAGATTTCATATAGTCAAAGTTCAGAAACAGCGGAAGACCTTCGAAGGGGATTGAGTGGTCAACAAGGGATCATTTGCCCTCGGTACACAGAGGGAGAATACTCAAGGGAACGATGTAATGGATTCCCTGGCCAGGGCAGACAAAATATCAAAAAGGGAGTTTTTGATATTAATCTAAAGCATCGGATCCTAGTGGGACAACAAGTTAGGATTTGACAATATACCATATCCTAAGTTGTTCCAAGAGTATTGTGCAAATGAGAGATTATATCTACACGGTAACTAATGACGGAAAGGTTCCTTGTGAGGGTTGTAGAACTCCAATACCTTCCGGGTTCACATGGTGTTGCTTGACACCCAACGTGATCGGAGGCCCAGCTAAGTCGGCTAGATAAAGTTGATTCAGATTATTAATTACGTAATATGAGATATTAACTAATTAATCAAGTTAGTAAGTGTTACTAGTTTATTGGGCAATTAACTGGATTGGTACTTGGGCCTAGAGGGTCACACACAATAGGTTTTCAGACGACGATATAAATATATAAAGATCAGGAATTTTTGTGAAAAACCACAATCTCTATATATTAATGTGGTGGGACAACCCTGGCCAAGCATCAGGGTTTTCACCTGGCCGCCCCCCTCTCTCTCTATCTCTTGCATCACGTATGTCGCGGAGATCGGCACGGATCCAAGCTCTGTCTTCGACCATTGCAGAACCTGAGGGAGCGGGCGTGGATAGTCATGAGGGAGCGGGCATGGATCGTCACGAGGAAGACCGCGTGGACACCGCTATGTTGCCTAGCTAGCAAGCCCAGAGGGGGGGGGGTGAATGCGATTCTTTAAAAATTCGATTATCTAAACCTGCCAACAAAAATGATCAACACAAGAGACTACGATCGATTGTTAGTGTTAGTAGTATAGAAGATAACAAGCACACAGAAGCAAGCACACTGCACAATGATTTTTATCCTGTTTTGGACCTCCTCTTCACGAAAGTCCTACGTCCAGTCCCTGAGCAACAACTCAGGATATCACTACCCACAGTCCCCCTCAAGGACACTTACACATCCAGCCACAGCTGACCTTCTCTTCTCAACCAGAAGAGGTACAATACACCCTGAACCTCAGGTCTTCCATCTATTCGAAGGGAACACAACCACTTGTCAACTATAGGTCCTCTCTTCAACCTAGAAGAGGAACAACACAACAAAGTGTTGAAGAGAAGGACAAGCCCCTAGACCAAGCTAATAGAACAATGCTTGATCTGAAGCAAGAACTGAGAGAAGGAGATCTAAAAAGAGGAACTCTCTCAGTACACAAACGCTCTCTCAAGGATTTACACTAGACACAGAGAGCTAAGAGCTTGAGCGATGGAATGAGGCTTGGCTCTTTTCTGGTGCTCGACAAATTCTCTAATGAAGGCTCGAAAAGAATTACTTTCGTATGTTCTCAGTTGTGTCTTTTGGAGTCTTCAGTTCTTCAATCTATATTGTTCTTTGAAAAGTAGTCGTTGAAGTATCTGTTGTCTCTAAGCTCTGGTATACGTTAGACTGCATGGTATTGTAGATTTTCCAATCAACGGTCCTTTACGTTCCATGCATGCAAACAGAAGATCCTTCTAGATATCCTTTATCTTTCATTTTGTTCAACGTTGTAAATGGTTGTGCTGTCAGAGACCTTCACACAATAAATGCTGAATGATAGACAACTACGCTGTCTCTATTTGTTAGTCAACGTTAGAATGAATATACATCAAAATAGAAATACCATTCTGCTTTCTAAAAAGATGTTTCCAATATAAGCATAGGAATAGAAGATATCTGAGCATGCATTGTGGAGTGAAATGTTCAGTCATAATAAATGCATGGATATTGGAGAAAAGCGAGGGAAGACTTTGACTTTCAAAAACATTTGAAATATGTTTAAATAACAAGTCGTTGCAATGAAATCGTTATGAGTATGACTTATGAAACCGTTGAGTGAATGAGTCAAACCATTATGAACAAGTCGTTATAACCAAATTGTTATAAACAAGTCGATGTGAATGAATCGTTATAAACAAATTTATGTGAACGAATCGTTATGACCAAATCGTTATAAGTAAATCGAGTGAACGAATCGTTATGACCAACCCGAGTCGTTATGTAACATATCGAGTCGTTACGACGATGGAGTCGTTGTGTAACTTATTGAATCGTTACGACGATCAAGTTGTTGTGTAACTTATCAAGTCGTTACGACGATCGAGTCGTTGTGTAACTTATCGAATCGTTACAACGACCAAGTCGTTGTGAGTGCAAATCGTTATACTCACTTAATAAGTCGTTGTGAGTGCAAATCCGTTTTACTTACTTAACAAGTCGATGTGAGTGCAAATCGTTATAAGCACGAAATCGATATGACACTTATGAAATTGTTATGTAATGCAGTAACTTATGAAATCGTTATGCTATGCACTCGTTAATATAACTTATGAAATCGTTATGCTATGATGGAAATCGTTATGCTTTCAAAGCGAGTCGATGTGTACTTAGTCAAAATTCATGCTTTGAACTTTAAATACTTCAATGTAAGAAATACTTACATAGTTGCTTTATTTCGCTTGATTTACTTCTTGTGCCTAAGCTTCATGAAACTTGTTAGATAACACTTAATTGAAGTTTTGTTAATCACCAAAATAGATATATAAATCATGAAATTATATGGGGATGAGCTGATCATCAATCTCTCCCATTTTGGTGATGACAAAACATAACAAAGATACAAATAGTTCTGAAATAAAACCTAAGTAACTTTGCTAGTAAAAATAAAGAGAATTCAATAAAGAATTCAATTTCCCCCTTTATATGTATTTCAGAAGTATGATATTTTTATTTCTCCCCCTTTTTGTCATTAAGCAAAAAGATAAAGCAATGAGACAAAGATAGAAAGAGAAAAGATAACTGAGATCAAAGAACTGTTCTATTTATCTTGAGGGGGTATAGGGTGGTAGAAAGCAGGAGACAGAAGATAGGCATGTCGTTGAATAATGGGCAAAGCCTTGCATTCCTGTTCCTCAAAATAGGCTTGAAAAGCCCCAAAAGTGATAGAATAAGATGACCCCATGTTAGGAAGCATTCTTTTGATATGAAGTTGGGGCTGAGCATCTATAAAGGTGCCATATTCATCGTTTCCAAGAGAGACCTTGAAGGTAGTGAAAGAGCCAAAACTGGCAAACCGAATAAACTGGTTGATCTTGATAGGGTCGTGGATCTGATGCTGCAGGAGATCTTTCTTCAAAGCCACAAAAAGTTTGTACCCCTCTACCCACTAAGCATAGGGATCTTGAACCAGATTGATAGAATTTAAGTCTAAAAAGGCTTCAGCCGAGAGAGAAGGCTTGCCTGCCTTAAACAAGGAGCTGTTCAAAGTTGCCAGCTGAAGGGCAGACTGGTTGTAATATTTTTCCCAATCGGTGGGAGAGAGCCTTTCACTTTCAGATAGAAGAGGGGTAAGAACCTCAGAAATGATATGGCTTAGGTGAAATTCCCGGAAGAGGAATCTTTGGAAGGAGGGGAGACGACCCTATTGAGCTGAGATCCTTCCCATTATGCGAGCAAATCTCTCAAAGATAACAGGACCAACTAATGAGTCCATGACCAAGGAATGTAGTTTGGGGAGAAACACAATTTCTGGTATTTTCATGGTAGCGAAATCCACTTTGAAAGAACAGTTAACTGGACTTTCAACTTTAAGCAAAGCAACGGCTCCCTGGAATTGACCCAACTGAACTTCAGGCAAATTGTGGAGATAACGATAGTCATTTAAGAGCTGGAAGTACCGAATGAGTTTTACTTCCTTTTGAATGAAGGGAACCCAGGTAGACTTGTGATGTATGACAAACCACTCAGAGAGAGTGAGTGGGTGATCCCAGGGTGGAAACCGATTGGACTTTGCAAGTAGAAACTTCCTGTATAGAGCCTTGTGCCCCTTGGCCCACTGATCTTCAGATTTGCATTCAGCCATTTGGAAGATTTTACATTGATCAGTTTTGGAGATGTGGCAATAGGGAAGAACAACATTGAGATGATCAGTTAGATTAAGATAAGGAACACCAAAAATGGTGGCAAGGATACATTTTTGGGGATATTCATAATAGATGGGTTTTCTTCGATTCTCAACAGAGAGGGAGAACCAGAGAGGAGGAAATTTAGGTTCGGTGGGAAGAGTAAGAGTGTTGGAGAGTTTCCTCTTTTTAGAAATAGGACTAGGAGAGCCAGTTCTGTGGACATGAGAACCAACTTCCAGAACTGAGCGGATTGTGGAAATTTCCAACTCATCCTCGAATTTTTTGAGAAATGGACCTTCAAGTTGTACACCTTCAGGTATAAAGGTAACAAAGGAGGGAGGAGTAGGAGGATGAAGAAATGACTGATGGGTAGGAGGAGGTATGATGGATGGTCCAACTGAAGAAGGACTAGAAGAGGATGAGGCTCCAACTGAGGAGGAGGCTGGAGGGTTTTCAATGACAGGAGAAGGTGGAGGAATGGATGTGGAGGTGGCATGAGATGAGGAGGATTCAGAAGGAAATGGTGTTGGAGATGAGATGGTGAGAGGCATGGGTTGTTTGAAGGTGATAGGTGCTGGAGGAGCTGTGGATGAAGATAGTGGTGAAGGAGGGGCTGGAGTTTGAAGAGGAGAAGGAACAGGGGCTTCTGGAGCTACAGCCGGTGCTTCTACTCTTGAAGTTTCAGCCTCGGAAACCACTGGCCTGGTGGGCCCCGAAACATCCTCTGCAGGCCCTGGTGGCCCAGTCTTAACAGTTTCAACATTATCTTGCACTGGAGCTGCTATCTCTTCAACAACTGTTGGCCCAGATGGCCCTGCTGGTTCTTCAAAAATTTGCCCTAATGGCCGATCATCTGCCACAACTGATGGCCCTGACGGCCCAACATTCTCTTGCCTTGGCCCAGATGGCCCTGAGCTGCTAATAGGTGATGCAGGAGGAGGAGTAGGAGGGGTATTTGTGGACTGTGCCCTCACCAAATCTGCAAGTGCAGCTATAGACTCCTTAATGCTAATGAGCTCACTTCGCACCCATCTGACTGCATTTCTGACCATTCCCATCTCCTTAGCTGTCGTACTCTAGCTTATGAAGATAGATGCAATATCTGATTGCACAGAGTAGATAATCTTCCCTTGTTCATCCAATCTTTCAACAATAGGCTTCATGTTGATCTTCAGTTTGCTCTTCTTCAGCCTCTTATGTGGCTTTCTGGTGAGTAAAGGGATCTCAGGAGCCACTCCTTTTCCTTTGTCACTTGCCCTAGCAACGGGCTCCACAGAATTAACATTTGCCTCTTCATCTGAGGCGCTTTCCACAACTCCTTCTTGAAACTGATTATTAATAGGGGCACTAGCAGTGTGCTCCCCCTGACTTGTTTCCAAATTGACTGAATGCTCCCCCTCAATAGGAGCATCCTCCATCAAGACATCTTCATGGTGGCCGGCTGCCACAACTTCAGATTCAAGTCTTTGCTCCCCCTGATTGAGAGTATCTTCCATGACTACATCCTCAATGTGGCCTGATGCCACAGCCTCGCTACCGACTTCTTCAGCAACTCTTTCTTGCTCCCCCTGAGTGCTGGTGATAGAATCCAACACACTTCTGAGAATTGATGCTACCACGGAGGAGGGAGAGACAACCTCTGAAATTTGCCCAACGGGCTCAATGTGCTATGGAGGAATGTCCTCAATTCTGCTGTTGCTGACCACTGAGTCTTCAACTCTGATCTCTGCTGCATTTCCTTGGACCTCTGCTACTGCTGCTGCTACTTGTTCCTCCTGAATCACTGGAATATCTTCCCTGACCATTTCTTGATGCTCTTGAATTGATGAAACATCTGCCCTGGCATCTTCTTGCACAAATTAAGCTTCTGGTGTTGCTACTGCTGCCTCTTCTTGGACTTCTTGGGCTTCGCCAACAATGGCCTCACCCTCAGTCACTGAGGTCTTTGTCCAAACTCCAGCAACCAGTCCACTTTTCTTCAAATTTCGGCACTTAATTGCATGCCCGATTTTCTTAGAGATCTCACCACTTAGATTGATGCCGTGGTACTGGAAAATCTTCGTCAAAAGATGAGCATAGGGAAGAGAGACATTGAACTTGTTTTTCTTATCCCAGATTTGAGCAGTTGCATACTTCATCCTCTCAAAGATAACTTCTGCCATATTTACACTTTGGTTCTGGATGGCCCAGAACATTATATCAGAATCTGCCTTGGTGCAAGAAGAAAAAGTTGCGCTTCTAGGGACCAAGATTTGGCAAACTACAAAGTGAAGGATCCTATTGAAGCTATTCAACTGATTTATATCAATGTTACCATCTTTCAATTTGTACTCAGTGCAAATGATACCTAAACCCTTAACATTAATATCAACAGTGTTTACCCCGCTGTGACCGACGGTAGACACACCAAACAAGGATTCCAACAGATCATATGAGATACGAATCTGGGTTCCTTTGACCATGGATGTCAAGGACCCATCTTCTTCAACTTTCAGACAAACATAAAAAACTTTTACCAACTCGGGATAACTTGCCTCAGAGAAAGTTACCATCTGCGTCCACTTCATCCTCTGCAACGTGGCCACAATACTATGCATTCATTCTTCTCCAAATCTGCTATATCAACAGCTTTGTTGCCGCACAACTTCGTCTTCACAAAAGCGAACCTTTCTTGCTGTTCTGCTATGAGGAAGGCAGCGTTGTAGCCCCCAATAACACTGGAAGCTCCAGAAACGGCCATGGTTTTGAGCAGGAAGAGGTTCTGGGTGATTGAGAAGAGGATTGGAGCAAAAACCCTCAAGAAATTTTGAGCAGGAAGGAATGGATGCTTTGAAATCGCACGAAGTCGATGCCGGAGTAGATAGGGTTTATCGTCTCAGGCGAGTCGAAAGAGATGAGAGAAAAAGATGAATCATTACGATGCAGATTTCGGGTTATATCAAAATAAAGGTAAAGCACCTTTTGAGGAGATCGAGCCATAAATGCAAAAAACGACAAAGGTGACAAGTTCGAGAAGAATAAACACTTTTAAAATACTGAACCATCATAGATTTTTATGACGCAAGCGATTTTTAAGGATTTAGCTTAATTTTAAGAGAGAGAATAATTAAAATTTTGAAATGATTATTATTTCAGTTATTTGCAGACAATTCTATCACAAATTATACATGCTTAATTCCCTTCTAAGAGATGTAAATCTCTCTTTAGGTAAGACTTTTGTGAAGATATCTACCAACTGATTTTGAGTGTCAACAAATGAAATATTTATATTGCCATTTGCCACATGATCACGAATAAAATGATATCTAACCTCTATGTGCTTTGTCCTTGAATGCTGAACTGGATTCTTGGTGAGATTTATCGCACTGTGTTGTCGCACAGTAAGGGGATTGTCTTGATGTGTAGCCCATAATCCTCAAGTTGCTGCTTAATCCATAAGAGTTGTGTACAACAGCTTTCAGCAGCCACGTACTCAGCTTCAGCTATTGATAGTGCTACTGAATTTTGCTTCTTTGAGGACCATGAGATCAGACATCCTGCAAGGAATTGACAACAACCACTGGTGCTTTTTCTATCTATATTGCATCCAACGTAGTCAGCATCAAATATCCTACTAAATTAATTTCACAAGATTTTGGATACTACAACCTAGATCATGAGTCCTAGCTAAATATCTAAAAATCCGTTTGACATTAATTGAGATTCTGTGGGATCTGCCTGATACCTAGCACACATGCATACACTAAACAATATATCAGGTCTACTTACTGTCAAATAAAGTAATGAACCTATCATACCTCTGTAGAGCTTTTGGTCTACTTTTTTACCATCCTTGTCACTGTCTAGCCTTGTAGATGCGCTCATTGGTGTTGACAATGGCTTGGCGATTTAAAAACCAAACTTCTTTAGTAGCTCTTTGGTGTACTTGGCTTGACAAATGTGGGAGTCTTCTTTTCCTTGCTTGATTTGTAATTTGAGGAAATAATTAAGTTCCCCTATCATGCTCATTTCAAATTCTCCCTGCATAAGCTTTTCAAAGTACTTGCAAAGAGATTCATCAGTAGAACCAAATATTATATCATCAACATAGATTTGAACAAGTAACACATTTTTAACTTTAGACTTAATGAATAATGTGCTATCTACTTTTTCTCTAATAAATCCATGGTTTAACAAAAATACACTTAATCGTTCATACCATGCTCTAGGTGCTTATTTCAAACCTTATAAAGCCTTGTGCAATTTAAATACATGATTTGGAAAATCGATATCATCAAAACCGGGAGGTTGTTCTACATAAACTTCCTCCTTTATGTAACCATTTAGAAAATCCGATTTTACATCCATTTGAAAAAGTTTTAAATCCAATACAGATGCATAAACAAGTAAAATTCTAATTGCCTCAAGTCTAGCTACTGGTGCATAGGTTTCATCGAAATCTATGCCTTCCTCTTGAGAATAGCCTTGAGCTACCAATCTGACCTTGTTTCTAATGATCACACCAGCTTCATCCATTTTGTTCTTGAACACCCATTTGGTGCCAATCACAGGATGATCTGATGGTCTCAAAACAAGGGACCATACTTGGTTTCTCTTGAACTGATTAAGTTCATCTTGCATGGCTAGTATCCAAGATTCATAAGACAGTGCTTCATTGACTCACCACAAGAATTTGCGGGATTACCGACGGATGTTTCCGACGGATTATTTTCTGTCGGTAATTCCGACGGATATTCTGACTACAAATATCCGTCGAGAAATCCGTCGGAAGTTCCGACGGAAATATTTCCGTCAGAAATATCCGTCGGTACTGAAATAATACCGACGGATATTCCGACGGAAATATTTCCGTCGGAAATGCCGTCGGTAAAACAACTTTACCTCCTCCCGCGAAACCCCTCTCTCTCTCTCTCTCTCTCTCTCTCGCCTCTGCGCCCTCGCCGCTGCGCCCTCGCCGCCGCCGGTTGCCGACACCGCTCGCCGCTGCGCCCTCGCCCTCACCGCCGCCGCTCGTCGCCACCGCCGCTGCCCCGCTTGCCGTCGCTCGCCGCCGGCTGCCCCTCTCCCGATGAGTTCCACCTCCCCCTCTCTCCCCACCCCCGCCACCTTCCTCTGGCTGCCCCTCTTTTTGTTTAGATCTTCCAAGGGTGGATCTTCCTTGTCCTCAATGGATGTATTCTTTAACTTCTTGTATAGTTCATCTGCATCATCAACATCACTGTCTACTTCCTTTCTCAAGGAAGGGTTAGTTTTATCAAAAATAACATGCACTGTTTGTTCAATTAATAAACTATGCTTATTAAATACTCTATATCCTTTGGGTTTAGAAGCATACCCCATGAATATACCTTCATTTGATTTTGAATCTAGCTTACCAATGTTCCTTTTTCCATTGTTGTGGATGAAACACGGACATCCAAAGATTTTGAAGTGGCTGATCTTTAACTTCTTCTGCTTGTAGAGCTCATATGCAGTCTTTTTCAAGATTGGCCTGATCATTATTCTGTTGATAATATAGCACGCTGTGTTGATGGCTTCGGCCCAAAAATATCTTGGTAAATCACACTCTGACAGCATTGTTCTAGCCATGTCCAATAAAGTTCGGTTCCTTCTCTCAACAACTCTATTTTGTTGTGGTGTCCTTGGTGCTGAGAAGTTGTGCTCTATCCATTGATCATCACAGAACTTAGCAAATCTTTCATTTTGTAACTCTCCACCATGATCTGATCGGATGCTGATGATGCTATACTTTTTATCCTTCTGAACCTTCCTACTGAAACTTACAAAACTGTCAAACGTGTCGTCCTTATGCTCTAGGAAGGATACCCAAGTGAATCTGGAGTAATCATCCACTATGACAAATCCAAAGTTCTTTCCTCCAAGACTTGTGGTCCTCATTGGTCCAAACAAATCCATGTGTAATAATTCCAAAGGTTTTGAAGTTGTTATCACTGTCTTTGACTTGAAGGATGACTTAGTGTACTTTCCTTTTGCACACGACCCACATACACTATCCATTCTTTTGCTTACCTTGGGTAGGCCTTCCACCAAGTTTGTCTTGATTAACTTTCTTATGCCATCCAAGCTACAATGACCCAATCTTCGGTGCCAAAGTTCAGTTGACTGCTCTTTGTTTGCTGCCAGATAGACATCATGATCTTTCAAGTCTTCTAGATGAAGTACATATAAGTTCTTTTCCCTACAGGCTTCAAACATGACTGCACCATCCTTTGTGATACTGCACTTTGATTCCTGAAACTTGATTTGATGTCCTTTGTCACACAGCTGGCTAATACTGATAAGATTGTGTTTGAGTCTTTTTACATAAAGTACATCTTCAATGAGTATTTTTACTTTACTGCCAACTGATCCGCAACCTATGACTGTCCCTTTTCCATTATCTCCATACGTCACTGTACCTTCTTCAGCTTCAAGGTGAGAGAAAAGCTTCCTGTTACCAGACATATGCCTTGAGCACCCACTATCTAGGTACCATTTAGATGCTCGAAGGTTTCCCTGCAATGAAAACACTAAGCTTTAAGTACCCAAGTTCTTTTGGGTCCTGATGGGTTAGTATCATCAATTTTCCTCTTAATTATCCATATTTTATGTTTAGTTGGACATGTTATTTTATTATGTTCTAATTTGTTGCAATACAGCAAGATATCCTACTTACCTTTTCAGTTGAAATGTATTTAAAGTTTGACTTGTATGCAGTGTCTTGTTCGGCTACAAATTTAGGTGTTGGATATATTTTAGGATATACTATTGTTTCTTCATTATCAGGAGGAGTATCACCAAATCCATGTTTCTTTTTACCTGATCTTCTAGCTCCTTTCAGTATTAATGTTGTTTTACCATTTGTAAATTTTTCTAATGTACTTGATAATTTTTCATTTTCTATTATTAATGTATTAATTTCCTGTTTTAACTTATTTACTATTTCTTATTTTTACAAACTTGCTATTTGTTCATTTTTATTTTTCAGATCCTCACATAATAAATCGTTTCTCCTTTTTAGCTCAGTAATCTGTTTTTCAAGTTTCTCATTTTCAGATTTCAAATCTGAGTTTGTGTTTTCCAAGCAATCATGACTTTTCTTACTGACTTTTAATAATTTACACACATCTTTGTATTTACTATAAAGTTCATTAAATGCATCTTCTAAACTATCGGATTCAGATTCATTGCATGAAGAAAAAGATGAGTCAGATGTTACCTTTTCCTCAATGTTAGCCATGAAGGCCAGGTTGGCCTTTTCTTCTTCTTGTTCACTTGAGCTCGACTCACTGTCAGAGTCGCTACTATTATCCCATGCTGCTGCCATGACTTTCTTCTTGTATCTTCTGAATTTCTTGGAACTATCCTTCTTTCTGAACTCGGTTTTTTTTTTCAGTTTCAGACATTCAACTTTGATATGTCCGGGCTTCTTGTATTCATAGCAGATTGGTTCATTCTTCTTTATATCTTTGACTTCAGGCTTCTTGAGGTCTTTTCCTTTCTTAAAATACTTTCTTCCTGATTGATATTTCTTTTTCTTGGCTAGTATGCGTTGTAGTCTTCTGGATAGAAGTGCTTCTTCATCTTCACTGCCTTCATCACTGACATTATCATCCGAGGATTCTTCTGATGTAACTTCTTCTGCCTTGAGAGCGTTGGAGTGTTTCCTTCTACTTGATGACTCTCCCAATCTCTCTAGGGACTCAATGAGTTTGTCCAATGACATTCTCTTCAAATCATTGGCTCTTCTATCGCTGTCACTTTGGGAGTCCACGAAGTTGGTAGGGATCTTAGAATTTTTCTGACCATATCTCTCATTTCATAGGCATTTCTGAGACCAGCTAGCCCGTTAGTGATGCCTATAAATCTGCTGTACATCTGGGTTATTGACTCTCCTGGCTGCATCTGGAATCTTTCATACTGTGTTATCAGAATATCTATTCTGGTTTCTTTCACCTTGTCAGTACCTTCATACGTGGTCCTCAACTTCTCCCACATCTCCATTGTAGATTTGCAGGCAGATATATGGTTGAACTCTTTCTTGCTAAGAGCGCAACACAATATGCTTTTGGCCTTGCAGTTGAGAGATATTTTTTTATTATCATCTTCCGTCCATTTGTCTTTCTCGTTAGTGACCAGAAGATCTCCTTCTTCTACAATGGACCAGATCTGATAATTGAGCCATTGTAGGAAAAACTCCATTCTTGTTTTCTAGTAAGTATAGTCTTCACCATCGAACAATGGTGGCCTGTTGACTGACTGACCTTCAATGTGACCTTGGGCTGCCATTTGATCTTTTCACTTCAGATCGTTGGATCTTCTTTGTCGAAGAGACTAGCTCTGATACCACTTGTTGCTCAGCTAGCAAGCCCAGAGGGGGGGGGGAGTGAATGTGATTCTTTAAAAATTCGATTATCTAAACTTGCCAACAAAAACGATCAACACAAGAGACTACGATCGATTGTTAGTGTTAGTAGTATAGAAGATAACATGCACACAGAAGCAAGCACACTGCACAAGGATTTTTATCCTGGTTCGGACCTCCTCTCCACAGGAGTCCTACTTCCAGTCCCTGAGCAACAACTCAGGATACCACTACCCAAGGGTACAGTTCCCCTCAAGGACACTTACACATCCAACCACAACTGGCCTTCTCTTCACAACCAGAAGAGGTACAATACACCCTGAACCTCAGGTCTTCCTTCTATTCGAAGGGAATGCAACCACCTGTCAACTACAAGTCCTCTCTTCAACCTAGAAGAGGAACAACACAACAAAGTGTTGAAGAGAAGGACAAGCTCCTAGAATAGTGCTTGATCTGAAGCAGGAACTGAGAGAAGGAGATCTACAAAGAGGAACTCTCTCAGTACACAAATGCTCTCTCAAGGATTTACACTAGACACAGAGAGCTAAGAGCTTGAGCGATGGAATGAGGCTTGGCTCTTGTCTGGTGCTCGATAAATTTTGTAATGAAGGCTCGAAAAGAATTACTTTCGTATGTTCTCAGTTGTGTCTTTTGGAGTCTTCAGTTCTTCAAAATAAATTGTCCTTTGAAAAGTAGTCGTTGAAGTATCCGTTGTCTCAAAGCTCTGGTATACGTTAGACTGCATGGTATTGTAGACTTTCCAATCAATGGTCCTTTACATTCCATGCATGCAAATAGAAGATCCTTCTAGATATCCTTTATCTTTCATTTTGTTCAATGTTGTAAATAGTTGTGCTGTTGGAGACCTGCACACAATAAATGCTGAATGATAGACAGCTACGTTGTCTCTATTTGTCAGTCAACGTTAAAACGAATATACATCAAAATAGAAATACCATTCTGCTTTCTAAAAAGATGTTTCCAATATAAGCATAGGAATAGAAGATATCTGAGCATGCATTGGGGAGTGAAATGTTTAGTCATAATAAATGCATGGATATTGGAGAAAAGCGAGGTAAGACTTTGACTTTCAAAAATATTTGAAATATGTTTAAATAACAAGTTGTTGCAATGAAATCGTTATGAGTATGACTCATGAAACTGATGAGTGAATGAGTCGTTGTTTATGTAGATCATTGCATATAGTAAGTAAATCGATGTGAACATAAATAGTTATACAGTCATAATCAAATCGTTGTAGAGACAAATCGTTATGAGAATATAAGCAAACCATTATGAACAAGTTGTTATAACCAAATCGTTGTAAACAAATCGTTATGAGAATATAAGCAAACCATTATGAACAAGTCGTTGTAACCAAATCATTATAAACAAGTCGATGTGAATGAATCGTTATAAATAAATTTATGTGAACGAATCGTTATGACCAAATCGTTATAAGTAAATCGATGTGAACGAATCGTTATGACCAACCCGAGTCGTTATGTAACATATCGAGTCGTTACGATGATCGAGTCATTTTGTAACTTATTGAATCATTACGACGATCGAGTCGTTGTGTAACTTATCGAATCGTTACAGTGACCAAGTCGTTGTGAGTGCAAATCGTTATACTCACTTAACAAGTCGTTGTGAGCGTAAATCGTTATACTTACTCAACAAGTCAATGTGAGTGCAAATTGTTATAAGCATGAAATCGATATGGCACTTATGAAATCGTTATATAATACAATAACTTATGAAATCGTTACGCTATGCAGTCATTAATATAACTTATGAAATCGTTATGCTATGATGGAAATCGTTATGCTTTCAAAGCGAGTCGATGTGTACTTAGTCAAAATTCATGCTTTGAACTTTAAATACTTGAATGTAAGAAATACTTACATAGTTGCTTTATTTTGCCTGATTTACTTCTTGTGCCTAAGCTTCATGAAACTTGTTAGATAACACTTAATTGAAGTTTTGTTAATCACCAAAATAGATATATAATTCATGAAATTATATGGGGATGAGCTGATCATCACGCTAGAGGCTGGACGGCTTGTGGCGTCACCTCCACGGAATCGCACGAACACAGATCCAATTCCGCGCAAGGTGATTCGATTGCTCGATAATCTAGTTTGTGAATCCCAAAATGGATCGAGATCAAATTTTAAATCTCTTTTTCCGCTGCGTCTTCTTGATCTCGGGTCACCGTAGATCCTAACATAATCCTGTAAGGTGCAATAGACAAAGCCCAAGGCTGGGATTTCACGGTCAACATCTTAGAACTCTTAGTCTGATTTGCAATATCATTAGGCAGCATGCTAATTACCTTATTATAAATTCATTCGCTAGTATAAGCTACAAGTAGAACCTCATTAATTTTTAGATTCTTTGCAGTAAATTCCTCTCATGTACTATGATTTTCCACTTACTTTTGTAATGTCTTATGATACCCAAAATGTATGGATATGAATGTGTGATATTTGTTGGCAGAATATCGCTGATCGTAATAAAGTAAATCGGTCTCATCAATCTATGCCATATAGAAAGGGCAGGAAGAGTCATTATTAATTGAAGGATGATTTTGTAAGTTAAATATTTAGTTAAAATTTACTGTCAATTTAATATTTACTTAATTCTTACTCTTTTTAACACATGTGAATAACGCCTTGCTCATGATCGTGAACCCAATCGTGTGGAGATCTTTAAAATTGGTAGATGCAAGGAATTACCTGATGGCAATGAGCAGTGGGTAGATGACGAGAATAGGAGTCGATATGTAAGTGTATTTTTAAAATTTATAATTAATGTTTATTTGATACTTTTTATTATAAATAAATTATTTTTTTTGGATTTTTTATGTAGGAGAGGATGATTCAGCTATCGACTCCTTCACTAGATAGTGAGAGTGGGAGTACCCCTATTTCTGCTGAGGAGGCTTTTGTTTCAATTATGGGGAAGGACCGATCTAGTCGCATTCGTTGCGGAGGCAGTCAGGAGGCACGTCGCACATGGTATGGGATAGGAGAAGGGCCGAGCTCCACTGACTATCAGCAACAGATTAGCAACATCGAAAACACTCTCAGAATGGAGGTTGAGGAGTTGGGCACAGAGGCGCGCAAACAAGACTCAGAGATGGATGAAATGCGGAGGGAGTTGGAGCAGCTGCGTAAACGAGAGTCTGAGATGGATGACATACGTAGACAGATGCTGTAGATGAGCAGATTCATGACTCAGTTTCAGACCAGTCAGAGATTTACTGCGTCAGCTCCACTGAGAGCACCAGAGGATGACCACGTAGATACTGATGAGGAGGGAGATGACTATGATGATTGATAGATTGATATTTTGATGACATTAATTTAGAGACTTTGATGTTGTATAAATTGAGTATTTAGAGACTTTGATGCTGTATGAATTGAGTATTTAGAGATTTTGATCTTATATGAATTGAGTATGATGTGGATTTAGTATGCTTGTTTTGTTGTTGTGTGTGTATTTAGGTATTTTGTATAAAAAATTAGAATTTTTAAAAAATTTTATATAAAAAAAATTATACAAACATTTGTCAGCAGCTGAAATCCGCTGACAAAAGATAAAATTAATATTTGTTAGCGGCTGTAAGCGCCGCTGACATAAATAACTTTTGTCAGTGGTTTTTAGGCCGCTGACATAAAAAATTGTCAGCGAGTTTAAGCCGCTGACATAAAAATTTTTGTCAGTGGGTTTAAGCCGCTGACATAAATTTTTTTTGTCAATGGCCCAGTTTTCTATTGACATATGGTAAGTCGACGACCAAGATGTTGACGGCTTTATCTACGGACTGTGGCCGTTGACATATATCTTTGTCAACAAATTTTTTATTTTTGTCAACAGTCTTTAGCCGCTGACATATGCCTTTTGTCTTGTAGTGGACCTTGGGCCCTTCAATCTTAACACCATAGCAATGACTTAGGGTGGGAAGGAAGGGAAGAAGAGGGGAGGGCCGAGCAACAAGAGGGGGGTGGGGAGAGAGAGGTACCTCTCAAACAAGGGATGCAACGGCGATGACCGACTCAACTTTCGGGATGGCGGCGATGGAGGACACAAAAGCTGGTGACCATGGCAACTGCGGACTCACCAGTCATGGACGTCGATAGAGCTTCGATGGCAGTGGCAACACACTCATACACACACATGCATAGAAAGAGAGTGGTGTGTAATAGAGTCGCATGGGGGGATAGAACAGAAAGAATGACCAATTTATTCGGCCACTATTTCATCTCAACGCTCTTAAAATTGGGCATTTATTGAGACTAATTTATTATGTGATAATTGGGTCTTGAGACTAAAAATTTTAGTGACAATTCAATCTTAATATAATTGAGATCGAATTGAATTTAGTGATAATTCAATCTCTATATTGAGATCAAAAATTTTGGTGATTATCTCAATAGTTTTCATCGCATGAGTGGAAAAGAAAATGTAATTGAAATCGAATTGAATTCAGTGGTAGTTCAGTGTATCTATATATTGAGATCAAAAAATTCAATGGTAATTTTGTCTCAAATGATTGAGATTGAACTAAAGTTTCGACGACAATTCGTGATCTATTTTGATATTGAATTGTCATCGATTATTTTAATTGCATAATATTTATTCTATAACTGTGAAATGATATTTGATTGTGACCAAATAATTTTTGTTTCAATTCCATTTCAAAATAGAGACAAAATTGTCACCAAATTTACTTCAGTACTCCTAATAATTTTCATTTTAATGACTAAAATTTATCATTGATAATTTAGTCTCAAATTAGAGATCAAATTGAAATGAAAAATTCGGTCGCAAAACCGGTTTTTATCCGCACTATTTCTTGTTATAACATTGTTGCAACTGATGGTGGAATTGCTAAGTTAGACATACCTAAACCTGGATTGCCTTTGCTATTGTTCTATCATTAATTTTCCACAAATATGCTCTTCGCTATTGTGCATCTCTCAAAAAATTTATCCACGTACATTGAGAGTGATTCTGCCAGTTTGTTCAATCGTGGTGCTTCGTGACTATTATTCATACCCATGAAGAATTGATCCAATCATCCATCAAGGAAGAGGATCGGAACCCACCAATTAACTAGATCTAGGTAAGTTTATTAATAAAAAAATTGCATTACATGATCAATGAGGCATACTTCCGGCTGATTATAAATAAAAATAACAAATAATTAACGAAATTGCAAATATTGAAAGCTCTCCTAAGTTCTACTATAGGTTTTTAATTAAAAAAAGAAAATGTAGAGGAAGTATATATATTCTCGAGAAATGAAATATTATTTTTTATTTTAATTTAAATATTACAAGAAATAATATTTAATGACTTGATATATTGATCGCTCAAACTTAAATGCATGCTTGCATAAAAATAAAATAAGATTGAGACATGACATCAAACTTCATCCGGTGGCATAAGAGTATTCTGATATTGCTTAGGCAAGATCAGTTAAGGGCATTTCATGCATAGACACATAATCAATTATCAAACTCTATTTGGAAGACTTGGAATATTTTGAAGTCAAAGCATAATCAACTATCGACTATGATGACTTGAAACATGATCAATTATCGAAGTAACAGTACATACAAACTTGAGATATAATCGATTATACAAACTTGAGATATAATCGATTATCAAACATGTTGAACCAATGGATAATTGATTACTGAATATGAACTTGGAAACTTAGTCAACTATTGAACATTGAAACAAAGCTTAATCAATCATTCAATATGAACTTGAAAACTTATTTGATTATTTTGTACACTGACACACAACATAATCAATTATTAAACATTATCTAGAGCATAATCAATTATCAAATAAGATGATGAACACTTAGTCAAATTCACATATCGATAGTAAAAGACATGATCACTAACTTAGTCAAAAATCTCGGACACTTAGAATAATCTAATAAATCTTTTGGAGATTGAGATCTTTTATTTAGAAATATTGTTAATCACTTAGATCAATACTCAAATCAATCCTTAAGTGTATTGTTAATCACTCGAAATAAATACATTGGAAATTGTACTGTAGTATGCAATATACAATAGAATAAATATCTCATATTTATTCCACTACCGTGTAGTCCACCACTCTAATGTGTGTGTGTTATAGGTTGCAGTGCAATATCCCTAAGTATATTGTGTTTTAAGTCATCAAAAATATTAATATTATGTTCTGAGTCATTAACACTAACACTTTTTGAGTTGGTTTCATCAACTAGGTCAGTAGAATGAAAATTAGTTTTCATCATGATTAAAGTTGTTTTAATTGATTTGTACTTGATAGCTAATCATTCATATTTTTATCACATTCAAGCCGACAATCAATTATCATGCTTCAAGTGCCTTTTAATCAATCAATGTTTGATTTCTAATCGACTATGTCTTTATCCCCCATCGAGAATCGATAATCTTGGTTACTTTTTCTCTATCCACTCACAACAAAACGATAGTCAATGAAGTCCACAAAGATGTGAACAAAAATTGATCTTGTGGTGGAATCAATGACATCTAGACATATAGTTGATAATCCATTAATCATGGCTAATCGGTTTAGTCATCAATAATCGATTATGTTTTATTTTGAGCAATTGTTAATCGATTATGCTTCAACATATCTTGGCATCAATTTTTATCTTTAGTCCACATAAGGTAGAACGATAATTGATTAAGTCTATAGAGATGTGAAAGACAATCGATTAATTTGTGGCACAAAAAATTTCAAGTCTAGACGTATAGTCGATAATTTAGTAAGTCATGGCTAATCGATCAAGTCCTCAACTATCAATTATGTTTCCTACTGAGAAGCCATCAAAAAAGTTTTGAAGTCCATATTGTACATGTGTTAATCAATTATGCTTCACTCAATACTATTGATAATCATTTTAAGTGTTTCACTAAAGTTTTTGAGTGCACAATGCACGCTAATAGATTCACACTTATGTTTCAATAATCGATTATGTGTTATGTAGTGAAGTTTTTTTGAGTTCACACATAGTGTGCGGTTAATCGATTATGTTTCAATTGTGTAGTAGATAATCGATTATGTCTCCCACTGTGTAAAAGTTTCTAAAATTACTTGGTAATTGGTTGTGTTGCTTTTGAAGAATACTACACACCAACGAGAGAAAGTCCACACAGTGAAGGGACTGATCAATTATGTCTTCAGCAGTGGAAAACGTTTTAAATCCACACCAATTGACATAGTAATTGATTAAGTGTTCAAAGATGTGAAGATTTTTTAAGTCCAAAGAAAGACATGCTATTCAATTAAGTTTCACTTCTATGCTTTCACCAATCAATTATGTTATTGAACAATAAGAAAGCTTTATAGGATGTTTGGGAGAAATTGTAAAAAAAAGAAGCTATTTCTACCTAAAAAATAATGATGTGTCCATTATTGACTAAAATTTTAAAATAAAAAATATAGTATTATTTGTTTGGCAGAAGTGTCAATTTTTAAAATTTATGTAAAGTTTGTTTGACAGTCGAGGGAGGGAAGGGGGAGGGGGGCATCCAGCGTTCCGGCGTGGGGGTTGGGGGGGGGGGGGGAGGAGGGGGTGGCGCAGTCAGGGGAGGGAAGGGGTGGGGGAGGAGGGGGTGATCCAGGGGGCATAGTCAGGAGAGGAGGAGGGAGCCATGCATGTGTTTTTTTTTTTAAAATTATTTCATACTTGTTTTTATTTTGGGAGAGATTTAATGGGATAGAATTTCTTCCCTAAAATAAAAAACTACTTTCTACGCGTCCGTCCTTCTTCATTTTTAAATTTAAGAAAAAAATAATAAAAAAGTGCAACCAAACATCATATTAGCTCGATAATCGATTTAATTGTTACTTGATTTACTTAGTAATCAATTACGTTCAATGTCGTGATTTTTCTAAGTCTACATAGAAAACTCCTTAATTGATTAAGTTCCACTCTATGGACCTATTAATTGATTAAGTTTTCACTTGTGCAGAATCGACCATCCACAACATGACTTATTAAATGATTGAGTTCCACTCTAATGAACACGATAATAGATTAAGTCTATATGTGCAAAATCAACTTTTAGCTATCTAATTGATTATATTTCAATGTATATAAGTATGCTATAATCAATTATGCCTTTACATGTTCACAAGTGACTAAGTCCTCACATTGAATGAGTTAATCAATTATATCTTCAATACTGTAAAATTGGCTAAGTCCACAATAGGACTGCATCCTATTATATTTCATTTCATGATCCCTATAATCAATTAAAGGTTACTTGACATACTATTTAGTTGATTATGACTTCGTCTGTGCTCAAGCATTACTGGATTTATAATCGATTAAGTTTCACCTTGAATACTCATTAATTGATGATGGTTCAATGTTGAGATTTATATCCATGTATACACTGATCAATTTAGTATTTTAATGACTAGTTATATAATCGATTAAGTTTACATTATATTCATTAAATCAATTATACTTTCATTTGCCTAGAGATTAAGCTTGTCATAATTGATTATATGTTGCTTCTGAGTTTAGTGACTAAGTGTCTTGAAGATCAACTTTGCATTTCTATAAATGACAACTTGATGTGTTCATTGTGTGGCATGATATCATATTTTGAAATGTTATTTTGTATGAATAAAATAAATCATTTATGATTTGAATTTAGACCATTTGATCTCACAAGATATGATGTTGATGATACACTTTTATTTTGAAAGATATTATTGTTTATTATTTCCAAGCATGATCTGACATCTTAGTGGAAACATTGTAAGATCAATTTATTTAAACAATGACCCGCTTCATTGAGCAATATTTGTCAATACATTTTCTATAAAAAGGTCTTATGTGTTAAACATGCACAATTTATTCACAAAGGTTAGAATAGTGTCTCCATGCATGTCCCAATTTTCCTGATTTGTATAGCTACAAACATAAGTATTCTTTTTGTAACTCTTAGAAACATAAAAAGGACATGAACTCCATTAAACTAATGTTCATTCTGGAGAAATTTCTTCCCAACTATAGATGTAATGCCCCGATGCGGAATATCGGAGCGGGATTACAGTTATTAAATAGTACAGAGCGAGAAATAAATAACAGACCATTGCACAATTAGATAACACCAATTAAACTCCAATTTCATTAATAATCCAACAATCTCCATTACATTCACTAATAACTCAGTAACTGACTAATACATCAACGTATCAGAGCCAAAACTAGGGCCCAAAGTACTTTATTCAAAATCAACTAATACATAAATGACTATCTGACCCACTAACTCATAACTATACTAACTAACTACTACTAGAAAGCCTTGGTTGCTGAAAAGGGGTCACTCCTGAGCATCATCCTTAGTCCCGTCCTCGTGAGTGTGGTCATCGTCATACTCGCCTGAAACACATTAAATAAAAATGCAGGATGAGCGAATAACAACCAGTAGGACTTAATATCTCGTGTAAACAAGTAGGCTTTAAGTGTTTAACCTTTTATCAAACAGGGAACTAACATGATTGAGCAAGTATGAGAACGATCAGGTATAGTCGTGTCAGTAAGATCACAAGACAAGAATACCTTCATAGGTAACAAGTACAAACAAAAGTTTTGGCCATATTTCGAGTTTAACAAGTAAATTGCACAACAGTGCACAAGTCACGATAGCAAGTAAAACAAGTAACTTGCGTTTGGTCGATCATCTTATCAACCACAAGTCAAGTATCATGTACAAGAATGTTTGTGAATTGTCTTAGATTAAATCTTGATAGTCATGCGTTTGGTGTATGCCATCATCTGATCATTAGACCCGCGCGAGTTATAGCCTTTCAAGTGCTCCTCCCAAGGACCAGATCGGGCCCTTATAATGTTGCCTAGCATAGTCATATTTTTATCTTAGACAATCACAAAATGGCCAAGAGAGTACCAAGAATAGATAAGAGTAGTAGATGAACTAGACAAGAGTGTAGAGAGAACGTGAACAGATGAGAGTATCGAGATAGGGACATTTCCGTAAAATGACGAGAAACACACGATAGTAACGGTTGCACAGCACTAGGTCGGGTACCGGCAGTGTGGTAGACGTCACAACCGCCCCCTTAACCGTGCCGTGGACACGGGTTAGGTAGTCCAGTGTGAACCCAAGACAAGAAGAAATATACTAAGGCATGGATCGTACTGATCCCTAATGTGTAACGGGTTTTGGGGTACAACCAACTGGTTGACTAAGGACGTGCGCCAAAGCCAAGAAGACTTACGGAGGTCTTGACAAGGAGTCCCTGGTCCAAGTCAAGGAAAAGTGTGTAAAATGGGTCCGTCGTGCCTCGAGTGCTCGAAGGCCGAGGGAAAACGATAACGGTATTTAAAATACGCGAGTAAAAATGAAGACAATTGTATTTAATAAAATAGGGTAATTTAGTCATTTATTTCGCTAAGTTACCAGATACATTATTGCATAAATTATTAGGGTCAAATGACAATTAATAAAGTTATGTGTGTGTAAGTGTAAAGAAATTTTGAGGATATGACAAGTCGTGCAAATGTCCTTTTAAAATAATTAAATTTATATCATTAATGCCATTTATTAACTTGCCAAGTCGGGTTAACTATATCATGGTTTAATCATGGCTAATTAGGGGTATAAAGCCCAAACAACAGGGCATATGCACAAATTTTCAATTCTGGTCGGAATCTTGAAAACGCGGCAGACTTACCCGTCGCGATTCAAGTCGCGACAGGGCGGTCGGACGCAACACGGGGCCTGGCCGATCTGGCCCAGTCCGGAGTGAATCGCGGCGGCTTATGCCGCCGCGTTCTTGACGCGACACCATCGGCCGGCGCGACCCTACTGATATCGCGGCGAATCGCGCCGTCGCGATAACAGGTGGGATGACCCTTTTTCCCTTTTTCTCAGGGCGAGTCCTATGTGATATAGGGACGTTCTAAATTCCATATAAAATAGCACGGTGATTCAAAAAGCACAAAACCAGTTGTAAACGAAAGTAGACATGTATATCTATCAATATGCATGATTAATTTGAAAATAGACAAGGTTTAGATATGCATTGATTGGGTTACTTTTCGGTGACCTAAACAGGTGCTGTAAGGGTTCCACGAATTAATTTGAGATGAATACACAATGAAAAATTATGAAACTAGAGGCGTTTGAAAGCTAACACGAAGTAGTATTTTAGAAAATTTTTAATGATACGAGATCAAGTATGCACGGAGTTTAAAGGTAAACTTGAAGAGTCGGGTATAAGCAATAGACAGGGATTCAAAGATTTAATTCTCTCACATGGGAGATCCAAATCAAGCAAGATTAGGGGCGTTTCAAAGATAATAAGATGAAGTATACACGAAAATTTTATCATGACATGAGAGCAAGTACATGTGGGGAATTAGAGAAAACATGAGATTTCAGTTCATGGTAACAGTAGGATTTTACGAATTAAATTCGCCCAAATGAATGAGTGGAATACAACGAAACGATAGGGCTTTTGAAGAGGTATATGAAGTCTACCTAGGGTAAGTATTTCACGATTTTAGCTTGAGAGATTGCCTACATTTTTCGTGGAGTAAGAAAAACCCTAGTTTGGATGGCGAAAATCAGAAAATTCAAGCTCCAAGCCTCCTCCTTTCCTTGCTTTCCTCGTCCTCAGCCTCCTCCTTCGTTCTCCAGAGTTCCAAGAACGAAAATGGGGCTTGGTTGACACTAATTAGAGGTCTATTAGGTTGCTTAAGAGTCCTAATGACTTAAAACTCTTCCATTCCCTTCAAACTCCGAATTTTCACATTTATCTCCATATTCTCTTGCATTTATCCACCTAATAAGATGGGGAGAGGTCCAATTTCGTGGGTAATGGGTTAAGATAGGCTTAGGACTCTTTTTAAGATATTTACATCTTATTTTAGTATTTATCTTACCCTCATTTAATTTATTTATTAATTAACTCTGAATTTCTTATTTATTTACTATCATTATTCCACTTATTTGGCTTGGGGAGAACACCAATTTTGTGGCTAAGAAGTTTGGGTAGGTCTAGGATTCTTTTTAAGCTACTTATGAGTCATATTAGTGCTTTAGTAACCCCTTTTTAATTAAGAGGTAATATAATTACGAATTTCCTTATTTAATATGAGTCTCCTATATTTTCTCTTATCAAAAGTCTTCTTTTAGATTAAGATAGAGTCCTATTGAGTTGGGCTAGGGTTAGGACTCTTTTTAAGATAATTTAGGAGTTAAAATAGTCATTATCCTACCCCTTTTCATTTATTAATAATATTATGTGAGAATTTTGACTTAATTAACTCCCATCCAAATTGGGCTTTTCACATTTGGGCCCATCATTTCATACTTGGACCACTTGTACAACCCATTTTCTAATTTAATTACTTTTATCCTAATTTAAATATATTTATCATATTTATTCTATTGATTCCTTCTTTAAATTCAGTGTAATATTATTTATTCTAATATTTCTAACCTTTATCCATCCTTCAGACTCTGAATTTTTACCCAGTAACTTAGATATAGCTTAAATGTAGGACTTATACACTTATTTTTACTTAATGGTTTTAATTATCCTTTATTAACTAATTTATTCATGGGCCAAGATAGTCTGTTGGTCCAATTATCCTAATGGGCTATCAACCCATATTATTTAAAGTCTAACCACATGGTTATTTTAATTTATAGCCCATTCTGGCTCATAAAATAATGGGTTCTCTGACTTATTCCTTAATTATGCTAATAAGTCGCATAAATTCTTAAAGTAAGTCCAAACGATTTTTCTATGCCCAAATTTCATGATGGGTCATTAGAGAGTATTATTTAAAGTATAATTATTATTTTTAGGGAATTTTTATATGGGTTTATACGCACGTGATAATAATGCGTACCTTTTTAACTGGTTGAATTTATTAATCGATAAAATTTCAATTTATCCATAATTTTTAATTAATGGATTTTCCGGAGTACTACAATAGAGGACTCAAAATCTTCTGTTGAATTTATATGTGTCCCTTTGAGAGACCTCGAGTCATGTGTCAAGTCAGTAAAGTGGAGAATGCTAAAGAGCTATTCACATGAGAACTTGACATTGCACCAACCTAGATATTACACAACTGCTAACTAACATACTCCAATGTTCATCAAGGCACAACGCTTCAACATTCATTAAGGCACAAAGTTTCAATGGTCATCAAGGCACAAAGCATCTGTATATAGGATTGGAAGCCTTTAAGAGAAGAATACAAGTAGATTTTTTTTTTTTAAAAAGAGGGAGCCTTATGTGAGAAAAATATAGTGAGTTTCCATTCAAAGAAGACTGAGTATTCATTCAACTTCTTCCGGTCTTCTCTCCTTAGGAAAGTGCATTCCTCAGCAAGCTTCTACTCAACCATCTTTATGGAAAAGGTTGCTTGGTGCTAAAGCTTCATCACCATCTTTGCCAAGCTCTAGCCAAAGACATGGAGCATCTCTTTTCTATATTTTGAGTCGCTATTTTTTTTGTGCTTCTCCGTGCCATTTCTTGTGTTTTAAAAGACACACTTCGTTGCGTCACATCCTTTAGAAGTGTAGTCATGCATGCCCTGTCAATGCCCTTTGGGTTACAACAAGACCGGTGTGTCCAGATCTTGTTCCCTCATATAGAGGAAGATCGGAGTGTCTGAATGTAGTTCCCCTCATGAAGGTAAGACCTAGATACGAGCTGTGC